>CABFNO020001553.1:2007404-2607404 GCA_902006505.2 Clonostachys byssicola | reverse complement strand
GGCTCGCGGAGGTGAGTCGCACCGCTTTAGGAAATGCATTCGAAGAGCTAGATGAGAGTGCGGGGAAGGGCCACTCTCAGTCCCAGGGGGGATCTACATACGTATTTCTGCTTGGCTGGGGGAGAGTTGGAGATGAACGGTAAAGAGGCGTAGAATGAACCATAGCTTGTTTCGTCACCCAAAAGGACGACAACAGTTCTCCATTGTTTCATTCATGATGGAGGTTGAGCGCATGGACTGAGCTATAGCCTGTGGTACTCCGACATGAAGCAACGCCTCACATGACGGCGGCGAACAGAGACACGCGGGCATTGGCTGGTGCGGTGTAACTAAGAGATTTTGAAGGATCAAATATTTTTCTATTGATTGTCCGATGGATGTCTTACTGTCGGGGGAGCACGAACTGGGATTGGTTTAATTGCCGCTTGGAGTCACGCCTCCAGCGGTGTATTAATTAATCTTATGCATCTGTATTACTCTGCACAAGTCTCAGACATGGTCAACGAACCTGCTTCTTCCTCACGGCGAAATGCCAGAACAAGACAAGAAACAAGGGTCAGATGTGAATATCCTGTAATTAGCTTCGCTCTCTCCCCGTCGAGGACGGCATCTGTAATGCAGCTGATAGCTCTGAAACTAAAACTCCAATGAACTTAGCTCTACCCGATGGCATCCCCAGAGCCATTTTGACCATCGCGGGCTCACTCTCCCGAGTTTCGGCACTTACGCTGCCTCCATAGCCAGAATATTGATGGTCTGGAGGGAGCCATATAATGCGGTGCCCCATGAAAGTGATGTACGAGGGACTAATGCTCGCGCTCAAAGGTTTTGGGAATCCTTGGATCTGATCTAGGCGATTCGCTTGGGAGGATTCTGAGACTGTGCCCGTCTTCGTATTCCAAAGATGGACTGGCCCCTTATTAATCTCAACACCTAGTAGCTTTGAGTCAATTGAAAAGGAAATAGACCGACAAATCCCGCCCAATTCTAGCTTGTGCAGCATTGAACCCTTCACTGGATCCCAGATCTGGAGTATGTTCAGGAATGTTTCAACACGAGACTTAGAGACAAGAAACTTTGAATCGAATGAAAAGGACATTTGACTAAGCAATGTTCCATTTCCATATAAAGTTTGTCGCCTTGAGCCGTTCCCCAGATCCCAGATTGTGATTGTTGAATCTCTGGACCCAGAGGCAAGTAGCTTTGAATTGTATGAGAACGCAATTGGCCATTGACAGCCATCGAATTTGCACACCTTCAAACCTGTCTCTGGGTCCCAAACCCTGACTGTCCGATCTCTGCATGTAGAGGCGAGCAATTTTGAATCGCATGAGAAGGTAACACTTAAAATATCGTTCCGGTGGCCAAATAATTCGCGAAGCACTGATCCTGTGTTTGGGTCCCAAAGACGGATCGTGCCATCATAAGACCCCGAAGCTAAAATCTTGGCATCATGCGAAAATTCAGTAACCTCAATCCGCGCCGACTTCTCTGGTTCTGAGGCTGGCTCTGAGGCTGGCTCTAGATCCCAGAATCGAGCCGTGCCATTAGAAGACGCAGAAGCCAACACTTTTGAATTGTAGAATGCAACAGCTTCGATCATGTCCCCGTTACCCTCTAGCTTCTGTAGCTCTAATCCTGTCTCGGTGTCCCAGAGGCGCATCGTGGTATCAGTCGATCCAGAAGCTAAAATATGTGAATTGTCAGAGAAGGCAATTGCCCTAACGTCACGGCTATGGCCCTGAAGGATCCTCAACGCCGAGCCTGTTTCGGAATCCCAGAGCCGGATCGTCTTATCACCAGATGCAGAAGCTAGCACTTTAGAAATGTCGGAGAAGGCAACAGAGTTGACCCAACGACTGTGGCCCTTCAGAACGTGCAGAGTGGATCCTTTGTCTAGATCCCAGACCCTGACTGACCCGTCATCAGATCCGGACGCCAACAAATTCATATTGTGATTCGAGAAGCCGACCGAACGTATGCTGTCTTCATGGCCCCTTAACCTTCGTATCTGCAATGTCTTCAGGTCCCAGAGCCGGACAGTCTTGTCGGACCCCCCAGATGCTAGAATATTTGGATTTCTCGGTGAAAAGGCAACAGAGTGAACCCAAGCATCATGATCCTCTAGCCTTTTCAACTCTGTGCCAGTCTCTAGATCCCAGAGCCGGATCGAGCCATATTGACACCCAGAGGCCAGCAGATTTGCTTCATGGTACGAGAAGGCGACAGAGAGAATCGCCCACTTGTGACCAGTCAGTTTTGGTAGCTCTGAGCCTGTCTCTGGATCCCAGACACAGACTGTTGAACGTTCAGATCCAGAAGCCATCAGTCTCGAATCACAGGAGAAGGCGATAGTGTGAACCTCAGGTCCAAGGCCTTGCAAAGTCTGGAGGCATCGGCTCCATTTGTTCTCAACTCTGGGCTTGATTCCTATCCAGTTCGGCTCCTCATTTCGGAAAATTTCACGTATTCTGCTCTCGCTTGGGCTAAATAAGAGAGCGGAAACGTACGTCTGCAGTGGGGCCTTCTCAATCATCCATTTATTCTGGAGAAGGAAACGTCGACACTCATAAACGAGCGCACCTAGTTGCCGTGAAGATAATTTTTGGCGTTCCTGTCACTGGTCAATTTGGCTACTTGACTATATTATTCGCACCCGTTGAATACTTACTACTAGAAACTGCTCAAGCATTCTTATTGAGCGAACTCCGTCGTCAAGGCAATGTAATAGGCTCAAAGCCTCAAACCAGTTGAGTAGAAATTCCTGGAGAAATTGGACAATAACATCGCTGCTGGTCGTAGTGTTTTGTGCGGCCGTACACACGTCATCTCTATTAGAGTCACAGTAGTGATTTATCCAATAGACGCAGGAGTACTTTACTTCCTTCAAAGGGTTCGGATCCGGTGGGCTGACCTCGTCAATGGTGATTCCAGGAAGGATTAAATCGTATACGTCCCGCTTCAGAACACCTCCCATTACTTTTATTGATCTTCGGAATAGGTCATCATGGATTTTCTCTGGGTCGCAACGAAAAGTGTTTTTGGGAGATGTGCCTGTTAGGAAGTCTTTGGCTGACTGGTGGATGAGATAAACATGGTCTTCTCTGACGGTCAGAAACGAACGACATAAAAGGACTGTCTCGTTTATATCATTGACTTTTGAATTATACTTCTCAAGTCCAGAAAGGACATGGAGCTCATGCAAATGGAGCGGTCGGTATGCAAAGACTGCCGTGGATAGGATGCGCCGGCACATTTCAGGGCCATTTCTTTTGTGCTCTGATATTTGTTTCAGCATTCTCTCGTATATTTGATCCAGCCCGGCCGGACAGTCCTCGAGAACAACCAAAATTTCAGATGAAACCTCGACTTCGAGGAGCTCTTGGATGACGAGAGCTACCCATAGAAAAGTGCCATCTGCCTTCGTATGCAAAATCTTTGACACCTTTTCTCGTGAAACTCGGTTCTTTCGTAGCAAATTTATATTCGAGACTTTCCAATCAATGTAAACTTGAATAGCTTCCGAAATAGGATCGGTGTTCTCCTCCAGATCTAGGCACACCATGCCACTAGCTTCTGCAAGCAACTGCTCGATTCTTGTTTTGTTTCTGCTCGACACAATCCACTTGAGACGGGCAGATGACTCTTCCATTGTCTTAGAAATGAGTCCACAGACGTCACTCAGTTTTGACTCACACTCGTCAAGTGCATCAACGATCAAGAACAAGGTTTTCCGAGTTGGATAACAGAGGATTCGATCTTTAAGCATTTTCCGAAATATTGTAGATAGGGCGAAGAAAGCGTTTGGTCCCTCGAATTTACTGCTGTCGCTTCGATCACACTCGGTCTTCAAATGTGAAATGAGCCGGCTCTCCTGAAGGAGAAGCAGATAAATCAGTCCCTTTAATATAGCAACGGAATTGTTTAGACGACGATCGGAATTTTGGCAGAAGAAGAACGATACTGAAGAGTGAGATAGGTGATGGCGGACCAGCTCATCTGATATCCCAATCAAGAGCATCGTCTTTCCCTTCCCGGCATTGCCTCTGATCCAGAGCAGTCTGCTTTGATCGTCACCTCTCCACTTTCTGAAATCTTTGTGTTTCAGAATCCAACGAAATGAATTATCATAGAGGCCACCCTTAGTTACTTTGATCCGTTCTCGGTCGTCGTGGGGATTTGTCCATCCCAGTTCTTTCAGGCAGGAGTTAACTTGAGCTTGACCTGTTGATGTTAGCAATGGACATGTGAGTCGTTGCTCATATCACAAACAAACTTTGGGTTTCAGGCTCTTGAGGTATCACTCTTGAGTCTAGAGAGAGCTGGCATACTTGGCTGAGCACATGCCGGACTCTCTCATAATTATCGTCGCAGGTAGCGAATTTTACGAGATTTGAATGATTCGTGTTGAGTCCGATAGAATAAATGGTGGAAGTAGACGCAGGCAGACAACTCGTCGCCGAAGCACGGCTCACGAGGCATTCTAGAGGCCCCGTCATTTTATACTCTCCGTTTGCCTGCTTCAAATTCATTATTGGTCAGCCAAAGTCCCACGCTTCAATAGGCAATATACCAACTTTTTCAGCAGTTGGTGAAGTTCTCAGCTCATAGAAGCATCTGATATTCATTTTATACTTGTCAACGATCTTTGAAAAGTGTCCCTTCTGATCAGTTAAAATCTGGGAGTTTATGTAGCGCAACGATTGAACGAGTGACAGGTTAGGCTGATTGATTACGATGGGAACGAAAGATTCGACATTCATCCCGTCGTTTGGAACCCCGAAGAAAAGCAGTCCTTGGATGGAACGTATCAGTTGTTCTTCAGGAGAGCCGGCAGTTTGAATCAGTGCCTGCTTTATCAGAAGCCCGCCAAGACTGTGACCCGCAAGGACAACTCGGTTTGGCTTGCTAGTTTGTATTACCCGAATCAATTCTGTCCGAAGCAGCCCAGCGAGATCACCGAGTTCAGCAAAACTATTGCTGTCTTTCAAACTGCTCGGATAACCAAAGATGATGACTCGAGCATGAGGCATGTCTCTTGGCAGCTGGTCACGTAACCACATATGTCTATCCTCTTTATTCATGAATGATCCGAACGGATGGGACCCTAGGCCAGAGACTGCAACAATATCAAGTTCATGATCTTCCTCGGTCGGCGAAAAGAGTACGGTAAGTCCGTGGAAGTGGCCATCCACCGTGATCTTGACCATATGGGGGGAATGTCTTTTCCGTTTGAGGCCATCATTCATTTCCTCGGGGTATATCAGCAATTCAATCGACAGCTGTTTTTCGGTTTCAAGATTGCAAAGCTGTGGCGGAAGCGTTCCAAACGTGGCGGTCGCTACCTGGGAGCGATTGAGGTCGGGTGCTAGGGAATGGATTTTGATATCAATATCCTCCTTGTCCTGTGGGCTCTCGCTAGAGCTGGTCGCATGTTGCAGCTGTAGATGCTGCTGTAACTCTTTTGCTAGTCTGCGTTTGTCGAAAGATTTGGGCACACCACGAATTCTCCATGTTTGGCGGCGATCATCTTTGGAGGCAGGCAACAAAGTGGGAGATGACACCGGAGGGTCTCGCTGTTGTAAAGAGAGAGCGCTAGACATGATCCAGTATCTCGAGGTTCTTCTGAAAGACAGTTCAAACTGACTGCGTCACTTTCATGCTACAAACATATGATTTCCATTAAATTACCTCGTCAGAATGTGCAATTATGTTGGTAAGACTGGGCGGGGAACATCAACACGTGACGCCTTGCATCTGCATTAGAATCGAAATGATTGGTAAATCGAAATCCCTACTTCGCCTGTTACTTTCTATAGTTGTGAGAGGTAATGTCAGATTCACGGATCCAAATCCGTTGGACCATTTATGAAATGGTTGTCTGGGTGATGTTCATCGCAGCGCACGCAATCAATGTCAATACACAGCGTCCAAACGGAATACTCATCCTATTGCAGTAATAAGGGAACAATAAGTACGGAGACGAACCTTCTGCCGGCAGGGACAATCTGATCTCCATCATTTGAATGTCAATATCTTCGTCGGCTTGAAGCATCACTGAAGTGTTCCGATTAAGGCGGAACGTGATATTGCGAATTATCTATGCCTTGCTCTTGACATGTTCTAATGATCCAAATTTTGGCTATGTCTTGTTGATTTATCAAATAAGAGCATATAACAGTTTTGCAATGATTGGGCTCTTACCAAATCCAGGTGTCTCTTACCCTTTCTACATGCTCGTTCTGACATGTAAGCAAAAGGTCTGATACATTTTTATTATCTGCGCCTATCTATTCAGTTTTAGTGTCAATTATGTCAGTTCAATCACGTTGCTATAATCGCCAGCAGGGATCACAGTACAGCCGCGGAGTTTACATGCCGCCTTCCCTTCGTGGTCCCAAGACACAAACCCCAAGGAACCAACATGCATCACAATCGTGTGTAATAGTACATGAATTTTGGTGTCTCGGTTCGAAATTTTGACCTAAACAATGAGTGATTTATTTGCTTGTGGTGCTGTCAAATCTGTTTTACCGCGGATTATAGAGGATGGTGAGATCCCCTGTTGTCCTCGCAACGCGATTATGTAGCACACCTAATCTACGTCCGAGTCATGGTTGAGCCAGTTCCTACCGACAGTGTCATATTTTAGAATAACCTCGCCAGTCATCTGACCTACTTGAATGACGACCTGTTGCCACAAATTCATCTCATACGTCTCAGAGTTACTCTTCGCCATGACAAGAGCGCACAGGTAGCTTGCGGAATCACCTCCGTTCTCACCCGGCTCAGCTTGAACGGGATTGCCTTGGTAATCCCGTGCATGTGGTCCCGTGGCGGACGCTGGACAGAGAATAAGGGCGAGGGTTTTGTTGCCCGGCAGAGTCTCAGCAAGTTCAGGGGGCGGTGTCCACGAGACCACCATCCCGGGACGAATTCGTTCTTTGAAATGGATAGAAGATGCCCCTGGGTTGGTATCTTGACTAGAACGCTGTTCGAGCGGATCTGGCGTGGCACTTGGGCGGCTTCCGGTATTTGGGACAGTTATGGCTTTTGGTTTTGGTTTTGACGACAGCTGCCGGTTTCTCTGAGAGTCGATGTGCATTTCCCAAATCTTGTTGTAGAACAGCATGGCCTGCTGGGCGGTCACGCCGGGAGTCTGTGCACAACGATCCTGGAATTCTGATGGGTCGAGGCGTAGAATCTGAATTCCTGTTTCTGAAGGCGCGAGTAGCGAAGCGTCGACAGGAGGCGAGCCAGACTATATATCAATTGGTCAGCTTCAAGACGGAGAGGCAGAGGATAAGTCACGGCAGGGTCTGACGAAAAAGGGTTGTGAATCAACTCACATTGCTCCGTATCCATGATCTCAATTGCTTATTATCCCACGTTCTGGGAACTTTGGCATCATACTTGATCTCAACGACCTTGGGCACAATCACTCTCAGTGTCTCCGCGTACCGCAGTGTGTTCCTGCTCGGTATGGAGTCTAGAATACACGGATTCACACAAGCTATGACGACAGTCTTGCAATTTCGGAGAGCCGCCGGGTCAAAGACGTGCTTCAAGATCTTGGTCAGGGGCGTTTGTCGAAACGGGACGTGAGGCTTCCGTTTGGACGACGCATCCGCGGCAGCCGTGTCCGCCTCAGCTTTACCTCTGATACAGTCTTTCAGCACCGAGAGACTGGCGTTGATTTCGCGAGTCTCGCGCATCCGCTGTGTGTCATGATTGGTGGTATCTCTGGCCGCCTCGGATCCAGCAAGATCGACGAGGTAGAGCATCCCATCTGCGTCATCATCTGGGGCGTCGGGTTTCTGCTGAATGCGAATCCTGCATATGGCGTGCGACCGCGACGAGGCGTCGTTCTTGTCCGTAGCCTCTGTTCGGCGCAGCGCCGTGGCTGTTTCAATATAAGATAGCATCTCGCTGGTGGTTGAGACGCGGTGTTCGAGAGCGCCGCTGAGCTGTATGACGCCAAAAGCATCCTCACGGATGGAAATAGGTCCACGCTTGTTGAGCAGATCTGCAGGGAATCACCAGTTAGAATTGCGAGAACTGTCTGGGTTTCTCTCTAAAAACTTACCGTATGCTGCATTGCCCGCGAGCTCAAGCATAGCCATTGTAATTGTCCGCTCCTCGTTGTGTTCGCCTCCCAACAACTCATCCGCGACCAGCTTCTCAAGCCGGCTCACCGTATACGTCTTGCCCGAGCCTGTCTGGCCGTAAGCAAAGAGCGTGCCAATGCCACCGTTCTGTGCCCAAGGCACCAATGGCTTCACGATATCGGTGTATATGTCCTCAGTGGTGGAATTAGGGCCATATGCACGATCAACGCGAAAGTCCGCCGACTGTCCACATTCAAAGAAATCATTAGTAAAACAGATCTGTTTAAGGAAGAACTGGGTGAGAAAAAATAGGGCTTCTATACCCGGAGCTCTGCCAGTCCTCGAACCGGTCTTTTCAGCTCGTGTATATCCAGTACGCCCGGAACTGATGGCCTAGGAAAGACAGCCTGGGGCAGGCCAAGGTCAACTTCGTCTTTTAGCAAGACTCTTAGTCGAGCTGCCACGATCATGTTGGGATTCGTCTCGGTAGATCCCTGTGCGGAGGATCTCTGCTTTGAGGCTGGCTGAGGTTTCCATCTTTGAACCAGCTTGTGAAAGCGGTCGACATTATCTAGAATATATTGATCCATCGTTTCAGTAGCTTTGAAGGAATAGTTGAATGCTTGGGTTGTTTAGTTGTGAGACGATGGCACACTATAGGAGTATATAATCGAATACCCAGAATATTGCTGCCTGAATCTAGGGGCACTTGAAACGGAGCGGTGAGATTCCGGGTTTCCTTCTCACCAATCTAATCCTCAGATCAATGCCAAGTCATGTCGATTGTTGATTTTTTATATTGCAGCCTGCTAGGCTTCTAGTTACACGGTTGCTGTAGTAATGGTGTGCTTACACAGCGAACATCCTTTCCATATATTGAACTCATAGATAGGGTATTTGGGAGTTCTCCAGAGTGGAAGACGGTACAACAAGATGATAGGACTCAGCTGCGTGATGAATAAGAAAGATGGCAGTTTTCTGCATGTCAGATCGAAGAGGGACCAAGTCCACCCTAAATACATATCAACTGGTCTAATGCCCCTGAGGGGGAGCCGGGCGCTAAACTTAATTGGCGGCCGGTGGGGTTTAGGGATCCTCCAGGTGGGTTCAGGCCTGTAAGTTAGCTGCTGTAGGGCTCAAGCTGGCCTGTGGCACTGACGCCAGTCAAGGGGCGTGTCGCGTAGAATTCCATCGCCTGGGGAAAATGGACACTTCTCCCAGATAAGCTTCCACCATCACCAACCGCTCGCTCGCTCTCCGTCGACGATCCTCGTCCCCAAACGTATGCGCGATGGCTCCTCCGCCATCAGGACCGACGCAGGAGGACACTGCATCGTCCGCTGCCGCATCCGAGTCTCCTGCTCCCGCCGCTCCCGCCATCAAGGCCCCTCCCCCAGAGACGCCCACGGCCATCCGCCGCCGAAGCTACATCGTCCTGTCCTTCTGGCTGCTCGTTGTCTTCCTGGGTCTGCCATTCTGGTGGAAGACCACGACCATCTATCGCGCCGACCTGCCACTGGATCGCATGCTAGAGTGGGCAGATGGAAAGGTAGGCGCTACTCAATCCAACAGCTCTCCCTCACGGCTGACCGTCCTCTTCCCCTCGTGCTAGGCTTGCCGACCCGCCATCCCCATTCAAATCGCCGTCCATGCCGATTCTCTCCAGGAAGAAGAAGCCAACCATCTCGTTCGACTGGCCCAGCATGCCATTGACGATCTCAACGACTTCTCTGGCCATCACCTGCGCCTCCAGCTTGCCCCCAGGCAGGACCGTCCCCGCGAAAGCGAACAGAACCCCAACTCCGCGCTATCCATTCACTTGAAGCCCGGTGATGCCACGACTGCCGCACTCGATCCCTACCGCGCCGCCCTAGATATCACATACCCTCTGAATAGCGTACCCCCGCTTCATTCCGCCTCGTCCATGCTTACAACATACATTGCGACCGAGCTCCGGTCCACGTTCGCTGAGGAGCAATCCATCGTCTCTTACCTTTTGTCCTCCTCCCCGACCTCGAAACCAGCCGGTCTGAGCCCTGCCGTTGTTGAAGCTTTGGAGAAGAGGGCAACCCGCGCTCTCCGATATGCGCCTACCTATCACTTGACCTTCTCCCTCTTCACGGACGGACCCGCGCCCACCACCTGGGATATCGACACCGCCATCAACGAATATATGAAGCCATTGCTGGATGTGCTTGGGCCGATTCACAATTTCACAATCGACACCCAGGTCCAGCTTTATGCTACACCCGGCGTGCAGTCACAGACCTTGACTAAGGACGATCTAGCATCTTTCATCAACGCAGCCGAATGGCCTCTCTCCCCGTCGATTGGCGGTGCTCCGACCATCAATTTCCTTACCTTTATCGGCAACCAGACAATTGGCTTCCCCGACTCCGAGGGCCAGACATCACAATCCTGGATGATTCCTCAGTGGGGTACTGTGTACTTGCTCTCTCAGCCTGATACCAACAGTCATGTCACCAAGGATGCACTCCGCCAACCAATGCTCACCTTTGGTGGTCATTTGCTCACACTTCTTGGAACACCCCAGTCTGGCTCCCTCCCACTCCGACTGTCCTCTCTATCCCGCATCCGATCCGCAGACCTTCTACTTCGTGCCTCCGACGCCCTTGGCTCGCTCGCGCGCCTTTCGCGGTCCCTCCCTTCGATCGCCATCCCCCGCAACGTTGCTGACGGTGTCGCCAAGAGTATTCGGCATCTAGAGGAAGCATGTGCCGGCCTTGGTAGCTCCGAGGCTTTATACCATGCCCGAATCGCCGAGGAAGAGGCGGAGAGAGCTTTCTTCGAGAAGAGTATGGTTGGGCAGCTCTACTTCCCTGACGAGCACAAGATTGCCGTCTATCTCCCGCTTCTGGGACCAGTAACAGTACCGCTCGTGATGGGGGCCATTAAGGAGATCAAGAGACTGCTCCAAGCGCGGAAACAGAGGGCCCAGGAGGCCAAAGACAAGAAGAGCCAATGAAGAACTGGGTACGAAGATGTAATGAATCTTTTATCATGACATACTTACTAGATATAATAGAGGGGGTAATATTATGAAAATCAGATAATCAAAAATTGGAAAATTAATTGCATAGCCTTTGATATCCCAGTATCGTCCTCGTCCTCAAGCTTCACTTCGGCCCTGTACCCCATCAGCAGCAAGCAATTGAAGCATACCTAGTGAGCAATAGCAAATCACGGCATCAAAAGAGCTTGCCAAGTGTCACATGCTCATTGCTCATCACAATCGACTTTATTTTTTTGTAAGCTCGTGGGAGAGCTCTATGCCGACCCAACCCGAGCTCCCTCTGTGGTAAATAGGTGCCCGATAAGGACCTGAAATGACGTCGCATTCCGTTTTCCCTTGTCCCACTCCCCAACCGAAAGCGATAAGCTTGCAACAACTTCTGCTCTAAGACTTTCCGGAGTTTTGGGGCAAACTCCAACATCCGTCCAGCGAAAGCACAAAACTCAGCCATCTCCTGCCAGTCCCGCCAATTGCCAGGAGTGATCCCATCATGCTACAGACACTGAAGCGATGCATCTGCCCGACCCCGCCCTGACATTTACCCTGCCGAGCTTACACGACAACCTCACGCTCAACTGCCGCATCTACCACCCTCTCGGCCTCGCGGCATCCAACTCGGCAGCCGGATGGCGACCCAAACATGCCGCCGTGCTGGGCCATCCCTACGCGCCTCTTGGGGGGAGCTACGATGACCCGGTGCTGGAGGAGGTGGCGGGGCATCTCGTACGCGCCGGCTTCGTTGTCGCGACATTCAATTTCAGGTTAGCCAGGCCTTTGGTCTTGCCATGTCCAAGTCAATCAATTGCCTAGAGATATATCTTTGCTAACTGTTTGGATGGACAGGGGAGCTGCAAACTCGGAAGGCCGTACGTCATGGTCTGCGAAACCCGAACGTGAAGACTACACGACCCTCGTTGGGTTCCTCACCTACTACATACATTACCTCGACAACCACGAATCGAGACCGCAGAATCCCGACAGTCCTATCCTCCTGATGGGAGGGTACTCGTACGGAGCCATGATCACGACGCAAATACCTCCGCTCTCGTCCATTCTCGCCCAGTTCACCTCCCCATCTATCGCGTCGACCCCCGGTCTGCTCCGAGCACGAGCCGAGAGCTTGGGCACCCAACAGAGGGAACTCCTACAAATGTACTCTGGGAGACGCAGCCTCAGAGTCGGAGAGTGCAGCAGCCCCCGGAAGAGCCACGACAGTCGGAGGAGCTTCTCCCTCGACGACGCCGAGGAGAAGCTGCGCAAGGGCGTCCAAGACTTCATCGCCAAAACGCGGCACCACCACCGTCCTGCCGCTCCGGCGTCCGCCATTGACGGGAAAATCGACCCCCCAACTGCGGAGGCGCCCACACAGGATGCTACGCTACAGTCGCTTCCAGATCTCCTACGACCATCTGCGGCCTACCTCTTGATCTCCCCGCTCCAGGGACTCATCTCGAACCTCGCCACCATGTCGCGCAGCCCCGGCAGCTCGCTTGCGGAGGGCAAGCTGCGGCACAATCCCACCCTGGCTATTTATGGCGACCACGATGTTTTTGTTCCGGCTGGGAAGCTGCGCGTGTGGGTGGATCGCATGCAGGGCGCGGAGGGTTCGCGGTTCCGAGGCGAGGAGATTAGCGGCGCGGGTCACTTCTGGGTAGAGCATGGTGTTTTCAGTCGGATGGGGGACTTGGTGTCGCAGTTTGCGAGGGAGGTTATCAGTGACGAGATGACGGAGACTTGATGATTGGGTTGGTGATGGAGTTCCCCCCCCCTTTTTGCTTGGGGGACATTCAGCAAGCGTGGCGTTAGGAGGAGCCTTGATAGTTCATTCATATCTACATCGTAAGGAAGCGGTTGCTTGGGCCTTATTTCTACGTATCTGTGGATCACGGCTTCTTGATACAGTTGGATTATACTAACTCCTAGGGTATCTATGTACTCTCCCATGGCAAGCCAAAACCTGCCATCACAAAATTGGTGAAACCCCCTTACGCCACTTCCTTATTAACAACCTCCTCGACCTTCCTCTCGAGAGACTCGCCGGTCCTGAACTTGGACATGTCCATGGTGGGGACGAACCAGGGAGCCTCGGTGAAGAGATATCGCATCTCCTCAAGAGGTCGCCTGGCGGTCTCGGGGAGGAAGGCCCAGAAGAAGATGGCGTTGCTGAAGTTACAGACCTATCGCTTGTTAATATCTCTGACGCTTCTGTTTTGCAAGGAGCTGAACTTACGATGAAGAGGATGTACCAGCGCCAGCCGATTCCGCCCTTGTCGTCGAGAGCAACGGACGTGGTCTGGCCAATCATGGTGTTGAAGGCGAACGAGGTCATGCAGCCGATGGACACGCCCTTGCTTCGCGTCTTGGTGTCAAAGATCTCAGCGGGGATGATCCAGGAGAGAGGGCCGCTGGTGGCGCTGAAGCAGAAGTTGTACAGCCAGGTGACGACGATGAAACCCCAGGCGGCGGCTCCCGCACCGACCTCCTGCGAGCCGGGCGGGTACTTGGCGAGGAGGATGGTGGCGATGATGAAGGTGATGCCGTTTCCAACATTTCCGATGATGAGGGGCCAGCGGCGGCCGAACCTGTCGACGAACATCATGCAGAGGAACTGGGCGACGAGGGCCAGCACGCTCGAGATGGCCTGGTACTTGAGGGAGTCGTCGGCCGAGATGCCGATCTTGGCGTAGATCTTGACCGAGTAGTACTGGATGGCGCTCACGCCCGTCATCTGGGTGCTGGCCTGCATGGCGCACGCGAGGAAGAGGCGGCGCAGGCAGCTCTTGTCCTTGAAGAGCTCCATGTAGCTGCCGGCCGCCTGCTCGCGGTCGATGGAGATGCTCTCCTGGACCTGGGCGAACTCGGCGCGGACGAAGGCGTCGGTCTCGTCGCCGGCGGCGTGGAGGCTGGCGAGGATCTTGAGGCCCTCTGCTTCCTTTCCGTGGGCGATCAGCCAGCGGGGGGATTCGGGGAAGAGAAGGATGAGGATCCCGAGGATGGCGCCTGGGATGATCTGGATACCCAGGGAAACCTGCCACTGTCGCGCATCGTGGAAGCTAATGTAAGTACCTGTACGTAGTCTTGTTAGTATCGAGCATTGGAAACGGTAAATTATTGAGACATACCCCATGAGATCCAGGCAGCGCACAAAGCACCAATGCCCAGCATGAACTGCTGCAGACCAGTGACAAGACCACGGATGCTGGGGTGGCACAGCTCAGCCTGGTAGACGGGGACAATCATAGTGGTGAAGCCGACACCGACACCGGCGAAGGCGCGGCCAGAGTAGAGGTAGTTGATGGTTCGGGCACCTGTCTGCAGGCCACCGCCGAGGCAGAAGATGAGGGCACCGATCATGATTGTCCATTTGCGGCCGAGTCTGTCACTGGTAGGACCAGCGAGCGCGGCGCCGACGAAGGCTCCTCCTGTAAAGGCTGATACGACAGCTCCGCTTCGCAATGGTTAGCTAGGTCTATCTATATAGTGAGGATGCAAATGGGGAAACGTACATCTCTTTGGAGTCGTCTCCAAACTTGGAGATGAAGTCGGGAGACGCAATGGCCGAGGCAATAACACCGAGATCATAGCCGTAGAGCAGAGACCCGATGGATGCGAAGACGCATACCAGAAACTGGTATACCTTTGGGCTGAGAGCCATGGTGGATGTCTTTCTCCTCTGAGTTGTGGGAACCAAGAAAAGAGAATGCTGCGGTTTCAGAACAGCGTTGCACTTGAAGGGGGGAAGATCACAACTTATATCTGATTCCAGCCGGCTGGGAAGGGCTCGTCTGTTCTGGGAAGCTCGTCTCGTTTCTCCATCGCCTGCGCCCGAATTGACCAGTCCCATCGCGCGCTTCAGAGGGAACCATGCTCGGCATCTAATTCTCCCTTGGCCTCAGACGCGAACGGGGCATCTGTATACCGAGTGACGGTGACATGCTCCCGCGCCCATTCGATGCTTTGGGGCCCCGAGCTGGACCGGGGCCCCAGCCGGAGACCAGGCCCGGTTTGACGAGCTGCTGTGAGTGGCGCCAAGCTTTCCGGGGGTTGGGACGGGGCATTTCCCATCTGGTGGATGGGGGGAGAGATGGTCTCGTGGTGAGAGACTGGCCTGGGCTCTCCTGGAAGCGCTCCAATCACACCGTGACGCCTCTGGTGGTGGACCTCGCCGTGGAAGAGCGCGCAAACCAGAGGCAAGAGACGAGATTCTCATGAGGAGTGACCTCCGGGGACCCGTTCTGAGCGCCGCTTTTTCGGCGGGGGCGCGGTTTCGTCTGGTCGTCGTGATACGCAGTTGGAGATGGAGCAGCCGCAGCTCGAGGGCGGCCGATATGACATGATTCACATGAACGAGCCAAGGTGCAGATTAAGTGGACAAGCAGCGAGATTGAAAACACGACCTGCTGGTCCCCAATTTCTTATCCATCTCCTCGTCCTTTAACCCAGTTGGAGTCTCTCCTCTCCTCTTGCTCCATCTACTCTGCATCTCGCAACTCTCGCTTCCTCCCCTCTTCTCCCCACTGCAGCTTCTATCTTTCACAGAGCGGGCGAGTTGAAAGAATCTTTGAGTTCACCAGCTCACCTGTCCACTGAGAAGCCAGGCCATAGCAGCCATGACCTCGTACACCAAAATTGGCGACGACGAGCGCCCTTCCATCTCGATCGACCCCAGTCTGACCATTGCCAAGATCGAAGACAATGTCTACGGTGGCTTCACAGAGTATGCAAAAAACTGACCACTTACCCCTCACACCCTCGCAACTCGTCTCAAGCTTCAATCACACCCTGTCTTCATCACCCGCCACAACCCCAGCCCAGAACCCTCACCTCCAACCCAGAAACCCCCACACTCCCCTGCCCTCCCCATATATTCGATCTTCCCTGCCGGCTTCAAGACAAAAAGACGTGAGTGAACGCAATGGCTTACCATCCACTCCTAGGCACATGGGCAGGTGCATCTACGGCGGTCTCTACGACCCCGGCAACCCCCTCTCGGACGAGCACGGCTTCCGCAAGGATGTCATTGAGGCCATGAAGGAGCTCCGCGTCCCGGTCGTTCGCTATCCCGGCGGCAACTTCTGCGCGACGTATCACTGGATCGACGGTGTTGGGCCCCGGGAGAATCGCCCTGGCAGGTGAGATGATGTTTCCTTTGACCGGTTTGCTTTCTGGAATTTCGGCGTTCTGCAATGATGTTGTCATTGTCTGGAATACAGTTGCAATGATAACGAAGGGCAAATCGCATTCCCCGATCAACAGGGGAGGAGGAACCTCCGCGTTAAAGCCGGTTTCTGGGGGATGGTTACTGACCATGATCTTGGTAGACCTGAACTTGCCTGGATTGGCACGGAGTCGAATGCCATTGGCACAGATGAATTCCTCAAGTGGTGTGAGATCGTTGGCACCGAGCCTTATCTCTGCCTAAACTTTGGTACAGGTAAGTGCAGGCTTGTGATCCAGCGGAGTGGCCAACCAAGGATGCTACTCTGTTGGTCCGTCGGGAGTTCAAGCTCGGGACTTGCTAACTTTTGCTACGTATTTAGGTACTTTGGACGAAGGTTAGTCAGTCGCATTTCACGGCCCCCACGAGCCACGAGGCTTCTGGTGTTAGAACGACATGTGTTGACAAACAGATGTGTGATAGCCCTCGGCTGGCTCGAGTACTGCAACTCGGATCGAAATAGCTACTATGCCAACCTCCGTCGCAAGAACGGCAGAGAGAAGCCCTACAAGGCAAGTTCACACATCCACTTTACCTAGGTGCTGTCGCGCCACATTTTGATGCTATACTAACACAAATAACCCCTCAGGTCAAGTACTGGGCTCTCGGCAACGAAGTCTGGGGCCCGTGGCAGGTCGAGCAGATGACCAAGGAGGACTACGCAAAGAAGGCCTACCAGTGGGCCAAAGCCCTCAAGCTGCTCGACCCCTCCATCGAGCTCATCCTCTGCGGTGAGACGGGCCACAGCACTTGGGACGCCTACGTTCTCAAGGAGTGCGTGCGGTTCGACCTACACGGCCTCGGCGGGAGCACGACGGCGAGCCTGATTGACATGCACAGCATTCACATCTACACCGCCAGCTCCGAGCATCTGAAGAATGTCACAGGTACGGAGTTTCCCTTAGGGCAAGAGTTTTGGCCGTGGAGATTCTATCAGAGGATGGGGCCAGCTAACGGTGTGTGGAAATAGCTCCGAGGTCCGCTGAACGAGCTATCCAGATCAGTGCCAGCCTGATTGACCTGGCTCGTATTGAGAATAACGTGCCGCCTACCGTTCGCAAGCAGAAGATTTGCTTCGACGAGTGGAATGTTTGGGATCCAGTCCGTGCTCCGGGCGAGGAGGGAGCTGAAGAGAAGTAAGTTATTTGGCTTTGCGTGCTTGACCATTGGTGCGCCACGGCAAGGGAAGGGCAAAAGAGAAATGTGGAAAGCGGAGAAGACTCAATGATTAACCTTATTCTTTAGGTATAACCTCTCGGACGCCTTAGCCGTAGCCGTCTGGCTCAATGTCTTCATCCGCCAGGCCGAGTACGTGGGCATGGCCAACATCGCACAGTCTGTCAATGTCATCTCCCCTCTCATGACCACACCCGAGGGTCTAGTCAAGCAGACGACGTGGTGGCCGCTTCTCCTCTACAGCAAGTACATGCGCGGCTCTTCCGTGGCGGTTGGCCTGCGCGCTGGCGAGTACACGGGCGACACGCACCCAGCCTGGCTCCGAAGCGCCGTCAACACGCCCTGGCTGGATGTGAGTGCAGCGCTTAGCGACGACGGGTGGATCAGCCTGGCGGTGGTCAACATCCATGAGGAGAAGGACTTTGAGACAGAGATCCGCGGTGCCGTCTCAGAGGTCGAGGTGCATAGCGTGGGCGGCAGCGCGCTAGATGTTGTCAACACAGCCGAGAAGCAGGAGGTGGGCATCACGGAGTCAAAGTGGGATGGCAAGGGCGCCTTCACTTTCCCGAAGCGCTCTCTGACCATCCTGCGATGGAAGGCCCAGAACTAATAGCCGCCATGGCTTGAGACATCAGAGTGTGCTTTTTGCGGCACGGGCATTGGGCTGTCGTGGGGAAGAGGGAAGATGTGATCGGAGGTCGGTGCATGGTGGGGCGAAACGGGCTGGGATAGGGTATCATAGATCCTGCTGCTGGTTCATTCATGCAGGATCAGACGTTGGGCGTATGACTGCATAGACATATTGGGTAGAGAGAGGGCCGTTATGACAGATAAAGCAAGACAAAAATAATCTCGACGCCTCGATGCAATAGACGTTACAAGCCTAACCAACGATATGGCGGGAGAGGGTCTGAAAGGGGTGAATGATCAGACATCAGCTCAGCCCGTCATCGTCTCATGCAAGGCAGGACGAGGCTAGGCGCGTAGCCAGCCGAGTTGTGTCCTGATGTGCAGTTTCGTGTCAGCTAAATCAAGACACGGCAGAGAGGTAGGGGGAAAGGACTAGAAGCAAGAATCGGACGGTAGCTAGCGCAGAGCCGCACAACGAGACACAGAACCAACATATCAAACGCAGAGACCAGTCCAGCCAGACCACGCGAGAATGATATGCAGAGCAAAGGTTGTTGGCTGCGTAGGGGGGCCGTACCTCTTTTACTTTATTCCATCCGGACTCCACCTGGAAACCGACCTGGCATATCTCAACCTGCCTTTCCGAGAGGCAATGTCATGGTCCCTGGAAATGCAAGCGCCGAAGTCGGATTTAGCCATGGGTATTTCCCTCCAGGCTTCATCTTACTTGTGGAAAGCGAGACAGACAGCTGGCGATGTCGAGCTGCCGCTGGTGTTTTCATCGAGCGCCAATGGGATGGAACCCTGGACCCACAGAAGGATCTGAAAATAGATGAGCTAGTCCTGTTCAGGGTTGTCCACAAGGCTGGCACCAATCAGAAGCGCGGTACGTACCCCGGTACGTACCATCTCGCCTAAACGCGCGCTTCTGGAAATGGGGGCCCCAGTTTAGCCCCACATAGACCAATCACGGCCCGCAGCCCTTCACGACTGCCGTGCTCTTTGAGCCTTCTCGGCTGCACTCAACACCACACACTGGACGGTCATTTCCCTTGGCACCGGACTGGTTCCTTTTGACATCATCGGGAAGCTCTGCATGAGGTAGCTTAGTACGGAGAAACCTCTGCTGCAAGCCCGCAGCAGTCTGCTGCTACTGATGCAGCCTTGCTGGGTACCGCCAGCTTGCCAGGCCTTCTTGACCAATCTCGATACTCCATCTCGCTGCTAAAGACGCAGAATGCAATGCAGAGATCCCCTCTCATTTCCTTTTTGCTCTTTTTTTAACCTTGCACATATCTCCCGCGCTTCCATACAGTAGCCCGGATCAAGGTTATCAGGTGTTCTTGATCAGAGCGGAGCCCATCGTACTTTTCGGTCGATCATATGGCGCCTGTTCCATCGCTTGCTTGTTTCGAAAGAGGCTCGTACATACACACGCGCACCCACACGATACCACACGACTCAGTGGGGAGTACAGGCAAGCCCAAGACCTGCCTCGTTTCATCTCCCGCCTTGACAGCTAGCCGCTATCTCAACCCTCCCAGGCTCTTGACCTGAGTTCCTCCACTTTCGTCCTTCCCCTCCTCCACAGTAGTTCGAGGTAGGTCAACATGGGCCAATCTTCGTAGCCGCCGTCGTTCATGACCCGGAGCAGTCCACTTAGCCGCCCAGGCACAGGCCTCTTCCTCTGGCGACCAATATCGTCGACCCATTCTGCTGAGATTGAATCTTTTAGACACACGGTTACCGTTTCATTTCCCAATCGAGCTCTAGGATGCTGTTTCAAGAGCTCAAGCACGCATGTACCGGAATAGACCATATCCTATCCTCGACGTCTTGGAAGCTATGGGACTCTTCATCCTTAAAGCAGGCCGATGTCCGCGGCCAGGAGGTTTTCACTTTCCTTCCTCAAACACATCTTCCTTGCTTCAGAGCCAGTCAATCAACATTTCCTTTTTCGTCTCGTTTCTTTCCTAGTATTTCCTTGGTCATACTTTCCTCTGTCTTTCCTATCCGTCAACCGGTTCATCATCTCCTACTCTCATGCTGTCTTTGTTCTTCTCCTAGTTCAGATTCGGTGTTTTTTCCAGAGCGATACCCCGGCAGATTGATTGGGCCCATCCCCAGAGTGACCACTTTCCTCGGCCATTTTGGAAGACCAATCCAGCTTCCCTGTTCTTTGAGTTTCATACTCGTCTAATCATCACTTTGCACTCCGTTTGAGATTCTAGAGTCACGCTGTCTGGCACAGCTTACTAGGACTTCAAACCGATCCTCTTGTTGGGTCCGACCTGTTTCAAATCACTATACACACATCCACCGCTTACCGTCTTCCAACCCTATCCACCATGGCCAGGCACACTCGCTCGAGTAGCCGACAGAGCTACCCTCAGCATCTCCCCGTTGAGCTGGAGCCATCCCCCTTATCCCCTATTTCTCCCATGTACAACCAGCAGCGCATGACCCTTCCCCCCGCTGGCTACTACACTATGCCTCCCACCACTGCTGCTGGCTCGTCCTCCATGGCTCTTGGAGCCCCTCAAGCCCCTCCCATGCCTGGACCATCCTACGAGGAGGTCTACGCTGGCACGGCCGCACCCCCAATTCCCCTCCCTCAGTCCCACCGCCCCAGCTCTGGTGCTTGGTCGGTGAGTGACGACCACCAACTCCTGGCCGCTAGGGCTCAGGGCTTGAACTGGGCCCAGATCAAGGAGCTCTACTTCCCCAAGAAGACTGGCAACGCCTGCCGCAAGCGCCACGAGCGCCTCTCCGAGAGGCGAGACGCCGACGACTGGGACAACAGAAAGTTCCAACGCATGGCCAAGGAGTATCTTGCCATGCGCAGGGAAATCTGGGCTCCCCTCGCCGCACGAACCGGCGAGAAATGGCAAGTTGTCGAGCAAAAGGTATGCAAACCTCTCCTCACATCCCTCCCACCCCCACCCCTTTTTCCCCTTTTTTCGATACTGGCGCTGACACATAATCACCCAACTGGCAGTGCATGTCCAGCGGCATCAAGAACCTTCAGAGCGCTGCTCGCGCAGCAACGCGCAATGAACGTCTGAGCCAGAACCATCTCGCTTCTGGCCAACCTCTTACAGGGTATGACGACGACAGCGGCATTTCCGGAATCGGCCTGACGCCCATTGATCAGATAGACGCATCCTATAATAGTCCTGAGACCACCTCCCCCTCCTCCGACGACCAGCACTACCACAGCCAGCAACACCGCCATCAACGCTCGTCTCGCCACCTCCACGCTTCCTCCCACCACGCCGCCATGGCTGCCCCGAACATGCCCATGCAGGCCCTCGGTCCCGGTCCGAGCGGTGCCTATCTGGGCCCGTTTGGCCTGGAGGCCGGCTACGGTAACATGGCACCCAGCCAGCACCGCTACTCGTCCAGTGTCAGCTCGACAGCGAGCGCCGGTCATGGGTATGGGAACGGAAGCCAGAGCGACACCAGCCCGTACATGGGCAGCCAGCGGTTGCCGAGCTCGAACGGCAGAAGACATCATTAGACTGCCCATCGTCCATACGTTTTCGCTTTGTCTCCCGCCGGGAGGGGAGGTCTCATCGCTAAGATCTAAAACCTACTTACCACATTGTTCAGGTTTTTTTTACCTTTATTTTATTTTTCTTTGGTCTATTAAACTTTCCTATTGTTTATTTCTTTATATCCTTGTTTCTTTCTTACGTCTGTCGATGCGTCATGAAGTCGTTTACAATTGTCATTCCCCTTTGTCCGCATCTCCGATTTTATCTCCTTTATTTCTTTTATTCTCTTTTGTCCCGCCTCTCTATTTGTCTTTTCTCTTGTCTTATCTTTCAGTTGCATCTTTCAGCAACACGGAGTTTCTGGCGAATACTGGCTGCCATGATTGTTCTGGATGAATCCTTATACACATACCATCACTCCTTTGACAAAAACCGGGTCGACGGGGCTCCGGGGGTTTCTTGGTCCCCGAGCCCGTCACGAGGGAAGAGGGGGCCCTAATTAATTTTTCTGGTTTACACTATACTGGTATTTTATACTACCTAGATCAAAAACACTCCTTTTTAATTTTGCCTGCGAATCCCCTTCCCCTTTTACTTTCTTAGCGCTAGTTTTTCTCTCCTCCTCGCTGGCTTGGGTTAGCCGGACTAATGGAGGAGTTTAGAAGAGGGGGAAAGCAGTGTTTAAAAAATGTGCGGAATAAAAAACACAAAGTATTTTGGGGGGAATAGATAGACCTTGAAGGCGTACCGAGTTTGAGAGTTAGTTCGGTTGTTCTTGAGACGCATGGAGAAAATAAAATGGTGGAAGCGAAGTGTTATACAAAATAAAAGTTGCGATTACCCTCGTTTGGAAAGCATCGTATGCTGTGTGTCTTCTATGCAATTAAATCAATCATGGACATCTGTCTTGTCTTTTTTCCCCGCCCTCGCCATGCTCATCTACCTTTTTTGAATGAAAGGACACAGTGGATATATAATCATCTCTCCACACCAGTGACTTGAAGGAAAACCCATGACTACATCGTACAGATAGAATACATGTAAAAAAGAAAAAGCCAAAAGCTATTGTTGAGTGGTTGGGGGAGCAACTCAGTTGAACTCGTCCGCTAGGTTTATGGACGTTTCAAGTCCGCCGTCTTCTCGGCCACCTTGGCGGCGGTCATGCTCGCCATCGCCTCCAACTCTTCCTCTTCCCATTCACCGTCGGCTTCCTCGCCCATCACGCTCCTCCAGGCACGAGTCCACATGCCTTTCTTGTGGAGCAGGGCGAGAATCAGGACACCAGGGATGTGCCATATACTTGCCCAGAACAGCCCTCTGGCACTACCTCCATGTCCCTCTTTCTTCCAGAAGTTGACTGCCTCGCGGCATAGCCACAAGTTAATGGGCAGACTCGTGACAGCAAAGCCCCAGTTCGTAACATTGGCGGCGCAAAGTCCCAAGCAAAGGGGGATGAATATGAAGCTATATCGTAGAGCGACGCGGCCGTTCCGCGCAGGGTTCGTCCAAGCAAGCATACGCAGGCCAGCCGCCTTGTATTCCTCGCGAATCGGCCAGCTCAGAGCCATGAAGTGGGGGAACTGCCAGGCGAAGAGAAGGCCGGCCATCAGCCAGCCGCCGATAGATGAGCCGTCGCTGGCAAAGAGAAGCTCTCGCCACGACCCATCCCCGGTAGCCGTCTCGCCGGCTGCGGCGGCCCAGCCCATGAGTGGGGGGATGCCACCCACTACGGCACCCACCCACGTATTCAATGCCGACATTCTCTTCATTGGGGTATATATTCCAGCGTAGAGGATTATGTTGGCGAAACCGAGGGCTGACACTGTGGGGTTGACACCGAAGTAGAGGGAGCCAACACCAATAGCGCCAGAGATGATTCCAAAGAGGACTGCGCCCCGCGTCGAGATCAGCTTCCGTACCAAGGGGCGGTTCCGCGTTCTCGTCATCTTGGCGTCGGTGGCCTGTTCGTAGAGCATATTGAAGGTATTCGCACTGCTCGAGCACAGCGCGGTCCCCACGGTGAGGAAGAAGAGCGTCAGAGGGCTCAAGCTCGGGGTCTCGGTCAGCGAGGGAGAGAGCATTTCGGATGCCGGGAACACCGCATAGCTCGCCATTGCAGAGAGAACGACGACGACGGTAAGTCGAGGCTTGGTTAGGGATAGAAGGATGGAGAAGGTTCGTCGGAGGGAGTTCGAGGGTTGGGCTGCGGCTGCTGTGGTCAATTGTGACGAGGCATCTTGAGGGAGAGGCTTTTCCGCCTGCTCTTTCTGCTTGCGGGCCTGCCGCCTCCGATGAGGCGCAAGCTCTGACAAGTTCTGCGTAGGTTCTTCATTCGTAGTCGAGGCAGAGGCTGTCTGTGTGCTTGCTGTCGTCGTTGACGCAGTTGCTAGGCTCGCTCGTTTAGAAGCGACAATGAAGTCGAGGCAGGCAGATCGCTCGAAGAGGCGATTAGAGAGGAAGAAGCCGGCATTGTACGTCGCTGTGGCCGCGCGGGGAGCCCTCATTGGGTTTGTAGCCGAGAAGAAGGAGCGTCGGCACCGCTGGACGCTATGAACAGCGATAGCATTGGAAATCGAGGGGGCCCAAGCCGTGCGCGGGATGAGGCATCGCAGGTCCGCCTGGTGGGCCGAGGGGATTCGCGGCGGCCTCATTGTGACCTTGAAGAGGGCAAAAGCAGGTTCATAAGGCCATGTCGGGGCAGCGGAGCCGAAATCTCGCCAATTGCCTCCGCCGTGGTATTAGCCGTCAAACTCGGAGCAGACAGGCCGTTTGTCTATCGCGAGAAAGTCATGATGGAGGCATCCACTGTCCCTCATTGTGGTAATTAGTGGGCAAGAGTGTGGCCCGCGGCGTTCACGTGACTGTCACAGTGGGAGCATTTCTCGTCGTACGACTCAGCTTATCGCCTACCCTAGAGTAGGCTCCTGGTGATCTCAACTTCATCCCATCAACCTAAGGCACCAAAATCCACCAAGATAAATTAGGAATCCGCTGCTCGAATATCAATTTTATATCGTAACCACCTGCACTAGCCTAATTCTTAAGTGAAATTATTGTAGATCTTTCCTGGCCCTCGTAATGGGTCTTAAGAGTCAAAAAGCTTCTCTTGTAGTATTGAGATCAACCGCAGCCGTCAACTATATTGGAAGTGCGCCTGAAAGACCAACAACCTCTCAACTCAATTGACGCATTATCTATTTGCTGCTATTATTGACACTACTAGCTATGTTTGCTAACAGAGAAGGAAACAATTCGATTATCCAGGAACTAACTTTGACGAGCTTCCCAAACAAAGGCGAGGTGACGAAAATGCTTTGTATCTTGCTGAACAAATTAAACGACAAAACAATAGACTCGTTGACAAGCTTCAGAGACAGAAGTTGTATTTATTTCTGATGCCTGACTTTTGTTATGTAGTCCATCGCAGTTCAAAAATAAGTTCAACACCCGGAGCGTTGTTTCAAAATGCTCTTTTTCAAAGAGTAAACAACTAAAGCTCTGCCCATTCTTTCTGATAGCCCTAGTGTTTTTGTTCTTCTTCTTGTCTTGAAAACAATGACCACAAAGGGCTGATCTGTGATATGGCTATCCAGACCAGGTGTATAAAGATGGACGTCGCCGTATATAACTGATACTGGGAATACCAGAGCACAACACGGAAGAAAAAGGCATTGTCTTATCGATCACGTTATTTTAATAATATATTTTCAAACAGCAAACATGGCTGATTCTCAACCAGTTTCAGGAGAGGCAGTTACGCCCACTACAGGCGCTGATGTTCCGGGTGCTGGGGAGCACACTGACGGCAACCATAACAACGAAGAGATTGCGGAGGGGGATGGTGGTGGGCGGCCGTCGAGAGAAACCGCTTTCCTGACGGTTGGGGAGCAGCAAAGGCAGACAAAAGTCGTGGCGGATCAAGAATATTTCATCAGGGACCTTTTAGCAGCAAGAGCCATGCTCCATCCTGCAGTGCCATGTCCTCACCAAGGATGTGATCATGTGGTTGCCAACAACGATGCAGTGCATTTAGTAGACCACATCCGCCATGCCCACGAGGAGAGTCTGACAAACACTGTGCGATGCCCTCTTCAAGGATGCGATGATGAGGCCGTCTACAACAGTTTACCGGAGCTAGCATGCCATATCCTCATGGCCCACCAGCGCAGGACCGTGCTACCATCCTTCAGCGAACTCTCCCAGAGTCTCTCTAGCCCAGAGCAGAGCCTTTCTGACCCTTCTCCCGCTCCCGTGGGGGAGAATCCGGAATCGCCGCCAGCTGCGCAACTACCCTCTCCTCAATCGCAGTTGCAGCAAAACCAGCCACTCCCCCAACACACGTCTCCTCGAGTCGAGTTTAACCCAAATCCGACAGCACAAGCACCAAATCCTACAGCACGAGCACCGCGGACCTATGGCCTCTATTCCCGGGACCGGACTGAGCAAGTCAGGGAGCAGACCGAGCAAAGGACTCGGTATAGGGACCCTCGGTTAACGGCCGCCCAGCCGCAATTGCAGGAGCAGCCACAGGTGCAGGAGCAGCCGCAGTTGCAGGAGCAGCCCCAATCTCAGATAACCGACGATGATAGACAAGCCGCACTGCTATTAGCTGCAATGAGCGGGGGTCAATTCCCCGCTAGAAAGGCAGCTGAAGACCGTGAACCAACTCCTTACAGCGAAAGCGAAGAGGAGACACAGTCGGAAGGACAAGGGGACGCTCTAGAGGCAGGTGCACGACCCGATGAGCCCACGACTGTCACGGACCCCCCCTTCGAGCCCGTTGCATGCGACCATTGCTCCATGTGTTTGCGAAGTTTGCCTAATCCACAAACAAAAGCCCCAGAAGATGAACCTCCCTTCGAGGATCAGTGGCAGGTAAGTTTATAATATCCACCTCTCCCACGTTTGACAATGCAGACAAGAGGTTTTCTATCCGTAAGATCCACGCTAATGTAATACTGTGTTCTAGGCGCACGTAGATCCTGAACGCAACTGCAGGATTCCCAACAAGCTGGGAAACCGGGAGAACATTCCCAATAGGAGCGGATGGCTCAGGAACACACCAAAAGACCGCATAATAAACGCCAGAAAGGACTACCGTAACAAAAACAAAGACTTGTTCGGACACAAGTTCTATCCATTCGAGGGAAAACAACCAAATAGCTCTTTATGGAAATACGACCCCAACAACAAGGCCAACAGGCAGAATTGGAATAAACCCTGGCCACCTGAGATCGAGAAAAGGCTCAGGGAGGATGCGGCGCGGGAAGCTGAGGCTCGAACAGAGGCACCAGGACCGTCTAGAGCAGCGGCAAGGGCTCGTCCCACCGCAACTCGTAGACGGAAGAGACAAGCGCCCTCGGACAATGCTGGGTACCGGACTGAGAGTGAGTCGGATTCGGACGATGACCTAGAGCCGGACGTGGACGATATTAGCCCACCAAAGCGGAGGCGCGTAGGTGACACCACCTACAGACCACTCCCCGAGACCGACGTCGACGAGGCTGACGAGGTCGCTGACAGCGCGACTGCTCCCCGAGGAAATACCAGAGCTCGAGGCAGGACCCGAGATCAAGCTCGAGGGAGAACCCGAGCCTCAAGAGCAAGAGCCGCAGCTGCTAGTGGCCGAGGTGCAAGAGGAAACAGAGCAACAAGTGCCGCCGCCGAGGCGCCTCCTCCTCCTCCAGGGGGCCTCAGGAGGTCTCCTAGGCAACGCGCGCAAAGGAGACAGTAGAGGTGGACGTTTTGATTTTACGGTAGTGATTGTTTGCTGTTTTGGATCGTTTATTGACCGCAAGTTTGTCCCGGGCTTCGACCCCCTAATACCAAATTATGTGAATTTTGACCAATATATAGAATCGCCTGAATAGTGACTGTCCATGTAATGCTATCCCAAGTCTCCCGGCCAGTTTCTGTAGCCGGACCTCTTTGACAGAAAGCAACCAAAGTCCCAGAGAGCGCCCATCCCATTTCCGTCGATTGCCAAAGCGAGAAAGCAAACCGAGCTTCGGTTTATTATATCTAGATGCCGGATAGATGCCGCCATGTCTTTCTCCTGTACATACGCCCAACCAATCCCACGCATTGAACCGTCGAAGATACCAAACCTGAAGAGAAGAATAGAGAAGAAGAAAAAGAGAAATCAAAGACCAAAAGCACCGCTGACTGGCATTATCATTATAGGCTCTCGATGGCCTGCAAGAGCACCTCCATCCCCTTGTCCCCGATCTCTCCCTTGTCACCAAGAAGTGCACCGATATCGCTCAAGACACCTAGAGGGATGTAGCACCCCGTCTTTGCGCGTTCCAGGCTGTCCTTGAGACGACTGGTGTGTTCCCACTCGCGGGCTGCAACCTCGGCACGCTCAATGACTTTGCTGGAGATGCCACACATGGCGGCGCAGTGCATTCCGAAACTGCCCTCTGCCACACCGTCTTCCAGCTTGTACAAGAATGTGACCTTCCGTTCTGCCTCGTCGACATGGATTTGCATCCGCCGTGCCCGAATCTCAGGATGGTTCTCGAACTCGGTTGCCAGTGAGTGGTAGTGGGTAGCGAAGTACCCAATACAGCCAATGTGTGAAGCGACGTGGTGAAGGACTGCCTGAGCGACAGCTACACCATCGTACGAGCTGGTTCCACGGCCAAGTTCATCAAGGATAACCAAAGACCGTGGTGTAGCCTCGGAAAGAATCTTCTTCGTCTCGGAAAGCTCTACGAAAAAGGTAGACTGGGCGGCGAAGATGTTGTCATTAGCACCCAATCTCGACATGATACGGTCTACCGGTGTCAAACGAGCCGACACCGCTGGTACGTAACATCCAATCTGTGCCATGATAACGGCGATGCAGGACTAAATATGAGATTAGCAACTTGGTCCAGAAGCAGACAGGGGGAAATTGTTCTTACCATTCGCAAAACGGTTGACTTTCCAGCCGCATTGGCGCCAGTGAGCAGATTGATTTTCGCCTCATCGCCACCAAGCTTGATGTCATTAGGGATAAAGTCGTCCACAGTGTTGATCATACAGGGATGTCTCAATTCCTCAAACTTCACTACGCTACGCTCTTCGTCGACAAAGTGAGGACGGCAGCTGGGCTGGCCGAGAGAAGATGATGCCTTTGCTAAGCTGACCAAGCAGTCCAACTGGGAAACAATCTTAATTGCTTTGATCCAGGTGTCATAGTCAACGTCAAACTTCTTAAAGAAACGAGCAGCGACACCCTTGATGAGCTGTGAATGGGTCTCCTCTGCTTCTTGAAGTTCTCGCACCAGCTGGCTCAACTCGGGGAAATACCATCGCTTCAGGTCCTTGGTGGAGGACATCTGACGCCAACTTGAAGGTACCTTGACCGACTTGGGAGTTTCCATCTGGTAAATCTCCTTGCCAATGTCCGTGTATTTGATAGTTCGACACTTCAGAGTCGCCTTTTGCTCCTTCAGGAGATCCTCCAGCTGTGTCTTAATTTCGGCCAGGCGGTCCACGCTCTCGTCGAAGTCTTCCTCGATACCCCGTTCGGGGATCAGGAGCTTGTCTTCGCGGGCTTTATGACGATCAAATGCTGTGCTCCAGTAGCTGAGCGGCTCTTCAAGCTGAGGCATACTGGAAACAAGCTGGTCCACCAGGCCATTTCGGCCCTTGAAGGAACCGAGAAGGCTCATGGTGTACTCAATCTGCTCAAATCCTTCGAGAACTCGCACGAAGACATCGGCCTTGCAAACACCAGCATGGATCCGAGATATAAGTCGCTCCAGATCTGGCATTTTGACTAGCTGAGACGCAAACTGTTCTCGAATAGAAGGATCCTCATTTAGCATCTCCACGGCGTCTAAGCGGTCGTTGATACGGTTAATATCGCAGAGGGGATGAGCGACCCATGAACGGAACATTCGCTTGCCGAAAGGTGTAACACATCGGTTTAGAAGACTGAACAATGTGCCCTCGGATCCGCCGTTAGCAGAGTTAGAGAAAAGTTCCAGGTTGACAAGCGTTTGTCCGTCAAGAATGAGCGTGCCGTTCTTCTGGATGGGGTTGTATGTCTCAAAGCTGCCCTGAGATAGAAGAGGACGTTCCAGCTTGAGGAATTTGAGATATGAGACAAGACCTCCAAGAGCAGACATGACCAGATCGTCTTCCTTGTACTTGAGCAAACTCTCGGGCCAGATCTCGTCCTCGCCATCCTCGGTTGCAAAATAGTTCCCGGTGTTGATCTCGCGACGAGATGTGTCCGCATCCCAGAATTCTGTGACAGGCTTGAGGTGTGTCCAGATGGTAGTGGGGCTTGTATTATTCTTGAGCACGCGTAAAGCTTTCGTAGAGAGGTGTGACTTTTCTAAGAGAAGCTCCCGAGGCCCAGTTTGAGCGATAAGGGTCTCGAACTTGGTCAAGTCCACATCGTCTACAAAGCCAGAGAGATGGAAGCGGCCAGTGGCGGTGTCGGCAAACGCAATACCGAAAGCTGGTAGGTCATCCACGACGGACTCCTTGATCGCTACACAGTAGGCTGCCATGTCATCCTGTAACATGCCACCATCTACCAAAGTACCGGCTGTGAGAACGCAGGCAAGCTCACGAGTAATGATCTTGTCTGCCTTCTTGCTCTTGTCTTGTCTCTCGCGCATCTCCTTGCCCAAATTCGTCTCCATTTGGTCAACTCGAGCAACTTTGTACTGCTTGGCGATGAACTGATTGACCCAATGATCCAGGGAGCTCTCAGGCACACCAACCATGCGCATGTTTACTCTGTCGGTCATCTTGAAGTCGAACTCTTGATGACCGATGGTGGCATCATTTTCATATAGTTCGTAGAATTTGCCCTTTTTGAAGAAGACGATGGTGTCCCAGAGATTTTGCTTGATCTCCCAGTATTGTTTCTCGAAAGCTGAAAACTTAGTCCAAGCCATCGGAGGGATAAAAATGGTTCGTGGATCATATTCAGGGTCACCAGGGGCTCGCTTCTCCTTATCCCGAATGTTAGCAAGCCAGGGGTAGCGATCCTCTGGTTCTCTGGTGTGTGCTTTCTCCTTGATGTTGGGGTCCCGTGGACCTCTATCTGCGGGCTTTGTGACTGGTCGCTTGTCGGTCGACTCAGGGTCATATGTCCACTGAACTGCCGTAGACCCTGAGCCATCATCCATTACATCGTCGTCATCGAGTATCGGGGGATCCTCATCGTCACGGGTAATAGGAGACGAAACGGTGGATTTCTTTCGTGATGACTGGGGCTTAGAAGGTCGCTTTCGTTTCCTGGCCTTGTTGCTTTCTTCTTCTGACTCTTCGTATACGATAAAATCGTCCATTTCATCTATCAAGGTTAGCTCAAAGGTCCACTGTTAAGGTTGAGGGTGGTGCATTAAACACGAACCGTCATCCTGATCTGCAGCTGCGTTCTCATCTTCGCCATATTCGTCCTCCTCGTCAATAACGGCGGATTTCTTAGCCCGGCGCCTTGACTTTGAGGCGGCTTCATATGCGAACGGATCCTCGTCGTCGTCGGACGACTCGGCGTAACTAACGACCTTGCGAGTCTGCAAATACAACAGTTAGTGTCTGAGAACTAGTATTGCAGGATTTAGGGGGGTATGCATTCGCACTTGCCTTTCGCGAGGGGCTGCTTCCATTTACCTCCTTCTTCATAGGCTTGAAAGCTGTCCGGCTGCTCCTAGTTGGCAGGACTGTGGGAGAGGGGAGATCGGCTGAGGCAGCATCCATGTTCTCCTGTGAACTCGGCGGCTCCAGGGCGTCGCTGCTGGGCACAGGCGTGGACAACTTCACCTTGGTAGCAGGATTGAATGCGGGAGCGGGTTTCGTCTTGGGCAGAGAGTTGTTCTTGGTGGTCTCTTTCAGGCACGAGGACTTGGATGCAGGGTCGGGCGAAGGCTTGGAAGCGGTTGCGGGCGAAGATGCAGGGGCGGGCGAGGATTTTTGGAAGAAAGACTTGATCGAGCGCTGCTGCTTGGCCGAGGAGGAAACAGACGCTGCGGACTTGGCCCCGAGGCTCTTCGCTGGTGTGCGAGCAGCCGCGCTGCCGTTGGCGACCTTCTCACCAGCCATCTCTACAGGTAGACCAGCTGCCTGGTCAGTGAATCACAGACAGCAGAAACAATAGATTGGATCGCAGGAATTGGACGACACGCAATGAACGAGTCAAAAAACAAGTGATCAGAATGGGCAAAAACACTGCAATGAAGGAGTGAACGGTTGAGGGGAGGAGGTCACTAGCACGGTCGAGGGACAAGACTCCCAGATAAATTGCTGCGCGTCCTGCGCGAATCGCTGCTCATCAAACGTCGCGTCCAGGGTCAGGTCGCGTAAAGAGGTAGATCACAGTGCATATAGAGATAACACTGTGTATAAGTGGAGTTTCTTGGTGCACAGTACAGTGCGATCTGCGAACCCCTCTACCGGTTCAGCTCAGTGGGTCTACCTAAAGGAGGCGCATCAAATGGGAGAATGTCCAAGAGATGGAAATGTGTAAAAGACCTTAGGAACAGCCGGACAAAGGTGATATCGCAATGAGTATAGATCCAATTAATGGCACTAAACATTCATCTCTCCCATTCGGATTCCTCTGGTGATTTTAGCAATTTACTGGATTAGCGACAGGTGTTTCCCCCCTGACAGCAACGCGTGTAGAACGCACGTCGCGCCTTCCAAAGGAAAAAGAAACGTGCAAAATATTATCAAATCAGAAGCGCCCGCTACCGACAATTATGCAATCATAAAACATGACCTATCGACCTTCACAAAGCCATCATTTCCTCCTGTCCCCGACAATACGCCCAACCACTCTACTCAGAGCCAATATCAGATAAAACAACCATAGCCTGAAGCCAGTGCTGTGGCCCATCTCAAGTCGTCTCCGCGCCGCCTTGACGATCTTGGTCGTTCTAGGCACGATGATGGAATCGTAGGCCTTGACCGCACTCGCCAGAGACACCTGACCGTTCGCGCAGATCTGTTTCGCCAATTCCCATGCATCGCCCAGTGCAAGATTGGCTCCAATGCCAGAAAATGGGCTCAGGGCATGGTTGCTATCACCAATAAAGACAATTGGCAAGCTATCAAAGCTGTCATGAGAAAAGGGCATCTTGTCCCTTGCATTGATACAGAGAACAGCACTTAGGTCAGTGTTGTTGACGATGGTGTTGAACGGTTCGTGGAAAAGAGCACCCAGCTCCCGCCCTCGCTCAACCACGGCTTTGCAAGCCGCTTCAGAAGAGTGGTCCAGTGGAGGGAGCGGCTCTGGCTCTTGGTTGCCCACTATCCAGACGACCGTATGCTCATCGACTGGGGAGTAGAAACACGACACACCATCCCCGGACAGGGCGAACCCCCAGTCCTTGTTGAGAGGGGCCGGCAAGGGGCCATCGAACCTGGAGAGACCTCCTCTCAACGCCGCTCCTTGATATTCCAGTTGATCGTCGGGCCGGAGGTAGGATCTCAGCTTGCTACTGGCACCGTCGGCAGCTATGAGCAAGTCGCACTCCTCGTATCGTACGCTCTCGTCGTCGTTCTTCATGAGCTCAACCTGCACTCGGCCGTTGTCGAGAGCTTTGGCGGAGATGCATTGCGTCTCCCACAGTATTGTGCTCTTGTCGTCGATTGTATTGTGCAGAAGTCCACGAAGCTCCCTGCGGGATATGCGGATGGTTGATGTAGGCAGCCCTTCTGCAGGTTTCCGGTGAAGGCTTGTTTTCTCTGTCCAGTCTGCGCCCCAGATCTTGAAGGCACCAGTGTCATCTGTGCTCGCTACAGCCTTTTTAAGTGCATTGTCGAGGAGGCCTAGCTTTTTGAGAACTGCCAGACCGCTAGTATCGTCGTGTCCCGTTAGTGACAGGCTGTAGCCTTCTCTCTGGCGAACAACATCTCGCGGGTCACGTTCGACGACGTTGATGTTTGGTTGTTTCAGCTCGGGGTTCCAAAGCTTGGTGAGAGCTGCAACAAAAGCAGATCCGGCGACACCTCCACCTGCGACTATGATGTCTTTCCCCTCCAAGGGATGACTTTTCTGGCCCATAGTGGTAAGTTTGTCTTTCGTGTTTCTTGAATAGAGAATTGTTGCAACTTGTCACAGCAAGTAAGGAAGTAATTGGGAATTCCAGGCCCTTAAGTACTTGAGAGGTGCTTGAGCTTGATTCTTTACCTGAGAAAGGTATTCGGTGAGGCCTCTTGGTCGTATACTAGCACGTTGGTCAACGTCCCCAAGTCGTCAGTTGTGAATAGACGAAATTCCTATCTTTGACAGGGAGGGCACAGCAGTCTTGATTTATCAAACGTTGGTCGCACCACCATGGGCAACAACTTAGACGACGCAACTTTCTCGGACAAGGATCTAGAAGAGATACCGTTTTCGGGACCTAGCTCGATCAGGCCTGTGCCCCATTGGCTGGGGCCCTAGGACAGCTAAAATGGGTAGAGTATCGAACTGAGTGCTTCACCCGCATAGACGCTCATCCCAAATGGGAAAACAAGTGACACGACACTCCCACTTTGACGGTGCTCACAGATTCTAGGTTTGCATTTGCTTATATAACTGGGGGCCAGCAAGCATTACTGTGGTATATTATACTTTACTGGGCCGGTGGAACGTGAGTCTATTATTAATAACGGAAGGCATGACCTTACTTATGCGCAGTAGCCATGGTCAGTGACGACCGCTCCTGGGTTGGGGCCTGGGAAATTGCCGTTATCAAAGGCCACCTGGTTCCATCCACAATTGCAAAAGACCGGCCGGCGAAGAGCCGTAGGCAACACATGCATTGGCCCACGTTTCCGTCGAAAACCTGAGGGTTCGTCTTCCCTGGCGGAGAGTCAAGCATCCAAGAGTGGAAATGCGTGTATGAGACGCCAAATTACGAATTTCCAAAAACGGCACCCCGTCTCTCTGCTACCTTAGTGCCGGGACCAAAGACGACGCTAGTGATGCCGACGATTCATTAGTAATTCGCTGCGTTGCCATTGGGCTGAGAATCGCCGTCGAAGGCTGTTCGACGATGCTCACATGGACACATTAGGCTTGTTCTCCCTCTGTCCGCAACGTATATCATGTTGTCGTAACGTTCCATTTGATCTCCGATTGGTCCGGCCCTTGACAGTCAGTCGAATTGGACAATTGATCACCCCACAGCCTATGTCACTGGGTGTCATGTCTTCAAGACATGTCTATTGGCCCAGTTGTAAGCCTAGCAATTCTGGGATTTTGAGCAGAGTGAAAGGATATACAATTTTCCATCATGTACACGGCAGGCAACTTGGACTAATAAATTGACAGCCAATGCCTGATATAAGGCAGGGCAAGATGGTGTTAGCGGCAAATTCGCACAGGGCTGCCACCAGCAATTGGCACCGGCAACCCCGCCTTTACACAGGGTCGCCGCCAAAATTTCCAGAAAACTTCCCCGCCAAAAGTTCCAGATCACAAAATAATCACTGGTCAGAGGTAGAGATTTAAGCCAAGTCGACCTGATTTCCTGGGTTGAACAAATACCATCCTCCCAAGTCCCTCAAGAGCAGGTAGCTCTGGGCTGCGTCCACCATGGCAGCCGACCTCTCCGCCCCTCCCGTTCTCTCGACCCCCGACGAGCTCATCCTCGAAGTTCCCGCCGCCGCTCAAGAAAAGTCCACCCTCTCTGAAGATGCCCTCTACTCGGTTTACGAGATCCCACGAACCGTGTCCGAGCTGCGACAAGGCGCCTGGAAGCGCGTCGCTCTCCAGTTTGCAGACTCCATGCTTGTCGACGCACCCCGCGTGTCCGAAGCCTTGACCCGCGAGCTTTCCACCGGCGCAGACGGTGTCGCAGCAGTGCCCCCGAGAATATACATCCTTGCCGATACGAGTTACAGCGCATGCTGTGTGGACGAAGTCGCTGCAGAGCATGCGGATGCTGAAGTGGTTGTGCATTATGGTCGAGCTTGCCTGAGCCCTACAAGCAGACTGCCCGTCATCTACGTTTACACCAGCCAGGAGCTGGAACTAGACTCAGCAGTCGAGAGCTTCGTCAAGGAATTCCCAGCTCCCGACACCAAGGTTGTCATCATGGCAGACCTCACATATCAGCAAAACGTAGAACCGCTACTGTCGCGGATACGAGAAAAGGGTTATTCAAACGTGCTGGGCACTGAAGTTGTGAGAGACCCAGCAGGCATCATCCCCAACCGACGGATAACCACCGGGTCCGACGCCGACCTGGACAGTGAAACCCTGAAAGAACATTCCCTCTTCCACATCTCCGACCCCCCTTCGTCTCTCCTCCTCGCCCTCTTACCGCGCTTCGCCTCCCTCCACGTCCTCCCAGCTCCATCAACCACCGTCGAGAACCCCACAATGCGGACAGCAGGTCTGCTCCGCCGTCGGTTCGCCCGTGTTCTGTCCCTCGCATCTGCGGGCGTGATTGGGATTCTCGTCAACACGCTCTCCGTCGCCAATTCGCTTGCGTCGATCGATCTACTACGCAAGCGCATCGCCGACGCGGGCAAGAAGAGCTATACCGTCGTCGTGGGGCGACTCAACCCAGCCAAGCTGGCCAACTTCTCCGAGATTGAGGGTTGGGTGGTCGTTGGCTGCTGGGAGGGCGGGCTGATCGGCGAAGACAAGGAAAGCGGGTACTGGAGACCCGTCATCACGCCGTTTGAGATGGAAGTCGCACTGATGAAGGAGGAGGAGAGGATATGGGGTGGTGAGTGGTGGGGAGGTATCGAGCGGCTCAAACTTGACGAGCCTGAGACGACAAACGGTGCAGTAAACGATGAGAGCCAGGCAGAGGACAACGAGACCAAGGAGGCCAATGGCGCAAGTATAGAAGTCGATCAGGGCTTTGAGGAAGACGGCGTGGAGGGAGAGGAGTCGATGCCACCTGAGTTCGACCTCCGAACAGGCAGGCTGGTCAGCCACAGCCGTCCTATGCGATTGGCAGTCCGCAGCGCCAAGGCAAACAAGACGAGCGAGGGAGAATCTTCATCCGCGGCCCTGGTCAAACGAGCAGCTCCTGGAGAGCTGGCGAGCATCAATGGAGTGGCGAGTCCTGGTGCGGAGTATCTGCGCTCCCAGAGAACATGGCAGGGCCTGGGCAGCGACTTTGCGGAAAACCAAGAAGCGAGCACTGTGATCGAGGAGGGCCTCAGTGGTATCGCCAGAGGATACCGTGTAGGCGAAGAGGTAGGGAGGCATTAAGCAAAAATAACGAACAAAAGAAAGAAATAAAGAAACAAGAGATACCCACCCATCTTACATATTGATGATCCCGACCAACTTTGGCACAACAAGATGTCACATTTGAACGAGGAACCAGATTGTAGGCAGTCGAAACTACTATTCTATTCTCGTTTGGACTCATTCCTCGTAAACTACCGATTCTATCAACCACAACAGGGATAAATCCTCCTAGTTGTAGATCATCCTCCTCCACGCCAAACAGGCAAAACACAAAAACAACTCCATGCGCAAGCGCTCAAGCACCGCAACAGGTTCGATACGTCTGGGTATCTCAAAATATATCCTCCACTATAATATAAAACGCTGAGGGCGATAAACGAGCCCCCTCGAAACAGCCGGCCAAAGTGGCAGAGATTCCCAACCGCGGGGGTTCCAAACAGCAAAAATCCACCATACATTCCATTCCCTATGTCCCAAGCAAGTGTCCATTCCATTCATAAAGTGACTACTCGTTCTTTCTTCGTTCTATGCTCTTTTGCACGTAAACACGTCCTTGTTATTTTCTTCTTGGTTTATTTTGTAGTTTTTTTTCTTCGTCTTGAATTTTGTATCCGTCCGTGTCCTGCCAAAGGAAACAGAAGCCTTTTGACATGTCACATCACAAGACTCACAACCCCCTCTCTACACATACACCCGACGGTGCGAGTGGTGCGAGTGGTGACTGTGCCTCGACCCAGAGCGGTGCGAGTGCCTATCGCTGTGGTGACGGCTCCGGCTGCGCGTGCGGTACTCGTAGTCGTCGTAGTCACCAAAACCGCCGCCGTGCGAGAAGGCCACAACAGCAGTGACGAAGAAGAGGATGACGTTGATGATCCCCAGCGCGAAGCTGGCCTTGAGCATGGCGCAGCGCTTCGAGGTGCGCCAGCTGACGCTCACACCCGGACCGCTGACGCGCACGTCGCCGAGGTTGACGGTCCAGTCGTCGGAGCGGTTGACGCTGACGTCGACGCAGTTGGCCGAGGCGATGCCGCGGAGGAAGTAGACGCCCGCGATGAGGCCGCCGAAGATGAGGGCGTCGACGATGGCGACGAAGTGGGCGTTGCGCTTGGAGCGGTTGTAGAGGATGAGGGTGAAGAAGGCCCAGGCGAAGGCGATGACGGAGACGATGAAGAGGACGAGGATCGAGTTGGGGGTCAGGGAGTTTGCGCTCGTGAAGCCCTCGACGAACCAGGAGAGCATGCCCACGATGGGGATCTGTGAGGAAGATTCGGGTTAGTATGGCTGCTGGAAGGGGCTGATTGGCTTTGTGGGAAGCTCGGCGTACCAATGTTATCAGCTGGAAGATGCGGTTGGAGCCGAAGATGATTCCGAAAAGCATGGTGGGCGGGTTCTGCGCGCGAACGCGACTTGATTATGGGGGTTTGTGTGGTGTTCTGTTGTATGCGGCAGGAGTCGACCGTCGACCGGAGCAATGCGATGCGATGCGATCAGATTATGATGCAATCAATGCAAGGCAATGCGGCTCGGTGTGATCTAGTAAGGATCAGGATGTACCACTCGTCACCTATCGCCAATGGTAATATATGGCACGGGATGGCAATATACCGAGACGTTGGTGAACAACGGGTGAGATCCGCCTGGTGGTGGTGAGGGTGATGGAGGGGAGAGGGGAAGAAGATGATGGGACACGGAAAGAAAGAAGAAAGGGAAAGGGAAGTCGGGCTGGACTAAGTGCGAGTGACGGGGCTTATGCACACATGCATGAATGATTGCTCGACTGCAGAAACTAGCTGGCTGGGAGGGGTTCTCAGTCTTCTGTGTGATCCGGGGTTGGGATTCCACGATTATATTGGGAGGCTGGTCGTCATATCGCAGCGGAGAGGCTTCTACCATGTCCGCTACAGGCCTGGAGCCTGCGAAACGGCAGCAAGAGCGGGCGCTAGACCAGGGTTTGTTCTGCTGTCACCAGCCCCTCCATTTCTCCTGCCTCTGCTCCCACGCCGCCTCTCTGGCTGTCGACCTGGATCCCCCATCCATCGACGGCAGCTCTTGTTCACCGGCTCTCCCTTGCTTCGATATAGGTCTCAGCCATTGACTATGATCATCTTGATCTCAGGTTCGCAGCAACGAACCAGACACATCACCCCACCTGTTGCCTTGGGCTCCGTCACACAAAACAAACCGAACGCAAACACCAGCTCGGGCTCCAACCCAACACGAATGCTGAGCCATATTTTACCTTCCCCAGCCCGACGGCCCAGCCACATGTGCAGCAAAGTCCCTGCGCTCCGCTTGGCGACAGCCCAGATCGCAAAGTGGGAGGCCAGCATGAGGAAAAAGAGCGAAAGAGACGACGAACTGCCCTGTTGCTACGGCAATCGCATCGTTTGATTGGTGCGTGAATGACGCCGTCAGACCAGGGTGTGATCGAGAGGGTGGGTTTTGGCAGAGGAACCAGCCCGAAGCAGTTTGGGCCATCCCTGCAAGCACTCAAACTCTCCAGCACTCAATATTGCATCCTGGTCAGGAACCCCCAGTCGCTGCCGCTCCGGCCCAACCGACCGACTGGCTTGGTTGCTGGGTGAGCATCGTTCACTGACCTGGTGGGTGAATCCCATCCTCGAGCGATTGACTCCTGACCCGAAGCCGCAGAACTCACCTCGTCCATGGTGTTACCATTCGAGCGTTCGTTACTTTTGCTGTCTTGTGCCGCCAAATCCAGTATGACGGTAGGTTACCTTTGACGGGATTCATCACTCCATCATGTGCAGACTGTGACATTTCAACCAAGCCGTAGTTCTCCCAACGTCATTCCGCGACATCACCACGCCCACACTTGATACCCAAACTCCAGTTCACAACCCACTCCCACCTTATCCAAGGTAGTATACCCCTGGGATCTAGGACATGGCCATTAGCCATCTGCAAAACGACAACACATGCGTCATGCATGTGAGGATATCTGCAATACCGTTACACTCATAGCTGTTCCTAACAGATCTGGCCCCATTGCACCAGGATGAACGAAAATCTCCGAAGCTGGGCTCCAAGGGTAGCGTAGCTCCTTGCCTTATATCGACTGATGCAAACACCAAATGATACGTAGGTAGCTTGGTTACATGCTTGTGACGAGTTACTTCGGTGGGTCTCAGAAATACTCGAGATCAAATGATGGTCCAGAGTACATCTAATTCGACCACCCACTTCGGCCCGCAGCATGTCTCACCTCAAGCCTTATGACGGAACATGTAAGAGGGTCGTTGTTTGAAACTTTGAATCATCTCGGACTCGTAGGCATCTTCAATCCCCTCGGCAGGATGACATTGCTGCCCTCGTTCTCGGAATTTCTTAGCATTTCCTCCGGCCCTCCCACTAGCACCCTCATAATAAGGCTTCAACAGCCAACCAAGGTATCGTGACTTGCCGCGCAATCCTATGTGGCTCCGGTGACAGTCGTCTCACGTCGCTAACTTAGAATGTCCGGGTATACGTAAACTGCTATTCGGTCACTAAGCCATAAACGTCATTTCCTGATGAAAAAGATGTCTTCCTTTGACAAGATAATGGATGTAGTAAGTAGGTCACAGCATCATATTAAGTGTAGAGCAATCAATTGGTTCAGTGTGCGGTTCAAGTGCGGAATGTCAGACAATCAATCCGAGTGCAATCGTGAATAAAAGTTGTCATTAAAAAGTATCAAAATAACAAGTACGCCTCATGATGAACCCTAATAACCGTTGTCCTTTGCCCATACCTCTCAACGTAAAATAATTTTGCAAAGAAAAAAGAATAAAGAGAAGAAAGGCTTTCGAGAAAAAAGAGAAAATAAAAGTGCCCAGTGCCGTTCTTTGTCATGGCATTTTTCCTGCGCGTGCAGTCGGGCGGGTATCTGTGTTGTGCCGTGTCCCTGTCATAATCCAACATCTTTCTTCTGGTACGCACAGCGCACTTCTATCACCGGGAAAGGAAAGAAAACGTCAATTTCAACCGCATTTTTCGTTCGAGTGCGTGAAGCCGGCTTCAGCATGCTCGCAGCCGTCAGGGCACGTCTAAACCGCAGAGGGCTGAGCAGCGGGGCCTCGCGACTTCCAGAGAGCCAGGGCTTCAAGAGCAACCAGCGAGCTGAAACCAGCCCACAGGAAGTATCCAAAGGCAACGACGGCCTGGGTTGCCTGGCATGGGCCATCCTTGCCGCAAGAGGGGATGCCAATACGAACAGCCTGGGCGGTAGAGCCCGCGAACCAGAAGATCATAGTGACGCTGGCGAGGACAACCGAGACGATGGGCATGTGGATCCTGGTGATGAACCGGGGAACAAGGCTGACGTAGAGGAGGACGAGGAAGGACCAGATACATCCAAAAAGGATAAAGGACATGGGAGAACCAGACCAGTACCAACTGATGCTCTTGTCAACGACTAAAAGGAAGAACTAGTTAGCTAGTGACACACGAAAAGAGGAGGATTGGCCGAGAAGTAGCCAATATGAGGTTATCATATACGTACGCCAAGCAGACAGGCCAAGCTCAATGATGAGGAACAGCGCCAAAATGGCGTGGATTATGGTCATGATGCCGAATGGTCCAATGCTGAGGCTCATGGTGGCGGTTGTTGGTATGAGTATAGTCTATGTGTTTGGTTGATTTAAATTCGATTTCGAATATGTTCTGATTGGTGCTTGAAGGGATGGAACTTGGGTTGTCTCAAGTCAAGTCTAGTTGGGGAGGATGCTGTATTATGTTGTTGGCTGGGTTAGATCACCAGCGTGGGACTGGCGAAATAATATATGGATATGCTGGGTGATCTGATTCTGTGGCTTCGGAGAGTTCAGTGCCGGAGCGTGCCAAAGCGGACAGTGTGTAGTCTTTGGTATGAAACAATGTTGCGAGTTTGGGTGATAAAAAAGAAGAGTTCCTTGAATGTTCGGAGGATGTAAGACTGGGGAGGACTGGGGGTCAGAGCCGGATGCGGGACGAGCTTGAGTGGCAAAATGTAAAGAATAGATTGGGAATGGAGAGCAAGAACAGATGGAATGGAAAAGGAAAGGCAATGGGAATATTAATACTGGAAAGAAAGAGCAATTGATCATTCGCATACATCCATTCTGCCGTGCCTGAGTTGATTGAATTGAGGGCTCTTTCCTTGGCTGAGTGGCCTCTGCTATAGAGGTACTGGTACTGGATTGGAGGTACCATTGCGCAGCTGCTACGGGAGATCGTGAGCGTTTAGCTCGATCGAGACATACGTGCCTGTAAAGGTACCTAATCGTGTCGGATAGCTCGAGTTCGTACCCGCCAAAGCTCAGGGGATGGAAGGGCTGAGCATGCGCCAGGCGAGGATTGACATTTGGTGGCCCGATGGCCTGGGCTCTCATGATACAATCGCCCTCACTGAAACACGGAGCAGCTTAACCGCGCTGGCAGTCGGCTCTTGGTTGGCTCAGGACTGCTGATGGTCTGAGCCTGATCTACAACACGCGGCCGGATGGTGCGGGAATGCTGAGTAGAGAGTATCAGAGCTACGAGCCGCGTGTGCAGTGAATTGGCTGCCTCAGCGCGTATAGTACCTGTCGTACAGCATCCTGAAACCACTGTGAATGTGCAGTGGCCGATACTTCCTGCCCGCGACGGGATCTGAGCCTAAGCGCCTACTTTTGGCGGCGCCACCCAAGACCCGCTCCGCTGGCTGAAGCTCAGCTTTGTCAACGGCGCCTACGCAGATTGGTATTCATTGGCCATGAGTCAAGAATAAAGTTGCTGCTGAAGAAATCTGTAACAAATGAGGCAGGGACATATCTCGCGGCCTATTATAACTATACGAGGCTGTGCTGTCGCGGCTGCCTTTCCTTCGCTCCGTTGTGATGCGAATACGACTGTCGCACTACAATTGAAGTACCAGAGTACTTACAACGTGTGGAAACAGAAGGCGAGCCTCGAGCATACACGGAGTCCGCGTCATCCAACTCTGGTCCTTGTTGGAGTGCGATTGTGTAGTCCCACCGTCCGTTGCTTTGTCGTATGGCCTGATTCGCCGGTCTTTGAGACAACACTCCGTCGGCTTTGGCTTCACCGGGCATTCTCAATTCCCGATCGAATGGTGAATTGGAGAAAAGGTCGGGAGCCTCTGAAGGCTCTGATTCGCTCCGTTGACGTTGCATGCATCAGTTTCCAGGGTCCAAAGAATTGATAGTGCCAAACCCGATGATCGTCTGGACACTCGCGTAAATGGAACACCAAACTGCCCAATGGTTTTGAGCAATTCTTTATAAAATATCCCTCACAGATGCCGCCTGTGAATTACGTCTTGGTTGGTCAATTGGTTAATCATCAATTGGTGATGTGGCATGGTGTACAGGGTAGGATTGATTCTGAGAACGAATTGAGAGCTTTTGAACAGCAGAATGCTATCTCATAAGAGTGAAGGGAAAACGATTGATTTCCGCTTAGAACAGTAGGTCAGCCAATGGATAGTTAAGAGGTAAAAATGAGGGCCGCATAGTTTGCACTTCTCACCATCACAGGACATCCACACCGACAGGCAAATCGGTCCATTGTTCACCAACTCATCGCAATCCGGTTTCCTGGGCCCATTGTTTCCTTCACATGCTCAATCGGGGCCGGAGAGTCTTTTGGCATCTTACAACCTCGGATTCTCCGACCCCAATTGAGGGTTTGAACCAAAACGGAAGCTCCCCCAAGTTTTGAGACCAACTCCTCCCCCGCATCACTCTACAATACATGGGGGTAATGCCGTTTGCCGGACTATCTGCCAACCTCTTTATTTGCACCTCTCGTCCCCATCAGACCACTTTCTCGAAACACTCAATTGGTGTAGGTGCTTGGCTACCGAGGTAATATTTATTAATTCCTCTCCACGCGGGCAACTCGCTCCCTCGAGGCATCCACCCTCCTCCATCTCCCAATCCCCCCAAAATAAGCACCCTGTGACAATGGCCTCGACGGCTTCCTCGGCTGCACCAGACATCGGTGCCAAAGATGACGCCGCCCCCAAGCCCGTCATCGTCGTGGGCGGCGGCCTCGCCGGCCTGGTCGCCGCCTTCGAGCTGGCCCAGCGCAAGGTGCCAACCATCATCCTCGACCAGGAGAACGAGCAGAACCTCGGCGGCCAGGCCTTCTGGTCGCTCGGCGGCATCTTCGTCGTCGACTCGACTGAGCAGCGCCGCCTGGGCATCAAGGACTCGCGTGAGCTCGCCATGCGCGACTGGTTCGGGTCGGCCCAGTTCGACCGCGAGACCGAGGACCACTGGCCGCGCAAGTGGGCCAAGGCCTTTGTGGACTTTGCCACGGATGAGATGGAGCCGTACGTCAAGGCAAGGGGCCTGGGTTTCTTCTATGGCGTGTCGTGGGCCGAGAGGGGAGATGGCCGCTCAGATGGGCACGGGAACTCGGTCCCGCGGTTTCATATTACGTGGGGTGCTGGGCCTGAGACGGTCAGGGTGTTTGCTGAGCCGTTGAGGAAGGCTGAGAAGGAGGGCATCGTGTCTTTCAAGTTTAGGCACGCTGTGGATGAGCTGATCATTGACGAGACGACTGGGAGGGCGATTGGAGTGCGGGGCAGGGTGCTGGAGGAGGACAACTCCCCCCGCGGTGTCAAATCTTCACGTGTTGAGGTGGACAAGTTCGAGATCTACGGCTCGGCCGTGCTGGTTTCATCGGGCGGTATCGGCGGCAATGTCGACGCCGTCAAGGCTGCGTGGCCCGTTGACAGGCTGGGCCCCAAGGTGCCCGACTTCATGGTGCGTGGTGTGCCGGCCCATGTTGACGGCCGCATGATCGACATTTCCGAGTCGGCTGGTGCCAACATCATCAACCGTGATCGTATGTGGCACTACACCGAAGGTATCCAGAACTGGGATCCTATCTGGCCCGAGCACGGCATCCGCATCCTCCCGGCGCCATCGTCTCTCTGGCTCGATGCTACAGGCAAGAGGTTGCCCCCGTACCTGTTCCCGGGCTCGGATACCCTGGCTACGCTCAAGCACATCTGCAGCACCGGCTACGACTACAGCTGGTTCATCCTCGATCAGTCCATCATCAAACGTGAATTCGCGCTGTCTGGATCGGAACAAAACCCAGACTTGACTGCCAAGAGTATATGGACGCTCCTTGTAAGCCGATTGTTCAACGGAAAGGGACCCGTCCCTGTCCAGAAGTTCCAAGAGAATGGCGCCGACTTTGTCGTTAGCGAGACTCTCGAGGAGTTGGTGGTCGGCATGAACAAGCTGGGCAAGGAACGCAACGGACCCGAACTTGAATATGAGAAGATCAAGGAGGTCGTGGATTCGCGTGATGCTCAGTTCGACAACCCATACTCCAAGGACGCCCAGGCCATGCTCATCAACAACGCGAGGAACTTTTGGACAGAAAGGCGAACGCGAGTGGCGGTCCCCCACCGTCTCCTCGACAAGGCCCATGGTCCTCTCATTGCCGTCCGGCTCAACCTGCTCACGAGAAAGACCCTCGGTGGCATCGAGACCAACCTCAGCAGTAACGTCATGAGGGCAGATGGCAGCGAGTTCCCTGGCCTGTACGCCGCTGGCGAGGTGGCCGGTTTCGGTGGTGGCGGTGTCCATGGCTACAACGCGCTCGAAGGTTCCTTCGTGGGAGGGTGCATCTTCTCCGGACGTGCCGCCGGGAGGGCGATTGCGGATGAGCTTCAGGCTCAGAACAATTCAAAGCTGTGAGAGAGCAAGGGTCACGGACGGACCCTTTCCACGATGTATATTTCCTTGTCTCAGTATGTGAGTAGCTTTGGTCCTTTGGCGTAGTTGTTTCCTTTCTCCCTTTTGGCATTTTCGACGTAGATGAATGCATGAATATCATACATATAACTTGAGATATCTGAAATACAATTCTTACGAGTTTCTTTTTTCATTAGTTCTTATCTATGACCAAATATGTTGAAAGCGAATCCTTTCTTCCTCTCGCCCTTTTATATTCTACCAACTTGGCGGTAGTGCACGTATTTTCTCCTCTGTCAACGGGGTATTTCCTCCACTCACCATACGTTTCACATGCTCTCAACCACCCGAGAACCATATTTCATTCCCTTGCTTATGCGCATCCGCAAACACTTACTCAGAGCTCAGCTCAACCTTCTCAGCGGTCGCCACCTTGGCCTTGCTGTTCTTGCGCTCACCCATCTCCGGATCGGCAGCGTGGCTCCCCCTCCGCGCGGCCTGCACGAGCTCCGGGTTCTCCTCCTTGAGGCGGGCAAACTCCTTCTCGGCGTCCCAGGCCCAGATGCTGTCCGACGAGAAGACGAGGTTCATCTCCTCGAGCGTGCGCTGGTTCGACTCCGGGTACAGCGCCCAGACGACGACGATGCAGAAGACGTTGACCCCGCCGAATATGTACAGCGTCTTCTCGTTGAGCCGGTCGAAGATGGTCGGCAGCAGCAGGACGCACCAGCCGTTGCCGATGGACCACCCGACCACACCCCACGCATTGCCCTTGGCGCGGACCTGCAGAGGGAAGATCTCGGCCGGATACAGCCAGGGCACGGTGAGCCAGGTGGCGCCGAAGACGGCCGTGTACAGGAAGACGAAGAAGGTGGCCGCGCCACCCACGCCTGCTCGCTTTTCTGGCGCCGCGTCTATGGTGGCCCGCGCCAGCCCGCCCGCGGCGAACATGCAGACGCCCATGGCGGCGGCGCCCCAGTAGAGGGTCCAGCGGCGGCCTATGCGGTCGAGCGTGAAGACGCAGACGAGCGTGGCGAACATGTAAGTGATATTGTTGAGCCCGCTGACCCACAGGCGGTCCTGCGAGGATATCCCCGCGATGGTGAAGATGGTCGGCCCGTAGATGGTGATGCCCGCGATGCCCACCCACTCCTGCAGGATCTGAAGCCAGACGACGAGCTGGACGCGGCGGCCCGTGTGGAGCTTCCCCGAGCCGACGCCCCAGAACATGGCCCAGTACGACTGCTGGCTCGACGTCTCCTCCTCCATGCCGTGGATGCGCACAATGTCCTGCACCTCGGCCTCGGCCGCCTCGCCGTCCTCGCCCTCGGAGCCGCGCAGGCGCTGGAGGATGTAGCGCGCCTCGTCGACGCGGCCGACCTTGACCAGCCAGCGGGGGGACTCGGGCATGAACCAGATGACGGCGAAGAGGGCGATCAGCGGGACGATCTGGAAGGCGATGGGGAAGCGCCAGATGAAGGACGACTGCTGGTTGGGCATCTTGGAGGTGCCGCTGAGGGCAGGGGTTAGTTACATTACATTGCATGACTTACCCCTCCTCTGGACCCCCGGAGGTGGGGGAGGAGATAGGTCATGAGGGTGGAAGAGAACGTACAATTGCAGCCAGTAAGCGACGATGACACCGAGGATGTTGAGGGTGAACTCGATGGAGATGAAGGCGCCTCGAGACGTGTGGGCCGCCGTCTCGGTGGCCCAGACTGGGGTCACAGCGTTGAGGACGCCGGTTCCAATGCCGTTCAGCACACGAGCTGCACGTCGGGTTAGCAACCCGAAGTTGAGGCCAGAAACAGAGGATGAGAGACGGGGAAAACGTGGGGGTTAGGCGAGTGGATGAAGTCTTCTCGTCCACTCTCTTACACCGTCCTTTGAGGGGCCACTAACCTGAAATCATCCAGGATGCGTTCATGGCCGCAGACTGGAGGGCCGCAGTCAGGACAGACCAGACGCAAGCCATCCCAATGGTCGTAGTCCGGCCATAGCGGTCACCCAGCCAGCCGCCAAGGAGGCAACCGACCAGAGTACCAGGGAGATAATAACATGCGTTCTTCACACCAGGATAAGGTTAGCCCAGCTCTCTTCTTACATAGACCAGGACCAGAACCAAAGTTCGAAAATGCAACGCAACATCGGTCGCCCTGTGTGCCGAACCCGTCCATGCATGAAGCCTGGAAAACTTACGATGAAACCCTGCTTCACGGGGTCGTCGATGGCAACAATCTGGCCCTCCTCGTCCCAGTGGCCGAAGCCCATGAGCTCGACGTAGTTGCGGGCGGTGTTGACGCCGCCCATCAGACCTTGGTCGTAACCGAAGAAGAATATGGAGATGCCGGCCACGAAGCACACGCTGTTCAGCAGTGCTGACTTTTCGAGCCTGTGTGCAACATTCCAGCGGCCGAGACGGCCTTTCAGAATGTCGTTGTTTGCCATGGTCTCTTTGATAGTTTGCCCGATACCAGAGACTGGTTGGGACTAAAGAGGGGCAAAGAAAGTAAAAGTGTTCAACACAGACAATTGAAAGTTTCTGCCTTCAAGTAACGTTCGCGTAACTGAGGGGGAATACCGACTCTATTTAAACTCGGGGCTCCGTGTGGAGCAGTTCCCCCGGGGACCCCATCACCATTGTCTTGAACATGATCATCATCAGAAGCATCCCACTTATCAGCTTCTCATGAGGTGGTGCGATGCCCAATACGGGAGGATGCGAACAGGAACTTAGACTCTATTGGCCGGCAGACGAGGTATGATGCGGCTGGCGCTACGCGAAGCTAACTTTCTGCTCCCTCTGCATCTCATGGATCGTCCCACGGTCCCACCTCAACTGGGATGGGATGGAGAAGTGTAAGAGTCTTCCTTTCAAAGTTTGTGGGACCGCGGATGGGGGAGGTCACATGGATGGAGTGATCATGTTTGCGGTCAACGATGTCATGATGGGCAGGGGAGAAATGCCTCAAGTTCTTGAACCTAGTATGCCATGTTGATGGTTCATGCATATGAACAATGGGGCAATGAGTGACCCTGAGACGGCCATTTAAGAGGTGAGACTTGAGAAGAAGGGTATATTTCCATAGCAAAGGGCCTAAGAACGGCACTTAGAGTCTGCAATCCCAAAGATGATTCAGTCCCGTCACTAGCACCCGCCAAAACGGGTCGTTTTCAGGTCATGAACTCTCTGCCATCATGCCCAACATCGTCCATCGTGGTCAAAAAGGTGAAGTTTGAACAAGGGCCATGTCCCGGAAGTGGAAGTTTGTGGGGAAGAGGGCGGAAAATAAAATACGGCAGCCTGGAGCTTCAAGAGCCGTGATTGGAGCGCATAAAGTAAGTTCTCCAGCTGGAGAAGAGACCTGGGGCTCCATGTTTGTATGAAGTAAGAGGGAGCAGTGGCCCTACTTGTAAATCTGGCGTGTGGTTGTCCATGTGTACTTACCCGAGGTTATTAGAGCCAGCTTCTCATGCATCGTATACCCTCCCTTTCGTCCCAAACTCGCATAGCGGATGCAGCTAATAAGCGAATTGGGTAATCCGAACTTCTGAACGGGCGAGGTTGATGCAAGGGAGATCAGCAAGACAGCTCAGTCGTGCTTGTGGTGATGCAATGTTCCATGGCTTCTCACTGGGACTCGAGCGTCTTTGCCGGCGCCACACAGCTGACGGCGGAGAGGGATCTACAGCCAGCTAACTAATCTTTGCCTACTCTTACCCCCTTTTCTCCTCAATTCGCCCCGGGAATTGTTTGTGTGGGGTGAAGTTCCCGAAGCCCGACGACGTGGCTAGCTTACACGAGTCGTGGTAACAGAGTCGCGCCATAGCACGAGACACATGTTTTCTCACCGAGTGCCCCACGGCCGAGGCAGGAAAATCATTCAAAGGATTGGAGCTCAGCCGATGAGAAGGCGTTGAAACGAGGCTCACAGCTGTATTAGTTCTGGAGTCAATACAGCTCTCACCACATTCAGTGAGTAGCACCTGCATGGCCTGGGTTCAAGGAAGCAAATGACCCAGCAGCATGGTCCAGCATTGATAGATTTGACGCCTTGCGGGTGATGATTCGAGCGCTTGTGGGCTGAGGCGCCTCAAGGCTGTCATGAGACGGACAAGGCCTCTCTCTATTGAATGGATTGCATATAAAACGTAGAAACTCTTGGGCCATCATCTTACGCGACGCCATTAAAGGCCTGGAATATGTAGCCAAGATATTCATATTCACGTTGGTGACACTATACGCGCGCATGTTGACTTGGGGAAAGCAAGCACGTGAGCAATCACAGGCAGCCTCTTTCTCACCAGCTTCTGATCTGCCGGCTTGGCTGAAACTGCCGGCTCAGCAATCAAATCAGAAGCAGATCGGCTGTCGATATTCGTGGCCCGGTCGACCGATGAGTTGCTCGACATGGGTTCGCGCAGGCTGCCCTAGTACGTAATGCCACGATAATGCGGCCGTCGCCTCGCCCACCGGCATTGACCTGAGGATAGGATATGTACGGGAGACTCTCTAATCAATGAATCTATCGGAAGAACGCGCGGGGACCAGCCAGACCGGAGCACACCCTGGCTCCGCGCCGCCGTCTTCCTCCGAAGGCTGGCGAGGTAATGGAGATGAGGAAGATGAAGATAACCGTACGATTGAGGTGGTTAAGAAAAAACAGCCACAGTTGATACTAGACGTGCCATTCGCGTGGCAGAGCAGAGCCTTGCCTTTTGCTCCCACATACATGTGATGTTATGCCCCAACATGAGGATATGATAAGGTTGCCAACGGGGTAACACTGCTATGCTCGAGGCAGCTGACCTCGTGCTCTTCCTAACGGTTCCGCTGCGGGGAGAGACTAGCGAATTGATTACCCGCCACCCTCGGCCGGCCGTAGAGAGAATTGGCGGTTTTCTGGGTATTAAAATTAAGAGCGACGCTGGAAAGAAGGAGAGAAAAAAAGAGAGACATGGAAAAAAAAGCGGAGAACTGCTGAACCGTGGGACATCACGATTTCTGCCAGCCAAAAAAGCACGTCGGGGTGCGACTCCGAGTTCCCCGTGTTTACATCTCTGGCCATCACCGAAACGCGCCCCCATAATCCCTCGAGACTGTCCCCGCTAGCGCCTTGCAGAGCACGAGGAGCATCTGGATACCATCGTTCGACCCGGGCCAGGCGTGATCCCCATTACCCGTCCCCAGCAATCAGTCCGGTTGGGGCGTGAGGGGGGCCAGGGCAAGGCAAGGCAAGGCAAGGGGCAGACCGGCCGGCGGCGCGGGCCCGAAAACCGCTCATCAGCTGAGTGAGAGCGCGACTGAGAAGCGAACCGCCAGACGAGACGGGCTTCTTCGTCCACGATGGCGAGGGAGAGCGACAGCGCCCACGACATGTTGCCGTCGTCGCCAGAGCCTGAGCCGGGCCGTGACGAGCCGCATAGCAGCCCGAACCACGACCACGAGCTCGGGGAGCGCCCGGCGAAGAGGCACAAGGGCGCCAATGAGTCGTCTCAGACGGCTGGTGTAAGTCTTACCACTTCCGTTGCCGTTTGCATCTGCCCAGAGCGCCATTCACCACACCCGTCCTGTCCTACCTGCCCTTCATGCTCAGTCCCGTCTCCCCGCCTGCTGCTCGTCCTGGTTCTGGTTGGGCTTTACCTAAGCCTGCCTTGCATCAGATTAGCCTTAACCGGCAATAACGAGTCTTGTTGATGGCGGTCTATATCCTATCACTCATCTGTGGACCATCCATGTCCGTCGCCCTATCATCTGAACCACAGTACTCTCCCCCTCGTTCTGATATCTGACCATTGCCTCTCAATTCAACCTACCCTCCTCGTCGTTGCATGATGTTCAGACAAGACAGTCACTTGGTTGCTATACGACTTGCTAATGACTGAGTCAGCCCACACGAAGACAAGCTGCCTGCCAGGCATGTCGTGTTCGCAAAGTCAAATGTGACAAGAAGAGGCCATGTGCCCTGTGCCGAGCCAGCGGTGTCGTCTGCGAGTATCTCGGGGACTCGTCAGACAAGATAACGTATGTTGAACCATCGTCGTCTACTATTCTCGAGACTGACTTTGCTAGGCTCGAGTCTGCTACAAACAGCATCCTCGAGAAGCTCGATCATCTTCAGCAAGAGTTGCAGACTGTAAAACAGGCTACAGCTTCCCAACACCAGCAGGAAAACACCTATCATGGTTCGTTACCTTAACTGTAACAACGGAATGTCAGATATATGTATATTGACCAATGGATTGGAATAAGCAGATGAGGAGGCCATGCGAGGTCGGTTCCCACGGCCATCACTTCAAGAAAGCGCCCCTCACCTTGTAGATGCTATCCGCACCCGCTCAGAGACCTCCTTTGAGCCGTCAAGAGACTTCCTACGTATCCCTCCACAACGCGCCAGCGCAGACACAATCCTTCGATGGGGCATCTGGCAGAAAAAGTACCCGCCAAACGCTCTTATTGGTGTTCTCTTCAGTTCAGATCATCGTGATCGGAATTCCCAAGGAAGAACGCCGGTTCCTGATCTCATCGCCTCAGCGAGAGGTCTCGTTCATCTAAACGAGGAGCAGATCCCATCGCTCGTCGACTGTTTTCTTACTAATGTGTACACCAAAAACCCGATTCTAGATGTAGAGTCCCTCATCAAGCACAGCCGAAGATGTTCGGAACACGGAATGGGCTGGGGTGGTTGGTCCTGTCTTGTTCTTATGGCCTGCGCACTTGGTGCTGTTTCGAAACCTTTCGATAGAGCACTACCTAATGGCCACTCTCCTACCCACGAGAGAGCGCCTCGGCAGACATCCAACACTTCAGTCGGTCTTCATTCTCAGGAGCTGCAGCTGGGTGATTCTTGCTTCACCCTCGCGTGTCGACGACTCGGATCACTCAAGTACTCACTCCTGGGCGCCCAGTGTCACTTCTTCGCTGGTGTCTACTTAATGTATACGTTACGGCCCCTCGAGTCCTGGCATTATTTCTACCAAGCGTCTCTTTTCTGTCAGTTCGACCTTCGCATGACACATGGTCTCTCCGACACCTTTGCAGAGGTTCTGGGCGCGCCGCCGCCACACACTCTTGATTCAGCAGGCCGCAAAGCCCGCCGTCTCGAGCAGAGCCTTTACTGGTCTTGCTTCAAGTCGGAGTGCGAATTCCGCGTAGAGCTTCCCCTCCCCCAGTCTGAGATCAGCCTGGGCGAATATCCGAACCTGTTTCCTTCCCCGCCATCTCCTGTGCCCATGAATGCAGACGCGGGCACTACCGACGACGGTGGCGGGATCCTGGGTAACGGTGGCAGTCATTCTCATCTGACCCCCGAGCAATTAGAGCTTCGGCAACACTCCCAGCGCCTCTGCAACGAGGAAGAGAGCTGGTACTACTACCTCACTGAGATCGCCCTCCGCCGCATTGGAAACCGCATCATCAACACCTTCTTCCACGACCCAGACCAATCCGCGTGGCTCCACAACATCCGTCCCCTCCTCCGCATAGGCCAGGAGTTCGAAAGCCAGATATCCTCCTGGTCCGCCCATCTCCCCCGCGCCATGCAAACCTACGAAAGCGAATCCGTCATACGGGCTCCTCACCTAGACTACTCAAACGAGCGGACCAGCGGCCACGTCTCCCGCGAGCTCAGCTGGGCCATCGACAACCGCCTCCTCGAGATGCAGACCTGGCTCTACCAGCCCTTCCTTTACTACCTCTGCCACGCGGGCCAGTCGCGCCGCAACAACTCCGCCTCCGCCTCAACCCCCACGAGTAATAACCCCGTCACTAGCCTCCTCAACCCGTGGTCCCCGGCCGCGAGCTCAACCCCCTCAATGGACTACCTCGCCGCCGGGCAGCAGCACAACCAGCACCATCACCACCACCACATGTCCGGCATGAACAACAACGCCGCGGCCGCCGCCCAGGCCCTCGCGCTGGACATGGACGACCTCCCCATCCTGCACTCCCTCATCCGCTCGGGCATAGACTGCTCCCTCAAGACCATCGACGTGCGCGCCCGCTGGCACCGCCACCACGGGCTCTGGTTCGACCTCCGCGCCATCATGAGCGCCTCGCTCACCCTCCTCGCCGTTGTCAAGAGCGGCAACGTGGCCTGGATCCCGGGAGGGGACGAGACGCTGTGGGGGGTGAGTACCCCCGGTGAGGGCATGGGCGTGACGGCGCCGATTGGGGGTAAGCTGGGCAAGGTGCTTGAGCAGTTTGACTTTTGGGCCGCTGAGGCGCCGGACATGCCGAGGTATCGGCAGGTGTTGGAGTCGGTTGTAAGGGAGGTGAGGGGTTCGTGATGGAGTCTTGGCCTCTCGGTTGTATATATAAAAGCATGGCACATACGTTGGATGAGCGACGAAGAAAATCTGGGAAGGAAATTTGTGCATTTTGAATTATTGAGTTGATTAAAAATGGTTACGAGCATTTCTTTTCGCGGAACATGAGCGCTGGTTTACATTAGGTAGTTTGGCAGGCGGGTGTGAAATAGGACGTACACGGCTCAATGCAATGCATTTTCTCGATTATTTTATTAGGCGAAGCTAACTAAGTTCGTGAAATATGCTATATTTCAGTATACTTCTTTGATTAACATCGTGGTGATGGAGCTGTTAAACATTTTGGTTTTGTGGGAGAGCAAAACACTATATGTAGCAAAAGATGAAGCCTCGAAGCACAGCCCAGATACTAAAGCAATTTGGCGCAGTGGAAGCGCGGTATGTAATTTCTATGACTCACCGCACTAGAACCCAAAACTAACATTCATCCAGCCGGGCTCATAACCCGGAGGTCCTACGATCGAAACGTAGAATTGCTATTCTGGCTTTCTTTTTTTGCCTTTTTTTCTAGGTCTTTTTGATACCTGACGATAATCTATACTGATATACCATAGGTATTTTTCTATCGTTTAGTTCTTTTTGTATTGAAAATGCGGGTGGGAGTGAGGAAGGTCATTGGCTCTTGGTGTAGCAATAGATATGCGATCCGATATCGCACCGCCTACTTCTCCTCGGAGGCTGTACATGTAAACCAAGCCTATTGAATAGCAATGCTACGTATATGTGTTGGCAGGTGGCTCAGCAGTCAGCTGACAACAAGTCTCAAACGAGCTCAGCCGCATGGTTGGGCACCCAGCGCCGTATACATAGGATGATAAATTTTTCAGGACCCCAGAGACCGTGGACAATAATTTGACTTTCGTTTTGAGTCCCAAGTGAGTGACGTCGGATTCCCGACAAGATGTCCTGCTCGCGTGAGCAACAACACACCGAACTCGTGATGGCCAAATCAAAGTGCTATCGAATCCAGCCGATACCAAGCGCAACCACGGAAGATCAAGTGAAGAACTTGATCAACGAATGCTTGTCAACTCCGTTAGATGGGCTACGAATCACTCTTGCGCCATTACACCCGCGTTGGCTCACTTCTACCGTTGTGTTGCATGAAACGCTTGAGAAGCTCAAATATCCTGTCGATGACGGCTTCATTGGCATAACACCATTACATGGAAACGAGCTTTCGGTAGTAGAGTAAGATTTTGCAGATGATGGTGATGGATGGTTTAGAACTAACGCAGTTGTAGCATCATCGCCGTTCCAGGGTTAGGAAGCCATGCGATCGGTGGCTTCAAAGTGAAGGATGGGACAACCAACTGGTTTCGCGACTTCCTTCCCGAGGACATCCCCCAGGCCAGACTTTTGACATACGGCTATGACAGTTCGCTTGCCGCGACCGATGCGAAATATTCCATTGGCGACTTGGCCGACACCTTCTTGGACGCTTTTTTAACCTTTCGTGACGACACGAGCACGTCTAAGAGGCCGATCATTTTTATTGGACATAGCCTCGGTGGGCTGATAATCAAAGAGGTTTGCTTCGTTATCAAAAGAGTACCTTTCTTAAAGCTAACTAGACACAGGCTCTGGCAAAAGCGCATGGTGCTGCCACCGATGACCGATACGGCGACTTTTGCAAGTCCTCATATGGCTTCGCCTTCTTCGGTGTTCCAAACCACGGTATCCGACGCGGGAGCCTGAAAGATATTGTGGTTGGCCAGCCCAACGAGCAGTTGATACATGATCTCGAAGTAGATAGCGAGGGCGAGCCGACTCCTTATCTTCGAGAACTAAAGAAGAACTTCGTTAAGAGCTGCAAATCACAAACTCACCCGTCCAAGATTATTCTATATTATGAGCTGAGGAAGACGAAATCTATTCAAGTAGGTTCTTGCCCATTATTTGAGTGTCTCTATGCTAAGTCTTATTCAGAGGACCGACAATGGGGCCATATCTCCTTGCGGTGACCCAAAATTTATGGTTACGCAGGATTCAGCTTGCCAAATTGGCCTGGAAGACAATGAAATCAACAAACATGCTATATATGCGGATCACTCCAGCTTGGTCAAATTCGTAAACCAGGTCGATATTAATTACTCCCGGGTACTGAACCAATTGAAGCGGATGGCAACAGATGCGCCAGATGTAGTGCTTCTTAGATTCGCACAACGGTGTAGGTGTAGGCGCTCTCTAGAAAAGGGTAATGGCTAACTTGGAGCTACCAAGCTGTAGAACCATTGACGAGCGAAAAACTCCGTGGAAATATCTTTCACGCTAGGCAATCGGCATCACTGGCAGGAGCTAGCAGTCATTCACCCCACATTGTGCAGGATGAGGTTCATATCAAACCAGCGTTTCAACCTAGTAACGACGAAGTTCAGTGCATCCGAGAGCTGTTGCTGACAAGCCCAGCTAGCGACCGTGGTGGAATTATCACTGCAAAGGGAGACAGGGTGGACGGCACATGCGAATGGATCACATCTACTGTTGAGTATACTCAGTGGATGCAATCTACCTCTGGCCTTCTTTGGATTGTCGGTGGGCCTGGAAAAGGCAAAACGTTCCTCTCCATCTATCTCACCGAGATTCTGGATAAACCCGGGAGAACCTTAATTTATTTCTTCTGCGACAACAAGATCTCTTCTCGTAACACAGGCTCGGCCGTTCTTCGTGGCATCATACATCAACTGATCGAGCAACAACCCCAGCTCATGAAGCATCTTCTACGGCAATGGCAGCTTCAAGGGTCTGCATTGCTGTTCAATGACCACGGATTCGAAAGTCTTTGGAGAATATTCCAAACCATGGTTGAAGATTTGAAAGGGCTGGAGCTTTACTGTGTCCTTGATGGCCTAGATGAGTGCAATGAACATTCTCTAAAACAGCTTCTTCGGAAAATAGAGTCACTGTTCAATCAACATGGCGCGAAACAAACGCTGAAAATGATCGTCGTCAGTAGGAGGTACCCTTACTGCCTCGAGAGTACTTTGGGTTCTTTCACACAGATCAACCTAGACTCGGCGCATGAAAACAATGTGAAAAGCGACATAGATTCCTACATTTCAGTCCGGCTAGCTGACCTTAACAAGAAGAGGTCGATTTCACAAAGTCTGGCCGATCACATTAGGAAAACTTTTCACAAAAATTCCCAAGGTACATTTCTTTGGATCAGTTTCATGATGGAGGATTTCCATAAGAAGAATGTTGCCAACATCGAAAAGGCCTTGGATAGTCTTCCGTGTGGTCTTGATGAGGTTTACGAACGGATTCTGTTACAAATCCAACCAGAAAATATGGCCATCATCGCAAACATTTTGAATTGGGTAGCTTTGTCCTATGACGAACTGAGCGTGGCACAAATAGCCGAAGCGGTGGGGATCCAGGCTTCAGAATATTCATCTCGGAACCAAGTTTGCCTGGACCATATCGAGTCCTGTGGCCATTTACTCCAGGTATTCGAGAGATCACATTTATTCATTCCAACCGTCAGAGACGAAGACGAAAGTTCCATGTCCTACGCCACAGAGGTAAATCTCACAATTGTTACTCTTGTTCATCAGAGCGCGAAAGACTTTCTAGCTCAACAAAACCTATCGCCGAGAATTAAGCCATTCCAAGTTCATGAAGTCCGTGGCAATATTCTCATCATGGAACGACTTCTGTCTTCAATGCAAAGGGACGACTGGATTCGAGCTTTTCCCAAGACGGATTGTAAGCAATATGGATATGGCACCCTGTTTTCCTACGCGAGTGACTCCTGGAAAACTCACCTAAGACAGCTCAAAAGCAAAGATCTTTTGCGCTTGGTTGAGGAAAACAAACCATTCTTTGCAGATGATTCGGATGTTAGAAATCTTTGGGACTGGGGTCATTTCTCGAAAAGTTTTCCTAGAAAGTCGATACTCCATTTTGCATGCGGGCTCAGGCTTGTTGCCTTGGTCGAGAAGGTTTTGAAACGGAAGAGACTAAATCCGTTTACCTTCCAACGATATATCGACGAGCCACAGCCAGAAACGCCGCTTGCTATCGCGATCAAGAGTCAACATTACACTCTCGTTGAGGTGTTATTGAAGTTCGGGGCGATTGGCGAGATGGCTCAGGGACATGAGATGCGCCTTGCCGGTGAGCTCTGTTTATTCAACATCTTTGAACTCTTATCCGAAACTAAAAGTGGCAAACGGTTTATCAAAATGGACCGTTCTTCACTACCACCATGGGGGACTTCGTTGATGTATCACTCTGTAACACAGGGCAACGATAAGCTGTGTCGGCTCCTTCTCGAGAAATACGGGTACAAAGTAGATGTTCTAATCGCGAACCAGCCCCCTCTACTTGTTGCAATTAGTTCAGGGCGCTATGAAATTGCAAAGATTCTTGCTGCCGATTACGGTGCTAGCACTGATGATCATGCTGGGATCATCTCGGCACTGATGGAAGGCCTCCGCCCTTCCACACGCTTCCAAGTGCCACTGCAGCTGATCTTCTCTGAATGGAAAATCGACATAAACCAACAGGATAGGGCCGGGCGCACAATGCTTCACTTCATTATACAGAATACTCAAAGCGTCTCGGGTGACGGCTACGAACTTCTCAGACAGTGTTTGGCCGACGGATGTGATCCAACTCCTAGAACCATGGAAGATGATTCCCCCCTTCACTCAATAAGATGGTTTGCTCCATATCAGGGCCATGATTTTCCTAAGATGGGTCCCTTCCCGATGAGAAGCGTCATCTTATTAATGGCTGAAGGCGGACTCGATATCAACAATCCAGGAAAGGGAGGGATTCTCCCACTCCACCGGCTCGTACAGGATGCGTTCGATCCCAAGATTTCCGAGCACAGAGTTGGTAGTGCTGCCAAAATTGAGGGCCTCAGCCGGCTTCTTGATTTTGGCGCCGATAGAAATATCAAAACATCGCTGGGACTGACCGCCGTACAAGTCGCCAAACAGTGCTACGACATGACAAAAGATATTGAGGGCCGCGAAGGATATTGTGCAGAAACGTTGGCGGAAATCACCGACGTGCTAGAGAACTATGCAACTGTGACCAACGCAGTACAAAATCTAGCCTATGTAGGTTTTGAAAGCTCAGAAGGGCCTGCCTGATCTTGTCGAGATAATGGATGAATCACATATTTAAGAAAAGAAAGAGCCTAAGCTGGCCTATCTAAAAGATCTCGCCATCGGTAAAATACTTAGGTTGATAATCGTCATTATTCAATGGCTAGGCCAGTCGTGTGATTGTATAAATAGTGTGGTGGTGTAAATAAAGGGTAAATGTTTCACACCGCATGTTTTCAGGCGTATTATATGCAGCGGATTAAGATGATGTTTTAGATATTTATTTCAGCTATGCTGGTCATAGCTGACGCGATGCGCTACCATGTTCTACAATTAGAGACCCAAGCAATGTAAAACCCTGTGCTTAGCGGCATTCAAGACGACTGCTTCGTCACTCAAGCTGTTTCAACCTTGCGGTCAACCTTCATAACACTGATTATTTTGCTTTCCTCGAGCCCTTCTGCATTCTGAGGCTGATCCTTCCAAGGCTGGTTCTTCCAGTGCCTTGCCGGAATGCCCTCTCGGAAAAACCCGTTGATCTCTTCAATGCTGCGTCCAGTGACTTCTCCTACGCAAAAGTAGACATAGGCCCAGGTAATGAAGCAAAGTCCCGTGTACACAAATCCAGTCTTGGGGCCTAGATTGGCAGAGTAGTACAGGTACGGAAGGGTGAAGACGGTGACCCAGACTGTGACCCAGAAGGAAGCCACGGCAACAGCATAGATTTTGTTGCGATTGCGTCCCACGGCCATTTCGGACGCCTGTTTTACAATATTAGCAGCTTTTGGTAGATGGAAGATGGGGGATGACTTACGATGGTCCAGCCCAAAGGGCCCCAGGCAAAGTTGAATGCCGCTATTTCGATGATGACGAAACTGATAATCACCTTTCCAATTGTATCGCTGGGGTTGTTTCCCGGGATCCCAAGACACCCCACGACGAAGATGGAAGCGGTCATGATGCCAGTGGTGACCATCAACAGCGGTCTTCGAGGGAGCTTGTTGGCTAACAGCACTGCGGCTAAGACGACGAACACTTGGATAATGAAGACAATAAGTGTCATGAGGAAAGGGTCGCTCAATCCGATGGCCTTGGAGAAGACGGTGCCAAAATAGTAGAACCACTGGATTCCGTTGACCTGCTGGGCGATCAGGGCTCCGGCACTGTAAATTACCTTGCGCCTCTCCACGGGGTCCGTGATGAGCTGCATCCAGCCTCCATCGGACTCCTGCTCGGCTTCCCGGTCCAGGTCTGCCTGGATTGCGTCGATCAGAGGCTTGGGATCGTAGTTCTTGTCCTCGTGTCGGAGAAGGCGTAGCGCCTTGTCAGTCTTCTCGGATTTTCCCTTGCGGAGAAGCCATCGGGGAGACTCTGGCACCCAATAGAGGCCGGCGAGGATAATGGTAGGGAAGAGGAGCTGGAAGCCGATGGGGAAGCGGTAGGCAAAGGTTGTATCGATATTGACGACACCGCGGTTGATGGCGGCGGCGATGATTTGAGAGACGGAGAGCGTCAGTTGCCAACACATGAGAAGGGGGCTGCGCATAGAGTCTGGCGCGATTTCCTATAGAAAGTTAGCTACCGCCGAAAAAAAAACTCTGAAAATACGGAGGTAAAGCAAGAAAGTACGCACACCCATGTACAAAGGAGAAGTGGCTGAGAAGGCGCCGACTCCGTATCCCAAGATCGCTCGGCCGGCTGTAATCAGGGATTGACTAGACGTCGTAACAAGCTGCATAATGACACCGATGACAATCGCCACGGTTCCAACAAGAAAGACGCCCTTGCGTCCCAAGAAGTCGTTTAGGGGCGCTGCAGTAAGGGATCCAAGAAGCTCGCCGACGTTGATCATGGAAGTCATGACGGCGAGATTGGATGGTGAGATTTCATACTCTCCGTGAGAATTAAGCTGGCCAAAATGGCTCACAAAGACATCTGCGCGCATTGTCAGAATCAAAGCCCATGTTCAACAGGCCGACAGCACCTACCTAATGTCGAAACGCCGTTGAAGTACACTCCATCATATCCGTAAAGACAGGCTCCAAGGGCAGCAAAGCCACAGAAGAGCCAGACGTATGGATACTTGATCTTAGCCATGATGATACCAATGTTGATGATGAGTGGGTTTGCTTAGCTGTTGGATTCTTGGTGATGGGAGAGCAGGCATCCCGGGTCTTATATCCCCAGAGCCGCCACAGAGGTCAGAGTCATTTGCCTTTCGGATTTTTTGGACCAACATCCCATGCTCCGTAATATGGAGAAATTACCCCAGACAATGTCCCAACGGGCTGGTTTCTGGGGCCACATGAAGAGCTGAGAACTGCTGGTGAGGGAGCGAAGTGTTTCCTTGTGGAACTAGTGACCCCAGACTGATCCACATCGGGATGTCTTCTCAACTCTGGTTCGACGTGAGTGAACTATCCTTACCGTCGCCTTTCCATATTTGGAATGCCGTCGGCCGGCATCCTCAACGAGGGTCCAGCGACGGCCGGGACATGGCTGCCGTCGGGGAGAACATGCCATCAGAGGGCGTTCCTCGTCTAGGGTCCATTAAGAGCGTGGGTTGTTCATGGAAGGTATATTATTTGTGTGGCATCTTGGATATGGAGGACTGTTTCGTAGCTCACTCCTAGGACAAATCCCAAGTTTCAATTTCCTGTAACCATGGGGTCAACGAACCACCAAGACTTACACCGCCAGGTGCCAACACCTCCTGCCGAAGAGACGCTCTACAGCCGTCCATCTGCTGCTCAAGCGGCTGCGGATGTTATTCCTATCCTCGTGGATGACACATATCATGTATTCCACCTCACAACACCCCCATTCACAAGACATCACCCTCCCCGTCTCAGATCTACCTGGTCACGACTCAAGACGAAAGACTTGGTAAACTGGACCAGAGACCAGGAAATGGTTCTCCGCCCGGGAGCTAATTCGTCAGACCCCGATGCTGACGGGGCGTGGACTGGATGTGCCGTCCAGGGACCAGACGGGTGCATGAACATCTTCTACACCGGTTATAATCTCTCACAGAACGGCAAGCAAGTCATTTTGCGGGTGGCATCAGAAGATCCACATGGGACCGTATTCGAGGGACAAGCCAAAGTTATCACTATCTGTGGAGATGGGTCACAGTACGAGGAGATCGACTTTCGAGACCCTTACATCTTCTTCAATGAAGCAGAGGGCAAGTACTGGATGCTTGTTTCGAGACGCCTCGCTGCTGGTTCGTACTGGTACAGAGGGTGTATCGCCCTGTTAACATCAACAAATCTCGACACATGGGAGCTTGACCCCGAGCCTCTATATGCACCCAACGACATGCTATGCCCAGAGTGCCCGGAGATGTTCTCGCTTCCGAATGGCAAATGGTACTTGGTCTACTCCAGGTTCCATGCGTCCAACGCAGGAACTGTATATCGCATCGCCGATAGTCCTCGAGGGCCTTTTCGCATCCCCAGAGACGGGTCGCATGGGAGGCTAGATGGAAGGAGATGGTATGCTGCCAAGTCCTGCCCCAAGGCCGGAGACCCCGCGAGGCGAGTGTACTTTGGCTGGGTGGGCGACTATGTGGATGAGGAGGGGAAGTGGTTATGGGGAGGCGACCTTGGAGTTCCTCGTGAGATATCTGCAGAAGAGCAAGGCTACCTAAAGCTCGAAGTAGCCAGCACGTACCTGAATGATCTTTGGCAGTATTCGCAACCATTGACGCTTGGCATTGGCCCAACCTTGGATTTAACCTCCATCGGGTCTACCGTCAACCACTTCCCCAAGATCAGTCCTCAGGAGGAACTTCAGGATTTACTTGTCAGCTTCCGCCTAAGAAGTGACGCTCACGCTTGCGGCGTGGTGCTTCAGCACGACAGTACAGGAAAAGGCTACACTTTGCGGTTTGAGTCATCGAAGTCTGGTCTCTTTTCGATGTCGCTACTTGTGGATTTCCCGTCTTTGGATGACTTTTGGGCCGACCAGTACAACATCCATCTTCCTCGGCCCGTAGATGGGCCCGAGATTACTAGACACGAAGAAGTAGATGTCTCCGACGGAATTATTCTACTATTGAGAGGGCAAGTCATTGAAGCATTCTGTGGTGGCCGTTCCATAACCTGGCGTCTTCCTCTCCCTAATGGTTCGACTAAGCCCACGGGGGAGACTAGGCGACTAGGATGGTTTGTAGAGGATGGCTCAATGTCGCTCAGTGATCTCAGCGTGCTCGCTGTGAAGACATAAGACGACTAAATCTCAGTATTGTAATGATAGACTGATAAACTTACATATTACATGTTAAAGAATCAATACAGTAGTTAGTTTACAATATCCCGCCCGTCAATCGTATCACCCCTCATCGTGAGTCCTTCCGGTGACAAGATCATGCCACTCAGCAAATCATACGCCCCATCGGCCGCCAAGTCCCAGTCGCCAAAGTCGGTAAATTCAAAGGTCTGGGCCGTTTGAAAACTGGCGACATCAGGGCCGACGTTATCATCGACTGGCTCGTTCAGATTGACAGCCAGCGAGTGCTCCAAGCCCCGAAGTATCGCGCCTTCAAGCCGGTTGACTGCATACTGCATCGGCCCGCTGCTTTTGCTCATCACCCGTAGCGTCCACAGGTACGAGTTTAGCGTCTCTTGCCAGAAGCTTCGCTCTTGCGAAGAGAGCGATGTGACCAGTAAGAGGGTGGTGAACGAGCCCAACAGAGAGAACAGGTACGGGGACGTGAAGTACCAGAATGCTTCGAGGTGGTCGGGACGCAGGTTTGTAACAAAGGCAATCGCGCCCTGGGCTGTCTGTAACGCGAGTTGGCGGATGTCGGCCAGGACTTGGTCATCTACACATCGAGGGGGCAAGATGGTCGAGCGAATAAGACGACGCAGCAAGGTTATCATGACTCCATAGTAGGAAAAGTGAAGATAGCCATGAAAGCACAGCTTCCTCTGATAGGTGATACCCATCTGCAATTCTGGTGGAATATTATTACTCCATTGCCTCAGTGCCTCGAATAGTGGTTGGGCCCGTTGATACAATAGAATAGTATCCTGTCCACGGCTCGCACGAGCAGTATAGAATGTAGACAGGACCGAAGAGAGAATTTTGGTGAGCTGGACCATCTGTATATATTGCAGCATACCAGTGAAGACGAAAGATCTCTGTTTATCTCCCTGGTTCAGTAGCGGAGGATCTTCATTATCTGCGAAATCAGCTTCGGTAAGATCTTCGGTGGTCCAGTCATCATCGTGAATGTGAACGGGTCTCCCATAGGCCAGGGCCGTCCATCTGTCCTGCATGTATAACGCCCAGCTAAGCCTCTTGCGTACATTCCTCTCCCATGGCGGAATTGACCAGCTGCTGGCATCCAAATGCAGCCCCAGGCATTGGCCGATTGCCAGAGCTTGGCATGTAAGACCCCACTGGAAGGTATGGCCAGGGTTGAGAGGATCCTCGGGTTGGCATTGCAGAAGAAGAAGGGTGGCCTGGATGGAGGATAGCTTAGGGCGGTGATAGCAAATTGGAAGCGACTTGTATATCAGCTTCCGGAGAGTTGCAGCGTTTGGAGGAGGGTACAGAGACAACTCAGCATCGTACCCCCACCAGCGAAGTGCAGAGAGATAGATGGCTCCCAGAAGTGCGGCTGGGACATATTGGAAAGAACGCTTGTATACTTGCATGAAGGCATCCTTTGATAGGATGGGATAGCAGGGTTGCACGTGTCTCCAAAACAGGTCCAAAAGTGTTGGTCCATGGGGGACAACGCAATTCTCAATGGCAGTGACCTGGTTGAGATCAACGTCTGCCTCCAGGGCTTTCTCATCTGCGGCCACATGGAACGTGAGGGGGTACTCCTGGCCGTCATCCTTGTCGAGGACGCGTCGAATGGCATGAGTCTCTAAACAGAACTCATGTGTCGAACTGTCATATGGACGGTACTTCATCAGGATCGGTTCCATGTCACTTCCAAGGCCGTAGAGCTCAGCGAAACGAGACGGCGCGAGACCCAGAGACGCATCCGCCGCAGAGGCAGGACTGAGAGCATTCTGCCCCAAAGAGACATTACTTTGGAGATTGTTTCCATGGCCACGAGATACGGCAGGAATTGCTGTGGTTGGTGAGGGTCCGTTTGGGATCACCGGCTGTTGGACCGAAGCCGTATCTGTCGAAGGGAGTACGGGGTTGTCTATCTCTGCCCCATGGGTCATTGGCTGTCGCCGAGGAGGATTCAGTCTAAAAGTGCATGATGTTTGTTTAAGCTGACAGTGCAGACAACCGTGGTCGTCATCAGCGCCGGGGATGCACCGCGTCTTCCGTCGGCGACATGCGTCACAAGGTCGCCCAGCACGCTTTTGGCGTCTCCTAGACCTCTCCTCATACTGCGAAGGCGTGGTCACCTCCATTGGCTATCACATTTGGAGACATTGAAATGCGGAACCATCTAATAGACGTGAGGCTGTCCTGATGATCTCTAGTGTAGAGGTAGTCTTTGGCGCACGTGCTCGAGTACAGTTGATTATATAATCAGGATCATGAATGATTTTAAGAGTATTGTTAATGTTCTTGACTATGAAAAAATTATAAAACATTTATTTTATTTTATTATAATTAGAAGTACAATAGTTAAGTGTTTGTATAGTTTGTTAAACTTACGATAACTACGGTGACCGCGGACTGGCATCACATCATCGGGACTACTCCGTCTTCCTCAGACCAGGGGTAAATTATTATTATTCATCTATTCATTTACATCATCTTTTTTAACCATTACTGCACACTGATAGCTTTCACTGTCCGCCTAGAACAGACCAATCTTGAAGCAGTTGGCGTAAAATGTCAGAGTAGCGCTCCAGTCAGAGAAGATGGCGACAATGCCAATCTCCTTCCACATGAGATCAAGCATGGTGAAAACATCGCCGTCCCTGCTCACGGCATCCTTGAAGTACATAAAGTAATAGTTGTTGTTCTCTTTGACATCATAGAGGCTACCAGAGCGGTCGACAGTCCAGGGGATAATCTTGAAGCCGAGCTCCTTGGCCTTGATAGCATACTCGCTCATGACCATCTTGCCGTTCTCGGCAGAGATGAGGTAGGGCAGGGGAGGGGCGAGGTATGTGACGCCATCAGCCTTGTAGTTGGTCAGGTTGGCAACGGCGTTAGGGAGTTCCTCTTCGGTCTCGCCGTAGGAGTCGAGGAAGACGGCCTGGGCGGCATACTCGGGCTCGTTCTTAAGCCAGAAGAGAATGTCGTCGTAGAGGAAGCTCTGGAGGTAGAGATCCTCGGGAGGGACACCACCCTTACGGTACTCGTCAATGAGCTGTTGGGCGTAGATCTCCTGGGTGTAGTTGCCATTGAAGGGCATGGGAACCTCGGGGGTCTTAAGCTCAGCGGTGTGGAGGAGGCCCAGGTCCTTGACGAGCTTGATATGGTCCTGGACGCTCAAGACCTCACCACAGTGGCTGTAGAGATCGGTTCTCCATGAAGGTGGGTTGTTAATGAAGTCCTGTGGGGTGACGGCGGAGGCGTTAAAGCCCTCCATGGTGGCGCAGAGGGTCTTGAACTCGGCAAGAGTAATGTCTGCAGTACAGCAGTTGGCAGTGGCGGGCTTTCCGTTGGCTGCTGGGGTGAAAGGAGTGCTACACTTAGCATTGAGCTCAGGGATAGCAACAATGTTGGTGGTGTAGTGAAGATCACACTGGCTGTGACGGCAGACGAGCTCCAAGTCGCTGGTGAATGCGGTATCACACTCAAGGATACCAGCTCCCATGCGGGCACCGGCCATGTTGGACTGGACGGAGTGCTCGGGAATGTTCAGGGTACCACCACCACGGTGACCGATGGACCAGGTGGAGGCTTTCCAAGGCTTGGTTGAAGTGTCCAGGCACTGTTGGAGCTCCGACTTCAGAGGGCTTTCATCCATATCATCAACAAGGTATCCGGGGCGAGGACCCAGATCGACACGCTTGATCTTGCGGGTTGTGTTCTTGGGGGGAGCTGGGACGCCATTGGTGCTGTTGGTGGATGAGCACGAGGCAGCAGCAGTTGTGGCCACAAGAGCAGCGAGGCCGGTAGCAAGAGAGTAACGCATCTTGACTGATGAAGAGGAGGAGGAAGCCTGAGTGGCAGTGAAGGGAGGGAGGGGTGAGGGTGAGTGAAGAGAGAGCCTGGGCCAGAAGGGATCGGCAATGCAGAAGGAATTGGCTGATTCTTATTGTTTTCGATGCCTGTCTCCCGTCTCCATTAAGAGATCACGTACCAGCTTCTTCTAAAGCTCTTGGAGCTAGCTGCGGGATTGGGTTGCTGGGGAGTGAGTGCGTGGGTGGTATGGGGTCTCTCAGCCGTCAACTGGCAGGCATGTGCATGTCTCTCCCTAGGAACCGAGACATCCCTGTGAGTTGCTCTGCATGGAACAGGGCATTACAGCCTGTAAGCCGAGAGATCATTTCAAGATGAGCCGGCAGTGCTGCCCAAGTCCGGCGACGACATGGTGGGCTGGTGGGTTGGGGGTGAGCTGCCATTGCAGTAGCTTCCAAGATGGGGAGAACGAGTGGTGCCAGGGCTGCGATTGGGCCGTCTTACTTCTGGCCCAGAAGTTCCCAAGACGCTCGAGATGAATAGCGACCACGTTCTTACATTGGGTGAGGTAGGATCGAGCCGAAAGCCAAAGCAAAGAAGAGAGAAGGATAGAGCTGGAAGAGAAACGTACGTCATCACTAAGAAGATGGTGGGACGCTGGAGCTTGCGCTAGACCGGCGGAACAGGGCCTGTATTCGGAATGGTAGCGGATGATGACAGTGGGTATCTCTCTGTAAGTCATTGGCGGGGCCTAAGCTTCAGTGGGGTGGGCCAGGAGCTTAGCGGGCTGATCAACCAACTCTAACCCTGACTGAGGCTTCTGTATCAGGCAGTTGGGATGTTCTGTGGAGGCGCCATTCTGGACTTTATCGTTCCTTTCATGCAGGTAAAATAGAGGCGCGTATAAGCAGAGTCATTCAGCTGCATGTTGTCAGGCTGAGTCGAGAGGATGTACCGTTATTCGTGGAAGATAGTGTTCAACGGCCTGACTCTTCTCACAACGACTAGCTGTTTGCTCCAAATGCTACCACCGGGCATCAGATCTTGGCCAGATTGGAATATGTAAGCAAGAAGTAGAAAACAACGATCATCACCGTCTTCAGAAGTCTTGATTTCGAGTACCGCACGTGGGGAACTGGGGTTGAGTTGCCTTCGAGAATCCATCCTCCGCGTGCCTTATCCACAGCTTCCTATTCGCCAGGCACAATACATCAACCACACCACTCCAACTCAACCTTGTCTTGCTTGTTTATTATCATTCATCGGGGAAGCCCAGGGCCAAAATAATGGTGAGGAAGCGAGACGAGGCACCCGCTCTGCCTCTGCGGGCTGACAATCCCAATCCAGCCACCTCTGCCCAGCGTTATTCCCCACAGCAACAGAGCAGAGCATCATTCCATCATTTTTCATTGGGGAGCATTGAATTGAATCTGGAGCTTCTATCATGGATTCTATTTTACAGCTGGGTTCATTCTCACCATTGCTTCAGCCAGTGGCGTCTCTGCTGCTAATTGAGTTTTAACCTTTCGAGTCCTCTGGTCAAACCCCTCGTTCATACCTTGTTCAGGTTAACCTTGAAAATAAGCACAAGCTATCCATTTCGGACGGCTTTCAAGTCCGTTTGTTTTCTTTTCTACCCCTGTCATTCGTGGAGAGGGCCGTATGCACCACGCAGGGACATTCCCACCTTCTATACGACGTAATGTTAGCCGCAGACCAACCTCCTCTCCAACTAGTATCTGTATCTTGATCGGGGACCACCGAGGCATATCCGCTCTCCTACCAGGGTCATCTCGCTCGCCGGAATCATCCAGTCCGTTATAGGTATGCAACCTAGACATGATCCTTTGTTGAGCACGTGGGTGGAGCGTCCCTTGGAGCTTGCATGTCATGATAGTAACCCACTCACTCAAGGCGTGGCGAGGGCATGCTTCAGTTCGTGAGGTGATCCCGGCCTATGGCGTGCATGTATCGTAATTCCTACCTGCTCTACGCTGCTGCTCTCTCAGAAGCTGACAACCTCGCTAGGAAGGTCTTTTTCACAATTGACAAGCCATGATATATCATCAGGCACACTTATACCAGGTATTGCTCTTATCAATCTCCCGTAGCACCACGCAACCATCACCAGCTCGGCTAACTTAGTCCGTCGATTTATCATAACTCATCCTTTCCGTTCTTCCCCCGAGCTAAAGCTTCCAAGCCCTCAGTAGTAGCCCTCAAATTCTTATACTAAAAAACGCATTCAAGTCCCAATTTTGCCCACAACCTCCACCAGTTTCCTGCATGACTCCATATGCCACCACAATAGTTCGTCCGGGTCCCAGTACCCGTAGTTCCTATCCTCATACTTGAACCCCATGTGTCAAAGCCCGGTGAAAAGATTCGGCGAGCTCGACAGGCGCCTCGTTGTACCCAGCTAAATCCGCCCGTCATGCCAAGGTCCGCCCCAGTCTCCCGGTCCTCCATCAGCGGCACTAGGCAGCCAAGCGGGTATGGAGCTTCACACGCGGCCGCCGTCCGATACCACTTTACATACTGAGCTGAGGGAGGCCGAGATCGAGCTTACCCGGAGGGGCACCTCGATCCATGTATCGCTGGACCGCCGCGTTGGAACCAGTGACACCGGTGTGGTGGATCACAACGTGGCTACGTCGGTTCGTTAGCTAATACTACATGACGTTGATGAAGTCTACCTCGGGTCTTATTAAATGCATCTTCAAGCTTTGAAGCCCGCTTCTTGGCCTGGGACGGTTACGGGCGGAAGTCTGGCTGGGCCAAGCGCTCGTCTTATCTCATGTAACAGCAGTACGAAGGCTTCGATCTCCCATTTCCGCTCCGAGTTCGGTATGAGTTTGTAATCGTCTCGATTCCCGCTTCCCACGGGGAGCAGGTAGCGTGTGTCAGCTGCATACATATGCTGCTGATGCCAAAAGTTGCAACGTAAACGTACCCTGGATACTCACAATAAGTGTCCACACTGTCAACTTTAAGGGTTTCCACCATTTTATTTACATTAACAACCCAGTTTCTCCTGGGCTCAGTTGGGGCTTTTCGTTTTGCCTGAAAATATATTGTGAATAATTTCTCTATCGCGTGCTCTATGTCTAGTCATTCTATTGGGTATCTAAATTACTACACCCTCTTCGCCCGCCACTTCTCACCGTTCCTCGTCAACAACCACACAAGCCCAGCCGCACCAGTAAGAAACGCCGCAGAAATCGTACTGTACCACCCGATCCCAATCGTCTTAATGGCAGGCAGACACGCCGCCGACCCGCCAGCCGCAAACATGTACCGCGTGAAGTAGTTGCCCGCCACCACCACCGAGCTCATCCCCCTGTCCTGGAACACGTCGATCAGGTAGGTGTTGATGCTCGGCAGGGCGATCTGCTGGCTGAAGCCCTGGAGGAACGAGCTGACGACGACGAGCGGGATCCCACCCACCTCCTTGTCGATGGACCACCCGTAGAGGAGCATGGAGCCGGGGATGAAGACGGCCAGGAGGATGACGGCCGCGTTGAGGCGGTCCTCTGGGATGCGCCGGCCGCGCTTCTCGATGTAGCGGGCGACGATGAAGTCGGACCACTTGCCGCCGAAGAGGACGCCGAACATGAAGCCAGCCCCGGGAGGGAGGAAGAACAGGGCTGACTGGATTGGTGTTGTGAGGTTGAACCGCGGATTGATCACGTACCGGATAGGAGTGAGAAGCGAGTATTGGTTCCAGATCATGGACGATACGGCCAGCGCGGCGATCCAGAGATTAGGATAGGCGAGGAGAGGGTGCAGCATCTTCCACGGGTTGGTCAACTTCGCCAGCTTGACAGCACTCTGTCCCACGGTCAAGCCCTTGAAGGTATCCGGCCGCTCGTGCATGGTCTCCGGGAGGAAGAAGATGACCATGAGGGAGGCAGCGCCTGAAAGCGCCGTCATGACCCAAAATATCACCCGCCAGCTCGTGTATGTGATCACCACACCACCGAGCAGAGGCGCCACCGAGGGGCCGACGAGGATGCCTAGCATGAAGATACTCAGGGCCCGGCCTCTCTCGGTCGGATGATACACGTCTCCGATTACTACGCTCCCCACGACAAGGATCGCCGTTCCCTGAAAAGCAGTGAGCATACGGAAGGCAATATACATCCCCAGATTCGTCGACAGGGCGGTCCCCGCGCTGAAGGCTGTGAGGAAAACGGTAGATGCGATGAAGGTGTTACGGCGGCCAAAGGAGGTAGCCGCCAGTGGACCCCAGAAGATAGGGCTGAGGCCCATGAAGACGAAGAACAGACCGTTGGACACGTTGATCATCTCGCCCGTCGTCTGGAGAGTGGCGGCCACCTCAGGGATGGCGACGAGGACCGCGGTGGATGCGATAGGGGTAAGGAAGCCGCATATTGAGATGACGGATATGATTACCAACTTGCGGCTCTTGGTGAAGCGGTCGTAGATTTCCCGGTTGCTGGTCGTCTGTGCAAGTGGCAACCCAACAACCCTCTCCTCGTCCCCGCCACGAGCATTGTCAGGCTGGGGAACCTCCACTGGGATGTCGGCTGTTTCTTCTATGATGCCATTTACAGCAGCAGGCTTTTCCGTCTGGTTTATTGGCGACGGGGCCGCATCTACCTCCTTAGATTTGCCCATATTGATGTTGATAAATGGCCCAGTAACGTGCAATCAGCAATTGCGGTGACCATTATACTTTAGTCGTAAACAGGAAATAAAAACACAATAAGAGTCACATCTGTTTGCGTTTCGAAATCCATTCAGCTAGGGTGAAAGGGTCTCGGAGGCGGTTGATGGTGTGCCAGACTCGCTCCTCTTATTACAGCCACCAAAACAAAGAAAACCAAGGCATTGAAATTTGCAGACGACTCCTTACCATTCCGATACCGGTTTACACCATATCTGACGCCAATGACAGGCCCTTTCATTCGCCAGGCGAGTGGGTATTAGGCTGGATATCTCGGATTTCGACCGGCTCTAACAGATATCCGACCCACAAACACGGCTTCTCCGTGTCCGGCCGCCACGCCGGAGAGATGTCCGATGGCGGTTTGTTTATTACTGTTAGATCTCAGTCATAAGCAACCGGTGGTCGGTTCAGCTTCGAAAACCCCAGGATATCTAGATCTCTGTCTGGGCGGTTGTCTGTATGCTCCGCGCCAACTTCTCTCCCTCGAACAAGCGTCCCCCCAACTGAACTGCCTGATTGGGGAACGGGGTTCTACAAGTTGGAGAAGCCTTTTGGCTATTTCCAGGGCAGCCAATTGAGTGTCGCGTGTGCAGATCCCCGGGGTTGCAAATACCACGGAGCAATATCCCGCCATCCTGTTTGGATTCGCGCGCCAATGAAGCAGACCTCCACTTCTCCACGGGGGAGGCGACGAGAGCTTCTCATTCGCACGGCAACTGGCGGCTGTAGGATTGTCGGGTATTTTGCCCTTAGACCTGGGGTTCTCCAACATGATGCAGGCAGAATGGGTCAATTGGAGAGGGAAGAAAGGCCAAATATTTACCTATAAATAAGATTGTAGGCCATGGCCATTCGTAATAGGCATAAGATACAACAACGCACCTTAGACTCGAGATTAATAGAAACAGGATGATGAAGGGAGTATCAATCTTGGCTGCTGCCGCCTCCGTCGCCATGATGGCGCCTCAAGCGGCAGCTCAGGATACCTTCACCAATCCCGTCGTCTGGCAGGACTTTGCCGATCTGGACATCTTCCGCGTCAACGACACCTTCTACTACTCGGCCTCGACGATGCACTACTCGCCCGGCGCACCAATTCTCCGCTCATACAACCTCGTAGACTGGGAGTACATTGGCAGCTCGGTCCCAGAACTCGAGTGGGGTGAAAAGTACAACCTGGACGGCCACGGCTCAGCCTATGTCGCGGGCATCTGGGCCAGCTCCATGCGGTATCGAGAGAGCAACGGTCTGTACTATTGGTATGGCTGCTCTGACTTCGCCAAGACGTGGGTCTACACGTCCCCCGATCCAGCAGGGAAATGGGAGCTGGCAGGGTCGTTGGACCGGTGTTTCTACGACGTGGGCATCTTGATTGACGATGACGATACGATGTATCTCGCATCCGGCAGATATAATATCAGCGTTACCCAGCTCTCCCAAGACGGCTTGAGTGTCGTCCGGGACGAGGTATGCCAGTTCGATACCCCCGGTTTGCCCTGGCAGAAAGGCTGACTCTATTCCTTTGAATGTCATAGTTTGTCTGGTTAGATAGTGTGAGGTACCTCGAGGGAGCTCGCTTTTACCATATCGACGGATACTACTACATCTGGCTCACGAGGCCCGCCAATGAGCAGCATGTTCTCCGAGCCGACAATCCCTGGGGTCCATACACAGAGCATTCCATCCTCGAGTCGATTAAGTCCCCAATACCGACCTCTGGCGTGCCCCATCAGGGAGGCATCGTCGACACACCAAATGGCGACTGGTATTACATGAGCTTTCTCGATGCCTACCCTCTCGGGCGCATCCCTGCCCTCGCTCCCATAAAATGGGAAGATGGGTGGCCGAACCTGGTGACGGATGAGAATGGCGCCTGGGGCCAGTCATACCCCAAGCCAAATATCCAGACCGAGAAGACGGTGGAGAATCCTTTGGGTCCTTTCACAGACTCCTTCAACGGGGAGACGTTGAGGAAAGGATGGGAATGGAATCACAACCCAGACAACTCAGCCTGGTCTCTCGGGTCGGATGGACTTACTCTGAAAACAGCCACGGTGACGACCGACCTATACGCCGCCCGCAACACGCTGTCGCATCGTATCATCGGTCCCAAGAGCACGGCCACATTCCGACTGAACGTCGCAAGCCTAGCCTCTGGCGATACGGCTGGCGTCGCTCTCCTACGTGACGACTCTGCCTACATTGGCGTACACAAAAATGAAGATGGCTCGCTCGTGCTCCAGCTCGTCGGAAACATCACCATGGCTGACAACGGCAACGGCTGGCAGACAACTTCAGAAGGAGCGGAGTTGGCGCAGGAGACAGAGGGCCTTGAGGCCGTAGCGTCTGGCGAGGGGGACATCTGGCTGCGAGTGACGGCCGACGTGCATCCAACCTTTGGCGTAACACCCGAGAAGGGGAACAACCCAGCCACGTTCGAGTACAGCACTGACGGGGTTGAGTTCAAACAGCTGGGGTCAGAATGGCAGTTGCACAATCGTTGGCAGTTCTTCATGGCGTTCCGCTTTGCCGTGTTCAATTTCGCCGAGTCTGCCTTGGGCGGGTCGCTCCTTGTGAAGGAGTTTGCATTGACGGTTCCTAGCTGATCGGAGCTTGTGTTCTCTATATATGTGCTCTAGATTGTAAGAGAGACCGGTCCGAGATAGGTTCTCAGTGCAGGAGGAGCTTACATCAAGTCAATAACCTGAAAATGCTTTCTTAGCTTCCATGACGACCTCGGTGATGCTCCACCTATGCCAAGACACATGTTGGTGATGTTGTGCAGGCCTGGAATAGATCATAATTTCACATTCAGAGAACCGAAACAGCGTTCTATCCAATGAATTAAAAGTAACTTACCTGTCAGCAGTTTGAACTTTGGGCTGTGAATCGGATATGTACCTGCGTGCAAAAGAACAAGTCAGCACTAATTGTGTAAGTAGTGCTGCATGCAAAAGTTCACCCAGAGTCGCACAATGAAGCAATGCCACATCGATCATTCCAATCAAATGACAACACCCAAAGAATCCTGACATTCCTTCAATACATGTTGCCACCAACTCGGCTGAGTCGCAGCTGTCGCAGAAATGAGGGATTGATGCACGATTCACAACACATTCCCCTCGCCCCGTGCGGCTGAACTCGAATACGCCTAGCTCAATGGAAACGGTCGTGTAACGTGCAGAATATAAATATAGCAATTTCCTTTTTTTCAGCGCGCCGTCAACCTCAGGCCATGTGTTGAGCCTCTGTTAAATGAGCATCAGCTCGTCTGTTGGTTCTCCATACTTCTCTGTCCGTCCTCTCTCTACATCACCACTTATACCCTCGCCTGGGAACAAACGCCCAGTCTGGGCCATCACCAGTCTGCCAGGAATGCTCGCCATCTTCCAGACCATCAGAAAGAACCGGCGCGAGAACAAGGAAAAGCGCCGGCGCTACAAAAGCCTCGGCGGAACGCCCATCGAGCGCCGCGCCCTCCGCCAGCTGATCCCGGTGCACGTCCGCGCGCCGCAGCACATCTCGTCCAACAACCCGGACTACTGGCCGTCAATATGGCGCGCCGTGCAGCAGGAGACGCGCGCCGCCGTGCAGGCCCGCATGGACGAGGAGGCGGCCGCCGGGCGCGGGAGCCAGGTCTGGTACTCGTTCCGCGCCGAGCAGGGCCGGATGGTGCACCGCGCGCTGCTGGTCCACGGGTTCAGGTACGAGCTGCGGCGGCACCGGGAGACCAAGACGGTCATCGACGTGCAGCCGTGCGAGGTGCGGGACGAGCTCATCCGGGCTGCGACGACGCCGTGCCAGAGCCTGGCGACGGGCGGCCACGTTGTGTGTCTGGTCGGGTGGACGAGGGCACCCAAGGAGGCGGTGGACAAGCTCTGGGATAAAGCGATCGCGAGACCGAACGAGGGCCAGGTCAGGGATCCGAAGAGCCAGTTTCGGCGGTTTGCGTCACTCGTCTCCATGTACCAGGCCCGGGACGCAAGCTGGGTGGTGCTCAGCACGGGCTGGACCTTCACTAGACCGGCGCATGGGCTGTATGATCCGCCTGCGTGTGTGGCAGCGACGTGGTCCGAGAGGATATCCAGAGTGCGGCCGATGCTGAGCCCGCAGCAGGCTCAGGTGGCAGACCAGAACATTGCGTGGCTGCAGCACTATATCCTAGCCCAGGAGAACTCGTATGTGACCAATGTGTCTCAGAAGCGTGATGCCTCGAGTGATCCGCATGGCGGAGCTGGAGGTTCAGGTGTCAGCAGTGATTCTCAATGGGCAATGGCCGAAGAGGGCGGCACCAGCGACGGCGGCAACGGTCATGGAGGAGGCTCCTACGATTCGGGCGATGGAGGGAACGCATATGGCGGTGCTGATGGAGGAGATGGAGGAGGCGGAGGAGGAGGCGATGGCGGCGGTGGTGGCGGCGACTAATTTGAAGTTTAACTAGACTTGCCCTCTGGGTCATTGTTGTCGTTGTCATCACTTGATGCGATCAAATGTCTCCCATGTGATTGATCAAGTCTATCTCCATGGCCTACCCTATGCTCTTGCTCAACCATCAATTCCTGCATTGCAGCAACAACTTAACGGTTTTCTTAAAGCAACCTCTAAATATCTAGATCGCAAAAGTAGCAATACTATGCTCTTGAGATTAATTCTAGTTCTGCGGCGATATTTAATTAGTGTTGTAAAAGCATTAATTATTTTATGATGTCTATGGCATGTGTTCAACATGAGCCTCATCCTATGTTAACGGCAATAACTTCAACTGTTCAAAATATTTACTTCCGGCAGCATCTCTTAGTCAAACGACATATAATGAGATTCTTAAGTAAGTAATACATTCACTCAAAATAGCATCGTTGAACTTGGAAGTTGCCTGCCTGCTTCTCTGCCTTCATGTTGATATTGATGCTAATCTTGGGATGGCTACCACAAAAAGAGAGTGCTAGGTTTGAATGAATGAATACCACGAGGGTTGATTTGCAATAATCAGAGAATATTTGACCCATAACCACTACCTCGTTGCGTCCGAGTATACATGATATTTGTGAGAGCACTTGAAACCAGTGCTCGCCGTGTGCTTCGTGACGGTGGGCTGGGTGGCTAGTGAGCACTTCTCTGTTTCCCATCGGGAACACGAGATTCATGCCCTTCGCCCCAATGAGGTTGCTTACTCCGAACGCCTCAATGCATCGAGACTCTCGGGTTATTCTTGGTGGCGCCACGAGCGCCTGAATCATTGGGCAGGAATGCGGAAGACGGAGGATGAGGAGATCTTTCCAGAAAGTACGGGAAACAGTGAGACATTATTCATCTATCTAATAAGTGACCATGATGTGTCTGACACAATTCCAGCATCTATTATTAAAAAACTGATTCATCAGAGCCGGATACCATAAACACGCTCGCCATGAATTACGAGTGCGCTTCTTCTGCTTGTCAATAATAGCCATAATCTACAAATCGTTCACAGTAAGACCTGGATGATTACTTCATGCTTGCCCCAGGGCTGCGATCCTAGTTTGAATTTTATAGTAGATCTTGTTGTGTTGGACAAGCCGTTACTTTATATAGACTGGACATAGATGAGAGACTTGAGCCATGTGTCAATGATCAGTGCTCTGAATCATCAGCACTTTTGCACCTCTGATATCGTTGATGAATATTAAAGGAGGCTAAACAAGGTCATTTCATTCAACACAGTGTCAGGGTCTCGGAGTGGCGGTGTCGACTTATTGCAAATAATGACATGGGAGGACTGGAAGCGAAATAAGATGGCTTGTTGATGATTCTTCGCGGGGGGCTACGTTACGTCGCTGCAAGGAACCGGAAAGGCTGACCAGGTACCACGACATCGAGACCGGGATCTTTAATACCCTTGCTCCAGCTAAAGACACGATCTGCTCGGCAGGCAGCCAGGTTCTGGCTCTAGGCTCTCATCTCTCGAGAACGTTGAAGAAAATCAACGCAGATCCGGCACAACGGCGCTCTTTCAACGATCTCACACCCCGTGCGAGGTATGAACATACTGCTGGCCGGATGGTCTACGTAGTACATGACATACATCCTCGACCCGAGTCGTCTCCCTAGCACAGCATTTCCGCCTAGCGCCAACAAGGGGACTAGTTCTCGGGGAGGCAATGTTCGCGAAGAGGCAGCCGAGCAACCATGCAGCACCCTGTTGCTGCTCATTCACCATATGGCCCAACACGTTTGTACGTGTATCACACGGGGATCTTCCGGCCAGGGCGGCGACTAACCGAAGGCCAAGGAGGGCAGGATATTGCCTGGGGATGGGTGGATTTGGCGACTCGAATGATGGAGTCCGCTAAGTAGATTCTACGCACGTTTCGCCACGAGCTCGTGAACAATCAACAGACGGGTGCAACTCCAAGGGGAGAAGAGCAGCTTGAGCAGATCACAATAGTGTCTGAGACTGAGACACGGCTCATGCAGCGGAAATTTGACGCGAGGTGAGACAAGTCAAAGATCTGGAATCACAAGGAAGTCGCATGAATACGGCACTGTTGAGATGTAACGGGTAGAGAGACAAAGGGCGGACACAAAGCAAGAAGAGGAGGCCACCAAAATAGCAGCGTTCGGCATTGATGGTTACTTTCTTACCGTAAGACGTAAAATTGAGGTGACGGTTGGTGTTTGCACGGTTGAGCCATCCAAAATCATTGTCAAAGCTGCCGCACTTGCCCAGATCGGTGTTTGATGAAACGCACTTGTCAGGGCCTTCGGATAATAATAATATTATATCATCATCAATAAGAAAGAAAGAACAATAAATAACCTTGACAGACCAAAGTGCTTTTGATTTACGGTGGTTGGCCGGGGTGCTGCTTTGCCACACAAGGGATGAGCAGTCAAGGAATATCGGGAGAGGGAGCGGAGCGTGGTGTCGGATCAAATGCATGCGGTAATCAGCCAAAGAGCGAGAGCTCGCACTCGCTCATTCTATAGCAGGAATCCTTCTTCCCGCCAAGCGAGGTGCCGAGGTGGCCGGTATACATAATGTATGCAGCGTGACTAGCCACCACAATTTCCCCAATACGACGTTCGTGTGACTGCATATACATAATCCCAGGTCCGGCCCTGGGATAAGGCTCGCATCAATTGACAGCCGCACTGCCCTCATGCTGTATGATTCATGCTCTGGCCATGGCCACGTGCTGACAGGAGATGTGAGTTGCACGGGAGCTTATCCGAGAGAACGACCTGGGTGCAATAACATCCCAGCAACTGGGCGAGGCGAGATAGGCAAGTGAGTGGTCAAAGGCCCCAGAACAGGACAAAGGCCCAAGACCGGCGCCCTTCCTTCGGTCCAAGCTTTCGGTCTGTTCTCTTCTGTCTGAGACCCGGGCGAGCGACTGGCCAATGGTGGCCCACGAGATTCGAGCTCCCAGCACGAGTCCGCTGTGGCGGATTCATGCTTCTCTGGGCTGGGGGTTCTGTCTCTATGTTGCCCTGCCCTGCCACTTGATGCAAGGTACAGGCCCGAGCAGGCAACTCGCAGAGCTCAAGAGGAAAAGAGGCTGCAAGGGGAAACCCCGAGGACCAAGACAGGTGAGCATTATTCAGCCGTGATCTAATCAAACCATGCGCCGTCCAGGCGCCTTGATTGGCAAGCATCCCTCAGCGAGCGAGCATCGCTGTTGGGCTGAGGGCCCTTTTGGGAATCCGTCCTCGATCCCTGCCCCCTTCCCTTCCCCCCTCGTATCGTAGGAACCAGCCGACGACTCCGAGTGGATGATCGAGCCAAGCCCCTACATGTACCCAGCCAACAGCCAAGGTCCCAAGAGCGGAAGCGCGCGAGGGGCCAAAGAGCACAACACATGAGGACAAGGAGCCGTGCGTGCTTTGTTTTTCTCGTCCGTCGAAAGACAGGAGCACACATGTCTCTGGCTGTAACGATCCAATGAGCAGCGAGTCGTGATCTGGCTCCCCATGATTCGTTCCATGGATCACAACCCCTGACGCCGAATTTTTCTAGCCTCTGCCACCCCCACAACTCACCACGGCCAGAGCCCATCGACTAAGAAAAATCGTTCCACAGCGACCGGACTTAGCCTGTGGGAGGCCCCGTCGCTGGGCTGGCAGGGGGTGAGGGGAAGGGCGAGAGTTTGATTGCGAGCAAAAGTAAGCCCTACTGGATTGGGCCAGGGGCGCATCTATTCGCGGCAGGTGGATGGTGGTATTCTACAGAGTAGGCAATGCAGTGAGTGGTATTTTAAGCAGCAATGTCATGTAGCCCAAATGAGCGCTTCATTTGCGGGCTTCGCTCAATCAGAGCAGAGGCGTGAGCATGTAATACGTGGCGCCCGGCAGGGTCGTACACAGCCAACCGCCAACGACACACCCATCACATCGTCTGGTTCCTGAGAGGTTCAGCTGGGCGTGATTACGGCCTCTGCCAAGCAGAATCGGTCAGTCTGTTCAATAGTGGGCAGTCGTGATAGTAGGAACGCCCCTTTCCGGGGAGGATCAGCGCTCTAGATGGCTTGCGTCTAAGTGGATGATCGCTATTTGGTTAGATCTCTCTCGGACTGTCCACGAGGACGACGAGCCCATTGGAAAGTCAGCGAGCAGAGGGTACGCAGAAGACTGGGATTCGCAACACAAGGTCCAAGAGGCCCGCCAACCCGCATGCCTTGGCCCAAGTAGGAACTGGTGCCTGTCGAGCATGACCGGGATGCTACCACATACCTGCTCACCACTCTCGGTTGGGTAATATTGCATCGTGGGTCTAAGTCAGGCACGGCAGGCACACAGACAAACAAAGGACTACCCGCTGAGGCGCATGGGGTGTGCGTATCTCTCTGCGTGCGAGTGTTCTGGGCAGCGGCAAGACTGAGTATATAGTCTCACAGCATCCGCCGATCCCTCTTTTCTCCGCCCTCTCTTTCTTCAGTTGAAGTTTTGTTCAGCCTAACTCTTGGTGTCAGTCATTCTTTTTTGGATTTTCCTATTCCATCTACACTCGCTTGGTAGACAGACTTTATTATCTCTGTCACCGTAATAATACTCAAAGCTCCAACCCAAATCACTCAAGTAATACCGGCTCAGCCAACTTCATACACAACCCAAACCTTCAAGATGCTTCCTCGTCTTATGCTCCTCGGCGGCCTGCCCCTTGCTGCCCAAGCTTTCACCCCCGCAGTTGTCCCCAAGGATGTCTCTGCCGTCAAGCGCTTCGACTTCAAGGAGGCTGTTGCCGTCCACGAGGTCCGTCACTTCAAGACCACCTCTGCCGTCGCTTCTGTGACCCCCACTCCCAGTGGCACTCCCACTGGTACTCCCACTGGCGCTACTCCCACCAAGACTCCTGGCGCTGGTGACGACGAGTGCGATGATGATGAGGGTGACGACAATGACAACAACAACGGCGGTGGTAACAACGGTGGTGATGATGACGATGATGATGACGAGTGCGATGATGGTGATGATGATGACAACAACGGTGGTAACAACGGTGGTAACAACGGAGGAAACAACGGCGGTAACAACGGAGGCAACAACGGAGGCAACAATGGCGGTAACAACGGTGGTAACAACGGCGGCAACAATGGTGGTAACAATGGAGGAAACAACGGCGGCAACGGCGGCGATGCTACTACTGTCCCTGCTCCTCCTACTTCCACCTTCACCACCACCAGCACTTACACCATCACCAAGTGCCCCGAGACCGTCACCAACTGCCCCATCGGTTCCGTCACCAGCGAGACCATTGTTGTCACTCCTACTCCTACCCTCACCCTGACCAGCTACAGCACCTACACTGTTACCAAGTGCCCCGAGACCGTCACAAACTGCCCCGTCGGCCATGTCAGCACCGTCACCGTGACCTGGTGCCCTGCCTCCAGCGACATCCACACTCTCCCCGGCGGCAACGTCTGCGTTGGCAGCGGCTGCGGTGTCCCCAGCACCGCTGCCCCCGGCGTCTCGACCACCGGTGGCAACTCTCCCAACCAGCCTCAGCCCACTGGCGGCAACTCTGGCCCCAAGCCCTCTGGCAGCTCCCCCGCCATTCCCCAGACCACTGGCGGCAACTCTCCTCACCAGCCCCAGACCACTGGTGGAAACTCCCCCAACCAGCCCCAGACCACTGGCGGTAACTCTCCCAACCAGCCTCAGCAGAGCCACCCCCCTACCTGGGGCAGCAACTCCACCATTGTTCCTCTGCCCGGCACCAGCCAGAGCCTCACCACCTCCTTCACCAGCAAGAACTCCCCCAACGCCCCCACCACTGGCGTCACTCCCGCTCCTACCAGCGGTGCTCTTGCCAACGCTCCTGCCTTCGTCGCCGTCTTTGTCGGTGCCCTCTTTGCTACTCTTCTGTAAAGTCTCTCTTCATCTCATGAATGAATGACGGACTGGACGGGGGCCGCATTGAATATGGCACAAAGGGGCAAGGACAGTGTACCGTACGCGGAAAGACTTCCCTCTTTTCATCTCCTTGCCTCTTTGGTTCCGACTCGTTGTTTTTAATGGTGGTGTCCCGTTGTTTTTGTTTCAAGCAGATCCGTCACATATATATGTTCTAATGTATATTTGTGGTGCATAAATCACTGTTATTTCTTAATAGACGCGTCTTCGATGGTTAAAAGATCTACCTCACGAGTACATAATTCTTCACCTGAATGAATAAATGAAATGTTCCAAACTCCTAAACACCGTGAGCTCTCATCCCGTCTGTATGTCTGCGTCCGGTGAAGTCAGTTCTAGAGTGGACTGGCCCACGTGTGTAGATTGCCTGGCTTGCATTTGACAGTCAATAGTTCGTGATGATCCGTGATAAGTGCACAGGGGATGGGAGCCACCAAAATATGGAGGAGATTAAATTCGCGCGCTGGCGCCTGCATTCCCGTAATTACCTGCTCAACGGTCTGCAGCCACACCTTGTTCAGCTTGACAGCCAAACTATTGAACGACCAGCGACGCCATTCCCGTGAGCTTTTTACCCCGGTTTCTGGGGCTTGTAATTGACTGTCGCTGTGGTGGTCCATTGATTGATGTCAATGACATACCCCTGGCGCATTACCCACATCACCACTTTCATGTTATTGCAAAAACGCCCGCCTGAGAAGATTGCGGCTATGAAAAGAGAAGGACTCTGAGAACACTTCTTGCTATAAGCTAGATCAATGAGGCTGCATTCATCTCGTAAACTAATATAGAATCCAGTTTTCCCAGGTCTTTAGTCACTTAGCTTGGAGAATCATCTCCTACCTAAGTGTGGTGGCTTTGCATATGTAGCCAGCCCTGCAAGCCTTTCGCCAGCAGAAATCTACCGCTAATGAACTTGTACCTTAAAGATGTTCATCAGAGATTGGCTGAGGAGACGTCGGTTCCCTGTGGCGTAAGCTCGCGATCACCAGATTTTTCTTTGAGAGCCTAGCTACTACATCGCTCAAGTCATCACACTATGAACGTAGCGGGCGGGAAAGGATAGAAAGGAATATTTTTGAGGTATTAATTCCATGGCTTACTAGCCCCGAATTTTTGTTCGTAAAATTTGACGATGATGGCGACGAGATGTACATGATATTCTAGAATCTGGTTCATGATTCAGCCAAAGCATGAGATCATGTTCTCTGGAAGCTGACTATCGAAATATCTTCCGTGAATCCGCTAAAGAGCTCGCCCCAGAGCAACCTCAATTATGTGCTCCAGGTGGTCCTTGATCTTGGTCTAACGCCTTCATTGAATTTGTGCTTTCTCTACAGGAAAAGCATCAGAACCTAAGTGTCATGTCATAGGGCAGTATGGTGAGGCCGCAGGAAGTATTGTCGACACGATTTATTGGTTTATTGACCCCAGTTCGACGATACCGTCGAACAAATCCATAATATTTCTCTTTTGCTCTCTACGCGGGGTGCTGTCGGGCGCATTTATTCTTGACAGAGTTCTGGCTCTCATAGCACTGTATGGGTGACAGTGGCGCCCGAGCTCCCGGTAGATCGTTCTCTGGCCCTTCCACGTTATAGCTAGCTTGCTGCGATGTTGTTTGATGCCTGGTTCTTTGAAGACACCAGGGCTCATCAATGGTCCGCTGGTGGCCGGCCGGCCTTTTGCTTGCTCTTGAAACAATGCTCTGCCGACGCACTTTTACTTTTTAGGGCGATATTCATCCGACGGCACATTTGTTTTCGGCGACTTTAATCCCATGTCTCTTCAAAAGCACCTGCATGATTTGCTGGAGGTAGAAAGGGGAGGACAACTTGTAATCTATCCTCATTGAGGGGGATGCTCTTATTTTTGGTTCTTGTCAGATCGGTCATCTACACTCTCAGTCTATCTCATTATATGGCTTAGCCTGAGGCGGAGCCGCGCGTGGGGCCATCTTTGCTTTGGAGGTATTATGGTTATCCGATGATGGAATTGCAGTGTTAAAGTTGAACAATGCGTAGACCGAATCTCCGTGAGAATCCGTAAAGAGTTGGGGTGATGCAACTAACACGGCAACGGGCTGTTGTAGGACCCGGAAATTATGCCACAATTTGAAGCATCGGAAGCAGCAGACAATAATTTACAGGGTAGTAATTTAACTGATAGAATCAACTAAGGGAGTAATATTTTGTGTACAGCACAAAGTAATGTAAGGTTGATGTTTAAGCGTTGATGATCTGTACTCTCTACTTGCCTGCCAAGTGGGTTGAAAAAAGGATGAGACTCCAAACTACACAGGCTCCTTTCTGGCCACCAGATGCAGCAATATAATAGTACCTTTATGAAATAATTCATACAGACAATTTTCAGCCTTCAAAGATTTCTCATGCTTTTTTTTTGAGCTAAAAAATTCCATAGTTGGTTGATAAACCTCAATGCGAATACTTGGTGTAATGGTGAGAGTGACTCCAGCAGTGGTTTAGTGTCTCATCCTTTTTTCAACCCACTTGCCTGCTTACCAGGAAGGAATTCGCCACAAGCTACCAATTGAGTAGAATTGAAACAATTGGTAATTCGCTCTCCTTGAAGTAGCGTAAGCTACAGCACAGTTTCTCCAGTTATTTATTTTATTCAGGCATTACTCTCGGTGACTTGGCGAGGTACTGGAATATCGGATTTCAAGTGGATTTCTGCTCAGTGGCAAAGTCTTCTAAGTGTCAAGCAGAACTTTCCCCCTAATTTAAGGGACATATGATGTACTTGAGAGTACTTGATCTACGCTGGCGAAATCGGATTAAGAGTCGACTTTTTCCAAGTGGCGATGTCTCTCCAAGTATTGAGAAACTCGCCTCTGAGCTGAACAAGGAGATCAATAGACAAGTGGAGAAATGAACTCGCTATTACTTCCGATGCATCGAAGAGACATGTTACCTTCAGGTCCTCGGAGAAGTATTGACATTAGTCCCAGAGCATTTGAATTCTACTGGGCCATAGTTGTTGAGCGCCTGAACTAGAGGTAATAGTCAGCAAAGTCTGGCGCTGGTGCTTAAAAGTCGCACTCTGACTGAGCAGCTGTTCTGGCTGTGTAACTCACTAATGTACGGGTGGCGAACAGCCCTACGCGGACCTAAGGCGGTACCTGCCACAGGCTGTCAGGTGCGAACAGCGCACTGACCACTAAAAATGATCCGACACACCACCAGGGTCCTGATTGACGTACAGCCCATCATAATTACGTGGGTAGTGGTTGATTGAATTCAGGCTTTTCAGGCGATGCTACCCTCTATTTCCATTGTTCTGGAACATCAGGGGCTTCTGGCCCGAGAGCATCGTCATTCTGTCGCCCACGACAAATGCAACCAATCAGCCCGAGGCTGGTCCATACAATCTAGTGGAAACTCAATGGCGGCAATGGAGAAGGCAGAATTCCCATCCTGCGAGTTTTGCCGCCATGGTGAAGCATAATAGAAAACAATCACTGCTGCTCGCATACAACCACAGCATGTCATGGGATAGAAGAGATGCCATCATTTGCAGCGTTTGATCGACCGACTCCCTGCAAGGCTACCCTCCTTGCCGCCCAGCCCATCACATCTCACTTGATCGAACCCTCCAAGTGGCTCCACCAAAGTCTGGTGGGGAGCAAAGGGTCCGGCAAAGGTGGATATTGCTGGTCCTGACTCTTGCCAATGAGCGCTCTTCGATCTCCGGCCCAAAGACCTGTCCCGAGGATCGAGCCTCATCACGGCTTCCGACGTCCTTCAACCTCAACGGCCTCTTTCAAGGTGCTGCGGAAGATTTAGTCATGAGCAGTTCCTTCTCCGTGCCGCCGCCGCCTCCTGTTCAACTTGTCAGCAAGCCCTCGGATACGACAGCGACAACGACAACAACAACGACGACGACGACGACGACGAGCACCGATCAAACAAACCTAACAAAACCATCCCCGCCATCATCATCCTGCACTCAGATTAGCCCACCCGTATCCATCTCGGGTGCGCCTGCCACCGGGTCCCCATCCGTCTCTATCTGCTCAGCGTCGTCCGCCTCCAAAGACAGACCGCCCTCACCATCGCTACCCTCGTTCTCACCCCGCATCGTCTACGGCCCAGACGCAATCGCTCGTCTACCCAGCGAACTTGGCCGTCTGCATCTTGCGACGCCGCTTATCGTCTCCAGCCCGTCCTGCATTAGCCTCGCCCGCCGCATCCAGACCCTGATCCCGAACCTCGATTCTCGCATCCTTGACTCGGCCCTCGTCAACGTGCCCCAAAAGATCGTTGATGATGCTGTAGCCCGCATCACCGATCGAGACTGTGTCATTAGCATCGGAGGAACATCTGCCATGGCTCTGGCCAGGACTATTGGTGGCAGCAAGGAAATTCCGCACATCTGCATCCCCACCACGTACAGCGGCTCCGAGATGGGCGGCAACTGGTCAAACGACGCTGCACGCAGGCGTTCCAAGGTCAGGAGCCGCCGTGGCAGCAGGAGCAACTCTTCTCCTCACAGGAACAGAAGTGGCAGCACCAGCCAAAGCGACAGCGGGAGCAGTAGGAAGACCTCCGACATCTACAGCAAGAACATGCCGTCCATCATCATCTACGACGAGGAGCTCACCGCCATGAACACATCGTCTCGCTTTTCCGCACCAACCTGCCGCTCAGTGTCCACCGCTCGGTCTCGTCGTCCCTCGACTGATGATACGCAGTGGTCTTATATTCACCTGCCCGGCGTCTAAATGCGGCCCAGGTTACAGTCTGTCACACCTGCACTCAACCCAAGAAAATATAAATATGAGATGGAAAATCCTTTGACGAAGGATAGACGGCAAATAACCTTACTCCCCTACAATCAACGACCCGAAGAAGGTAAAAAAAAGAAACCTGCGTTGCATTTCTGCGAGGCGAGTTTTTCTTTTTTCGACATCTTCATTTCTTTTTGCCCTTCCATTTGTACACACGTCAAAGTACATCGATTGACGTATCCAACTCATTTACTTGCGCGCGTCTGGCGCCTCGACCTCACCCATCTGGACCACCCCCCTTTGCTCCATTCCCGAAAACGACTGAAACGAGTTGTTTACCATGGGATGAGCTCAACAGGTCCGTGGGGTTAGAGGGCTCTCCTTGAAGAGCAAGCCGGCCAGGTGGCAGCGTTTCCAAAAACGTTGCAGCGGAGCTTATTAGAGCCCGCCGCCTGGTCAGATTTCTTTTGCACAATCGATGATTGGCATTATTTATTACCCAACTTACTTCATTGGTGGGGTGTGTCCTGGGATGCGCCCGGAGATGAGAATCCTGCCGAGCAGCCGGTGATGAACACACACACCAACGAATGGCGCCTCTGCTGAAGACCAAGCATTCACTGCGAGTCGAGGCATTTGGCGCCATTTGAGATTAGCCTGCCCAACTAGTGGGACACTCGGGAGCGCGATACATGAAGCGCTCGTTCCGGATTAGAAGAGGAGAGATTCTGGGGAGGTGGAAGGCAGGTGTTAGCCTTGTTCTGGAATGGATGGATATATGTGGAGGCTATGAATATTGAAGTGAGGCGAGAATGGCGGTATATTGAACGCCCTGTCAACTGGTTATATGATACCACTAAGTAGCATGATTATTTATATGATTTCTGACAATTGTATATTCCATTGTTCGTGAAGACCATCATTTGTTGTGGAAAGTCTATATGACTATCGCACCCAAACAGGGCATAGTTTTACAGAGAGAAACAGGTATTGCGTAGGCATGTATTTATCAGAGTAGAATCTCATGTGATAACTAGGAGCCTGGTGGCCCAACGCTGCTAACTCGTGGTGCATGAAAACGCATTTCTGCCACGACGCTATCTATTCTTCCCACTTTGCTCATCTGCTCATATCGTAGCCCTTTTCTCCCTGAGAATGCTCATATAACTGGTTGTGATTTTCTTTGTTGCGCGTAACTGGGTATCGAAAGTGGTGATGTTCTATAATGTCCCCTATAATGGTCCTCCGCGGCCTAGTCCATCCCTTCGAACCCTAGGATGCCGTGTGCTCCCATGGGTCCCAGACGGTTGCTCTGGGCCTCCTTTCTCCTCTTGGCCCGCTGCTTCATCGCCTCGACGCCGTCACTGTCACTATCGTCGCTATCATCGCTGTCGCTCTCAGCAGCTCGCTTGGCGCCCCTGGCGCCCTCACTATCGTCATCGTCATCGTCATCATCGTCGCTATCCTCCTCGTCCTCCTCCTCCCGGGTATGACCCTGAAGCTCAGACAGCTCCTCCCAAACTTTGACGGTCCGCCCACCGGCACTGATGAGCCTGTTTCCGGCGTCGAAGCCCAGCGACACCACGCCCTCCATGTCGTCATGCCGGAGCGTCGGCGCCGTGAGCAGCTCCCGCTTCTGGAGGTCCACGATCTTGAGCCCGCCGTCCCCGAGGCCGCAGACGATCTTCTTGCCGAGCCCCATCTCCTGGGGGATCACGCAGATGGCGTCGACGCTCTCGCCGCCGGGCGGGGTACCCTTCCTCCTCACGCCGTCGACGATGATCCTTTCCTGCTGGTCGTCCCACGAACCCTTGTCCCAGAGGGTGACGACCCCCGTCCCGGAGCCGACGGCCACGACGCCGTTGTTGCGGTTGTTCTTTGGCCCCAGCCCGGGGATGAAGCAGGCGCTCAGCAGCTCGTCCTCCTGGTCCTCGCTGCGGACCAGCACGCCCCTGCGCACGTCGGTGACGGCCAGCGTCGTCCCGCCCGTGCTGACCCACTGCTTGGGGAATCCGCTCGTGCTCTCCTCCGAGGGCGGCAGAGGGGTGAGGCTGGACACGTAGTCGGAGTGGGGGAAGTGCGTCTGCGCGGGTTTCCTGGACGGGCGGCCCCCCTCGCGGAGGTCGACGATGTGCAGGGCGCCCGAGTCGGTGGCGAGGAGGAGGGCCTGGGGGTTGAGGACCGAGAGGAGGGTGGGCGCGTCGGCGCGGCTGGTCGAGGAGGGAATGGCGAGCTTGGAGATGACGGCGCCGGTCTGGGAGTCGAAGTGTTTGACGATGGAGTCGGTGCCGGCGGAGTACATGGCTGCTGGGGGGTTAGTGATGTTCCGTGGTAGAGCGGTGGAAGGACATACCACTGCCGTCGTGGGAGTAGGCCAGGCTACGGCAGCTGCCCTTGTGTCTCCGGGTCTGCCAGACTGTGTCCACCATTCCCTTCCCGTCACTCATGATGCTCGTGTCGCCGTCGGCGCTGTCATCGTCGGAGCTGCCGCTGGCCGTGGGGGGCAGGCGGAAGGTCTCGACGTGGCCGCTGGAGAGACCGACGGATAGGAGAGGCTCGGTGGGATGCAGCGCGGTCGTGAAGACCTCCGCCTGGAGCGGGAGAGTGCAGAGATTCTCGAACATCTTCGGCGAGCTGGGATAGAGGGTGACGGTCGGTTGGGCGAGATAAAACTGTAATCTTGAAGATGGAAATTTTCCCAGCCTCGCCGATCTTCAATTTTTTTTTTCGATTACTCGAGCGTAGGTGTCGCAAGTCGGCAGGATATTCAGACAATGGACATGATAGATTGGGCTTGAAACGATGGTAATTGCCCTATAATGGGACAGAGATCACGCCAAGCAAGCAAATAAAGACTGTTTTCTGATACATGGAAACAATTCTGCATCGACACGTCCATCAAAAGGCTGAAGCTTTGGTGGAGCCTCCGATGCGGCGTACCGTGTCAAAAACTCCCAATTCGCACATGCACTGTGCCCCTGCCCAGAGGCTTTGTGGGACGATTCACCATCAGCCATCTCCTTGGACGAACTCGAGCAGTTGTGAAAACAAAAAAGAGAAGAAAATTCTGAGACAACAGGTCCGATCTGGGCTCTGTCTGACTCTGGATGTGCGCCTCGAACTTCTCACACAATCAAATTGTCGTCATGTTCGGCCGCGACCGCTCACGGCGTCCTCCATTGCAGGACGAGCTGAACACTCATTTTTGTCTTCCGTCTCCTGCGTCAAGGTCCGATATCCATCAACGATGGATGTCATGCCAATACCACAGAGTGTCCGATACAGTCGTCGGGGAGCTCTCCGGGCCCTGCAATGATCATCCTGCAGCTCTCTTGCAGATGCTGAAGTGGACGACGGCGAGGCCGATCTGGAGTCCCAGGCTTCGACAATGTTTATCATGCATATTGGAGACACATGCTAATCAAGAACAGAGAATTTCACGAGGATGAATCTATTGGCGAGCTAGCTGGGATTCACTCATGCTCGCCAAGCTCTTTCCGTACTCCCGTCGGTCGACTCACTTATCTCATGCAGCATCCCGCCCAGCTGGGTCGATCGATTGATAGTTCCAGCTACTCATTTCGTATGCCGGCGAACTCCTACGAGCCAGATGCTCTCTGAGGGCTGGCTGGCGGCGTGCACCGGTCTCCAGTACACCATTGATAGAGATAGCGATGGGTTCCAGCTGTGATTCCCCCACAGCAAACGATAGTGATGGGGCTTCAGCCGGCTATCTTATCAGAGGCCAGCCGAGAGGGAGGCTCCCTATGATGCGATCCCAAGTCTCGGGGATGCCTGGCAGTTGGCTGCTATGGAGGGCCGTCTCATGCGTACGCCCGCGTGGGAGTAATGCAATCGAGTAATATCCAGCTCGTCCTGTGGAGCTGGGGCACATCAGCCAGATCCAGGATCCCTTCTCACCCCCAGACCATGCGGGAGCAGGCCTGCCACCCCGAATTGGACGCTTGGGGACTGGGGCTCAGAGATAAGAGAGATGCCCACCGCGGATACCACGCGATTGACACACACTTCTCTGAGAAACCGCGTTAGCGCAGAGCCAAAGTCGGACCAGACTGGGGAGAATGTGAGGTGCCCCACTGATAAGCTTCGAGTGTGAATAATGGGAAAATCATTTGCTTCTGAGAGTGATCGCTGGGGGTGCCGGCCGAACGTTATCGCGACTCGTGAACCGCGGGCCAGAGTTTCGAAATGCCAAGAGACTCCGAACCTGGTTATTTTATAAAACTCTGCGAGAACGTCACCCTGGACGTGCAGTTTCCGTTGTCGCTCAGCTTCATTTCCTCTCACCTGGGGTTGTCAGATCAGTCCTATAAGTGATCCCCGTTGCAACATACCCCGACAACTTGCTGCAGTAATCATCGTCATACCGCCCTGGTCAATTTGCTGTTATCTCCGTTCTGTGATCCCTGAAGCTCACCCGCTCACTGTCGCCCTCGCACACATAAACGAAACGCACACACGCACACAATCACACTCACACTCCTCCACACCATCTCCGCACGTGGCTTCAGCAGGTTCGCCGTATCAATAACCGCCGCGCCAATCCAACCAGTTCTTCTTAGGTTCCTAGTTTGGAATTGAGCCAATTCTGTTAGCGTTTCTACACCCTGCTGAACCGCTCAACCTTATACCTTATTTATAATGGACGAGCCTTTGTCAGCTACCCTTCCAGGGGCTCCTGAGAAGAAGCCCATCCTCAAGCGCATTATCCGTTCGGTTACCACTCGAGATGGCTTGGTTGGCGACTATGACTATGCCGCTCTGTTCCGGCCAAACCTCCCCTTCATGGGACGCAAGGGCGTTAGCACTGCTTCGCCCTTCTTTGGTCTCAATGACAATATGCCGGTGTTCCTCGCCCTGTTGCTCGGTTTCCAGCACGCATTGGCCATGCTGGCAGGTGTCATCACGCCGCCGATACTTCTCGCTGGAACATCCGGGGCCAACCTGAGCCAAGACCAGCAGCAGTACCTCGTGTCTACCGCTTTGCTGGTCTCTGGTATCCTGTCTGCTGTACAGATTACTCGGTTCCATATCTGGAAAACTCCGTAAGCCACCCAACTTCACATTGCTTCTTCGTTGTGCCCCCTCGTGAATACGGAAACTAATGGATATAGTTACTATATCGGTACTGGTTTGCTCTCAGTGGTTGGTGTCTCTTTCACAATCATCAACATTGGTCAAGGAGCGCTATCCCAGATGTACGCCAACGGTTTCTGCCCGACCGATCCAGACACTGGAGCCAAGCTCCCTTGCCCTGAGGGATACGGTGCCCTCCTCGGTACCTGCGCTGTCTGTGCCCTCGTCGAGATCCTCATGGCCTTCATCCCGCCTCGCGTGCTGCTGCGCATGTTCCCTCCCATCGTCACCGGCCCCACTGTCATGCTCATCGGTGTCAAGCTTATCCAGAGCGGATTCAACAACTGGATGGGTGGAACCGGTCCCTGCTCCAGTGCCGATACAGCTGTCGGCATCTTCGCCAAGTGCCCCACCATCAACGCTCCTCATGCTCTCCCCTGGGGTTCGCCTGAGTATCTTGGTTTGGGATTCTCCGTCTTCGTCACAATCATCCTCTGCGAACGATTCGGCTCCCCCATCATGAAGTCTACCTCTGTCGTCGTTGGCCTCCTGGTTGGCTGCATCATCGCCGCTGCCACTGGCTACTTTGACCGTTCCGGCATTGACCGTGCTCCTGTTGCCTCCTTCATCTGGGTCAAGACATTCCCTCTCAGTGTCTATGGGCCTCTGGTCTTGCCCATCATTGCTGTCTATATCATTCTTGCCACCGAAGCTATTGGCGATATCACGGCCACCTGCGATGTGTCGCGCCTCGAAGTCGACGGCAAGGTCTATGAATCTCGCATCCAGGGTGGTATCCTTGCTGATGGTCTCGCCGGCTGCTTGGCGGCCCTTATGACCATGACTCCCATGTCTTGCTTTGCTCAGAACAACGGTGTCATTGCCCTCACTCGTTGCGCCAACCGCAAGGCTGGTTACATGTGCTGCTTCTTCCTCGTCATCATGGGCATCTTTGCCAAGTTTGCTGCTTCCCTTGTCGCGATTCCCTCCCCAGTCCTCGGTGGAATGACCACGTTCCTCTTCTGTGCTGTTGCCGTCTCCGGCATGGCCATTATTGCTAGACCCCGCAACCCCTTCAACCGCCGATCTCGATTCATCCTCACGGCTGGTCTTGCTCTTGGATACAGTGCGACCCTCGTCCCCAAGTACTTCAACAAGATCTTCTCCTACAAGGGCGACAACAAGTCTCTTTTGGGTTTCCTCGATGCCATCTCGCTCATCATGTCGACTGGCTTCGCCGTCTGCGCTGTTACCTGCATGATTCTCAACCTCATCTTGCCCGAGGAGACCGATGACGATGCTCTCAGCGTGACCAATGTCGAGGCTGTCAGCGCCACCACCACCGATACCGTCCCTGGCCGCAAGGAGGAGTCTTCCCCCCGCACCCATAGCGATGAGATTAACACCGCTGGCGGAAGCTCGAGCGCCAGCATCAAGGCTGAGAAGCAGACTTGAGTGTGATGTTGGATTCTTTTGAATCAATCCTGGCAAACTGTGAGACGTCTTCTGAGTTTTCGTTCATAGGTGAAAATGTATATGTAATGATACCCGAAACAATTAATATTTATACCCTCCAAGTCTCTTCCCCTGAAACGTGAAATGAAGTGAGGTCAAAATCACATGGCATTGTTTGATCAGAATGCCTGTGGCAGGAATAAGCTTCACTGGCCACACACCCTGCGCATGGTATGACTCGGTAGTATTCCTTGCCGATTAGTGCTTCTCTCTTATTTGACCACCTGGGTGAGAGTTGACCCATCCAAACCTTAAAGCTTTCCAGTTGTTGGAGAACCAGAACGTAAGTGGCTCCTTTTATCAACTCCTCATTCCATCCATCGCGAAGGCTATCTACATTCATCATGCCCCAGCCCATATCGATTTCTTCATTTACCAAAATGAACCCAATTCCTTGAGTCAACGGTAGTTTTATCAACACATACTGGCTGACTCCAGCTTCAGGAAACGAGGGACAGGGGACTTCCAGTCGACCTTTTCATCTACTCCGTTGCCTCCTACATCCTCTCGGCGGTGATGGAGATGTTCAAGCCAGCCCTGGCTGCTGAAGCGCTGAGGCCCTTCTTTGAGTCCAGAACCAGGGTGCACATCTCCCGCATTGGCGACGGCCTCTACCTCTCAGACTGGATCGCGGCTCGTGACTACCGAACCATCCACCTTCACAACATCACCGCGGTCGTGTCAGTGACCAATGCGAGAGACCACAGGTGGCGGTGGCCCCAATATGAAATGCTGGTGCCTCCGGAGCATCATCTTTTTATTCCGGCGTTAGATAACCTGACGCAGGATCTCTTGGTTCATCTAGAGGAGATATGCGACTTCATTGACTGGCATCTAGCCAAGCCGCCTGAACCTGCTCGGATCCTACCCCCGGCGAACCGCATTGGCTCGGTTCATCAGCTGGAGCATGATCCCAACGTCGAGGTGCTTCCACAGGTCCTCATCCATTGCCAGATGGGCGTCTCACGCTCCGCCACAGTGATGATCGCGTACCTAATGAGGAAGCTTGGCCATTCTATGGCGCGGGTGCTGCGGGACGTCAGAAGAAAGCGGAACATCAACCCGAACGTGAATTTCCTGGAGCAGCTGAAGGTTTGGGAGGATACAAGCTATCAGATATGGGCTGACAAGGACAACAAGGTCCCGAAGGAGGCGTACAGAGTATTCCTGCAAGGAAGGGCCAAGAGGCTGGAGGCGAATGGACTGACTGGCGACGAGCCGGTCTGCTTGTTCTAGAACAGTCAACGAACACCAAGGGAACGTGTTCACCTCTCTAATGTTCACAGTCACCTAGTTCATAATAGACTATAATTCTTCTTTAATTAGTTGGTGGTTTGGTTTCGTATTCTCAAATACAATGTGCTCTCGCCTCTTTCTCTAGATTTGAGTATACATTCGAAACAATCGCTCATTGTTTACATCTAGTTGCATCTAAATCTTGGTCTTCTCGAACAAAGAGTTCTTAGGATCGGGATTATGCCGCAGTCTCTCCCTATCAGCAATCCACTTCTCCGAATACCCATCTGGCTTCCTGTCTGCCGGGTCCCGTCCGTCGTTGACCCATTTCATCAACCCCGCGGCATATTCCAGATCCTCCCCAAGCCTGGCGTGAAATTTCTTGCCAAAGCCCTTTGCCTTGACTCTTTCGCTATATTCGGCCCTTTGAGCCTCCACTGACGGGAGCTTGGCCTTCCCTGACAGGAAAGCGGCGGCGGCTATAGCCTGAAACTCGAAGAAGGAGAAGGTCGCCGTGTAGAACGGCACACCGATGAAGATGAGAGTGGGATCGGGGATGTAGAAAATGTCTTGGTGGAGGTTGTGGAGCTGAGTGCCATCTGTAACCAGCACTTTGTCGTCTGCGTCGGGGGCTTTCACGTCATCTCGGTGGTACTCGGGCAAGAAGGGGAGCGAAAACTGGTACCCGGTTGCCACGACGATCCTGTCGATATCCTTGATAACAGTGCCGTCTGCCAGAGTTGCGTTTCCGATGGACCCCTCAGTGGAGTCCTGCCCAGGGGGGTGGAATTCGACGACTTCTCCGATCCTCTCCACTCCATCTGGTAATACGGCGACGGGGAGGTCAAAGGCGCCGCCTCTGGTGGACTGCCATACTTTCTTTGCTACTGGGAGAATCTCCTTGACGGCGTCGAGTGACGATGCGCTGCCTCCAATAACGAGCACGTTCTAGAAAAATATCAGTGATTGTTTAGGTAATGGATATTTCACTGGTTAAACACCTGGTTCTCGTATCCGTTGGCGTTTCTGTAGCTCTTGGAGTGCTGGATCCTTGATGGGAATTTACTCTTCCACTCCGACAGGCCGCGGATATTTGGGACTCTTGGTGCGTGGTAATGCCCGGAGGCTACAACAACTGAATCAAAAGCCTTCAAGCGGTCAGTATTGTAAATCAAAGAAGTTTCTCGCTGAAAACATACCCATTCCTTAGACACCGCTTCCCCCTTGGCTTCATCCCACGTCGACGATAGGAGCTTCCACTGGTCTCCAGTCTTAGAGACGTGTTCTACTCTGGTGTTGAACTGTGTATTCTTGGTCACTCCGGTCTTGTCTGCAGTGTCCTGTATGTAGTCTTTAAGGACATTGTGCAGCACGAACGACTCCGTACCAGGTTTTAACGGATTGAGGGTTGTTTCCAGCAACTCCGTTGGAACATTATTCTTCAAGCTATCGTATGCAGGACTATTGAATTGGTCAGATATAAATAAGAATTATATTACTGTAATCTTCCTGTTCTCTCCATAGGTTGCACTCACGTTGGTTCTGAGAGCCACGCCTTCTTCTCGCCATTTGTTGCGCTCTTGAAGAAAGTCGATTCCGCGACGGACGGCTTTGCTGACGGATAGGTAGGCTCGTGCGGTACTCTGGATTCCCAAACCCATACGCCTCCTGCTACCGGCGCTCGCTCAAACACGGTCACGTCCAGCCCCTCGGCGAGCAGGTGAGCGGCCGTCACGACGCCGGAAACGCCGGCTCCGATGACACCTACACGACGATTTACTGCGGAAGGCATTGTGAATTATGATTGTATTGAGTAGAAATTACTCTCTGATAGCACACGATCTTTCTATGGTGGTCCAATTCCTAAGTAAACCCGCTTATAAATACCAGCTCCCGTCACACTGAAGCGCAGCACAATAATTCACTCAAATTGCATGATCCCAATGTCAAGATACCACATTGTGAAAGGGGGATCTGATTCGTATCCATTGAAGTGGCTGTTGGGCCGGGTTCATTGGTTACCGGCGGATTGTGGGAGCGAACGAGGATGACGCCTTTGTGCTATATATCGCGTCATCCAATGGCAGCGACTAAAACCCGGGCCTTACCGATGAAACGGGCCATTTATGCAGGTCAACGGCCTGTGTTTTGCAGACGGCGGAGTTACGGATTAATAAACATTGCTCAGATGATCTTGTGAGAGACAGGCTCTATTCACGGGGTGTGTCAATGCCGTGGTGAGATATCCCACATTGAGGATTCACTCGCTCATCGATTACCCACGCCCTTCACAACTTCTGCAGCCCGCACAAGTCAATGAACCTCTCGCCAAATCCTATATGAGCTTTAAACTCATCTGATGCTCACAGCCGTCTCCAATCCCTCTCATCCCACTCGTCCCATCGAATCTCCCGACACCGGAGCCCGCATAACTCGGCCTGTGCCGCACGATGGCGCGAGGCTCTGCCCCGGTGTTTCCCCAGAGAACCCCGAGGCAAGCCAATCATCTAACATGGGTCCTGAGCTCGCCATCAGATTCCGGCATTGCGCCTCCAATATTGTGGCCTTATCGTGTTGCCAGCTCTCGCCGGGTGGGAGAGGTGGCCCTGCATGATGCGGCACGTGTGAATAGATAAGAGATGAGATGAAATGAAACTATTCCCAATTGCCATTCATTCGTTTTCTCCGAGGCAACCCTTTCATTCTGATCCAGTGTTTTGCCAAGTAATTCAACCATGGGGTCCAACGTCGAGCCCGCACCGATCGAGATCGCCATCGTCGGCGGCGGTCCTGGCGGACTTGGCACGGCGATCGCCCTGTCAAAACTGCCTTTTGTTCATGTGACGCTCTATGAACAGAATTCAGAGCCTCGAGAAGCCGGGGCCGGGCTAAGTCTGAGCACAAATGCTTGGAAAGTGCTCGATATCTTGGGAGCTGGACAGTTGGTCAAGGGCGGATCCAAGAAAAACACTCACCAAAGGTTTCAAATATTTCCATCAGATTCTTCATATTATTTCGACATGAGAAAAACTAACTAGTTTGATAGAAATGCTTTCACTGGCAACATCCTACACGTCACGAGGTTTCCAGAGAACTCGGATGCAGACAACCGTGGCTCAGTAAGAGCCCGTCGGGTCCGGCTCCAGTCAGCGCTGCTCTCACAAGTACCCGAAGGGCTCATCCAATTTAACAAAAAGTTAATCTCCCTGGAAAATCTGGGTAATGGGAAAGTACGGCTGGAATTTAAAGATGGGACAGAAACAAAAGTCGACCTGTTAGTAGGCGCCGATGGAATCCGATCTGTCCGTATTTCCTCAATGGCCAACTCAACTCAACTTTACCCCTGTGTTGACTAAACTCCCTAATGCAGATCACACGACGAACTCTTTTCCCTGACCACCCGCTCAAATTCACCGGCGACACTCAATGGCGTACCCTCGTCCCCAGATCGTCGCTGGACCATCTCCCGGACGTGACGCACGCAACCGGCTGGTGGTGGGGAGAGACGGGCCATGTGTACTTCTCCGACGTGGATGATCTCTCAGAGACCTCCGACCCCTACTTCGAAATCACCGTCCGGTCCTACCATGAGCCTCATGTTCCTGGTGAGACGGTTGTCTGGGGCGTACCTGCTACCAACGAGAAGGTGGCATCACGAGTCGAGGTACGCAATGAGAAAACTGAATTAAAAATGAGTTGATAATGACCCCCATGCAGAAATTCGACCAACGCATCAGAGATGCCGTTGCTGTCGTTCCCGAAGGCCAATGGAGAGAGTTCGCCTCGTTCGCAGGCCCTCGTCTGGAAACACTCACGGCATGGGACAAGGTGGTGCTGATTGGGGATGCCAGCCACCCGCTCTCAGGTACGAGCCCTCTCCCTCGTCCTGGATTCTCATATTTCTAACATTGTTTTTCTTCACAGGTGCCTTTGGGTCCGGTGCTACTTTCGCCATGGAGGACGGCTGGATTCTAGCTCAGGCACTCCAATACACCAAGGGCTCGCCACATCAGATCCGCGACGCTCTAGAGATCTTTGAGCAGATCAGAGCGCCATATTACGAGAAGATGTAAGTAAACGCACAACCCAAAACTACAATTTTGGTCCGCTAACGTTGACATAATCGTCAAGGTACGTCCATCTCGACGAAGTCAAGGTGAATCTACAACAAGCGCAGGCAAAAGTGTCAACATTCGACGAGAAGCTCCAGCTAAAAATTGACCATTTCCTCCTCGGAGATAAGGACTTCATCTACAAGAATGATATCGGCAAGGTCTGGGAGGACTACGTATCAAAGAAGCAGGCTCAAATCTCAGTTTAGACAAAGAAAGCAACCAATGTCCTTGATCAATTCTCGACCTCCAGTGGCCCGAGAGAACCCTTCGTCCGTGCCTACCCTAGAGTAGCATGTTCCGGGCTAAGTTGATGCTATCACCAAATTGCCAATGTCTCTCTGTATATTCTTAGGACATGCTCTTTTAAGCAGTTGGTAGTTTTGAGCAAGATCTCATGTCAAGGCTTTTACAATGCTTTGTATGAAGATGAGTGCTCAGCTTGTTGTTCAGTGTTTGGCTTACCCAATTGATGTATCATAGAGTCAGCGTCCATTCTGACGAGAGAACAAGTAGATAGCATTTCGTGTCGTCACAATGTACAAATTAACATAAGTACTACTTAGTAGCTGTGTTGTATCCTCCTTTTGTCCCAAAAAGCACCGTCGGCCCTTTCAAATTCAAACCCAAGATAAATTCAACATGACGCTGTGGAGTGGTCCGCGGCCGGCGTCGCGAGAGTCTTGAACATCACTCAATCGAAATGAGGTTCAAGATCGAAGGTAGAATCCAAATAAAATCCAATAACCCAGCAGCTCCTCTCCAATCTCTTTTTGTTCTTTGTCCCACCAAAAGCTAAGAAACGTTCATTACAGTTAGGAGAATAATAATACTAACGCCACCTCTCCAGTCGCCCATTCATCAATGAGAGGAAGAAAAAGACAAAGGAAATAAATGGACCCAAAACCAGTTAAGGAAGCTCTGATAAAACAGATGGGCATGGGGACCGTAACCCTGGGACGCTTCGTATAATAGGATGATGGTTTATGGGAAATCGCGAGCCTTGCGCGCTAGGATTCTCACGTTGTTCAAGAAACCCTTGACTAATTCCTCATACCGATGTGGCGAGTTGTTCATGGCTCTCTGACCTTGTTCAACGAGAACATCGGGTGATATCTCGATCTCAAGCTCGTGCTCCTTTTCGGAACGAGTTGCGCCCTGCTCAAAGTCAGCATCATTACTTGTTAAAATGATTCGAAAGTGTCAACTTACTCCAGGTAGATTAACCTGCTGAGTGACCTGAGTCAGATCGACCTGGTAGTGGCCATGAGTATAACTTAGTCGGTCCTTGTTTCTGTTGGGTTGCCTTCCTGTTTGGCTTGCAGCAAGCTGCTCTAGTTCTTTCGTAGAGCCGCGCCAGTCCATTTCAAGATTGACACTGATGCGACAATCCATAGGACATGTCGGCATATGAAGGTCAATGTCGGCAACACGTGCCTTCACAATAGTATTCAGAACCTGTCCGGTCTTTTGGTCATGCGTGATCCGAGCCCGGACGTTTTTGCGACCAAGGCGAGAAAGCATACAGCCAGGAAGCTCATCCTGAAGCTCACGCGGAAGTTCAACGAAGCTATCGACTTCACGACGATGCTTATAGTGAACTTGAACTCGCTGCTTGCCGGTGTTGGGGTTGCGAGGGTCGGTTTCGATGACGGTCTGGTTGAGAAATTCATTGAAAGCCTTGTGTTGTGCCTATGTATAGTTAGCAAACCCGCAGTTTTGAATCATAGGCCAAAAGCAGAAATGTACGAACCTCGGTCATACTGCTCCTGAATGCTGTTCGATTGTTGCTTTCCAAAATGGCCTCAGATGCAAGAAAGCGGTCGACCCGGTGGTTTGTGTCCTTATCAATCAGAGTACCCAACTTGGCCTCAATCTCAAACTTTATGCCGCGATTCGTTATCTCTTGAATATCGGAAGCTCCAACAATGTTGACAAAAAGGAAATCTGCGATCACGCGTGGTATTTCTTCTATTGGCTCCACTCCTGTGATAGAATGCTCCCAAGCTCCGAGTATATCTTGGGGGCCAGGAGAAGGGGGAGCAGTAGTCGTTTGGGAATGACGAGGAGGTTGCGACTTCACGACTTCGGGAGTCTTGGGAGCTCCATCTTTAGATGCTCCGTTCACGTGGTTGTGGGCTCTTTCATGAAGCACGAAATTGGCGTTTTGTGGCAAGTTTTTGCCCAAGCTACGGATGCTCTGAGCCCAAATGGGTTTCTCGGTCCAATTAACTCTTTTTTTCCGTCGTTCGGCAGGAGATTGCGTCTTGGGTGCACCTGGTAATGCAAGAGGTTTTCCTGGAACATGTTTCCCGTTGATTTCGCCAGGAGGTGGCCTGGTGTCTTTATGCTCAAGCTCCCGGGGACTCAGATCTCTGTCGTCAAGCTTCCGCTTCGCCGGCGTCGTTGCGGCCTCGGTGTCGATCATCATCTTCACTGGAAGCGAAACAGAGTTGCGCTCCGAGTTGCTATGCAGGGATGGCACTCGCGTTTTGGGGCTCACCGACAGGCTGTGCTCTCGATCGTGAATAGATGTTGGTCGGCGATGGTGATCAATGGCAGGTGATTCACCGGTCCGGTGGGCATGATGTGTATCGTTTGTGCCGGGGATATGTTGGACAGGTGGGTGCGGTGGCTCTTGTGACCGGGCTTGTGGCTGTGGCGGTGAAGATTTTGTTTGCCCAGGAGAGGCTACCGGTACCGAGGGTGTTCTTTGTTGATATGGGCTCGAGGGCTGGGTCTGTGGCTGAGATTGCAGTCCAGATGGAGGGAAAGAACCTGGAGGACCAGGTTGCCCGAGCGCGACTGGTAGAGGCGGACCCAGGGGCGTCGCGGGTTGGGACTGCTGACGACTATATTCAGCAGACGGCGGAATCTGGTGGGCGCTCACCGGGCTGCCGTGGATGGGAGGGCCATAATGGTGCTGGCTATGTGCTGATGTTGGAGTGGGAGTCGATTGAGCGGATTGGGAGCGTTGATGGATAAAAGAATGAGGGCCACCAGGCGCGGCAACCGGTGGAGTCTGCGAAATTACAGTTACGGGATGGTACTGCCCAGGCCCAGGACCATGGGAATAGCTGTCTTGCCGTTGCGGCGGCGGCTGGGCGTGCTGATATTGCGGAGGCAGATGGGTTTGTTGCCGCATGCTTGGGCTCGTCATTTCGCTCGGCGGTCCATGAGTGGGTGGGAATGGATATCCTCGTGCCGTCGAGCTCGAGGCTGTAGGGGTCGATGCTGCTCGGTAGGCGGTCGGCGACGGAGCCGGCATAGGCGATCGAGGGTCGTGGAAGGAGTTGGTAGGCTGGAGAGGAGGAGGTGGAGGTGGTCTATTCGGGTATGAGGCTGCTACCTGATAAGGTGATTGTGGGTGAGATGGGTAGGAGGCGCCTTGTGATGCCTGGTGCTGAGGGTGCTGCCCAGGATGATGCGGGTAGTCCTGGATGGGAGGCTTGCCGGGCGACCGATGCGGTTGAGCTGGATGGCCGTACTCGCTTCGATAATGGTACTGGGTAGGACTCTGCTGGAGGTGAAGCTGGGCGTGCGGGTGCTGCTGCTGTTGAGGAGTTGGAGGCGCCTGGGCGGGCGGCGCACGATCGCGGTCAGGCTGGCGGCCGCGATCGCCGTTGTCAGAATTATTCAGAACCGAACGGAGATCCATGGTGCGAGATGAATGGGCCAATCGCGCAGGTTACAAAACGATACGGGGTAAAAAGCTGGTCGGAGTCGATGCTTGGCCAGAAGAAAAGAAAGATGACGGGCCCATCTGCTTGCGTCTGCTACGTCGTGACGCGGTGGATGTCGAGGTCGAGGTCGAAGACAAGCTCGAGGCCAGGATTAAATGGAAAGCCTGGCTCCAGCTGAGGAGCAGATCGAGGTCGAGCGCGCGGGCGATGCAAGAAGATTCGGGTCGCAAATAGGCATTGTCGCGCTGAGACCAGCTACCGCACAAAGAAGAGGAGATGCGCCTGGTGCTGCAGTGAGCGCCCAGGGATGGATTGGAAGAACGCTGAAGACGCTGGAAGAGACAGCTACGACATTGGGAAGAACAAGGGAACGGGGGAGCGGTGCAGCGGAGGCCTACTGGCGGCGGGATCCCATGGTCCTGATGGGACGTGTTGGCCGTCGAGGATGTTGATGGAGGTTGAGGACACAATCGCGATCGAAGCTGGACTTCCGACTCATTGGGCAACTTAACTTTTTTTGGGCCACTACTGCACATTGGTAGCTGCCAGGTGGGAAAGGCACACAGCCGCGTCGTGCAGGCCGCCGTCCGTTTCCATCCTAGTTACGGGCTTAGTATCTATAACGGGGTTTCTAAGATCTACAGTGACAGCATGCACCATTTGCTTGTCTGGTTTGGCGAGGCGATATCGTGCCAGAGACTGCGTTATTGCTGGCTGCTGCTTCATGGGCTGCTGCATCCGTAACCTGAGCTGATGCCTGCCATCTCCCGACGCCCAACCACAGCTGCTGCAGCTACCAGGAGGCTCGTGCGTCAGCACCGGGACCTGTGGCAGCTGGCCCAGTCTCGATGCCCTGCATGCATCCTGCCTTCCCGAACCCGAGCCCTAGCTCTGTAACTATGTGCTTATCGCTCACCTGGCTTAGTGCTCGGTGAGGCCCGCCTGCGATATCCACACGGGAAATATGATATTACGGTATTACCCCGAGATGAGATGATGATGCGCAATGTAGCCGATCAAAAAGTCCTGACTCCTGCTGCTAACCTAAGCACCCAGACTCGCCCGTCACGTGACATGAGTAGTCCTTGCCCAGAGCCTGTTGGACCAGTCTTAGTCAGCATACGCCGGCATCCGCTACGGGTCTCCGCTCAGGTATCTCGTGCTCGCTGATTGGTCCAGCGTGTTGCAAGACGGCGAAGGCAGCTGTGCCTGACGTGGATCAGCTGCAGGCAGTACGTTCCTTGGTCGTCGTCGAAACCACACAAGCATCATCACTCCTGTTTCCTTGCATCCATCCGCTTCACCCACGATACCTCGTCCACCTGGAGAGCTTACTCTCTGACCGTCTCTACTGCCACACCGTTGTGGCCGGTTTCTCCCTCCCTTCTCTTGTTTTAATTCGACGATTCTCCGATCAGTAACTTGTTCTGTGGCATTCCACAACGATCGCCGCACTCGCAACATAATGCCTGGGTTGGTTTCTGCCACAGGTGTCCTGGCATTTCTTGCCGAGGAGGAGCCTGAGCTCAGAGTCTTCGCTCTGCAGACCCTGAACGACGACATTGACACCGTTTGGACAGAGGTTGCGGGTGCCTTGAGCCAGATGTATGATTAGCCCTCCCTCTATTCGAGTAACCGTCCCAACTAACCTTCTGTGTGTAGTGAGGCCCTCTACGAAGATGAATCCTTCCCCGAGCGACAGCTAGCCGCCTTGGTTCTTGCCAAGGTCTACTACCATCTCCAAGCCTACAATGACAGCATGGTGTTTGCCCTCGCTGCAGGCGACCTGTTCAAGCTTGATGCGCACGGCGAATTTGAGGAGACCATCATCTCCAAGTGTGTCGACCAGTACATTGCTACATCCGCCGCGAAGAACCCTGGTCCCAAGCCCGCCAAGAGCACCGAGCTTCCTGAGCTTGCGACTACCTTCTCCAATGTCCCTGATGGGGCTGTCACCTCACCCACGACCCCCTTCTCCCAGACGACACTTCCTCCCAAGTCTCTTCTCTCTCGCGATTCTATCGATGAATCTGTGCTCGGCGCCACCTTCCAGCCTATTGGAAAGAACGGGCGTTCTGGCTCCGTTGCCAACCTCCCCGACCAAGCTACCGAGTCCGCCCTGCAGAGAGTCATCGAGCGCCTTTTCGAGAGCTGCCTCAAGCAGGGCCGCTACAGACAAGTGGTTGGCATTGCCATCGAGGCCAGGAATCTTCAGGTTCTTCGCAGTGTCATTAAGCGCGCTAGCGACGATGCTGCTCGCTCCAAGAACAAGGTACAGGACGGAACCCCCGGGCCCGCTGAAGAGTTGATGGAGTATACGCTCAGTATCTGCATGGATATCGTCCAAGAACGTAGCTTCCGCCACGAAATCTTGCGTTTGGTCCTAGACCTACTAAACGAGATTCCTAACCCCGACTATTTTGCCATCGCCAAGTGCGTCGTCTATCTCAACTCCGACGAGGAAGCGTCTCGCATGCTGCAGACCCTGGTCGATAACGGTGATCGTACCTCGATAGCAAATGCCTACCAGATCGCTTTTGACCTCTATGACAATGGGACACAGGAATTTCTGGGCAAGGTCTTGGCCTCACTCCCATCCCCTGGTCCCGACCCTAGCGAGGCGGCTCCCGAAAAACCCGCCAAGGCCACCGAAAACAAGGATGCTGAGACTGAGCCTCTCCTCAAGGAGGAAAATGACGAGGAGGACGAGGATGAGGACGAGGACAAGCTTCCTGAAGAGGTTGCCAAAGTCTGGCGCAACATTCGTTCCATTCTGGATGGTTCCAAGACAATCCAGCTCAACCTCGAGTTCTTGTACCGTAACAACCGAACCGACCTCAGCATTCTGACAAAGGTCCGCGACAGCCTCGAAGGCCGTAGCTCTATCTTTCACAGTGCTGTCACATTCTGCAATGCCTTTATGAACCAGGGTACTACAAACGACAAGTTTTTCCGTGACAACCTCGACTGGCTTGGCAAGGCCGTGAACTGGTCCAAGTTCACGGCGACCGCCGCCCTGGGTGTCATGCACAGAGGCAATCTGAAACAATCACGAAAGCTTCTGGAACCCTACCTCCCTAGAGCCGGTGGGTTGGGCAGTGGCTCCGTTTACAGCCAGGGTGGCGCCCTGTACGCCTATGGTCTGATCCATGCCAACCACGGTGCTGGTGCTCTCGAGTACCTCAAGACCCAATTCAACAACGCTGAAGATGAGGTCTTGCAGCATGGTGGTGCTCTTGGTTTGGGCATTGCAGGAATGGCGACTGGTGACATCGGCATTTTCGAGAAGCTCAGGGACATCCTGTTCCAGGACTCGGCGCTCAACGGCGAGGCTGTAGGTCTATCCATGGGTCTGATTATGCTAGGTACTGGCAATGTCAAGGCCATCGAGGACATGATCACTTACGCCCACGAGACGACTCATGAGAAGATTGTCCGTGGTGTGTCTATCGGTATGGCTCTCATCATGTACGGCCGTCAGGAAGGAGCCGATGTCTTGATTGAGGGTCTGCTGAACGACCCCGACCCAACTCTACGATATGGCGGTATCCTTACGGTTGCCTTGGCCTACTGTGGTACCGGAAGCAACAAGGCTGTTCGTAAGCTCCTTCACGTTGCTGTCAGCGATGTGAGCGACGATGTTCGTCGTATTGCTGTGATGAGTCTGGGTTTCATTCTCTTCCGCAAGCCCGGCAGCGTCCCTCGCATGGTTGAGCTTCTTTCCGAGTCATACAACCCTCACGTGCGGTATGGATCTGCTATGGCTCTGGGTATCGCCTGTGCTGGAACCGGTCTCGATGAAGCTATTGATCTCTTGGAGCCGATGATGAAGGACCCAACCGACTTTGTGCGACAGGGAGCTCTGATCTCTCTTGCAATGATTCTGGTTCAGCAGAACGAGGTGATGAACCCCAAGGTCGCATCAATCCGCAAGACTTTAAAGAAGGTTGTTGGAGACCGTCACGAAGATGCCATGACCAAATTCGGTGCTGCCCTGGCCCTGGGTATCATCGATGCCGGTGGTCGCAACTGCACAATTGGCCTCCAAACACAAACAGGTAACCTCAACATGGCTGGAATCGTCGGTATGGCCGTCTTCACGCAATACTGGTATTGGTTCCCCTTCACCCACTTCTTGTCCCTGAGCTTCTCGCCCACTTCAATCATTGGACTGGATCACAACCTCGAAATTCCTGATTTCAAGTTCCACTGCGCCACCCGCCAGAGCCTCTTTGAGTATCCGCCAGAGCAAGAGGTCAAGGCCGAAGAGGGCCCAGCCTTGATTGCAACCGCCATTCTGTCGACAACTGCTCAGGCCAAGCGACGGGCCCAGAAGAAGGAGAAGGCTCAACGCCGCGAGAGCATGGACATTGACTCCGCTCCTGCCAGACCTTCGGTGGACGCCATGGATATCGAGGATAAGAAGAAGGACGAAGGCGAAAAGGAAGAGAAGGAAGATAAGGAAGATAAGGAGAAGAAGAGCGGCGATGATAAGGAGTCTAGCCCTGCCGAGTCCAAGAAGAAGCCCGAAAAGGAGAAGGTCGGGTTCGAGATTGAGAACATGACCCGTGTTCTCCCTGGCCAGCTCAAGTACATCAGCTTCCCCGCTGGCAGGTACAAGCCCGTCAAGAAGGTAAATTCCCCCCCACCCTACTGGTTTTATCCATCGAAAGCTAACGTTCATTGTCTGAAGCCTACTGGCGGACCTCTTTTACTTGACGACACACAGCCCGATGAGCCCAAGACCTTGCTTGAGGAGAAGCTGAAGAAGGTCACAACAGAGCGGGCACCCGTTGCGGGAGCTGGTACTCAGCGGGGTGGACGAGGAGGCGGCCGATCCATCCTCGACGGACTGGTGGACCCAGGTCGTGCCTCAACTGGCAACTCGATGGTGGACCAAATCCTTCGAAATGCACAGGGGCGGAATTCGCCTTTGGCCAGCTTGTTGGATCTTCCCTCTACCCCTGGAGCACCAGGTGCGACGGGAGCTGCTTATGTCCCTGGATTGGAGGATGACGACGATGACGAGGATGCCAACGTGCCGAACGAGTTTGAATACTACTCCGACAATGGCAGTGACGATGAGTTGTAGATTCATAATGCGTCAGCCAGGCTACCGCCACCTCGACTTCCCTATGCGCCCTCGGATGATGAAGGACAGGGCCAATCTCTTGTTAGGAGACTCAACGAATGGGCTCTGCGAGTGGTTTTGGATGGAATTGGCAATGCATGTTCAGAGTTCCGTCGTCCAGCTTGATGGCGGCCTCTGCAATGCATCGGCCACTACACTCTTACTCTCAAGCATATAATTACCAATATGCTAATGCATGCTTCTATGTATTATCAGATATACAGCGTCGGCGGGTTGGAGATGGGTATGCAGGTTAAAGGGAAAAGAATAGGAGGTAAAGGCGCTCTAGGTCTGTGCTATAGTCGAAACGGAATAGATTTGTTTTAAAGCCAGTACAAATGATCCCCGAGACTTGCTCGAGGTTGATACCGCCGCTTTGTGGATCTGCCATGTACACACGCACTGATGACTTGAAAGGGTTCGACATGCTAATCATTAAGTTCAATTGAAAGATCATTACAAGGGGTATCTGTCATTAAAGTACGCTCCAGTACAATCTAATAAATTCCTTTTTTTACGTTCCACGTCCCGAAGGATCAGTCCTGCTTCTGCTGGCCCAGGCAGTCAGTGCAGACCCGCACACGGTGCCAGGCGGACGCCAGATTGCCCCTGATATTCCACGTCGCGGCGTGGCTCTCGGGCTGGGTGTTGTACGTCTCGTCGGTGGCCTTGACGACGACGGTGGTGCAGACCCGGCTCTCGGCCGCCCCCTTGGTATCATCACCACCCTCCTCCTCGCCCTGCTGGGCCTCATTTTGCTTTTGCTGGAGCACACCGGCGGGGACCTTTCCCTCGAAGCGCCAGCGCTTCCAGGCCCAGAACCCGTGGCCGCTGCAGGGGGACGAGCCGCCGCCGGAGGAGCAGTCGGGGAGCAGCCGGGCCTGGGACCAAGTCTGCCCGCCGTCGACGGAGACGTCGACGCGGATGATCTCGCGCCCGCCGCCCGAATAGGCGTACCCGCCTAGGGAGATGGGATACGCGCTGCCGTCCTCGCCACCGGGCTCCTGCCCGAGCTTCATGGCGGTGACGGCGCTCTGGACGGGCATCTCCTGTATGGCGGGCGCTGCGTCCCAGTCGACGCTGGTGGTCTGGTTGGGGCCGAAGCACTTGTAGTCCCTGCGCTGCCACTGGCTGGGGCTCTCCTCGTCGCTGAGGGTGATCCTGTCGAGCCACTTGACGGAGCGGGCGGCGACGTGACCGGGCACGATGGAGCGGAGGGGGAAGCCGTGGTCGCGGGGCAGGTCCTGGCCGTTCATGCCCCAGGCGAGGAGGACGTCGCCGAGGGGGTCGGCGGCCTTGCGGATGGGGATGCTGGCGGCGTAGGCCTCCATGGCGGAGAAGTGGACGTGCTTGACCTCGTCGTCCTTGTCTGGCTTGAAGCCTGAGTCGGCGAGGACGTCGGCGAGGAGGACGCCGTGCCACTGGGCGTTGGAGATGGCGCCCGTGTCCCAGGGGAGGCCGTTGGCCTTGCGGCCCGACTCGCGGCTCATGTTGGAGCGGCGGTTGCCGGAGCACTGGAGGGCGGCTGTGACGGTGCGCTGGGGGAAGCGGGTCTTGAGGTCGTGGAGGGTGTACTTCTTGGCCGAGCCGTCGGGCAGCTCGACGGTGAGGGTGTGCTGCTCCGGGTCGGCGACGGTGGGCACCCACATGTGGTTGCGGACATAGAAGAGGTCGTTGGGCGTGAGGAAGCTGGCCTCGAGGGCGTAACCCGGGGACTCGGCGTTTCTGGGCTTGAGGGTGCGGGTGATGAGGTCGGCGTGCCTGGCCGGGTCGTCTGAGAAGGGATCCTCGACATCTTCGCTCTGGGCTGGCCGGGAGCCGTCGGGGGTGAGGTCTGCCGAGTCCACGTAGCCGATGAGGTACTGGGAGAGGATGTCGTAGACGTACTGGGACTTGTGGATGGCGAAGATGTCCCAGTATCGGTCAATGGATCCGCCGGCTGCTCGGAGGATCACGTCGCCTCCTGGGTGTGCTGGGACCCAGTCAGTTATGTCGTAGACTTTGGTGCCGTGGACGATCCATGGGTTGCCGGATGAGCCGTTGTGCTTGCGGATTTCAGAGAGTCGAAACCGGGGCAGGCTGTCGTCTGTCTGGGAGGAATTCTCAATGACTTGGGAGGCATCGAGAGATGCGGGAGGTATTTGGGTGGTGTAGAAGGCAACGATGGAGACAAGAAGACCGGCGGAGGCAACCCAAGGAGTAAGTGATCGTTGGGTCTGCTTCTTCTGGCTCGCTGGGGGCGTCCGTGTACTAAGTCCGCGGATTGGCAATCGCAGAGCAGCATGTTGGGACGAGTTGCATATCTTTGGGGTAGGAATCGCTACTCGTGAAACCGACCGCAAGGGCCTTGGTCGGGACAGTATCTGGCAGGTCTGGAGATGCAATCGGGGCGGCATGGTGAAGGAGGATGACGATTCATTCAGGAGAGTGGCAGGGACGGGACAAAGAGATGGAGGTGACAGAGATGGGAGATTCAGATCATGGCGAGAGATGTCGACTGGGAAGCGGAAGAGTCTGGTAGATGGTCAAACGCAGGTGGGAGTCAATGCGATAACGGCGGTCACTCCCAGTCCGTGCAGATAAGAAGCAGTTACACGGCAGAATAGATCGGCGACAGTGGGAAGGACGAATTGGGAGTGAGACATTAGTAGATAGGTAGAGTCAAGTAGGAGAGAAGACGACAAGGAGGAGGACAGAGCCCCTTCCCTCTTCATCGCGATGGAGGCAAACCCCGAGGTCAGCTGGTCTCTGGCCGCCCCCAGCACCAGGCACAGGAGAGACAGAAGTACGTAACGAGATACGCAGCTAGCTCTTCGTATTTAAGAACAGCCGCTGTGCTAACGCAGCCAAGCCGAGAGCTACGGCTAGCAAAAGTCTGGGGAAAGGGTCCGCCCCGTCACTTCGTTCGCCGAATGAACCGGGATCCTACGTAATGCAATCTAGCTACCCTGGATCCCTGCAGTCAATCGCCGGTGCACCCCTGTCAGACTGAGATGGACGATGCTCGGGAGTCGGTCATCTATGAATCTAGTTTCTTCATTTACTAGGCCAGAATTAATTATTCTCATCTTTGTACTATATACAGCTGGGTACAGGGATAAAGGTAGCACCAATGCGTTATGCAATGCTCGAAACCATCCCAGTATCAAAACAGAGTACCCCAGGCAGCTATTTCGTTGTCGTGGCAAACGCTCATAAAACAAAGCCGCTTCGTGTATCCGTGCATCATCTCAGAACTACCCCCTAAATTATATGTGTCGATTGCTGTGCGTTAATCCACTAAAGACGTGGATGTCCACCACATATGGTCTATGGTACCTAAGGTAGGACGGCAACAAGACGTCCGGATGTCATCAACTCAAATCCTGAACCGTCGGCCCTACTGCGTTCAAATGGAAGTCTATGTCAATCCTCCGAAAGTAGCTGATGTGGTGTAACTCGACCCAGTACTGCGCAATGCAATCGTGGCTGAGGAGCAACAACTGGCTCTCGATGAACTTGTCTGGAAGCGCAGTTTGTCAGCCGCATGCCTTGCAACAATAGTGAAAATAGAGACCTACCTCTCTGAAAACCTGTATTCGCCACATGGCCTCGGCTCTTTACCGCCCTTGCTCCCTCATAGTCAAACGGTGGACCGGGAGGAAGTTCAATCGTGCCCTCGGGGCCGATATCCTCGGCGACAAAGGTATACTCTCCGCGCGGCACGTTGGCATCACCCGTAAGCTTGATGGCCTCTAGACGCCCGCGGTAGATGCGAGCATCCAACCGTCGCTTCTCCCAATGTGCATCCGTCTCTCCTTCCAGACGCACGAGGTTAAGCTCCTCGTCGGACGCTGGCGGGTCATCTGGCTGGTTGAAGAGGAGGAACTCGCACCCGTGCAAGGAGTAATCACCGACCCAGATGCCCCTCCAGGGTTTGGTGGGCGTCGGGGTGTACAGCTTCGGATCTAGCGTCGAGTACGTCATGACGTCCTCACCCATGTGAATCCCAATCGGAGCAGGGCGGACGAGGTTTGCGGCGGTGCCGGGGTGGCCGCCGCCTCCCACTGTCCTTGCCATTCGCTCCAGGAGAGCTCGCGTGGACGTGCTCGTCCCCAGCATTTCCATCCACCGCCGCAGACGGAATGTTTTGTCCGACAATTCAGATCGCTGGGTGGGTTTGGGAGGTTCTTGCCGACCCTCGCTGTCGTTCGTCGATCGGTCGCACACGACATGCGTGGAGGCGGGTATGGTTGGCGGGGGCCAGATGTGGCCATACGGATAGTCGGCGGCGCGCTTCTGGTTCACAGTCTCCTCGTCCAGGGGCTTGGTCAAGATCAGGTTGCTGTACATGTGCTGGAACCGCTCGTCCAGCAGCACGCTGATCTCCTCGGAGAACTTGTTGCGCTTGAACCTCCTCGAGTACTTCCTGTCGTTGATCTTGAACTGCAAGACGGGCTTGTCGAGGTGTAGATAGACCCTGCATTTGAAAGGTTGGATGACGACACTGGGGTTTGCGTCCCATTGCTGGGCCATGTCTTCTATCCGTACGGCGAGCAGGTCGTAGCCCTCGATGCATCCCCGCCTCGGGTCATAGCGGACTAGGATGAGCTTGCCAGGTAGGCCGGAGTCGCTGAACCAGATTTTATGCTTGGGGAGAAACCACAATGGATCGTATTCTGCGAATAATTGATGATAAGACTTGAACGGCGACGGGCTCTGGAGACGGGCCCCGGGGGCATTCTCCTGGACGAAGGAGTGCCAGAGCATGTCGGAGAGCGCATGGCCGCGCATTTGACGGCATGTTGCGGCTACGGAGACGAGGTCGTAGGGAGAGAGGTGGCCGAGGATCAGGTCGAGAATCTCGGCAGGCGCGCTGAGGAGGAGAGAGGAGCTGGGCTCGAAGGCTTGGTTGAGAGGCACCTGGACGCCATCTGGGGAGCTCTCGATGGAGTGGAAGGAGGTCTCGCTGTCGTCCCGATCATCAGCCACGGCGTCATTGGGGTTGGCGGCCTCGACGGGTAGCTTTGACTGCTCGGATGGGCTTTCATTTGAGGGGGAGATGGGGGCGAGACTAGGTTTGCTTGTGCTTGGCGCCGAGGCTTCGACTGCGGCGGCATCGCAGAGGGAGGTTGGGGTAGGTATATCCGATGGGATTCTGGGCTCGGAGGGGCCTGGCTCGGGTGGAGGCGGGGTGGCGGCCATGTTTGGAGGTGCCAGATGGGCGGCGCAAGTTTGGGGGCGGGTGCGGCAGGTTTAAGTGTTTACTGGTACGAAGCTTATCAGATGCGACGAGGCGGATGGAGATGGAACGAGGGAATGAGGCGGGTGGTGCTTGTTGATCGTGGGCCAGGGAGCAGCGGGTAGTTCGTCATTTGGCAGGCAAATGCGGAGACGATGCTGGTGCTAGTCGATCAAGGCCAGGTGAATAAGGTGTGGTCAAGGGCCAGGCCAAGGCACTACCACTTACTAGGGAGATAGCTGGTGGCACGGTCGACGATGAGATGCTGCCATGGGCGGGGTGATGCAAAGAGGAGACGAGGTGGGGTTGGTTTCTGTTGCATCATCAGCATCCTTCCTGGACAGATTGTGGCATGGCAATGTGGCGCAGAGTCCGTTACGCCTCACTACAATGTGATGGTGGAAGCAGTTCAGATGTCTTTGCGATCATAACTTACTATTGCAGTTTCCTATAATATAAACACCTGGTACTACATAGGTTGTCTATCAATGATTAGTGTTAGTAGGCACCTAAAGTATAAGTGCTTCCACGTATTGCTGCTGTGAGGCGGCACACTTCCTCTCAAAGAATCAAGCAATTGGCTTTATTTTGAACATGCATTCTATAGCCCGAAGAAGATACTCAAAATGATGGTGCAAAAATAGTTCATTAATTTGTAGCTTTAACACGTACTGGAACGGAAGCAGGGAATAATCTTGTGGTGCCTCCCTTCCAATAGCTGTCCCGTCATGCTACTGATACTGCCAACACGCTACGAAACAGGATAGTGCACAGGCAACATGTTGTATGGAAGCTTATCATCTATTTAACAGTGCATTAATTCTCGGCTATCAATGAAATCTTATCCAAGCCTTCCATTTCGTTGAGGCTAAGAGCTGCAATTGGATTATATCGATGTATGTGACCGGTCGAAACTTTCTGTCTTGGAGAATGGTAGCTACAATAGCCATCTTCCAATTCCTTGTCCCCAGAGATGGCAGTCAGGCCGGGTTAAGAAATTACATCCAACTCTTCCAGTATCTCAGGTCTGCATTGGTAATGGAGAGGAGTTGGTCTCATCCAGCGCCTGGGTCCTCTGTAATTAGCACGTGAACGCGCTATCTCCGGGTGCTAGACGAGAGCCAACAGTGACGCACGACGCTAACATCATAGACTTGAGTTCTGCTTAGTCAGAACTCATCGCGTCAGGCATCATGCTCTAATATTTATTTATCTTGTCCATCCATCAATAAGCCTCATGATACCAGTATCCCCAGCTTCGACTCAAACACGTCGGACATAACCGCTCCTCGGCTCGCGTGTCTCATTTTGAAACCGTCACGCAGGGGCTGCAGCTGGGTGTCCCCGGTTGGAAGTTGTGCAACATCGCTTTTGTGACGGTTCGGTTTGCCATCGGCACACGACACAACCCAGGCCATCGCAGAGCAACCCCCCAGGGGCCAGGGAGCACGTCGAGCGGGTTGCGAAAGCAGTTCTCGGGGAGCGGTGTCTTCGTATTACTTCAGCGCTGCATCCCGACTGTCTATCTTGAACTGCTCTCAAGTGGCATTGCCTGAATTAAGCGGACCTCAGTAGCACGCATCCAACTCGGTTGATTTCACCATCTATCTTTATTGTAAGGTACTCGACGTACATCCGAACCGCGAAAATGACTTCCTTCCTGCCACTCATCTCGGAGCTCCTCCCCATGATTCTACCGAGCTCGATTCACGTTGTCCGTGCCAAGGATCTTCAGCCCAAGCACCCAACCGTCGAAGGCCCCGTCCTACAGCGTCAAGCCTTGGTCGGCAAGTGCGGCATGTGCGCCACAGGTGAGACTGTCTTACTCTACTAACGTTTTGTCATGCTGCTGTGGTTTGCTCGAGACCGTTGGGCTGATCTTTAGCAGTCCTCACAATCCGTCCCCACTCAGAGAGTGCAATCAGACACAACAGCGAGCAAGGTGTGTACATGTCCGACTTATACTATATACGCAATGCACCGACTAATCTATTTGTAAAGACGCCATCGTCTTTTTGGTGTCTGGATCCGGGGTGTTCCTGGTCCAAGGCGGGCAGAAAGATGGGGCCCAACGTAATGAGTTGACGCAGGGGGATCTCGTTTTCGTCCCTTCCTGGACAGAGCACCAGCTGGTCAACGAAACTGATGATGATGTAGTGTGGCTCCTTATTCAGAGCGGCTCACGGCCTGTGGGAGCCGACTTGACTGACTGGGGAGGTGATGAGGTATTCACCCGCAAATGAAGTCTCATCATGTGTGTTTGATGCCCGAATCAAGTTGCCCGAATCAAAGTGCTAGATATCACAGCATGAACGGACAAGGTTGGAAACCTGGCTGCTGGATGCTGGGTCGTCGAACACCTGGGCGTGGTCAAAGTCTGAGAATAGTGTCACCTTAACGGCATCCCCTGCATTTGGGGTGGCTGAGGCCTCGAGTCTCTGCGTTTGGAGGTATGTCGCCACGGACGCGACATCGACAATGAGATCGCGGCCCGAAAGAACTACCGTTGCCCGCCTCTTCTTCCCCTCGACCCCTCCTATCCTGGACTTCCCCAGCAGCTCGTCCTTCCAGATTATGTTTTCTCGCCAGAAAAAGTGGCGGCCGAGACAGTGTGCGACTCCCGGGTCGGTGCTGGCAAAGTACCATAACTGCCACTCGTTGGCCCCGTTAGGGACTCGTCGCGTAAAGTTGAAGGCCACCGAAGGCAAATGCAACATCACTGTCACCGGGTCAATGAGAGCGACAGATTCGATTTTGGACTGAAGCTGAGGTGAATGGATGAGATGAGCCGCCTGAACGGAACCATATGAATGCGCAGCAACGGCAAATCTGTCCCACTTGTGGTAGTCGAGAATGGTCTTGATTTGGATCAGAAATTCAGCCTTTCCAAGGGGCGGGGTAGTGAGACGAAACGAGATGGGCAAGAGTTCAATCGCAATGACGCCCACACGACTTCGGTTCTGCTTGCTGGTCGCTGTCTTCAGATCGGAAAGGAAGCGAACATATGTCCAAAGACCGACCCCGATCCCGTGGAAGAAAAGGATGGGGACCGTGTCTTCGTCGCCTCTGTGCGGGGTGTACCAGTAACCAAGGCTGGAAGCGCTTGACTTTCGAGCCAAGAGAGTCTGAGGTCTTGGAGGGAACACTCTGCGGCTGGCTTTCGACGATGAGAAGTATTGGAATCCTTGCGATGAGAGAGTGATGTGTGTGACCATGTCCACGAGGAAAATCACCATATACCAAGCCAGGCTGCGATAGGTTGTTTGGATGTTGTCGAACGTGAGACGGAGGCTCTTGGCCGAACCACGGCCTGCTCGGATCTCCCTCCCCAGCTTCTCCTCAATCTGATCGACATAGTTTTCGAGCTCATCCCCCAGACTAGGGTCAGCATGCTCTTGCTCGAAAAAGGCCCAGAGCAGAAACTCTTGGATATTGTCGCGCCGGATATCGTCTAGATCTGCGCCGAGAAACCAGCCGCGCAAGTAGAGCTCCGGTGAGGATACATTTTCAAGACACCGGTGGAATAATTCCTCTCTCTCGGATTTCTTGAGTGGTACAGGGTGCACGGCTTTCTCTGTGAGACGGGGTTGAAACGACCGCCAAACCGTTACATAGAAAATTGCCTCGGCGCCCAGAAGCGCTGAGACAACAAGGACAGCAATGCGATGCCATGACTGCTGTCCATTTTGGAGCAGCAGGAAACCAAGTGCGGCCGCGTACAGGAGTGGGGTGTACCGAAAGAAAAAGACGAAGAAACGTATAAAGACGTATTCCTCGTGGGAGGTGCCGATCATGGTGGGTGATAATTGTTGGTGAACAGGGGTGGTTGCTTGGTGGATACAGAGCTACACGACCGTATCCCAAGTTTGATGGGATGCAGGTTTGAAGTTAAAATATCCAGACCCAGTGGGAGAATGAATGGCAATAAATATCAAGCCAAACGGAAGAATCAGGCCATGTGAAAACTGGCGATGGCTCTGGCGGTGACCTGCAGCCGAAACCGTTGGGCCGATGGACGCTTGTGTTGTGTCCATCAATTGTGTTGAGGTCGGGAGTGACGTAGTGCCTGATTGATGTGCTGGCCCCAGGCACGTGCAAAAACGCGTCTCTCCTGCGTGTCCAGGGCCTCGGCTCAGTATAGGTTAGGCCAGCGGTGACTGCCTGCAAACCTCCTCTTGTCTCACCTGGACATTCCACCAAACTCCAACGCCAACATCACCACTGACTAGGTAGCTGCGAACATCAAGGGTTGGTCCCGGATAAGTGAGAATCCTACAGCATTCTACATCCACTTATCCGGCGCTGAAAATATCTATTTCCCTGATTTCCTCGCCGCCAGACCAGCAGAGCACGCGAGGTATTGGGTTGGCGCCCAGAGGAACTGGTGTCTTTGACGACATTGCTGCGCATCCGAAGCCTTGCATTTGAGCTATGAATAAGTTTTCCGAAATCAAAGGTTCAGAGAATTTGAAAGATTACCCTACATGCAGGCAGCTTCACCGTATATTAAGGGTGTATAGCATACACCTCGCACGACATCTCTACTGCTCCACGATGGCGACTCGGTCTATCTATGGCGTGCAGCGGCACTGCAGCGTTTTTGGGGCGCCGCCCGGGACTTACCAGAAGCAGATGGAAATGTCTCTCTGCTGCAAGCCGAGCAAGCTGCACGCCGCTTGTCGAGGGTAGACGCAGGGTGAAAGCGCCGTGGCGCTACTGCTGTGCGACGACAACCGCGTGCCTTGCACCACCTGAGTTGTCGCAGAACACGAACTGGGCACATGTAGGCAGCACACGCATCGCACCATGTGAAGAAGGCAAGGGCCCGGGCGAGAGTAGAAAACTTCGTCCCAGCTCGTGGCTCCCATCACCCTCCCCGATCATGGTAGACCCGACCAGAGCATTCATCCCACGGTATCCGTCACCGAATCGCCCATGTTCATTTGTTGGAGAAGCAGACTAGCCGACATCCCACACCTATCACCCAGCCTGGACATCACGCAGCCGACTCTGGCAGCCATGAACCTGAGGGCCCCCGACAGGGCGGTCTACTGCCGCCCATACGACAACTACCACGAGCTCAAGCACTTCGTCCACGGCGCGGCCAGTACCGGCATGACCCTGACCACCAAGTGCGTCAGCTGCTCCAACGACCCGGCCCCGCTCGACTACGCCGACCGCAACCTCTTCTCCATGTCCTACCCGCAGAACGGCCCCGGCTTTCCCTGGCTCGTGGCGGACAGCAAGGCCCAGGGTCAGCACATGTGCTTCATCCTGCCCTGCGGGCACCTGATGGGCTGGTCGTGCATGGAGCGCCACAAGAACGACCACTCGAACCGCTGCCCCCGTTGCCGCACCATCTGGTTCCGCCTCGAGGCCGCGACGCACTGCCAGCACCCCATCGTGGTCATCCCCCTGCGGCAGGCCACCGTCCTGTCCGAGGAGGAGGAGGAGTGGCTGATCCCCCCGGGCGGCTACCTGCTCGACAAGTGCCGCCTGTGCGCGACCGTCGACGCCCTGCGGGACCTGACGGTGTTCCTGAGGAACGCGATCCCGGGTGACGGCAGCTGCTCGTACGCGACGGACGGCACGCTCAACGGGTTCCTCGAGGGTGACGACCTCAAGCCGTTTTCGAACCTCGAGATTGGTATTGAGCCGCCCGTGGTGCCTGAGGGGCTGATGGAGGAAGTAAGGAGGGTGGAGGGGATGATTGTAAGGAACTATGAGGGGCGGACGCCCAAGGCCGAGTCGAGGATGGTGGGCGCCGGCTGGGGCAGGCAGTTTTGCTTCCGAGTCGCCGGGCTGGCGAGATCGCCTAACTAGTTGGTTGAGCATCATATAGCTAGGTAAAGATTTTGAGGGGTTGGTTGGCGAACTCGAGCGTGTCTAAAGGTTCTGTCAGGTCTGGAGACTGGATGAGAAGAGATGGAGGTGAAACGGCGAAAAGAGGAGAGACTTCTTGTACTGGCATTCTCATTTTCATATGATAGGGCTGGCGGAGGGATAAGGAATAGAATTACACAGCAAAGATATGAGCCAATTATGATTTTGGTGATGTAATTTCAGTGAACATCAGTTTATCACTTAATCGCCACCTCTTGAATTGTTATTTGACTGATGTTACTTCCATTTGCTGAAGCATCATGGTGAAGCGCTCATGGGCCAATCGCCTCTCAGATTTACGACGTCATGAGTTTTTTTTCTGGATCCCAATTTTTTTCAAACCCCAACAAAAGAGTGAAGTAGACGGACACTCATCACCAGAATACCATCATTCATCATACATCTCTCAGATTAACCAGGATATAAATTTAGACATAGACCGCGACCTGAGAGCTAGACAAAAACCCAACACAGGGAAAGAGCCATGGCGGACAGATACATCCTGCGCATCACGGCCGGCCCCGACTACGATCTGGCGTCCCACGTCGAGATCCCCGTCAACACTGCGGAGCCGGTTCACATCAGCAGCGACAGGGCCGACATCCAGCTCAACGTCCGCGTCAACGACTACCGGGGCCTGCCGTACGGCTCGCCGGCGACCTCGCCGTACTTTGAGGCGGAGCCGCACAAGTACAACCAGGACCAGTACAGCATCTGCTTCCGCTTTACGCCGAAGCGGCCGGCGGCTGTGGCTAAAACGGATGAGAAGGAGGATGGTGTGAAGGGGGATGCTAAAGATGAAGCCGGGGATGATGTCAAGGAGGATGTTAAAGATGAAGCCAAGGAGGAAGCCCAGGAGGACACTGATGAGGAGGACGACGACGAAGACGAAGAGGTCCTGGGCATCTCAGGACTAGATCTCCAGTTCGGCAACGACTTCGACCGCCCCATCCGCGACCGCCTGCCCCCCGGTTTCAACACAGCCATGGGCATCGTCCGGTGGTGGGTCGACCCAGGCCTCGACGGCGACGCCTACGCCGACAGGCCCTACCTCTACGGGCCGGCCCTCAGCTCCTTCAACGCCCTGCACGTCGGCGAGGGCGAGTTCGACCCGGCCAGGGGCGGCATCTGGGTCGAGGAGGGCGGCGACGAGGACGCACGAGCTGAGGTCGGAGCACCCGCCGACCGCAAGGCGCGCATGAAGTGGGCGCTGGGCGAGGCCGCCAAGGAGAGCTGGGTGTGGGAGTACGGGCGGACGTACGCCCTCGACTTCTTCAACCCGTACCTCGACTTTGCCAACCTGGCGCTGCGGCTGCCGGGATTTCACCTGCCCATCATGAAGTATTGGGACGGCCAGGGTTTGCGGTAAGTTATTAACCTCCTTCACCCCGATGACACAACCCTCGTTTGGTTTGGTTTGCGAGCATCCTGCCCTATATTCACCACTTAATTTGTACATTCATCTCCGTGTGCGTGCGTTTTACTCATACAATATTCTTGCGAAAAAGGTCAACGCCAAAGCGCTCACATACCCTCAGATATGTCCTGCGGAACCGGGCGACTGGCGAGGTGTACATGACCGTCTGCTTCACGCTGTACCTCAAGGAGGACGTCAACGAGGATGGGACTCTCAAGGAGGGCGTTGACGGTTCTCAGACGCCGGTTGTCGCAAAGGCTGAGAGCAGTGGAGACGAGGAATTTGACGAGGAGGCCGCGCTGAAGGAGGCGGCAGAGAAGCTAGAGATCAAGGACGAAGCGACCAGAGATAAAGCGCCCAAGACGAGTTCGGACGATCTTGACTAGGCTATTAGATGGGGAGAGGAAGATACAAGTGTGTAAGAGTTTGCGTGTATGATTTAGTTGGTGTCAGAACTGTGGTGTATGAGATTATGACCTACTCATCCAAGAGATAGAGACAGACGGAAAGGATAAATTGTAAGTTACGTGAGGAGATAAAGAGCTGGGCATACCAGCACAAATGCAGAACAGGCACGTCCACGAGTCGATAGAAATACATGCAATGCTGGGTTTAATTTATTTCATTAATTACAACGCCTCACTGCAGGTCATTATTGCCAACCTCTCGTAGAATCACAGGAGACATGCAGGGCCCGTCGAAGTACTCCGAGCGAGAGGTAACCTTCCCGCCTATCGCGCCCTCCTGCATCTCAGCCCAGTGCGTCATGTCCCGCCGACAGATCGAGTCCATCAGGCAGAGCTCGAAGGTCCTGACGGAGGAGAAAATATCTACCGCGTCACCGCCTCCGGGGTCTCTCATGCTCCTGAGCAGGCTCCGCAGGGGAATCAGGTCCTCCAGCTGCCACCAGTCCTCCCCTAAATCATCCTCCTGCTCCGCTACGAAGTTGGGGTCCTGGTCGCAGCGGTCGGTGGACGCGGTGAGTAGTCTCAGGACTTCGAGTTCAGGGCACAGGTGTGCGACGAAGCGCCAGAAGGTTTCCCTGCGCAGGCCGGGGGCGTAGACCGGGGATATCTTCACATCGAGATGGGCGAGATGTGTGAGGAAAGATGGTCGACCTTGCTTTCCAGTCATTGATCGGGGAGGGCAGCGACCACATGAGTTCGGTAGGATGCATGGTTCGGGTCTTGGATCGTTTCTCCCGTTGGAGGTTCTCGCCGTGCGAGGATACACCCACACCTGATCCGTGCTGCTGGCCACAGAGGAGAGACGGTGTTTGTGTTCCAGAGCTCTGCATGAACCCTGCCATCCAAATTGCTCAACCGCATGCAGCCGAACATGATCAACGTGAGGATTAAAGGGGATCAATTCTGTGGCGGGGTTGCCGTACGCTAGGATTGCTTCTTCGCGAGAGGCCCGGCAGAGCTGGAAGTAGGGTATGTCGCGCCAGGTGCGACACTCCCAAAAGACCAAGCTAGGCTTGGAGGCAGCCTGTTCCATCTCGGGCTCTCCCCAGTAGAAGACCCCATCGAGAGTATGTGATTCAGAAGCGGAAATAGCCAGGCGGAAGATCTCAAGCTGGATCTCGGTGGGAAGGTCGGAGAGTCGGAATCTGTGGATGGTGCCCGATTCGCCTGCAGATGGTGATAGTTCGGCGCCGTTTACTGGAGCGACACCACTGCGGGTGGTATCACGATCCCGTAAATAGCGGACAGGAGGCCAAGGCCTGCCGTTCTCGTCTTCCGTCTTGGATTTCACGCAGCCGCTCCGGCAGGCCATGATGCGTTGCCAGTGAAGCGAGATGGTCGGCCATGGGAGCACGCTCCCGGGTAGCAGCTTGCGATTGGCGACGAGCGAGCAGGAGCCGTCTGGGTTGGTGACGCGAATGACCCGTGCTTTTGCCATGGTAGTGGTCTCATTCTATGCATGTTCAATGTTGGAATGTGTCCGGCGGAGGTTGAGGTTGTTGACCTGGAGTGAGTTTACGCTTGGTTCAGGTGCTTCTTGTGCTGGAGCGGGGTTTGGTGAAGGCAAGACCAGCCCAGCACAAGACCAAAGAGCTCTGGGCGGTGTCGCTGTCGGTGAGGCTGTCACACAACCCAATCACCAAAATGCCCTGCTGGCTCAATAAACCTTATTTTGCGATTGTTTGAACTAGGAGCTACCCGTGTTTGAACTTTGTATGTGCCTCGTCTCACCACTGACCGACATCAATCCCATGTGTCGCTGGGCAAACCATCCTTGGCAAACATCGTCAACTCTAGAATCCCTCAAAGACACACCCAACCTAGATATAAAAATTCGTTCAAGGCCCTATAGAAGCACCTACGGCGATTGAAGAGCCACCCCGCTGTATTCTTGGGTACTTTACTCATCCTGTCCAAGTTCCTTCCTGAGATCTCCCACCGCTTGGCTCAGCTCACATAGCTTCTCACGTATCTCTGGCGGCGTTTCTTCTCGGTCGGAAACACTCCCCAAGAGTTCTTCTATAGGATCAACATATACTTTCACCAGTATTCGTAACGTGTCTCTCTCCGCTCGTATCGAGTCTCGTTCTGACAGCAGTTGTTGATTGCTCCGCCGAAGCCTCTCATTATCTACTGTTAAAAAGTCGGGACATGATAGCTGCGTTGTGCTGAAACGAGTTTCCGTCGATGTGGAAGACATGGTGTGAGACGCAGACCCATGGTCGTTATCAGATGGAGGTGGCCCTGTGACGGGTATTGCCCGTGAACTTCCAGTGGAAGAAGATGGTCCTGCTTGGCCGTCTTCCCCAGAAGAGCTGGCTACCGCTGCGATAACCACCGACTGATCTGTCAACGCATCCGTAGGGGCCGCCGAATTCGCTACGTGCTCCCCCCATGAGTTCGACGAAGGAAACATTGCCTCCGCAAGTTCCTCAGGTCCGATGAAACTGCGCCAGCACGTTTGGTAGCGCAAAGAATCGTGCCAACAGAAAAGATGAGGCCTAGCTCACTGGTCAATGGCTGCCCTGGTTTCCGGGTTCTGAGCGACACAAACTTGGCTCTCGAGGCGATTTCTGCCCCGTCTGTTGAATTACGTCCGGTCGGTATGAAACACGAAGGACATCCAATTTGATCCTGCTTATGATATGGGCAGGCATGCGGGATTCGCAAGTCAGAAGGAGGTGAGGTACAGCCACCATTCTCGCGATTTGTAGGATCAAATGCAGGCAGACTATCATAGTGACTGATAGCAGATAACCTCGCTCGCTTTGCAACTTGTGAGATGTTTTCTTGGGGGTGGTTCGCGTGCTGCTGCAGCCGACGTTTCTTCGGGCTCTGCGCCTCGCCAGATACTGAGGTGGGCAAGCCGCCCGAGCTGGCAGAGTGTGGGGAGTTGTCGGCACAGATTACCGCCCCTAGATGTGATTCCTGTAGAGATTTTGTTCGCCTACTTATGGACGAAGCTTGGGTGTAATCATCATCATCCTCAATCGACAATAGCACTTGAGAGGTTTGGGTTCGATTATTCACATCGCTAGGCGATTGATCCGAGGCCACACATGGTTCAGATAAAGAAAGGGAGTAGGAACCTAGAATATCAGATGCGGGAGCCATCATGCGAAAGCTACAGACGAAACTCTTGGGTTGGGTGGCATAGGGAAAACCAGCTTTTGTGAATGAGGCTTTCTCTTGTCAGGTTGAGATGGAGCACAGGTATGCACGCTGGTCTGGATGGGGACGGCAGACAATCCAGGTACTTGATTTGCGCAACGTGAATGTAGGTAATCACAAAATATTGCACTTTCACGTGCGGGGGAATGGGCACAGCCAAGTGGCAGTGATGGTAGGGTGGTATCATGGTGAGCTTTGTTAGTGCAGATATCTCATCGTGATTGGCCAATCCCGGCACATGTCAGTTATCAAATGAAGCATGAAAGGACAAAGTAATCAGCTTAACAATTGGTTAAAAGCCCGTGTAGTAATCCGGGATCCTGGGCTTAGCGGAGAGGCTGTCTCAAGCTGGGATGATTATCGGCATTGGCCTGCTCAGCATACACGACCTAGCCTTCTAATTCAATAATGGGAGGGACAAACCAAGAAACTGGAAAGAAGTACCCAAAGAAGACTGACAATCAGCAGTATTTAGGCCACAAGCTGCTTTGAAACACCATGGACATGCAAAACTTCGGAATAGCTAGAATCCGGAGTATGTTAAGAGAGTGCAGAAGAGCGATGGCGTAGGTTAGTGACCGGTTGAGGGAGTCCAGTCTGGTCCTCAGCGGCTATATATATCCTGGCTGGGAGGTGACACTTTCATTTCATCAAAGTGAGGTGTCTTATAGAGATTGTCGGTGATGAAAGATCCGTTTCTTAGGCTTTCAGCAATCCATTTGACACGAGAACCAATGCTAAGTGCCCTATGACGGAATGCAGGACTCAAAACACATTGCACAAAAGGAACCAGCCCCCTCCAAGCTGGAGCCTGCGCGGCAGTTGATGCGCGGATAGGAGGTGAGTGTCGAACAAACATTGCGGGAGTGTATATGAATAGGTAGGACAAAGGGCAGGTGCTTGGCTGGAGGGGAGGGGCCCTTGCCACAGATGCCGAATGGAAAGAGCCCCTTAGGTCTGGCTTGCCAAGAACGACTTGAGAAGAAAACATACTAAATTCCAGGCTGCCAGAAACTGATGGCGCCAACAAAGAACCAGCTCACGCGAATGAGGGTCGATGGAATGCCCATGCATAAACCCATGTGGAGGCAACATTACCCCTGGGCCAGAAGAAGATCAACGCAAGGTAAGCACCAACGATTTGCAAGCAGTGAAGCTCCGGGTCTCGCCTAAAAACGCGCTTGGAATGCCGACTGGTAGATTGCTGCTGCGTAGCACAAACTCGGTGCTCATGCATGCCTTTTGCGGGATCTGTGTTCGGCCCTTGCCAGTACAATCCGCCTCGGACCTACCTCCTGACACTTGGCAAAGTTGAAGGAAAGGAAATAGTAGCCGCTTGGCATGTTTGCCGGAGTAGTCTTGTTTTCTGGATGAGGCTAATCGACACTTGCTAGCTCAGCTTGGCTGTTGCGAAGGCAAAGACTAGATTTCCTCCAATTTCGAGTCAGGCGGGGTCACTGAGAGATCAAATGGCGCTTCCTTCTCTTCCTCTCTTCAAGTGAAGGACGAGAAATTCCATGCTTCCAAGGTTGTGGAAGAAATATTCCATCTGAGGTTACAATCGATCTTCAGACCTCTCACTCGGGACCGATATCTGCCAGTGACCTCTTCCTCGGCCATCGCGGCCGGTAGCCGAGGAGAACACGGAGCGAATTAGCCCGAGCTACTAGGAGAAAACCCCTCGAAGCCAACAAACAGCGGCCCCAGAAGGATGGTAACGGTGCTTGGTGCTTAATCTTACCGTCACCGGGGATTTCTTGCCGGGCTGAATCTTCCCCACCGTGTAACGACTGCATGGGGTTTGATCACCTCGCAGTAACTTCCGAGCCTTGCATCATATTTGAGAGGCCTGTAATATGTGATAAACGGTCAACGGCATCGGCACGGCTGGGGAGGTATCGCCCTGATTCCGACCCTTCCTTGTCGTGCCGCCTCTATAATAACGCCAAAGCCTGCCAGGAAAGAGTCTCTCCATCAATAACAACTTCTGGATTGTCCTCAACCATATCGTAGGCGCCACCAGACAGTGACAGGGCTGGTATTCCTTCGCTCTAATAATAATGAACAGCCACAACGTCCAGGCTGTCGGTAAATGAGTCGAGTCTTTTGGGCATGCAGAGGAAAGGAGCCTTGTTGGCCGACTGCGGAGGGTTTCCTTAGCCGGCCGCGCAAGGCATGGCCTAGCTGGGGTAAGTCTAGGCATGAGGCAACAGAATATCAATGATCCTTGCTGATCCTCTCCACGGAGCGGTGGGCCTGATCCCCAAGAGGAGGGCCGCGAGCATCCCGTCCTCGACGACGATCATGATCTACCACTGCGGGGAGGTGATTTTCCCAGGATGCAATCTCCCTCTCGGATCATCCTGTCACATTCGAAAGTGGCTTGACCAAGGATAAGGATACTATGCCATAATTGAGCATCTAGAGGTTTTAGATTCCAGAACGTGGCATAACGCGCCAAGTTGTGGGCTAGCAAAAACACGCGGACCATCAACTAACGCTTGATCAGGCCAAGCTTCTTCGCCCCCCTCCGTGATAATTCAGCGAGACCCTCGACAGCCAGGAACCGAAGGACTATCCATTGAGTTTTGAACCCTGGGCCAAGGAAAATCATGACTAAAACCCTGCTCCCAGCTCATCAACCTAGTGCCGATGAGGAATGCAAACTGGCAGCGGCGCCAACCACCACGCACAACACTTGGCCTCTGAGGGCGAGGACGGGGATATCCTTGCCTTAAACCTGAGCCTAAGGGCTCTCTCACCCTCTCAGCCCCTTCCTTGGCCATAATTTGAGTGGTCCCGTGTTGGAGAAAGTCAACATGGCTGCCGCCACGCCGTCTGCCACGAGGAGGCTCTCTTCTTGATGGGATGGAACACACACTAGACTGGGACACTAGCAGTGTTGGCAAAGCCATATATTCAAGGGAATCGTACGAGTTTTCTCGAGGCCCGCGTCCTCAGTACATTCACCGAAACCAATAGTGCGTTTCTGTTCGCTGTGCCGCCGACCGATTGCTACTCGCCCCTCACCCAGATCCCAGGAAGAAGTGTGGAGGCTGATCTACGATTTTACCAGCTATATCCTGGTTGTCGACAGCGGGTACCTGGCATACATCTCCTTGTTCCTTGCATATGTATAGAGGGCGTTAAACCATCACATTCTTTCCTTTTTCTCTTCCGGCTGTTGATGCAAGTACGTTACACTTGCGTCGATATACACCCCCGTCTATTACAACAGCTCCCTAGGCCGGAACTCGCCCAGAATGAGCGACCGCGGAACGCTCATCCCAGAGCACTATGTGCATGTTGTCCCGACGGCAGAAGAGATCGAGCTGTCATGTATAATCTGGGGACTGTCTTTGGGAATCTCTGTGTACGGCGCATTTGCCGCTGGGAAGCAGACCTTCAAAGCATGGAAACGAGCAAAGAAGGTTACTACCTACATGGCGCTCATCTGGTTAGCCTGGATTGCGAGTACGGTCATGGGAATCGTGAGCTGGGCCTTCCTAAAGGGATCTATCAAGCCTGGACTTGAATTTTATCTAACCATCTGTAAGTGATTCTGTGTTAGAGAGCATGGTTGGCGTATGTTACGGCAGCTAACAACAGTCAACTGCTAGTGATATCTTGGTTTTTCCAGATCCATACACTCTTTCAAATCATCGTCAACCGAATCGCCGTTCTCTCTGTCCAATCAAAAACAATCTTCCGTCTCAAGTGGGGGATCTTCTTCCTTACCTGCCTCATTAACATCTCCGTCGCCTGCATCTGGGTGCCGGCCTCGCTGCAAATCAACGAGACCTTCATTGCCGTCAACAACGTCTGGGACCGTCTTGAAAAGGCCATCATTTGCGTGATGGACACGGGTCTGAACCTGTACTTTATTTACCTGGTTCGCTCGCGCCTCATTGCCAATGGTTTGACCAAGTACGATCGTCTCTTCAACTTCAACTTGGCTATGATATTCGTCTCCGTGTCTCTCGATGTAAGAGATCCCGCTACCTATGATATTGACTATTTGCTGAAATCAGCCTTAGATTCTCATTGTTGCGATGATGTCTCTCCCAAACAAGTTTGTGTAAGTTAGCCAACGTCTCCTGCGTACAGTCTACCGACCCTAACTCATCCCTGCTTCCAGGTACCTCCAATTCCATCCCGTTGCATACCTTCTCAAGCTCCAGATCGAGCTTGGAATGGCCGACCTCATCGTCAAGATTGTCAAGGCATCGAACCCTACGAGCCACAGCTCTGGGCCGTACAATCGAGGCACCGAAACCCTCGGCATCAACGCCCAGAGCCACACGGCTGGTAGTAGAGCCGATCCCTGGGGCAAACCTCAGCAACGCACAAGGATCGAGGGCGGCGCTGACGAGGAGGCGATGGAGATGGAGATGTACGGCAAGGGCATCAAGAAGACTGTCGTGACCGAGATTGTGAGCCAAGACGAACGAAGCCTCTCGCGACAGGATGATGCCGCGATCGAGAACGACCGGGCTAGCCACAGCAGCTCGACGAGACAGCTGAAGGATAGCTCGAAGCAGAGCCTCTAATGAAAGAACGGAAGAGATGGGTGAGAGAGAGTGGATGTGGTGCCCTCGATATAATAGATGTACATAACCGCCCTCGAGGGTTAGGGACAAGTCACGCCGGTTAGACATTGTACGTACCTTTTTAATTATATATCTTGCATTATTAATGAATAATTATATACGTGGTATTTGTTTGTTCTGTTCGGATGTAAGGGTGCACCAATACGGGACAAGCCGTATTCCGTGATCAAAGAAGGGCCTCTTTGGCACACCTTTAGTCTTGCCTGGCGAGTGAGACATGGGACAGGCCTCTTTTTTACCTTCTTTTGCTCTAACGCTGCTAGTATGCAACAGAAGATGCCCATGAAAGAGACGGAGGCGCTGTCAGAAAGCTTTTAGTCCGGACCTCTTTGGTTCGCACATTGCCGATTTGAAGATGACCAATTTTGGATAACAGCCGTATTCGCTCACTTGGAGTATGCACTGGCCACATGCTGCACTTTTCCGCGGCATGAATGATCAGTCGAGCCTTGATTTTTCGCTCTACATTAAAGTATCTGGTGGGAAGCCGGTTGGGTGATAGAAAAAAGTTGACACCAGGATGTAAGCAGATCGCTTTGAACGATGACTGACTAGAATAACACAGCAGTATAAACCGGTATTAACTAACAGTATTGATCATATTACCTCTTCAGATTCACTATTAGTCCTCGATAATCTGACAGTACCCGGCGCGGACTTGGAAATAGGAGTATATTGTTTGAGTGTCTCAGAATCAATGTCACCCGCCTGGTGATCACACTCAACGACAAACCCTTTCCCTTCCCGAGTATGATTCACTGCACAACCGCATAATGGCAGTGACGGCAACAATATTCTTGGAAATACTCTGTTATTAGGTCTAGTGCTCTTGTCGGAAGCCCTTGATACTTGCATAATGGAAGCCATCGCATCAAACAGAGCTCCGAGGAGAGCGCAGGTGTTTCACAGCCTCGCATCTTACATCCAGCATACTGTCTGCCCACCTAAGCACCCAGGCACGAAGCACAAAGATCACGAAATATCATCCGCCTCTTTTTCAAGGGAGCGAAATACGTATCTGGGCCTTGACTCTCTTGACATGTAACTGAGAGCATCTCAAGCCTGCCATCGTAAGGCTTATGTCCATTTTCAACCCTTTCTCAAGCAGCGTCGACCCAAGATCCTGAAGATGGACGTCACAGCGACCGTCGAGACTTTCACCAGCGGCTCGCTTACAATCCCACACATGACGATGACCGCCAAGGATATCCCATGCCCAGCGCCGGTTCTGCTGAAGAACTTTGACGATTGTCATATCCCTGGGGGGACGGACCTGTGGGCCAGTGATGGCTTCTACTCTCCCGGACGCTGCTTCTCCGGGTATGCGGGCATGTGTACGCAGACGGCCCCATTGTGGTCGTTGGTAGAGGGCGAGACTGCCGTGCGCTGCATCCCATCGTCAGTAATATCCCCCGCGCTGCCATGATTATGGCATCCGCTACCCCGTCACTTCGATTCATACTGAAATTCTTCCCAGTGGCTACGACTGCAATTCCCCAGGTGCGGATCCAAAGTACGCCATCTCTGAATACGATGATCTTGTCCTGTCCGCGCCCGCGTTTGAGATCCGGTGGAGGAGCGAGGACGTGAAGACTCTGACGGGGTATCAATCCTCAACAACGAAGTCCGGGTCGATCGTGAAGCATGGGCGGCCGACTACATTAACGACAGCTTCGCAGACGAGGACAAGCTTAGCAACTTCCGGGACATCATCTGGCATCGCGACGCCCAATTTCGGGCAGGCCACGTCCGTTTCTTTGTCGGAAACTTCTGTGAAATCGAATTCCACGCAGCCCAATAATTCTCCTTCATTGAGTTCCATCGCAGGAATAGTGGTAGGTGCTCTTCTCGGAATCCTTGGCGTGGCTCTGATTACGGTGTACTTGGTCTTTCGGATCCGAAGGGCTAAGCGGGATGCCCCATCAGAGGACAGCTCGGCGAGCGCAATTCCTCGCGGGTTCCTGGAGTCAACGTCCGAAGCTCTAGGTCTGCGAGGACCAGCAGAGCTGGGTGACGAACCCAAAGAGCTCGCGGCCCATGCATCTCGCAGGCCGTTGGGTGAAGATCCCAGTTTGTCAGGAGGTTCTCACCCCGGGATTGTGTCCTTGAACCAGTTCCCAGCCGAGCTTGAGGGACATGCTGCAGGCGGGGTAAATACGGGAGAGAAGCCGAGACCGTCTTGAGTTCGGAACGTCCTCCTTGATTTGGCTTTTTGTACATTTTTTCATCTCGCTAATGTGCCGTCTTCCACACCGCTCGTATCCGAGGGGTTTATTAATAGCCTTGAGAACAATCGAGAATGTCATTTCCATGAGGTTAGTGGATAGCCATGAGCCCTGGTTGAAAAACCCTCGTCCTAGCTGCAGCGTCATCCCAGTGGATATGCCAGATCTAAGCTTTCACGTCCCATATCCTGATTATTCCCAGATCTTAGCCCCTTTATATGTCACCCAATCTCAAGCGAGATTTGCTGGAGGGGTTGGCATGTGGAGCCAGATGAGATCCCTCCCCGCGAAAAGACCCGGGAAGAGAAAAGTCGTTATTCCCGGTCGACCGGCAAGGATGATGTGTAGCCGTCAGTCGAGTTCTTCGCTGATGGCATGTCATTTTCCCTTCCTTTGATCGTCATCCGGCACAATGTGGTAGCTGGAGCGCACAAAATTTGCCCGCAAGGATAAAATTGAACATAAGAACAGGTGCCGACCCTCTCATGTCGCAGAGCATGCAGCCGATGGTTCTGTTCCTCGATCCAACATACCCACCAAATTCGGCCTCGAGCGATGGAGGCACTTGAGAGCACTCTTGGCCCGACTGCTGAGATCGAGACCTCAATTGATCATGAAAAGGCGGAGAAGCATCACCGACATGGAGAGAAGGGCGAAAATGAATCAACAGGCGCTCATACCCGATATTCGGAAAACGCATTGGAGGCGCAGCCAGATGCAAACACCCCCATCACCTATCTTTACCTTGAATTCGAGACGAGTCTCCCGACACTTCCACACCTAGAGTACGCAGAGAACCTGCCGCCGGTACCTGACCTGAAAAAATTTAGTAATCCGAAAACATGGTCTCCGATGCGAAAGGTGGTACCGCTCATCCTTTCGTGTGTGGCAACCTTCTGCACCGCCTACTCAGCTGGCTCTTACTCTCCCCCGTCACGTCTGATAGCGAGCGATCTAGGAACCAGCCACCTTTCTGTCCTTGTGGGCATTACTACCTTCTGTTTGGGATTCGGCCTCGCCCCAATGGCGCTTGCTCCCATGAGTGAGATCTGGGGCCGTTACGTCGTCTTCGTCGTCGCAGGCATCGTATTTGTCGTATTCGAAGCCGTGTGTGCTCTCGCGCCAAACTTGGCAGGTATGTTGGTTGCGCGGTTTCTGGTCGGTTGTGGTAGCAGTGTGTTCTCCTCTGTTGTGGGTGGTGTGCTGGCGGATGTGTACGACAAGGCCGAGAGGAATACGCCCATGTCGTACTTTAGCTTTGCCGTGATTTCCGGGACGGGGGCAGGACCCTTGGTGACAGCCGGGATTGTGAACTCGATGAGAAGTGGGACACAGGCGTGGAAGTGGTCGTTTTGGCACCAGGCCATCGCTGGCGGTGTGCTCCTCCTTGCCATTATCGTGTTTTTCCACGAGACAAGAGGAAGTGTGCTGTTGTCACGCCAAGCTGCTACTTTGAACAAGTGGTATGAAGCCTTGGAGGAGCGAGGCCATTTTGGAGTTGCTGTAAGAGACTCCCTTTTGGAGGAGATCGCTCACCCTTCAGTCGCATATACCTCATCGTCGAGTGACCCGGAAAGTGATGGTAGCAGCGATGGTTCGACCATCCGACGAGTACGCTGGAAGGTTCAGGCCGACGAGGAGCGAGCGTCACTGGCCACAATAATGTCGACGTCCATTCGGCGACCCTTCTATCTTCTCTTCACGGAGCCCATCGTCTTCGCCTTTTCTCTCTGGGCTGCCTTCGCCTGGGGTGTCCTGTACCTCGCTTTTGCCGTCGTGCCCTATCTGCATGGGAATGACTTTAATGCATCGATGAGGACCTATATTGCGATGATAGGTGGAAGTGCATCGGCTACTGCCGTGAGCATCTGGCAGGAGGAACTCCTGAAGCATCCGAAATGGCGACCGGAAAGCCAGGATACCTCCAGGTTCTGGGCATTCATGAGACGGCGATTTCCCGCTGACTCGCCAGACGCTCGGCTCTACTTTGCCTGTATCACGGCTTCCTTCTTACCTGCTGGTCTGTTCGGCGCTTTTATGGCTCCTAGCACAGGCCAAGACGGCGATAGAGGCACCAACTTGGCGGTTGGGATGGGATTCGCTACTTGGGGTATTTACTCCGTGTACCTTGCGAGCTTCAATTATCTGGCCGACATGTACCAGATATATGCGTCATCGGCCCTTGCGGCGAACAGTTTCTGTCGGAACTTGCTAGGAGGCGGTTTCCCGCTCGCCACGGCTGCTATGTTTAATAGGTTGGGAGTCAAGGGTGCTGGAGGGTTACTCGCCGGTTTGGCGACAGTGTTGACTGTCATTCCTTGGGTGCTTGTGTTCTGGGGTGATCGCATCAGAGCTCGAAGCCATATGGCCCTCGTAAGTTCTTCCCCCCCGTCAACCTCCAACGTCTTTGTTTCTGAAAGAAAGTTGCTAACGATTGGAAAACAGTTGCTACAAAAATAACACGCTAGAGGTATAAAATACCACGGCGTCATGAGTCACGCATTATGATATAGCGACAAGAATTCTGTCTTGCAGTGATCTTTTCAGGTAGCTGCAGTAAAAGTGTCTTTTGAAGTTTGGGAGGAATCAGACCTCTTCACATGCTGTGAGTATTCAGCAGCAGACGATTCGGGTAATATTGGGATAGAGAAGATGCACCTTGTAGAGCAGTTTCAGCAAATAGTTGTCAAATTTGAGAAGGACGACGGCTCAAGCTTGAGCATGTGTCGTGCCAAACTGGATATCTTTGTTTGTAAAAGTGGTGGATTGGCCGGGAGAGGCCATCTGAGAGAAAACAGACCCAGGGTATTGCCTGGTAACAAAAGAATTTGCCCTCCATAATCGAACGCTCTTCGCATCGCACAAATCGCGACCAGCGCTTTCACATGTATCCAAACAGACTTTTCAAACCGCCCATCATGAATAGTTTTAATGTATGTCCTTGCTTTCTTTTCATTGACCTTATTTCTTCTCGGCGTGGGCCTGCTCGTAAATCCAGTCGTTCAGCCCGTGCTTGTTCCTGGCGATTTCAATCGCGTAAAACTGCATCCTAGGGACTATTATTTGCGAGTTAGCCTGAATTCCCTTCGATGCTTGAAAGAGTCTCAACTTGAAAACCTACCGAAAATCGTGCTCTTCTCTCCGTACTCCTCCTTTGCGTTGTTTCGTACCATGGTGCCAAAGTTGTAGTCATCAATCTTCTTTTCGTAGGACATCATGAAAGGCCTCCACTTCTCCTTCCCAGCCTTGCTCTTCATCTCGTCCTCGTCGACTGTGGCAGCGGGATCGAAGTCGGGGAAGGTCTGCATAAGGTGTTCGTAGATCTCATCGTCCATTTTGGTCAACCGCAGGCTCGAGCCCTTGACCTTCTCGAGGATGGACCAGTAGGTGGACATGTGTTGGACGACTACAAAGAAAGCGTTAGCATGGGATGGCCATGGCTTTGCCAGAGGGCGCGGGATCGGATGAAGACCAACCCTTGACGGCAAATTGCTTCTCCATCTGTCGTAGTTTAACTGTAATTAGCTGCTTGCTCACAAGTTGCGACCCGGGACAAGACAAAGGCACCCACATCCTCATTGTTCTCGGCATTCTCAGCGTCGAAGTTCTTGGGGAGAGGCCCCGAGGCCCCGGACATAGCTTCCATAGGATCCATCTTGGCAGTTGCTTTCTGGTGTTCGGTTTGGTATGCGCGTGGGTAGAGACAGTTGTAGGTCTGGTTTGTTGGGTGCTTGGTGAATTTGTCGCGCGACGGAACAAATCTTTTGTAGGAACGTGGGGCAATGCTGGAGGCGATGGAGGGGCAGCAGCGACCGGAATGAGGTCAGCGGGGCACCTTCCTGCTCTGTGATACTGTGCCAAATAATCACGTACTGTACGTTCTGACACTGTATTTCCGCTGTTGTCGAAGGCCCTCCATTTCCCCAGTGTCTTCCCGAAGCTTCCCCAAGGTGAGGATATCATCAAGCCCACAGTGTGCGATAGCAGGTGACCTTTTGAAGACCTGTCGGATTTCTCAATTATCCTTACGAGCATATTGAGGATCTTGCCCCAGTCTCTACGCATCCTGAGCCCGCTAGAACCCTCGTTGCATTGAAGGGCTACCTCAATGAGTCACTGGCCGTTGATGACCTCCCGCCTGAGGCTCATCTCACCCACATCACATGCTAGCCAGCAGAAGAAGAAAAGATGGAGAGCGAAAAAACCACAATACAAACTACCCGGCGCTACTGGTCTATAATTGAATAGGAATAAATCGGCTCGTTTTCTGGAAGCGCTATGGTAGAACGTGGCTGGCTGATGTGTTTCCAATTGTGGAGGGCTAAATCCAAGAACAATACTAAGACTCGACATGACAATGGACGTCTCAAGTCAGTCTAGATTCCCTTGCTGGCCACCATTCACAAAGGCGCCATGTGGTATAGAATAGCGTTAAGACATGTTTGCCATGTCTTCTCCCTTCGGTCCTGCTCGACAAAAGGCAATGGATTGTGCTTTCAACTCTTCCATCTCCCTTAGAAAAGCCTACAAACAGCGCGACATCGCCGTCAAATAACAACATGGAGCAAAACCGACAAGAAACCGCTCCTAAATGTGATCGTGCACCTTACTTGGAGGACAGTCCGCTGGCGGACAGTCTTCATTTTCAGAGAGAAACCAAACCTTCGTGGAGGATGCTGTTCGAATTTACACGATGGTCTCATGCGGCGCCCCTCGCCACTGCACTCGTTGCTTCGGCTGCCGTAGCCGGTTTCAAAGCCTCTCTTTCGGTTATCCTCGGTCAAATATTCGAGATCATTGCGGAATTCGGAGCGGGAAGTCGCAGTAGTGAAAGCAGCATGGCTGGCATATCTCGATGGGCGCTCATTCTAGTTGGACTAGGAGTCGGCAACTCAATAGCCCACGCGGTTTTCCTCACCTTCTGGATCATTTTCGGGGAACTTCAGGCTCATAGTGCGCGCCGTCGCATGTTCAATTGTTTGGTCAGCAAAGAAATGGAATGGTTTGATGTCCAGGAAGAGGGCATCTCCAGCCTTCTTATTCGAATGCAGACGTAAGTGACCAGCTGTCCTACGCATAAAGCAGATTTTCTAAACTGATTACAGGCAAACTCGCGAGCTTCAACTAGCGACCTCTCAAATCCTCGGGTTTCTCGTGAGCGAAGGCATGACTGCCGTCGCTTCACTCTGTGTTGCCTTCTACTTTTCTTGGAAGCTCACTCTCGTCATTCTTACAACCATTCCAGTCTCTATCGTTATTTTGTCCCTCGCTACTCGAAAAATAGAGCCTGCCATCCAAATGCAGAAGAAATATCTCGCTACGGCCTCGAAACACGCCACAGCATCCCTCATGGCCATTGATCTTGTCAAAGTCTTTGGCGGCTACGACCAAGAGCTCAAACGCTACCTCCACTTTGCCAACCTCGCATCAAACCATTACCTAGTGCAGGCACTCTGTAATTCGATGCAACTGGGATATGTCTCATTCTGGCTTATTCTAACATTTGTGGTTGGCTTCTGGTATGGGGCTGCGTTGATCGATGCCGGCCTGTCCCCAGGCAGCGTCATGAGCACATTCTATGCAGTTCTAACCGCGTTTCAAGGAGCCGAAGCGCTCATCCCCCACTGGTTGGTGTTTTCAAAAGGAATGTCGGGTGGCAAATTTCTTTCATCTGTGATACCAAGTGGTAGAGCAAAAGGCCTACCTCGAAAAATGGGCGGTATGCTACGACCGCAAATCTGCGCTGGCAACATCGAGCTGCGAGATGTAAGTAACTGCTGTTATAAAGCGATATGTCTACTTCTGCTGACTCACCATACTAGGTATCATTCTCCTATCCGTCTAATCCAAATCGCATCGCCCTCAATCAGTGCTCTTTCTCTTTCCCAGCAGGTGAGGTAACCTTCATTGTTGGGAAAAGCGGCTCTGGGAAAAGCACCGTCGGTAGTCTCATCTCCAACTTTTACCAACCCTCGACGGGCGACATTCTGATAGATGGAAGGTCCATGCGCATCATCCAAGAAGATTGGCTGCGAGAAAATATTACGCTTCTTCAGCAGTCCAGCGTCTTGTTCAACGAGAGCTTCAAAACCAATGTCGCTTTTGGCCATTGCTCACCCGATTCTGTATCTAGCCAGGATGTTATCTCCGTTTGCAATGACGTACTTCTTCAGTCTACCGTTGCTGGGCTTCCTCAGGGCCTGGATACCAATGTTGGTCCTGAGGGCCACAACTTGAGCGGAGGCCAGAAGCAGAGACTCGCGCTGGCTCGAGCCCGACTCCGAAATCCTCCTGTGTTGGTCTTGGATGAAGTCACAAGCGGACTTGACCAGGTAAATCGAGTCTTGGTCATGGAAAATCTTCGCTGTTGGAGACGTAATAAGACCACTATCATAATCACTCACGATATCTCCCAAATTCTCCCAGATGACTTCGTCTACGTCATGGACAACGCAGGCATTGTTGAAGAGGGCTTCAAGCGTGATCTCAATCAAAGGCCCGAAGGCTTTTTCGCATCGTTTGACTCTCTCGGGCCTCAGGAAGGGCTCAAGCTCGAAATCAACGTGCTCTCCCCTACACCACTAGATGCTTCGCCGATCACTCCTATCATACCCTCGTCCTCAGGTCTCATGGCCGATCTTCTCCTACGGGGGCTGGAAAATCATTCATCTCGATACAGTTATGGCGGTGGTTCTCGTAGGACATCATTCGGAGCCGCAGCTAGCTATGCGGCTCAAATGAAAGCAGAACGTTCATGGGCTTCACCAGCTAATGTCCCGGTGCGCTCGTCGGCAGTTCACGGAGACTTAGAGCTGGAAGATCTAAGCGACGAGCGCAAAAGATTCTCGCGATTTGTGACCGAGAGATTTGTCCTCGACAAGGAAATGGGGAGAAATGATCTGAGATTCCCCTTTTCCCGATCCTCGCAGGCGGGTGCGTACCTCCGGTTAGAGGACCAGCCGAGGAGGCACTCAATCGTTCCTGGTCCGCTGTCCGCGAAGAGGCCTTCATACAATGTAGCAAGTGGCCTTTCGCCTTTTCACGACAAAGAATTCGTGATACAAGAAGAGAGTCTCTCAGTGCGGAGCTCGGCCAACGCCGAAAACTCCTCCTGGTCATCTGGTAACCACCACCATGATGAGGAAGATGCTTTACCTGATTCCGCGCCAACTCAGCAGCCGGATGTGTATATCAACGAAAAGGAACCGAAGACCAAGGACTCAATTTTCACCACGCTCAAAACTGTTTGGCCGATCCTGGGCATTAAAGACAGGATCACTCTAGTTTGTGGCATTTTAGCCACAGTCATTGGTGCCGCTGCCACCCCCGCCTTCGCCTATTGCTTCGCCCAACTTCTTGGTGTAATGACAACCCCTGGGAACAAGTCACAGCGAGGAATGAAATGGGCAATCTCGATGCTTGCCATTGCGATTGTTAATGGCATCGGAATCGGCGGCGGTCGCTACCTAGTCGAGAAGGCAGCCCAGGCTTGGGTGAGCAACATTCGAAAGGAGGCCTTGCGACGAATTCTTCTTCAACCCAGGTCATGGTTCAACAAATCGAAGAATTCTCCTAGTCGTATCAATGAGTGCCTTGACAGGAATGCAGAAGAGATGCGAAACATTGTGGGAAGGTTTGTGCCAATCATGACTGGGGTGTTAACCATGATCAGCATCTCCCTTCTCTGGGCGTTTGTCGTATCATGGAAGCTGACACTGGTGGCATTGGCACCCGTACCGCTAGTTTTTGCAACAATCCAAGGCTTTGGTTTGATCACTGGAAAGTGGGAGGGTCGATGCAACGAAGCTGCAGAGGAAGCAAGTGCCTCACTCACCGAGGTATTGCTTAATATCCGCGTGGTCAGGGCGTTGGCGTTGGAGAGATACTTCAGGACCAAATACGAGTCACTCGTGAACGTTGCTCTTAATACGGGGCTTAAACGATCTGCCTTCTCAAGCCCTCTATTCGGCATCTATCAATCAGCCGGATATTTCCTTACCGCGCTGGTGTTTTACTACGCCACCACGATGTTAGTAGATGATCAAGGGTTAGGCGTCGCGGAAATCATGCAAGTGGTCAACTTGCTGATCTTTGGTATCGGCATGGCGACCTCCATGCTAAGCAGCCTTCCACAGCTCGTCATGGCCCAGGCGACAGCTTCACAAATGCTCGGATTTTCAAGCCTGCCGACACAACCGCCTGAAGGTCATCAGGGAAGAAAGATACTGGAGAGTCCTCTTCCAATTAAATTCGACAATCTTCGATTTTCTTACTCCCCTCGAGGCGGCGAGCAAGTGTTGAGGGGTGTCTCGTTCGAAATACAGCCAGGAAAATGCACCGCTATAGTTGGTCATTCGGGATGCGGGAAGTCCACGATTATCTCTCTCATTCTTGCTCTTTATCCTCCCACAAATACGGGATTGAATCTGCGTTCATCTTCAACTCTTACCTTCGCTGGCTTTCCTTTCTCCGAAGTCGACATCGACCGACTTCGTTCGACAATGGCCTACGTTGCTCAATTCCCGTTTCTTTTCCCCGGCACAATTAGCGAGAATATCGTCTATGGTCTCCCGATAGACTCTCCCTATCGTCATATGCGCGATATACAACATGCGGCTCAAGCAGCCGGCGTTGATGAGTGGATTGATTCGCTCCCCCAAGGGTATCACACTCGTGTAGGCGACGGCGGCCAAGCTTTATCAGGTGGGCAAGCACAAAGAGTTGGCATCGCCCGGGCACTTGTGCGTCGGCCACGTCTTCTCGTGCTGGATGAACCAACAAGTGCTCTCGACGCGGAAAGTGCAGCCACGATTCGCGAGACCATCCAAGAGCTCACAGGCAACCGAGATATGGGGATTGTCGTGGTGACCCATTGTAGTGAGTTGATGAGCGTGGCCGATCGGGTCATCATGCTTGGCCAGGGGGGTGTTGTTCTCCAAGAAGGAGGGTTCTCGGAACTATTGACTGAAGGCGGCCCATTTTTGAGACTGGTTAAAGGCATCGGCAGTTGTGAGGGCGAAGCATCTGATGAAGATTCTTCTCCACGACCTCTGCAAATGGAACATTGGTGACACTCGAGTTAAAAACCTAAGTCCAGCTTAATTGATATTTTATAAAAGTCTAGAAAAATACTACATGCGTTTATTATATTGTTCGTTATCTGCAGAACAACCAGAATATTCAATTCTACTCGAGTTCCCTCCATCAACACCCGAGTGCCTGGGGAATATCCCCAAGCCACCATCCAGGCGCGGGATCTCCCAGACACAAAACTCGTCTTGGCGACCGGATCTTGTATTGCGTGTCACAATGGCCAGCTTGCCCGCCGAGAGCGCCAGCGAAGACTCAATTCGGCCGCAAGCAAACCGAGACAGGTAAGCGGACCAGAGACTACCGAGGCCAACAAGCGAGTCGTGTCACGCAATGCATCAGCTAGCACGGTTTTACCACAAGATGATCCAGTTGCTCACATGACTTCTGTCTCAATCCCTTCATATACAAGGTAAGCACCTTCGGAGACGGATTGATCGGCTAGCGACTCGGCCAAGACAGCTTATGCCAATATATGTGGCCTCCAAGCTATCTGCAATGCTCAGTCTCAACTCTCCCGACACAGCCTGTTATTCTGCTTATGTTCTTGGCGAGTATCCAAAACGCCTCTTATGACAGTTGGTGTGTATCTACTGAAGCCGCGCATTGGAGGCGGCGCCAGTTGAATTCCTCGTCCAGGTTCTTCAATCAGCCTCGATGTTGCGGAATTCGCCCATCTGTATCCCCTGTGGAAGCCTATCTCCAAGTCATATTTCCAACAGGTCTCATGGGTATGTGAATAGCGTTCTCCCGGGAATACAGGTGTCGCCGTCAGGCAAGGCTTATATTGACAAACATGCCTCTTCCAGAATCCATCCTCGCACCTCCAGTCTACCGAATCATGTCCACTCGCTTCTCGATCACTCCCGTTGGCTCTTATTCGCTGATAGTAGTCGAAGTATTTATACAGGCTCTGTCCCGATCCGCTTGACACCTTTCACGCATGTTTGAAACCTGTGGGATTTTCAGACTGGCGTGAACGGCCACTCCCTTCCATGATGGATCAAACGCTTCTAGCAATCTTCTGCGCGTGGGTCATGGCTTTGCATGCCATGGCAGCTTGCCCAAGTCAGCGGACTGCGTTGTTGACACCCTCAGCGGCAAGCAGCTCGGACGAGACGCTTGCTCCTCCCTTCACGCCTAAGGTCTTTATCATCTCGATGGTATGGCCCTTGACCCGGGAACATTGGCATCTGTCCCCGAACTCGAATGCTCCCCACTGACTTCCCCAACTCGAGAGCAGTTCAAGCCAGAGGCAGACGTCTGGTACAGAAACCTCCCAGACTCGGGCCTGGGCAACCTCACAGCCCGCTCCCTCTTCGTCGCCGGCCTCTCCATGAAATACCCCCTCGTCCACTGCACCTCGGCCGGCGACATCTGCCAGGCCACCCTCGGCGAGGGCGAGATCAACGCCGCGGCGTCCATGTCCGCCCTCCTCCTCTCCCCGCAGTTCGCCCTCTCCACCACCTACTTCCTCCTCGCGGGCATCGCGGGCGTCAACCCTTACCACTCCACCCTCGGCGGCGTCGCCCTCGCCCGCTTCGCCGTCCAGGCCGCCCTCCAGTACGAGATCGACGCCCGCTCCGTGCCCCCCGGCTGGGCGACGGGCTACTTCGCCCTGGGGACCAGCAAGCCCTTCGACTACCCCGAAATCGCCTACGGCACCGAGGTCTTCGAGCTCAACGCCGACCTGCGCGACGTCGCCTACGCGCTCGCCAGCGTCGCCAACCTCACCGACGCGAGGGGGCCACGCGAGTACGGCGGGCGGTACAATGTGACGAGCGAGGGGAAGGTAGGCGCCACGGCCGCCATGGGGACGCCGACCGTCGTGCGCTGTGATTCCACCACTAGTGACGTGTATTTCTCTGGCAAGGTGCTGGCGGAGGCGTTTGAGCGGACCACGTCGGTGTGGACGAATGGGACTGGCGTGTACTGCATGACAGCGCAGGAGGACAATGCGTGCTTGGAGGCTATGGTGCGCGCGGCGATTGAGAAGCGGGTGGACTTTTCCCGCGTCATTCTCATGCGGACTGGTGAGTTTTGCCATGAATCGAGGTACTTAAACAGATTTACCACTAACTCTAATATTGTATCAGGATCGAACTTTGACCGTCCGCCGCCTGGTGTCACCGACTGGGAGCATCTAGCCGTCTTGGATCAAAACGGGTTCGACATCGCCATCGAGAACATATACAGGGCGGGGATGCTCATCGTCCACGGTATCATCGTTGGTTGGGATGAAACATTCGACAAGGGGATACCAGCCAAGAACTACATAGGAGACATCTTGGGCAGTCTAGGCGGGCAGCCAGACTTTGGGCTGGGCAGTATCACGGGAGGACGGGGGGTCTCTCTCGGCGGTGTGGATGGGAACACTGGGCAGGGAGGCTATGAGAGCCATGTAGAGCGAAGGGGCAGATCCCGTAGCAGGCGCTCGAGACACGGCGGTAAAATCATGAGATAGCTCGGTTAAAGACTGTTAGATTATCAATGTGCCCGAAGAAGCGACTAGATCACTTCCTCCGCAAGCGAGCCACTCATACCGATGTTATTTCTCCGTCTCAATCTGAGTCCAACTAATATGCGCGTCCTAAACGCCAAAGATAATGCATAAAATGTCAAAGCAATACCAACGTTTTGCGGACTACCTCTGCTACGTGATGCAGGCACTTGTATTATCAAACCACCATAGCCGTTTCATCCCTCATATGATGGTCATGCTCCCGGTTAGTGGATATGCCGAAAATCAATCATCGATTGTCATTGTATTCATGTGAAATGCTTCGTTGTGAGTAAAAAATACGCGTCATTAATGTATGTGTAATGAATTAACCCAGCACTCAATTGCTGGTATGAAGTTGCGGAAATCATTCGATATCGGCTGCTGTCGAAGAGAAGGTTGAGGGAATAGTCTACCTCATGTACCAATCGCCCCATTCCTGGTTTGGGGGTACAGTGCATAAAGCATCCCATTTGGAAGTGGTTGCCAATACTGCCAAATGGAGTAGCAGGAAAATCACGCTGGTTCCGATGCCACGAAATGGAGGAGGAGGGGGTGCTCCAAATTCGATCTCATCACCAGCGTTTCGCCTGGCCAGAGCATCATCTTCGGATGCTCGTGGAACACGGAGATCCAGAACAGCGATCATGACTAGCGGTAGAGCAATTTGCCAATTGGCCATGTAGGGATAGCAGGGGCGGAACAGTGAGACTATTTTCACGAAGAAGAAACTGAGGCGAAAGAGGTGGTTTGGCAGGTCACGGTCCACTCCCATCAACTCAGCGGTCTGTTGAGCCATGATAGACACGCGGTGCCGTAAGGCTGCCGCTCTTGTAGTAGGAGGGGCCATGAGAAGCGGTCGAGAAGGTCGTCTACCGTCTGTTTCAAAGTTGAGATGGGAAGATTGGTCGTCATTCTCCTCATCAGTCATTTCAGTAATGGTCATTGCCGGCGGGTGTTCGGGGGTTTGTATTGGACTGTAATAGCGTTGATCTGAACCGTCGTCTAAAGCCAGCGATGGTTGGTCAAATTTAGAAGGCGAGGGGACGATCTGAGAGTTGTTCAAAGGTGAGGGCCGGGGACGGCTAAGTGGCTTCTGCGGATCTACAATACTTGTTGTAAGCAATCATCTAGCACATTGGATGCATCGGCTTGATAGGTAGAGGACATACCGTTGACTGGAGTGCTGGGCGTCGCAGGCGAGTCAAGATTTTGGACCCGGTTTACTCGGAGACTCATGTTTGACCTCTGATCGCGGTCAGTTTTGTTGATGTTTTCAAAATGAATTTCCCCTCTCATAGCACTCAGCACTTCACTCGCGCTTGGTCTCTCGGCGGGTTTGAGGGACAGCAGCTTCTTCAGCAGAATGTACAGATGTGAAGGGAGGTCTGGGCGCTCTCTCCTCTCCTCATGGAAACCCTGCCATCCTGTGATCTCATCTCGAAGCTCGTCAATATCTTCCAGCTCTTCTTGAATAGCATTGGAGCTGCGGTACGGCAACTTTCCAAAGCACATGAAATACAAGATCATGCCCAAAGAGAAGATATCTGACTTGGTAGTGAAATTCCCGTAATGGCCACTAGCGTTCATCTTGAGAACCTCTGGGGCGCAATAGGAGATTGTCCCAGTCGAGCCAGACGATTTGCGAACCACATGCTCGGGCTGCACCTCGCCAAAGTCGCTGATTAAACATCTCAGCCTCCCACCCTCACGATGCAATAGACAGTTGTTTGGTTTTAAATCGCGGTGGATGTATTCATTTGAGTGCAGATATGCAACGCCAGATGTGATGTCTTTAAAGAGAGAGAAGATCTCGTCAAATGACAATTGGCGAGTGGTGAAGGACGACTGCGGCGTTTCCATGTGTCCCTTAGATCTCCGGCGAGCCCTAGCCTTCAGCTCCTCCTTGGTCACCTCTCTTGGTCCACTTCCGACGATGTACTGGTGCAAATCTCCACCGTTGCAGTATTGTTGCAGGATAAAAGCGCAGGCGACGCTGGGGCCGAAGGTATTAGGCTGGTAAGTCTCGAGCCAGACATGACGGTAGGACACAAGGTTGGGGTGTGAGAGCTTGTTGAGCAGACCAACTTCAACGAGAACTTTTTCCAGCCAGTCATGGTCGTCGCCAACAGGTACACGTTTGCAAGCGAAGTAGCCAAGATCGCAGCCATCGATTTCGTGTCGGACAAGCAGAACAACACCTTTGCCGCCCTTGCCCAAGACCCTCTCCTCCTTGAAGAAGGTTCTGAAGTACCCCGGGCTAAAGGCCTGTTTCCGTATTCTATGACCCTCGGGTTGAGAGACACCGGGCGTGCTCGAGATGAACTCGGCCTCGCTACTTGCGTCTTCGTGTCGAACCCTAGGGCTCTCGGTCTCGGGGGTAGAAGAGCGGCCTCGGCCAGTCCCTCCACTCGTCAGCGCAGGGTTGAACAGCCTTCGTACTGGGCTCGGAGGGAGATCTTCGCTCGATATGGCACCTCGCGTGCCAGCCTGAAGCATGCGAAAGTAGTCCGGGTTGACGTAAGAGTCGTGGTTGTTCTCGTACGGTCGCTCGTATGTGCGCTCGGAAGGTCCCAGAGGACGGCGACAGGTCGGACATTCTGTCAAACCACGGATCTCGAGCCTATGGGAGGTCGAGTCTCTTACAACGATGGCATTTCGATGGCGACTGTGCGGTTGGGGGTAATTGGTTAGCATGAGTGTCCGGACGCATTGATGACGGGCAACCTACAGCACAATCTCGCGACCCTCCTGGTGGTTGTATGGCATTAGCGACATGATCAAAGAACAGTAATGGCGGCTATGAGGTCTATTGACGACGATTCAATGGCCGTCATGATGCGCTCAAAGCCAGGCAGCCGGCATGGAGAGGGGACCAGCTGCGAGCAAATGCGATCTAGTCGGGTTATGTTTGTTGGTGGGATGATGACGGAGGCGATCGATCATCAAACAAACCGCTACTGTAGGTACCTGGACCCAGCGTCCAAGTGGGGGCTGCGCTAACAGGGAGGCCTACCTAAAGAAGCTCATGCATGGGGTAATCAAAAATGCATGGTATAGGGTATTCTCATTTCGCTCAGGGCAGCTAACCTATACCTGCTTGTGTGCAACTCTGCCATCTTCCTGTCATCGGTCTCTTGCAATTTCGACAAGAAAACCTAGCGAGAAGTCGCTTGGGGTGGTATTGAATCAACTTGTTTTTTTTTCATCGTTACCATGGTATGATGATGAACCTGTTCTTGAGGCAGGACGATATGTGAACATTCGTAGCCACCACGAGCATCAACATGCGCAACCTTGACAAATTCTTAAACCTGGGTACTACACTTAGATCAAATGGTAGAAAGAAGAAATTCAAGGCTTTGAGCCTTGTTAAATGCTATTGCTAATCGCGGTGACACGAGAAATGAAACAAGAGTCTATCTCAACGGAGAACAACCATCACCTTTGTGTATTTCTCCTTAGTGCTCAGCGTGCAGGCACTCTTTGCGGCTGCATCCGCACGAGTGTTCCATGCACGTGGTATCGCCCAAAGCGAGATCTCGCAGCCACCTTCGGCATATCGTCCCATGAGCTTAGAAAGCTCCTCCCAGAGATCGCGATTCGCAACAGGCTTACCCGCGGCCGTCTTCCAATCATTGCAGGCCCATTTCCGTATCCAGACAGTTGCTCCATTGGCCACATACTCGGAGTCAGTCATTACCACGATGCGTGTCCAGCCTTCCCCCCACCATGAACGGCACTCGAGGAAGCCGATGACGGCGCGGAGCTCAGCTCTGTTGTTTGTATGGGTGTAAGCCATGCCGGTGGGGCCTGCATCCTCAAGCCGCTGGGAGTACAGCCCGTCTCCGTCGTTGACTGCGAAGGCGCAGCCACCCTTGGGCGTGGCGCCGCCATTTGAAGCGCAAGCGCCGTCCGTATATACGGCCATGGTCTTCAGGCCTGCTAGCCCCGGGGTATACCTACGCCGGATCATGTAGCGCTCGTAATTGATGTGGTCGTTGATTGTGTCGATGTGGCGGGATGCGAATATCGATTGAGGGGAGATGGTCGCTGGTGCGTTGAAAACGGTTCCTGTCCAAACGCCAGCTCTGGCTAAGGTAAGCGCCTGAATATGTATTATCAATTCCTTTGGGAATTCCTCACTCTCCATTACCCATTGCATCTTTGGCATGGGCGACAGATTGTGGACTTGGTATGGGTCGAACGCCCAAAATAGCCCCAGGGAGTTGGGCTTGAAGTTCAGCGAGCTGGTCCATCCTGATCCTCAATTGCGGCTGACTGTCGACGAGTGTGAGGTCCCCAAGACGGTCACAAATCTTTCGTGGTTGATCGTCTTCCTCTGAATCATATTGGGCCATTTTGAATGTCAATTCTGTTGAAGAAACGAAGAGTTGTAGTGGTGAGAAGAGACACCTAAGCTCTACAGCAATTGCGATTTTGCAGAAACAGGGTCCTGTTTGAGGGAAGAAAGGAAAAGAGAAAAGTTGAGTTAAATCAAACAGCTAGAAGGAAGTCTTTAGGGTCTACATGCCCTGGCAGTCGTACAATAAAAGGGAAGGGCCGTCCCGGTCTTCATAGAGCGTTCCTGCCCCAACCATCATGTCACACCTGCGGTCACGAAATTTATCTCGCAAATTGGACCAATGACCTGGAGGGTGAAGCGCTTGTTGCAGCACAGGAACTCTTGGGAAACAGTTGAAAAGAATTGAAATAGCTTCTCCTTCAAGCAATGCAGTGACCTACGGATCCTCGAAGGGTAGCAATTCGAGGAGACAAGTGGCATCAGCAACAAATCAGCTATTCTTCTTAGGTACTTTCTAGTGCCAAGTGCTTTGCCCAATCCCAAAGGTTGAATCCAAACTGGTAGCCCAGACTAAATGTAATAAGAAAGAATAATGATCATCTATTTGTGTATGAACGATCTGATACTTCCTTTAGTGCGCTCACATAGGCGGCATCTCGACTACAATCTCTTCTTTTCGGCCGTCAGAGCAGAAGAAACTTCATTGGCACCTCTTTCATAGAGCGAGTAGAACATGAAATACAGCCCTTCCACTCATAGATTGTCGCTCGCTGTACTATCAAAGCAATATCCTTGACCGGAGCTCGTGGCGTATGGTCGAACTTTTCAGAAGGTCCGGGCCTATCACTGGGCTTGGGCATCCTTGGTCTCATTGCTCAAGAGCCTATATGCGGTTAATTGTGCTAATATGTCTTGATGAAGCGCTGGGATTGGCAAAACCGCTGCCGATATGTGAAATCACTTTGTTGCGACGTTCCTGGATGGAGAGTTTACCCCACGCTCGCCACCCCGGGTATAGTTGCACCAGTAAGGCTCGTTCGTCATGAAAATCCATCCTCTTCGCCTCACATACAAGGCTTTTGCCGGAAAGAAGTTTTGATTGTCGTCAGGAAGACCGGGAGGGAGCGTTAATTTAACTTATAGAGCGTTGTGAGAACCGAAAGACCCCTTTGCATCTACTGATCGGCCCCCTCTGTGGTTACTTTGGTCAGCAATACTGCACTTTGCTCAATTCTCTCAACGGGGAAGAATTATGCCTTCCCTGAACCAATGAAAGTTGAGGGGTAATCTCCCGTTCCCTTATAGGATTTTATATTCATGCGATAAGCTGGTTAAATATGAGGGGAGGTAGCTATTGGTAGCTAAGGTGGTAAACAATCCCGCCTTGCCCTTCTTGGCCTTATTCCCTTGGGAGTGGGTTTAATATATGAGATCTATACAACGATGACAGTCTTGTCGGGAATATGTATATTCCTTTTCCTACTGAAATGTGCTGTAATGAGGGAACTCGAGTGGCTTATCAGCACTAACTGCCAGCCTACCCAAGTTGCTCTTATATACGGTAATAAACAATCAGAGACCAAGCTAAAATCCCACTGTTGCCTGCATAAGACAAGGTTGATGGTTTTACGAGACGATAGTTAGTAGATATACCTAAAGTTCGTGTTTTCCCGATCAGTCAAATCATCAAAGGCATTGGCAAAACTCTGATCCTGCTCGCCACGTTCATCTTTGATGCCATTCTGTCTCTTCAGGTGCCAGCGCAAGAAAGCAATAACACAGACCAAGAGCGTATAGCAACCCATATGTGTCGAGAAAGCAATGAAGTATCGTGGTGCGTCCCAGGACAGAAATACTTGAGGACCTACGCAGAAAGATTAGCTTAGGCCCACGCACGGATAGACAAGAAGAGAGTGAAGAGCTCACCAATGGCAGCAGCTGTGGCCCAAGATATAAAGTTCATTGCCACGACTGTGGCCTTTTTGGTTTGGCCGGCGATGTTGCGGCTGATCATAGAAAGAGACAGAGTTTGTGCAGACCAGAACGAAAGGGTGATGTAGTAGCTGATCAGGAGGCCGATACGACTTGCTTCGCTCTTGTTCTCCACAGTCATGAGGACGATCGTTCCGGCGAAGGATCTATAGAGGGTGAATAGGAGGAAAATGAGAAGAGTTCGAACGTCCAACTCACGGGATAACGAAAGCTCCCATGACTAGCAAATTCTGGCCAGTCTTTTTCACCAGCCAAACGGTTGAGAACAGGACAATGATGATGTAGAAACCCAGCACCATAGCTAAAAGCTGTGTTTGTAACACTGTGAACTTGAATCCCGAGATGATGATGGACTTGAACGCGCCAAGACCACTTGTTGGTAGTGTCGTGCAGACCGAGATCAGGCAATAACACCAGGCTTGCGGGTCAGTCAGGGCTTCAATGAATTGTTCCCGCTTCCACTTCTTGTTTTGCAAACTAGTCTGATTCTCACGAACCCGTTCCACCATTAATCTCTTGTCTCCCTCTGTAAAGCATTTGGCTCGCATGGGAGAGTCGGGCAGCCAGTACGCGACGAAAATGCCCCAGAGCACCGTCACACCACCATAGGCGATGAAGAGAGCCTGCCATGATCTGAGGGGGCCGCTGCTGATCAACGCGAAGCAGTAAGCGAGTAACCCACCCACGATTTGTTGGCCACCATTCATCATGTACCTAGATCCATCATGTCAAATCAAGGCTCTGGAAATATATCGCGGGGAAGGTTGGGGGTCAAGGTAAAGGCACCTACCAGTAAGTGACAGCGGCCGCCTGCTCTGAGCGTTTGTACCACATAGCACTGAGAGAAGCTTTAGTGAATGCAAGAACCTTGACTGGAGCAACTATCCTACCTTAGCACAATGAAAATTGGCTGACAGCACGTCTCGAACGCGCCAAGTAAAGTGCGGACAACGACCAAGCTGGGAAAGTTACGACAAGCAGCGTGGCATCCAAGGACGATTCCCCAGCAAATAATATTAAACGAGAGGTATTTCGCAATTGGGACGCGTTGAATAATCATGTTGGTGGGAAACTCGGCAATGAGGACGGCAATGTAGGTACAAGTTGTGAGCCACGAGAACTAGTCAGACTCGCATGTTAGCACTTCCGAGGTCACTCATGGAAAAGTTGGCCTGGCTAGAACGTCTATCTTACCTGCTGCCCAACGAGATGGGTGTCCTTGTTGAAGTCCATGATTGATACAAAGGAGATGGTTCCTTTGTCAAGTGCCTGCATAAAGTATGTAACAATCATGACAACCAAGACTCGCCTGTCTATCATGGTCTTCAAGCGTTTATCCGTATCCGGGTCAATCTCCACGCGTGTGGCTCCCGCATATTGAGCAACTTCATTATCGACCTTGTCATTTGGAGCTTTGAGATTGTCATCGATGTCAAATAACTCTGGCCTCTCGGCAGCATTGGTGACCTTGGGAGAATCCATTTTGATGATACAAGTGGCTCATAAAAACTATCTGTACGATAGCTCGATGATTCCACAGGAGGTTAAGCCCACCTCCAGTTTTTATTACTCGCAACACCGCGAGAAGCTGCACCGAAGCCGAGCCTAGATTGGCATCAGCTCTCCAAGAACCTGGGGTTTGGGGAAACTATGACTAACAACTAGCAAATCGGTTCTCGGCCCTTGGCAACAATTCATCAAACTGACCTATATTAAAAGGCGGATAGGTGGGTATGTGGAGATGTTACGCGGGGACCCCACGCCAGAAGTAGAGACCATTCGTGAAAACCTGCCTGATCAGCGTACTAGGATGAAGCTAGCCACGTATTGTTCCTCCGAGACTGAGGAATACACTCCTTGCAACGGACAGAGGCTCGTGGTCTCGGTATACTAAACCCCGATTCCTCGCCCTATATTGTCAGTATTCTGCGAAGGTGGCGTCGTTTCTCCACCCCAGGGAACACTATAACTCCTCCCTCCTTTACCGCGGTAAGAGTGAGATACCCAGGTCAGAACAGCCACTCTGATTAGCAAGTCTGGCATTGATCATTTATATTCTTCACGAATCTTTTGACCACCGCAATGGCCAATGTCATTGATGGAGTTGAGGGACCACGAGTTCATCAATCTATTCGGTTGTTGATTGACAAACTAGTCGGTCTTTCAGATGAGAGCAAGGAGTTTCTTTACCACTTACCGGATGGACGTATCCTAGATACGAAAAGCTGGGATGGCTGGGATTGGACTCATGGCGTGGGCTTATACGGCATTTGGAAGTATTACGAACTTACTGGGGACCCTAGACACCTCGGTCTCATCGAGGCATGGTTCGCGTCTCATTTCGACAAGGTTCTACCGAGAAGAACATCAACACCATGTCCGTTTTCCTTACGCTTGCATATGTCTACGAGAAGACTGGCAATCAAACATATCTGCCGTGGCTAGAGGCCTGGGCCGAGTGGGCTTTTCATGATCTTCCACGTACAGAGTACGGCGGAATGCAGCACATCACATATGTTAAGGAGAATGCCCAACAGCTCTGGGATGACACCTTGATGATGACAGCTTTGCCCCTTGCAAAGATTGGCAAGCTCCTCAACCGACCTCAATATGTGGAGGAGGCGCTACGGCAGATGTTGATATTGATCCAGTATCTCTTTGACAATCAGACGGGCCTCTTTTTCCATGGATGGAAGTTCGAGCCGACGGCTGAAGGCAAGACTGGCCACCACTTTGCAGAGGCTCGATGGGCTAGAGGAAACAGCTGGCTGACCATTGTCATTCCCGAGATGCTGGAGCTGATCGAGAACGACAGCAGCAGCCCCGCACTCGGGGCATTACGCTCACATCTAATCAACACACTTACGGCCCAGTGCAGAGCACTTGCCCAGCTTCAAGAGCCGGATTCAGGACTATGGAGGACGTTGCTAGACGTCCCGAGCTCCGAAGGGTCGTATCCAGAGGCTTCCGCTACAGCTGGGTTTGCCTATGGGATCCTCAAGGCCCGTCGCAAGCATCTCTTACCAAACGAGACAGGACTGGCTCACCTCTCACGAACATATGATGAAATTGCGTTGTTGGCAATTAAGGGTATATTGGCTAACATTTCTCCGGATGGCGAGTTGCTACAGACTAGTTTTGGGACTGGGATGGGCGATACGTTGCAGTTCTACAAGGATATACCTCTCACCAGCATGCCCTACGGTCAGGCAATGGCTATTATCGCTTTAGTAGAGTTTTCACGCAAGTTTTACTAATATGCAGAAAGCAATTCTTGGCTGGTTTGCCAACTGCAGGTTCTCCATAGCCTTCTGTAACAAAGAATAAATTGAACGAACGCAATCCTTCTGCGTAATTGTTATAACGCCCTCCCATCCGCTTGTGAGTTAGTGTCAGTCTATATAGTATTCGTAGTAATTTAGCTAATTACAAGCAGTAACCTAAAACTACTAGAAGTACCTAGGATTAGACCAGAACTGTTAAGAGTAGGTAGCCGAGATTAGTGGAGAATTATAGTCATACTTCTCTAGGCCTTCCGGAGGGCATTACAATATAATATAGGCTATTTATCTTAGACTAGAAGAGTTATTTAACTCTTTTGATCTAGAAAAGAGGATATATTTGAGTAAATAGCTCTTTTTAGATCTCTTAATTACTCTCCTTTACACTGATTCCCCTTGGAACAGGGATCAATACATGAAATCTATACAATGATGATCGTCTTATCAGCAGTATCTATACTCTATAATTGAAATACGCTGTGATGAGAGAACCTGAGCTGGCTCATCAGCATGCACTAACGTGAGACCTGGCTCTCCAAATCTCCTCGGCTTCCACTGCAGCGTCATCCTCGTTAGTAGAAACGTGTTGTGCACGAATCTTTTCAAGAACTCTCGCGGCTTCGGATGCATATTCGCACTTCATCCTAATCCTGTCACCGTATTTGTAGAACAAGAAAGGACATGGGACGCAAGCGAGAGCTAGGAAAGCTGGAATTGAACTGGCCCATTGGTTGCCGAGCTTGTCGTACATTTGCCGAGTGAACAATGGGAAAGCAGCACCAAATAACGACCGCAAGACTGAATTAGCGGCAAGCACCGAAGCGGCGAAAACGACATCTAATGAGGATGAACATCAGCATCCATCTCCTTACGTGCAGATTGTATGAACTTACAAGAGTCAATCAAGTAGTTTGTGAGGGACAGGAAAACCGACATGAGGCCAAAAGAGAAGAAGCTCGTTCCGATGATTGGGACAACCCAATGGACGGTTGGAAATGTCGTCCAAGCGAACCAAAAGAGGCCTACGGGAATGAAGATGGACCCAAGCAACCCCGTCGGAAGTCGAGCTTCAGGAGCTATTAAGCCTTTCTGGGAAGCTAGAAGACGGGAATATCGGTTGTTCTCAAATATCGACATCAGTGTAGCAAACAAAATGCCAACCGCAGATCCAATGAATGCCAGACCCCCAATGCCAGGACTCCATCCTCGCCCTATCTGGAAGACAATTGGGAAAGCTGCAAAGCACATGTAGAGTGTACCGTATATGATAGAATGATAGAGCGAGACCAGGAAGACGATGGGTTCCTTGAATAGCAGGATCCATGGACGTGTTAGGGCTGTCTTGAGTTGGTGTAGAATCGATTTCGGGGGCTGACCAGCATCCAGTGTCGAAATGTATGCTTTTCCCGTGATCTTGGATAACATGGCGGCGCGGCGGCGAAGAGTAAAAGGCGCGTATGTCTCGGGGAATAGAAAGAAGCCCAAAATCCATAGAACTCCCGTGAAGATTGCGAATAGGCCATGGAGCCATCGCCAGCCTTCCGCTTGCCCAAGGAAACCACCTACAATAGGTCCTGAAAGAAGTCAGCTGCATGCAACAGTGAACTAGAAAATTCTGTCCTCACCCATAGCCGGGCCCATGAATCCAGTCATGGCATAGATGCTTGTCGCAAGCCCGCGCTCAGACTGATCAAACATATCAGCGATCACGCCACCAGCATTCGCGAAGATGGCAGACCCAAAAGCGCTGGCGAAGAACCGAAGGGTGAGCAAGGTCTGAATATTCGTTGCGCAAGTCGCACCAACGTTGAACACTGTCAAACCCATGAAAGTGACGATGAAGATGTTCCTCCTCCCATACAACTCCGACAGAGGAGCCCAAATAAGCGGCCCAATAGCGAACCCAAGGACATACATTGATATGCCAAGGGTAGCGACCTCTTGCGAGACATGAAAACTACTTATGATTTCCCTAATCCCACCAGAATATGCTGAGCTTGCGAAGGTGAGCGCCAAAGTTGCTGTTGCCTGAAGAAGACTGATCATCCATTTCTTGCCTCTGGGCAAAGTCGTGGCGTCCTGCGGATCTTCGGGCATAAATCTCACAATGAATGGTGCTTCTTCTGTACCGTTTCCTTCATAGCTATGGTTGATGGTTTTCGTTGGATCAACACTCCCGAATAGCTTGGCCTCGATCCATTCGGATAGATGGAATCTTGCTGCCTCGACATCCGAGCCGGCAATCGTTGAAGACGAGGAGGAAACGGGATGATTAATGGACATGGTGTCTGAAGGGAGTTCGTTGACAATCAAAAAAGGATGTATAACTGAAAACCATATTAATACGTGAAGTTGAAGGGGACCGATGTCGATTGCTTGCAGAAGGATAAACAAATTGGATTGGTAATATTCCGTATGATTATTTCTCCCTGCTCACCCTAATCATACAGAACATTACCAATCCAAGTTGTTTATCCTTCCGCCATCGGGGTTTATCTGAGCAAAATATACCTAGGTATGTTGTAGTAAGTTGCGAAGATAAATCCGCGGACTTTTCCTCGGCATTATCTTCGGCCGCGTGGAGCCGCTCGATCACGTCAGTGCCGTTTGTTATAGCATCAATACTCTCGGTAACATTTAATTTGAGAGGCTAAAAGGATTACTGACTTGCGAAATTATTTTCGTCATTTTTGAAATAGATCTGCTCGTAACCAGTCAGAAATGTTAGCTCCCGTCTCTTCTGTCGTTCAGTTGGCTTTACAGAGCCTCATTACGTACCTTAGTCAGGGATATATTATATTTTAATGACCACCGAGATATTACGATAAGAATATTCAAGGAAAGGATAATCAAGGTTTCTTGCAAGCGTAAAAGTATCTTGTTGGCCTTAAATCCAGATATCAGGGTTTGGCCAGAGTGAAGCGTTCAAATATCTTTCATGTCTTGAATTTCATCGTTAACTCCTAAACAAGTGTGATAGTTGAACCTTGACCGGACCAGCTAGAAATGTAATTGCCAATCCCTCCTACTCGAAAGAGGCCTATACGTTTGTATACATTCTTTGCTTGAGGTTCCAAAACTAGGAATTTATTATGCCCTCCGCCATAACCCTCATAAACGCCAAACAACGGGAAGCACACACCCTCGATCTTGTCTGCTTCGTCAAACTTTCTGACGAGGTCTGATGTATCCAGTTTGAAATCGCCAGATGCATGACTTATCTCAGCATATTGGTGCGTCATTTCGTTGTCCGAATAGACTACGACCGTCTTTGAGTCCCCTACCCATCGGTAATGATATATCATGCACTCAATATCAAGCTCTGCCGATTGAAGTAAACCAAGGGGGTCACCATTGGGAGGATCTGGCACGATACGTTCGCCAATAAGCCTGATGAGAGCCACTGGGAGATTCGCGAATTTACCCCGGGGAATAGCGAGTTGCACATGGTCTCCCACAATGGATACCCAACTCCACGATGGGGCGTAGGCTTTATTACGCCGAGTTCGGTTCCCTTGGCTTGCACTTGTCTCCCACGAGAGATCTGCATGCAGGGTTCTCTTCCACAACCCTGCGAGATATGTGTCACCTTTCACCTCGCGAAAGGCCTTGGCAATACCAGACATGGCGATGAATCTGTCGGACTCCTCCGTAAGGTGGCAAGCAATGTAAATTGAGACCATGGTGCCCCAATGCCTATGGTGTATGTACTCTGGACGCTCGCCGGGCTGTGCTGGGGTCGGAGTACTCTGGGCTAGATCCAATCTCGAAGATTTGTAATCCGTGGTTTCGAGATATGCGCGCTCCTTTGTTCCAAGACTCAACAGTGTTCCGTCAGGGTCACTTGAGCAATGGATACTCTGCAGACATTCCCAGTACATTTGGTTTGGAGAAAAGTGAAGAATGCGGGGGCTCAGGAACCGCTCTTGAACGACCCAGCCGCGCGAGCTCAAAGGCGAGTTCTCAATATCGCTTTCCCAGATCGAATCATTCCAAATTAGCCAAGGCCCATCAACCATCCCCTTATTTCGATCCTTCAATGGCACATTGACTGTACAAGGCTGAAGAAGTCTTGGGTTCAGCTTTGGCGGACCAAACAAACCAATGGCGGAGGGTTTATGCGACGCCCCAACGGCAGATATGTTGCAATAGGAATGACTGTAAATGTCCGCCATTGAATTGGCTTCTTTCTGCCAGTCGGCCCGTGAGTCTTGGATTATACACAAGGAGTCTATCCAGATATACCGATGCCCTAAACGACGAACGAGAAGAATTGCATCGCGGAAAGTTGGCGATAAGCTATGGAGAGGGATTCCTTGGCGGAATTGATGCTCCGTTTCTATGCACAGCTTCAACATATTTTGGTTTCCCCAGCGGTGCGATAGGGTCAAGTATGGTGGAAATCGTGATGAATGCCCCATTGAGTTTTTAGTGGAATTTTCCCTTTCGATGTCATCCCTATGCCGTAGGAAAATGTCACCAGACTTTAAATCCGTGGGTTTGACGTCAAGGATCCTAGTTGGGAAGAAACTTCCTCCAGCTGGTTGACAGTGTTGGTGATTTGCTCCGCATAAGGATGTCCATTGCTCGATGAGTTGTAGGTCTTGGTCCGAGCCAAGCCTCCCGTGAATCTTTAGCCACGGGCGAGTTTCGAGATGGCGCCAAACTTCGGGATACTGGTCCTTCTGGGCTATTGAGACTAGTAGAGGAGTGTAAGCTGACGACGCACATTGAATTATCAGGGAACACTTTACTATGGAACTCTGAAGGAGTAGCCCAAGGACACTTCACATGGAAGTAAGCATCTCGCACGTCCCACATTCGGCAGTAAGTGTGAAAATCTTCCGTTGAGCGTGATGCTGGGGCATTATCATTGTGTAGTACTGATGACTCCAGATGTTCCCACAACCAAGTGCATATAAAGCACCCAATATGAAGGCTTTTTTGGAAGTCTTGAAATGTAGTGTGATGGGAAATGTTGAATCCAATACCAGGACGGCCTGGGAGATAATGCCACTGGTCGCGGTTCTCGATATCATTCCCCCCCTGAAAGCTCTTCCTGCAAGTGTCACATAGTACACCCTCGATACCTTCCATGGTTGTGTGTGTGGCAATAGTTGCGTCAATATGGGTAAATTGTCATACACGTAGAGTGAACTGATCGTGTGAAACGATGGCAGTGAGATCAATGAATGATCAACATTGCCTCTATGCTTGCTGCCCAATCTCTAGGTCAGGTCGCAATGAGCGTGAGCTTAGAGCCAATATATCCTCCACTGTGCATAAACTAACACATGACCGCCCCCTTCATTACTGACTAAGTTTTTAGATGGCACATTAGGAAGCTCATGTCCTACGTATATTTCCATATGTTTCGAGTTTGCTTTGCTATCACTTTAAGAGTAAGCCACGCCCTGCCAGTGGCGCCGGGAAGGTGAAAGCCAAGTTCTATGCCAAGTCGATCTTACTACAGGGAACCATCAGTAGCATGGCACCAAATGACGAATCAATCAGCTAGCGCACGAGGCTTGATCTCTTTCTTTGGTCGATGATCGTGCTGCCATTCGCCGGCAAAATCAGCTGGTGGGACCTCGATGAAATTACGGGCTCCGCCTAATTCATCGTTTCTCTGGGAAAGCAGCATATTGACGGATGGGCATTCAGCTCTCCATAGGTACGCTTCGCGTTGAGTGAAGTATTCGCTGTAGAGGCGCCAATTCAACCACTCGAAGTTTTTCAAAAACCTCATACTGAAAACTCGAGAGGATCGAGAGGCAAACGGCCGGTCCGTCAAGATCTCTCATGACTCTCGGCCTGCAACTAGCGCTGAGCCATTGCAATCTAGTGGCTGTCCATAGTCTCAATATGTTCTAGCCCCAGGGGATATTGGCAACTGGTGTGTTTCTGCACGCGAGAACTGACGCTAGCCTTTAGGCTGATGGATATCTGCAGCTCATAGCCGATCAGGTCTCGAACGGGACTTTGAGTCGTGTGAGAAAAACAGACTGGATGTTTTGTTTTTCTTCTTCTTCACCTCTTCACTCGTTAATAATCTTCTTCCTCATTGCGCTGTAATTGTTGCTGAGCAAGATGAGGCTGTCACTCGTTTCTCTTGCCGTGTTCGCGGCTCCATCCCTCGTTCACGGACGCAGACACAGATGCTCCCGGTCCACGCCTCTTTCATCAGCTGCTGCCGCCACGCCGGACACCAGCAGCGGATGGACTTCCACTCCTTCAGCCAGCGTCTCCCCTTCGTCTGTCATTATCGCCTCCTCGTCGACCCCGATCTTAAGTGATAGTTCTGCAGTCAGCCCATCAGCCTCAACGCCTACACCCGGTAGCGATGTGCCTACTACTTTCAGTATTGGAACAACTCCCGCTGGAACGCCATCATCAAGTGATGTTTCCGTTACACCATCCTCAACTGATATCTCCGCTACGCCATCCTCAACTGATATCTCCACTACACCATCGTCGAGCTTGTCCTCTACTTCCCTAGAAGTAAGCAGCAGCGCTTCGGAAACCCCCATTGCTTCTACAACACCCGCGGAATCGACCACTCTCATCACGCAAACGACACCCAGCGCTTCAACAGTGTCCAGCGTGTCTATGACGCTTGCCTCATCCACGGTTATAAGCTCCTCTTCCTCCAGCTCCGCACCAGCTGCCACACCAACCGGTTGGCAGTTACAGTCAAGTGGTGCAAACAGCGCTTACGCGGGCAGCTTCATGCTTGGTTACACGCAATACAAAGATGGACCCCATCTTCTCGACCCCAGCACGACCACGCCCGACGTCTACTCAAAGATGGAGCTCTACATTGAACCCGGGACGGGCTACCTCTTCTGGATCATCGATGGCGTTAACAACCGATATCAATTCTATACCACTTACGACGAGTTCAACGAGAATGGGGAATATTATTACAATGTTAACCCGGGTCTCATCGCTGTTTATGACAGGACAGACCTTAGCGGCAGACACGTGCAGCCCCTCGTGTGCTCTCGGACTGCTGCTTCATTCAGCTGCTCCGCCAATACGCCCGCTGGCGTGTTCAGCCACTTCATGGTCAACCCTGCATCGAACTATTATGACAGCTCAATTGCCTTTGGGAGTTCCGTTCCTTCACCTTACCAGGAGGTTACGTTTGCAGCCGTTGATGTCTATTAGATCATTTGGATGAGGAATTATATTTGAATTTTATACAGAATGCTTCTTCCTCGGGATAGGCATAGAAAGAACCGTGGTTGAAAATACCAGCATACTCATACTATATTATTTAATTCAATGCTGATTCATGAGCTAATTAGACTAACTTAGAACTACTGTTCACAAACGAATACCATATCGCTTCTGCTAAACTCACGCTCCAGCGATTTCAAGCTGTTTGCTCATGGGGAAACAAGGCTCTTTCCGTACCTGACCAGGTCATGTTAATCTAGATTCCTCAACAGCTATATTTTCTTTTTCCTTGCACAAGACCGGTATGTCGCTTTGAAATACTCGGGATGGATACTGGGATATGGATTTGTCAAACTAAAGACGCGATCCCTGAACCTTAGGACCTCGGGGTTAAAATAATTACCGAGTTCATATAATGCCGAAATGCCGACGGGCTAAGAAAACCAGTACTGTCGGCCCTCCCACAAGCTTCATGAATATCCGATCGATTTTACCCCCGCGGGATCCTAACGACTCAATCAAATGGATCGTTCCGACGCCCAGAATCGGTCATCCCAAAGGAATGGGTCAGTTGAATCCAGCCCATTGGCCAAGCGCAGCAAGGCATGCGTATCTTGCCGAGCACGCAAGGTCAAATGTGATGCGGATGTGGTCGGCCTGCCGTGTAGTAGCTGCACAAGCAGGCAATGTCCCGAGAGTTGTGTCTTGTCCCTGCGCAAGCCACGCAGGAGGTATATCAAATCCCGAACTGCAGTCTAGATATCTTGCTCTCCCACTTACTACATGCGTTTCAGGAAATTGGATATAAATACAGCTAGAGAAAAGTCTGGAAGAACAAGTATTAGTTTAACAGTAAGTAAAGCCGAGCTATCACTGGTACGCCGTGATATGATCTATCTAGATGCAATCCTGTTTCTATGATCCCGAGATTACGAACTTCGTGTGAACTGACGGGTCCCCTTGAAAAGCCACCAGCAACCCGATTACAACAGGTGTCAGAATGTGAACCAGTTCCTCAATCTCGCGCAATCGAATCAACATCTGCTACCAGTGTTGTCAGTTCCTATCAGAGTCTCAACGACTCAAGAGACTCTCGTCCTCGGCGTACACGGCGATCGCGGTCCGATCTACCGTATCTCAATATGATACAAGACGCCGTAAATAGCGCTACATCTGGGGAAGAAGTCGGCATAAATCGAAGAAGCCCCTCCATTTCAAGAGAAGAAGAGCACAACAATCTTGACACTTGGTTTGGTAATAAGCCCCCGGGGCTCGATGATAATGACTATGACTATCTTGTTAAGAAAGGAGTATTCGAGTTACCTGCTCAACCTCACCTGTGAGAATGAAACCTCGCCGGATTTTGTAGGCCTTTTGTGTTGACTCTTCTACTTAGAGATGCGCTTATTCGGGCTTACTTCGAGTATCTTTGGCCATTTTCGCCCATCATTTGCAGAACTGATTTCATTCAACGCTATAGAGCAGGTAACTGTTCTTTGTTTTTACTCTACGCTATTTTAGCAACCACAGTGCCATTCGCGCCTGAAGATGCCATATCTGGGTTAGGCTTCCAGGATCGATCGGCTGCCCAAACAAGTTTCTTCTCAAAATCGAAGCTGCTTTATGACTTTCATTGCGAGAGGGATCTCCTCGCCATGTTTCAAGGCTCAATCGTTCTAAGCATCATCATTCTGGACTACCCAACAGACAAGGATTTTCAGCACTGGTTCTACAACTCCATCCGTCTCCTCGTCAAACTTGATGTACCTGAAATGTTTGTTATTCTCCAATATTTTGCTGATAGAGAGTCATGACTGAGATCGAGATATAGTTGCGCTAGACAAGAAGATTCTTGCAAGGTACAAAAACTGTATAGGAGGATTTGGTGGGTTCTTTATGTACGTACATCCTGCTCTTTCTACTCATCTTCTGCCCATTAATCATCAGTCAGAACCGAGATGTCTTTAATTCCTTTGTGAATACACGAAACCTGCGACTACTCGAAGTTTTACCGTATATTAAGCCAATCGAACAAGGCGATTGGGACGAGGAGGACACGTTGGAGGGGCATGAGTTATTAGAGCCGATATCAGAAAGACAGAAGACTTCACTGGTTGCCCATTGCGAACTGGCTCAAATTTGTTAGTATCCCGCAATTTTTATGATCCATCAGGTATGCCGAGCTGACGAGACAAGTTTCGGCACATCCGCTGAACACCACCAGCGACATAGGACAAGATCCCCTCACATTTATGCTCCCGGTCGAGGAATGGCGAATGTCTCTCGGCGAAAGAATGGGCATCCGAAACCAGTCGTACGACGGAGAGGCATATTATCCCGAAATAATGGCAAGGAGTTATCTATACGAGTGTATCTTGTGTCGGCACCTTCGAAAACGCCAGGAGGTCAAGTGGGGTGGTTGGGCAAAGCAGAGGCTTCGGTCCGCCATTTACGAGCTCGATGCCATTGTTGGCAGAGTCTTGGCAAGTGGAACGATTAAGAAATTTCCAATGGGGTTGTAAGCGAGCCAAATTGTTCCAAATCAACATGCCTTGCCCAGGGTGCTAATCTTCAGTAGTGTCGCAACTGTACCGGCGCTGCTCGCTTTGCACATCGAAATGGCGTTGGACCTCTCAGAAACCGAACTTACACGATCTATGGCCCGAGTGTCTATTAACCAAACTATGCTCGCTCTGGGACAGATGCAGCACGTCCCAGCGATAAAGCGAGGCTTGCCCGCCTTCGAGTCAGTTCTTGCCAAGAAAGATCTGTATCATGTGACAGGCCACAGCAATGCCGAAAAGGCTTCCCCGAGGATACCTGCATCAAGGCATGCTCCAGATGACAGCGCCTATCCACCGTCTGTGCCGCAGCCTGGTGTCTCTTCGGCTGACTCTGGCTTGGTGGACTACCCTAGCTTCCCCGAGGATTTTCTTGGGTACGATTTCTTGGATAGATGGCAGCTGGAGCAATGGGAGTTTGTACATCTTTAACGAGCCTTTCTCCCTTAAGAACCGAAAAGCTGATGGTTTCTTCGGCAAGTGCTTACCAGCATGCCTCGTTCATGAATAGTCGTTCATAAATAGTATTATTTAAGTTGGGATTATGGATAAGAATAGAAAGTATTTCAATTATCGGGGGGTGCTATCATAATCTACTCAGCTCAAGCACTGATTGATTACGTATCTCATTTGCTGGTTTAGACTTGGCTTGATCAGCGTACACCCACGCCACACATTAATTCACAAAATAGCAGCAAGAGATAATTTTCGTCAGAACATAAAGATCATGTGACTTCAACTTAGAATTTCCATCTTAAAGGCTTAACAGTTGCCACTGAGCCGGCCACCTCTTACATGACGATGCAGACAGGTGTGTAGGGTAGGCATTGCCAAAGTGATGGCAGGGGTATTAAGAGAAATTAGAGGCCGCAAAGGTGTTTCTATTTATAGGCTTTACTTTCTAAGTGGGCAATCATTATTATTTCAAGATGTTTATTCTATTTATGCCACTGGCATTATTCATTATCTGGGCTTTTGTGATCCCTGCTTTATTGACAGGGCTATCCGGATCAATAACTGGGCTCAGGGGTGAATATGGAGCCTTGCGCGCGGCAGTTCCTCAGTTCGGCTCAGGGATATCTGCCGAGCCAGTCTACCGACCCGCGCGGGAGCCATCCACACGCGCGGTTGCGCTGCAGGACCACCCTCGATTGCTTGGAGGATGCTCTGCGTGGGCGGCAGGAGCCAGATAGAGTGTCTGTCCAAGCAGAGGCAGCGATCAGCCCTAGACAGCCGGACTGCCCGTCTGATGCCGTCAAAGGTTCCCCTCTGGCTAGAAGCATACCTGATTTGTGCTCTTAATAGTAAATGGTCGAGAATTGGAGCTGTTCAATTTAGGTGCGGAGATATTGCCTAATACGTGGTCTGGTTTTCAGTACCTTGCGTGTATCGTACAGCAGTCTACCTGGTTCCTACTCCCTGCCATACGATCACCTTATGGCTACATACTGAGCGGAGATTACAGAGCCATGTATAGCAATGGATAGCTCGGCATGAAAGGGCCTAGAGATTAGTCAATCGATTGGCACTGAGTGGACCTACTTGGTTAAACCAGAGTACCTGTATCTGTGCGCTCCCTGATCCAAGTGTCCGAGAATGAAGGAAGAATTATATCGGCAGTTCGTGTGTCTCCAACATGGATACCCCTTGCTCGAGGAGCTTCCGACCCTGAATGAAGTAGGCTGCCAGGTTGATGACAGCGGCCAACTTGATTGCGCAACTACCAACATGAGTTGGCCGATATGTGCAGGATTAGCAGTGTAGTATCACCTATTTTTAACTCCTAACATTTTCAATGTAATGGACGGCTGGATCTCATGAGAATCCGTCGGTTTTAGCAGCTCCCAACTTGCCCAAAATGGAAGTAAATATCGCTGAGAGGAGATATTTAAACCTGACGTGTTCGCCGTCATCTAGCTGCTCTCTCTCTCCCAACATCAAAACACAAACAAGCATATTTTTACTTTTCCTTTATTTCCCTTGACTCCCATTTTACTTGATTTTTTCTTGTCTGAACTCTGCGTTGCTGGTCAAGCCTACTTTCTCCTTCATTCTTTCAAGATGCCTTCTCTGAAGCAGCTCTTCGTTCTTGCGGCCCCTTTCATGGGCCTCATTCAACAGGCCGCGGCCAATCCTGACATTGATGAGAGCAGCGACCTTATTGCTCGGGACGATTTTGAAAGCGACCTATATGCCCGAGGCGCAGGGGGCGGTGTCATTAAGCGTCCTGGTCCTGGTCCTAGACCTCCAACAATCGTCGTCACTCCTCCCCAGAGACGACCACGATCCCTGAACCGCCGAGGTGCTGGAAACGGTGCCATTAAGCGTCCTGGTCCTGGTCCTAGGCCTCCAACAATCGTTGTTACTCCTCCCCAGAGGAAACCCCGATCACTCAACCGCCGAGGTGCTGGAAACGGTGTTATTAAGCGTCCTGGTCCTGGTCCTAGGCCTCCAACAATCGTTGTCACTCCTCCCCAGAGGAAACCCCGATCACTCAACCGCCGAGGTGCTGGAAACGGTGTTATTAAGCGACCTGGTCCTGGTCCTAGACCTCCAACAATCGTTGTCACTCCTCCCCAGAGGAAACCTGGGCGTCACTGAGGTGTTCGAAATAGGCAGCCACGAGTCTTGGGATTCGTCCCCCTCGGTTAGCTATCCACCTGCTCGCACCACTACCGATTCTAGCCAATGGCCGAGATACCGTTATCATCAGCTCTACCAAACTTCAATTCAGGTTTTATACATAACATGAAATTGAGTGATTGGGTCGACGTCATTAAAGCCTTACTGGCTACTATTGAGTGGGGATGCGGGTGTCAATCTGAACTTCTGCCAATTGGGCTGTTCAAGGATACCTAACGTGTGATAGTCTTGTACCATAGTTTACTTTTTTTTAGATATTAAATTCTAGCATGAAATGTGTTTGATATTGTTATAGTCCCGTTGAGACGTGGACAGCTCAGTCTCGATGTAAGCATGCTACTACCTAGACATGCCTATGACCGAATTCTCAATTTCGATCCAGCTTAGCATCATCTAACACGCCAGCTCTAGTAGCCTCGGTGAGAATCAAATGCTCATAATCGTCGCTGCGAATTGTGGCCTTCACAGGAAATGGTTCATCGATGGATTCTAAATTGAGAATCTTGGGGTTGTAGGGACCATCCTACACGTTTGAATTAACAACACACCTCAGTAGCCGTTTTAGAAAGAGCCGGGATAACTCACTGCTTTGAAGTCAACACACTGTATAAGCCTCGCAATATTGATGAAGAGACTTCTCTGAGCCAGGCGATAGCCAACACAGATGCGCCTACCGCCGCCAAACTGCCAAAGTCCATGGCTAATATCTGTCTCAAGGCCATTCATCCATCGATCTGGGTCAAATGCAGTGGGGTTCTCACACTCACTACCGACTGCCACTTCGTTGATCACAAAACCGGTGCCCACCGGAAATTTATAGCCTTCAAAATCAATATCTTGGGAGGCAACATGGTCAGGTGTGACGACAAAGATCGGCCGCCAGCGCAACACTTCCTTTGCAATGGCGCAGATAAAGCGCAGATTTTCCATGTCTGCAAGCACCGGAAGACGAGCATCCTTTCCATAGCCGCATACGTGATCAATCTCGGCTCTGGCCTTGAGGAAAGGCTCCGGGTACTCAAGCATCGCCATTACCATGATGTTCAGCGCTTCTCGTGTCGTGTCACTTCCAGCCTCTATCAGCTGCATGGCGAGATACATACAGTCTTGATCATCTCCCTTGTATCTCGTGTCTTCGTTAAGCAGAACATCTCGCACAAAGGATGGTGGAGCGGTTCCCTCGTCGACTTGTTTCTTGACTGGAGCCCACCATGAGTTATACACTCCATAGTTCCAGTCGCCCAGGGATTGCCAATGGGCACGCCAAAACTGGAGGACTTTAGGCAACCGGGCCAGCTCAGGAAACCAGTCGATGATGCTGGAGCCAATACTCCCGACGAAAAATGTGACACAGTTCTGTAGATCTGCTAGTTCCTGAGTTGACTTGGCAAGCCGCTCTCCCAGCACAATGCGATGGACAACAGAATTCGCATACCGATAGTGGTGCTTATACCACTTCTCCGGGTGAAAGAGGTATTCAGCCATCATCTGCGTACTCTCTAGCTCTTGCCATTCTCCGTACTGCTTCAGCGCACTGCCACTTAGGAGACTATGCATTACGCGCCGGCGCTCCGACCAGGTTTCTTGCGGGAGAATCAACGACCGCCCATCGCGGCTGACGAGACCGCTGGCAATTGGCATGGGTGAGCGGGTGTTTGTCACACTGCCGCGCTTGGCGATGATCTCAGAGACAACCCGGTGGGAGTTGAGGAAGATCCATGTTTTGGCACCGAGATGAACCGTTGTCATCTCTCCATACTTGGCGATCTCCCAAAGCTTGCAACGGCACTTAGTGGGGGTCCAATAACCATCTTGGAGAATAGTTTATCTTACAAATTTGTGATTGGGATCCTGACGACCCATTTTTAAGTCAAGCAGACTCCCAAGTACTGGAAGACCTTTCGGCCCGGGAGGGAGATGGGGGGAGCGACCATCTAGAAGTTTTCGATTGCCAGTTGGTTTAAAGTACAGTGAGATGACCCCAAATAACACAAGGAAAACGAAAACTGGTCCTGTAGACATAGCCAAGATCCATGTCGCTTGACTGGAGTCGCGAAAATATGAGCTGATTTGGGTTATCATGATAGACAACTGGCGAAAGCTTGTGATGCGAAGTGCCCGTTACACAAGATTAATAGTCGTCTAGGAGGCTCATACCGCCATACTTAATGATCAAGCCAGCGGATGTAGGGTTTAAACAACCGACTCTGGTTCCTCGGTACCCCTCAAAGCTGTTGTGTTTCGGCACGGTCCCGCCAACTTGGAAGGCTTCCGATTTGATGTTTGGGAAGACTAACGGGATGATTCCGTGGAGTGACGTCGCTCTTATATTTATATCCCTATCCTAGATGCCGAGACAGAAACCCGTGACATACGACCAGTCGTTTGTTTCTCCCGCTTCGTCAGCAGAATGATTTCACTCCGATTTATGTTCTTTACCATACTCACCATGGAACCGGTGACTTCTGCCCTGGGTATCGACACCCATTTTCATGCCTTGCCTCCCGCGTACATTGATGCACTCGCTGCAGCTGGTGGAGATCCGTCCGGCTATCCAACCCCAGAATGGACTTTGGAGGCAGCCCTCAAGTCGATGGCCTTGGTGGGAACTTCGCTAGGTATGTATTAATTCATCTTCATCTTAAAGCTTTAAGGAGACGTCTGAATTTTGACGTCTCTCCCAGGGATTCTGTCTGTTTCATCGCCTGGTGTCTCAATTGCCGGGACAGGCGACAGCGCAAGGAAACTTGCACGTACTCTCAATGACAATCTTGCCGATTACGCCTCTTCATCTTCATCTAAGGGCAAGATCGGCTTCTTCGGAGCCCTTACAGACTTTCAAGATGTCAGCGGCACTGTAGCTGAGATCGAATATCTCTACGGCGAGCAAGAGTCATGCAATGGAGTCACCGTTTTCACAAGCTACGGAGGGAAGCTGCTCGGGCATCCTCAGTTTGCGCCAATCTGGGCGGCACTTCAGAAACACAAAGCACTCGTGTTTCTGCACCCTTCAGTCTTGAGTGTCGAGCCTCACTTGATCGGATTCGGCCTCCCACAGCCGATTGTGGACTATCCTCTTGCCACAACCCGTGCAGCCACCGATTTGGTAATGACGGGAACGCTTCGAGCGAACCCGGATATTGATATAATCCTTTCTCACGCCGGTGGTGCCGTGCCTTTTGTAGGCAGTCGCGCGATCAATGCATTGGGCATTGCCAGCGTCGCCCAGACAGCCAATGTCACCTTGTTGCAGGCCAAGGAGGACTTTGGGCGCTTCTACTTTGATATTGCTCTCAGTACGAGCTCTGCCCAACTGGACGGTTTGCTGGATTTCGCTAGCTCGGATCATATCCTGTTTGGCTCCGATTTCCCATACGCACCTCAGTATGGAATTGAGGCAGTCGTGCTGGAATACAAGAAGTATGTTGCCACGAACTCGAGGGGAGCTCAAGTGGCCCCGGATGTTTTGCGACGAAATGCGGTACAACTTCTAAATAAACATAGCCAGGGTCAAAGTTATGTTTGAGGCGGGCACTGAGTTGTCTTCAGTGCGGAAGGTGAAGTTAGGCATGTCTCGTCATATGTAGCAGAAGGCGGAACATATTTCCCAATAGAAATTTCAGCGCACGCAAGTCACCGTCATCAGTTATTAGCTTGGATATTTCAATACATGATTGCAGAGGAGAAGAGTTTATCGTGAAGCTGTCGTCCAGGGTGAAAGGTACATGTAATCTAGCGGATGGTTCTGAAGGGGTACAAGGGAAACTGTATAACGCGAGAACATCTGTTGGTACTCTATCGGGGACCTCGGAAGAAATAATCACATCAGAGCTTGACTGGAACTCTTCAAACCCAATGCTTGCTTGAAAATCACTTTGTTCCGAAATCCCTCGGCAATTCTTCACGTGAGGCAGAGTCTCTACACATCATATCGGCTCTAACCCGCTGCTGCTCAACTATATGTGCGGATGTCAACGATCCCGGAGCCAATCCGACGTTGATACTCAGATAATATGAGTTATCTTGGAGTATTAGAGACCGTTGGTACACCAACTAATGATGTTTCTACCTCGCAATTGCCTTGGAAGACCAAACTTTTCTTCCTTAGAAGCAGCAAATTGTTTCACCATGATATCACTACCACGCGAAGGATTCACAATCGACTTTGTGGGCTCCGTAGCCCGGAACACCATTCTGAACCCCTTTGTTCTGATACCGCTTACCGCAAGCTACTACATGCTCAAGCCTACATACTCGACTGGGTCTAGGTTGAACAGTATTTTTGGGATAGCCATCCCTATGCTCACTGTGTTGACTTTGTATCTCCTCATCACCGATTTTTTGAATAAAAAGTACCATAATAACTGGGCCAGCGATTCGACATGGGATTGGGAGAAAGAGCTCGTCGTCATCACGGGTGGAAGTGGCGGTATCGGCGCCCACCTCGCGCAACAACTCCATCATGGACGATCTAATCCCATCCTTGTCATTGTCGACTGTATTCCGTTGACATGGACTCCTCTAGATGGCCAGCGCGTCTTTTACTACCAATGTGATCTTGGTAGTAGCTCGCAACTCCGCAACGTATGCCAACGCATCCGTGAAGATGTTGGACACCCCACAGTGCTTGTGAACAATGCGGGCATCTCACGGGGTGTTACCGTCTGCGATGGCTCCTATGCAGATGTAGAGGCTACTATCCGCATTAATCTTATAGCTCCGTTTCTGTTAGCGAAGGAGTTTCTCCCAGAGATGGTCCGTCGGAATCACGGCCACATTGTTAATGTGAGCTCTATGAGCGCCTTTCTTCCGCCAGCGCAAGTGGCTGATTACGCTGCCACCAAAGCTGGACTGAAAGCTTTTCACGAGGTATCTCCACGTTCTACAAGATCTCTCATTTTCTGCTGACGTTCCGGCACCTAGGCACTTCAATTGGAGCTGAAAAATGAACATAAAGCGGACAGAGTCAGGCTATCAATTGCCTTCCTTAGTTTTACACGGACACCTTTATTCAAAGGCGAGACGAATCAGTCAAATTTCTGGTTTCCCCTTCTGGATGTAGACTCTGTTAGTGAGGAGATTGCGAGAGTGTTGTGGAGTGGTTATGGCAAGACGATATTTATGCCTGGGATCATGCGCTACGTTGTGATGATGGTTCGTATTCACAAGACAAAACAACCAAGAGAGTGAACTTGAACACTGATACTTGACGCTAGGGCTTGGGACCTGAATGGATTTGGCGTCTTGTGAGAGAGGGGACTGGTAGAACTCGGGTTGACTTCAAAGGGAGGCAAAGGTTAGACCCCACGTCTGGGGCTTTGCTGTGATATACTCGGGCTGTCGGCTATCTTATGTCACCCAGGAAATGGTGTATTGTTGTAGTAGCTTCATTTAAGGTTTTCATCGTGACTTATATTGCTATATTATCTTTGAGGCCCTGCTAAATTGTGACGGTTCGTTGTCTCATATGAAGTAAGAAGCACTATTGGGCCTGAAAATCCCGCGTGTAGTCGAAAAGATCAATATTTTCTTCGAGAGAACACTGCCATGTACGCCTTGCGCTGCCTAGGTACGGCTACATTGGATGGGTACGCAACTAAAGGACGTAGGAGAAGGCGGAAAGCACCCGACACGCAGTGACGGAGCTGCCCCGACGGTTAATATATCTCAAAGTTTAGCTTGTGACATTCCGAATGCTCTAAAACTATATAAACTTTCAAATCTTTATTGATAAACATTGGTTTATTTGAGCCACCCCTGTTATAGTAACTAAGAAACTGCGACGTAAACGTTCACCAGAAGATCGCCACTTAGCGATGACCATGACATCCAAAGAGATGAGGAGAGAGAATTACAGCCAATTTGCCTGCATCGGCACAGGCTTCTCGGCAATCTGTCTTGGCGCGACATTGAAGCGTTGGTACGGCATCAGTGATATTCAATTCTTCGAGCGATATTCTGAGCTAGGTGGTACATGGTTTACAAATACATACCCAGGTATGCAAAAGTCCCAACATCTAAGCAGAATAAGTACTGAATTTTGATAGGCTGTGCTTGTGACGTTCCCGCTGCTCTCTATAGTTACTCCTTTGAGCCAAATCCAAATTGGAGTCGGGTCTTACCATCCCACGATGAGCTCTGGCGATATCTTAATACCGTGGCAGAAAAGTATGAGTTGCCTCCCAAGATGGCCTTTGGGATGAGTGTGGAAAAGTGTGAATGGATAGAGCAGTGCAAGAGATGGCGCCTCACCGTTAGACATCTAAAGACCAATGGAGTGTTCTTCCACGAATGCCGGTTCCTCTTTGCTGCGGCGGGCCAACTTGTTCAACCTCGCGAGCTTGGAGTTCCGGGTGTTGATAAATTCCAGGGGTCTATTTTTCACTCTTCGAAATGGCCTAGAAATCTTGATTTGGGTGGCAAAAATGTCGTTGTGTTTGGGAACGGCTGTACTGCAGCACAGATTATACCTTCCATTACGCCCAAGTCAAAGCATGTCACGCAGATCGCCCGGTCGAAGCACTGGATTCTACCACCCATTGATAACGCCAATGCAGCGCTTCTTCGAAATATCTTCAAGTATGTCCCGGGTACCATGGCTCTGCAACGGCTCCTCATGTTTCTGGTCGCGGAGAACGAACTTAGAGGGTTTCCCATGACTCGTTCAGCAGCCAACTTTCGCCATCGCCGCCGTGCCCAAGCGGAAAAGTACATGAGAGACACAGCACCAGCCAAGTACCATGATATGCTAATCCCAACGTTTGAGATTGGGTGCAAGCGGAGAATTTTTGACTCCGGGTATCTCGAAAGTCTACACTCTGAGAATCTTACTTTGACAAACAAACCTGCTGTGGAGATTCTAGCCAATGGCGTCCAGATGGATGATAGCTTCATTGAGGCGGATGTTATCGTCTTAGCTAACGGCTACATTACCAATACCTTTCTGGGAGGTATCGAAGTTATTGGTCGAAACGGGTCGCTCAAAGAGCATTGGAAGACATACGGTGGCGCTGAAGCATACAATTGCTCCTCGATGAGCGGATTTCCGAACTTCTTCATGATTTTAGGTGTGCTTCTTTTTGTGAACAGCATGTATTGGCTTGTACTCTAACCTTCTCTAGGACCGAACGCCGCCACTGGGCACACCTCTGCCATTTTAGCTGCCGAGAATACCGTTAACTTTGCATTGCGTATCATTAAGCCCATTTTATATCAGGAAAGAGGCGTCGTGGACCTGGATTCGAACGCTGAAGATCGCTATGTCGAGCGTATCCAGCATGATCTCTCCAAGAGGGTTTGGAACTCCGGTTGCCAGAGCTGGTATATTGAGACCAGTCCAGACAAGGCCAAGACATGGAATGCAATGAGCTATCCATACTCTCAAACATACTTCTGGTATCGTAGCTTGTTTCCGACGTGGAGTGATTGGCGATTTTCTGTAAGTAGTGTCCTTGACCCATCTCGGCTCAACCTGCACTGACATATTTAGGATGTTGATACTTCGCCATCCAAGGTTCCGTCCAAAGCATTCGGGTCGCTGCTTGGGCTTGTTTTTGTGGCCGGTATATATCTCTATTCTAGCCACGTTAAAGTAGCTTGGTCGTGGGATCACTTTGGGCTTGCGGATTTCAGAGAGTTTTAGTGAGAGCACTGAGCGAAATTATTCATATCTAACTGCTTACTGCAACATAGTATGATTACAACTCTGAATTCACCAGGAAAATTCCGTTTATGGAAAGAAGTTTATACTTGATGCAAAAATTGTTCGCATGACATGGTAGATGTTTATGGTAGCGAATCATGGAAAGAGAAGCCTGGGGCGATATGAAAAAGAGACTACCCTTCTTATGACTCGTAAAGCAAATCTTAAGAAAGGTCTTAGCTTTGTTGGTTCATTCTTTCTACAGGAAATAATTGTGCTAATTTGTTACATGAATTAGATTTTATATTTATCAAGGCTCTTGAAACTATAGAATGCCCTATCCTCTAAAGGTGATTAAAAGAATCTATAATGATAGGGAGAAAGTGTATAATCATTCAATTTATAATATCTGGTTACTTCATACAGGTTCAACATGACTCAAATGTTGAATTCCGTAATGTCCGTAGCACCCCCTTCACTCACGATTGATTAAATCTTCTTCATCAGCCAATCCTTCATCCACACTCTCATAGACTGAATGCACTCCCCATCTTCATTTCTCTGGCCCTCAAGCAAGATAAAGTCGTGCGCTTGCTTTATCTGCAAGTCATACCGTAGTGACGGCATACACTCCACACGCCGTACCTCATCGACAAATACTTCCACCTGATCTAGAAACACCTCGTGACTTCCGACCGTAACGTACATATGACTCAAGACTAAACCAAGTCTTTTCAGCCAAACCCTGTCGCGATCAAGGGGGAAAGCAAGCTTGCTCAGAGAGCCATGCCCGTCCGGAAGTAGCTCCTTTGTTGATTTGTCCACCGTTTTGGCCGAAAGCATATCGATAGATGAATTCTTCAAGAATGAAGGATCCTTCGTAGATTGAGACAGCCACGGAGACACAAGAAATGCACCTCCCAGAGGCTCAGATATGATCAGTTCGGGGACTGATGGATGCGGCTCAACCAGATGGCAGAGTACCTGCGCTGCTAGATTCCCGCCCGCAGAATCCCCGCCGATGATAACATTTCTTGGGTGGATGTTTCGACTTAATGTATGTGAAAGTGCTGTTACGGCCTGGCGTAATTGGTCGGGATACTTTGCCTTAGGGCACAATTGATATTCCAAAATGGCGACTGCCACCTCGATGTCCGTCTCCCGACCTGCAGCCACATACGTCCTCCAACACCATTCCAAATGGCCGGGGAGTAATGGGGCAACATATCCTCCGCCGTGAAAGAAAAGGACGATCTTTTTAGCCACGTGGCGACTTCCGACCCACAGAAGTGTTGCATCAGACTCCAAGAATTCTATATCATAAGAAAGCACATTCGTAGTGCCTAGGTCAGTTTCGGCTGCTTTCTTTTTCTGTATCCACAACTTGTATGTTTCTCTTGTAGAAGAAGATAAGTACTGGATTTGGCGCGGGGAGAGAGTTCCCAGCACAATCTTCAAAATGGCGGACACGAGGAACAAAGACGCTGGGATTCGTCGAATTTGAGTGATGACCAATACTCGAATTACAGAGAACAGAATCTGCCAAGGGGCTGTAAAACATAATCAGTTATCTAAAAAGTAGTGGAACAAATAAATGCAGTCACTCTGAGTCGTACCTATAAACACCAGGCGCATGTACAAAGCCACCTTCTCAGGCGTAGAGAGTGCGTATGACATTGTGACGCACCCAGTGAGAAATAGTGCTACCTCTTATCTTAATGAGTTGAGACTTTTTGGGAAATCCGGTGGGCGGCAAGGCTTATATTATTTACTTAGATGGGAACATCCTTACCCCATGCTTCAAGTCACGTATTCCATACTCAAATTGTTCGAATAGGGTCCTTGTTCAGCTCGGATCCTTTCCGACCTGTCCAGGCCCAGGTGGCATAACATAGCGGAACTGCCCCGAAAGGTTACGCCCTATAATTACCGAGCAGACAATGGTTTTAAACGTCCTAGGAGCAAAAGAAATGGTATAGACTATTAAAATTCCGAGTGTATTTTAATCCACCTCAAGACAAGTTGAGCAACCTTATATCATAGAATTATCACTGCCACTACTATGAACACTTGCGCCATCTATTCCCACGTCGTCTGTGATATATCAATGTCGAAAGGAAAAGTAATATTCAGCGCGTCGTGGAGAGAAAAGTCCCCTTCTAGCATGGTATCCAGAAGGTCAGTACCAAGGTCGTTAATCGGATGCTCATTTACGTGACCTAGTCTATATATTAGTCCAGCTAACACTATGACCGTTCGATGATTTGGATACACAACTGACTGGTTTGTCTAGTGATGACAATTTGGTTGATTTTCAACAAGAGGTCGAAAGATTTCCGGATGAATGGGCTAAAAGATGAGATACTCTCGAGGACCAAGTTGCATTTCTCCCACGATGTGATGATATCGCTTTGATCTGGTGTAGCCCATAGTGACGGACAGAGACGGCAAGTAATGAGGACCAAGCTAGCGGTGCAAGCGTCTTCAGGCAAACGTAAGTAAAAAGAGCTTGTAAGGTATATCTCAAAGAGGCATGGCACGTACATAGAGCATTCCACCACCAGGCACCTGTATGATCAGTGGCGAAGGTGTCTCGAACCAACGTGATCAGCGATATAGCTGAGTTTACACAGGCTCTCGCCCCGTCCCTGTTGAAGGAAGCTTGCAAATCATTATTTGATTCGCCTGAGATCTCAGATGCTAGAAACCTCGTCAAGATGGGCCGATAGAGCATCAGTCGGACGTAAATAAATCTAGCCTATTGTGAGTTATCAACCAACCAGGATGGTGAATGAATAACCTACCGCGCATGAAGAACATATCTTTGCATGGCAAAGAGCTTGCCCGCGTCTTCAGTGTGAAATTCCGTTGCTGCGGCTGCTTTCCATCCCAGAAATGCGGGCACTGATCTTTCAAACGCAGTCAATCGTCCATCGAGATCGACAAAAGTATCCATGCTTTGACAAGCCATATCCGGCTGTGCTGCGGGATGGTGGTCATGAAAGACTGTACTCTGCCAGGGCTGGTAAACGTTTGACAGGATCCTTTCCAATATGATGCTCAAACGGACATTTTCGATTTGGAATTGCATCTTCATATCCTCGCAGGCTTCCGGATTGAACTCTAGGGGCGGCGGTACGACCAAGGAGGAGAGGCTGGTCAACATCGTCGGCCTCCCGAAATTCATGCTCACAACCCTGTTTTTCATCTTCTTAGCATAGATAACGCCATGATTCTCACTGCAGGGTCCTTACGTATCAAGGACAATACATCCATGCCATGTGCGGCGCCGAATCTTCCACACTCGGGACTCTTGGGGGTCGAACTTTGGCATGCTGTGCAATCCCAGACTTTGGGCTATCCGGCAGGCCATGCCAACTGCGTTCCAACATCGATCAGGAAATGGCGTTCCTTGTAAAGTGAGAGCTACCAACAGCATTGTTTGTACAACACCGATGTTATTCATGTCGACCAAGTCTAGTCCGATGTTTTGTTTTGACCGTGAGAAGAAGACATCGTAGGCGGTCAGTTTAGCTGATGTAGATAGATCGGAAACAGCACTTCCCAGGGCAAAAATACAATTAAGTGATGAATGAAAAGCAATGGTTGTTGCGCCTCCACCACGTCCCCCGAGACCAATATCTAGGCTTGAATCCGGGTGATCCTGTTGTTGCCCACCTGGTAGCCATAAAGATTGATAGGCGCTCTCGAAGGCCTTCCTATCAAAGATTGGATATAGGTAAAATACTCGCTCAAAATACCTCTGCACCAGGTGGTCGGCTAGATTCCGTGGTGGGAGCACAAGATTTTCCCATCCGCTATATGGAGAGAGAAGCTGTGGAGAAGAGGGTTTGGAGATCCCTGAAGCTTGACGGGATAAAGGGGTGTTCATCGTTCCACATGTTTGCCGCAGAAAGGAAGCCGCAGACGATGAGCCGAAATAGGTCTGGATAGTATCACGAGGTTCTTCTTCCGATGTTGACGCCCCCATAGCTGTAACATGCGTGGCCTTGCTCGATGTCTCAATGCCTTCAGTGGCAGCAGACGACAAGGGTGTCAGAATTTGCCCTTGTGTGGTTCCCATGACCAAAGCGTCTAGATTCGCCTGAGTTTCTGATGGCCCGCTGTCTACATTGCCTGCAGTTGAACCAGATTCAGGGTCTATGCCGTGCCTCGAGCAAGTCTCCTCCAACACACGGATTCGCTCATGGAGAGATTTAGTGTAACTGATCTGCCGTTAGCTGGGAGCGGAGAAGTGACACCATAAGAATATCTGCTCACTCATCAATACATGCTGTACGTGCATTGTCCACCTTGTAGATGCACTGCTCGAGACCCAATGCCCGACGCCGGCACGTGGAGCAGAGTGGCTTAACTCCATCACAGCGAGCCTTGCGTTCCCGACAGGGTTCGCAGGCCAGCGTCACCTTGCGACGCCGTGGACGTCGTGGCTGGTCTGACATTCTGCAGCGGGAATATAGGGGTGGGATAATAGTATGCAAGAGTTGTAGGGAATCGTCGCCGTGTGTATTGGAGGAAACGGAGTTGTTCCGTCTAAGTATTTTAAGAGGTTTGCATGGAGTGAAGTGTCGGAACAGTTCCGCATCAGCGCAGATCATCGGGATGATCCCGGCCACCCTACACACTGCCACCAACGTCATCCAGTCATATTGTAAACAGGGTGGCATCGATTCTTTTAACTTGTAGCAACCGAGGTTTTATCTAACTAATTAACTCCGAAACGAGATTACAACGTGATTAATGCCTCGGCTAATTACAACATGGAATGATAGCGCCATCGGGAAGTAACAATCGATGGGTCACCAACCGTCATTATGATATTCATGCTTCGAACTCATAAACCATTTTAGATCCTGTAGCTCCTCCACATACATAGAATCTAACTAGAACCTTGTGATCCTGGGCTTGCATAGTAAGGTTCATTAGGCATGTACGGGAACTTACGCACCACGACATCGCCCTTGTACTCCCAGAGGTCAGTATACGATGGCTCGTAGGACAGCTCGCATACCTCCTTCGAGGAACCAAAATTCACCACGTCCGTGACCTTGCCGTCACTGTAGTCGACCCGTACCATGTTGATTGTCTCTTGGTTGGGGCCAACCTCGAAGTAATTGGAAGGCATGAACTGGATACCAGAGTGAGCCGTTGTGAAGACAGTTGTGGGAAGGTCGCCCTGTAATCCGTCATTAGCATTTTCAAGTCCCATCTCATAGATCAAATAATTGACCCTTGGAAAGTTGATCACTTACTGTGTGGGGGATGTGATGCATGCCTAGGTTGAACCAAACAACCAGATCCGTCTGGTTCAGGCTCTCCCCGTCAAAAAAGTTGTCAAAGTTGACAGGCGGGTCGTGCGTGTCCTGGTTGTTGTACCGATGTATGCTGTGCGGCTCTGTATCCTTGCGCTGTGAGACCATGATATCATGACGAGCCCAGTTGGTGGCGTTGTTCAAAACAGTCGAATTCTCAACAGTGAGATGCGCAGTACCGGTGTATGGTAGAATGCGGTAGCCGCGGGGCTCGCCGAACCGGTTGGGTTCGTCGCGGTTTACAACGAGCACCTGGGCCTGGGCGTTAGGAGCCCAGTTGAACCGCCCCTCGTCCTCGTTGTCGATGAATGACCGCTCAATCTTCATCGTATTGAAGACTTTGCCCTTGGACCAAGGGTAGGTGGTCGTGAATGGCACTTGCTTGACGAGCTCGATCGTGTTATCGGTACCAAGGATATCGAAATCAGCCTTGAAGTTGAGGACATGGTCGTGCATGGAGCCCGACAGCTGATCGTGGATGTGGAAACCATAGTCTTCGTTCTTGGCGTAGAAGGCAGCCTGGATGTAGCCGGAGGCGCGCACTTCAATAGCGAGAGAGCCGTCCATAAAGAAAGTATAGCTGAAGAGATAGTCGTAGTTGCCAAGAGTTGAGATGGAACGGACGACAAATTTGATGTTCTTGGTTGCGGCGACGTATTTGGCAGCGCTATGACGGGCCAGGGGGAAATCACTCTCCGCTTCAAACACACAGATATTATTGATATGGGTGCGGGACGTCTCTGACACGTAGAAGGTTGAGTTGAGGTAGGTGGCGTAGTCTGGGCAATCGTAGCCCTTGAGCAGCTCAAACGAGTATGGGCCGAAGCCATAGTAGCCATCGAGGTAGGCGGTATGCGACTGGATGGGGTCGCTACCAGCGTAGTGAGAAAGAGCTTCCTCCAGGCCAAGCTCGTAGATGATTCGTTTCCCCTTGTATCTTATATCGTTCAAGATCATGCCAGAATCGCGGCTGAAGCCGATATAGAACGACCAGCCCATCCACTCAATGTACTTCCGTTTAGCATCAACAGAGTATCTGGCGCCTTGGGGAGCAACAGTCACGGGCGGCGATAAAACATCCTGAGGGAGGATATCGCCTTGCTGATCGGTGTGCGCCCAAGGGCCGTCGAAGTTGCCCCCCAGCTTCTCGACCTTTCCACTCCAGTAAGCATCGCGAAACTCTTCAGTGGACTCGTAGAAAATGCCATTATAATACCAGCCCTCGACGAACCACTTTGAGGGGTCTCGCCCAGTGGTATCAGACATGAAATAGAGGCCCATTGGCGTCATGGAACTGGAAGCAAAGATGTCCTGAGAGAGGCTCCAGAAGCCGTCCCATCGCCTGATACGGTCACCGTCCTGATATAAAGGGTCGATGCTACCAATACCAAGAGTGTCGTTGTCAAGTCCCAGCGCGGTTGCATTCCACAAATCGAGTGTGATATCAGAGACGTTTGCACTGACCTCTAATGTCCACTTGGCGAAGACAGTGTAGACATCAGCGGCAAGATTGCGCACGCGGCCTCCGGTCTTCCTTGTGAAGGGATATTCCAATGGCTCCCAATGTGTAGTGCCATTGACAACAGGAATAGGGCCGACCAACAAATCTTGATAGTAGGGTTCCTCAGTGGCCTGGTTGTTGATGACTGCGCGAGCATACCGGACAGGAGCGGTGCCGTTACTGTCGAGATATGTAAGGGCATCGGTCTTGTTGGGGTGCATCAACTCAACTGAAAGCCTGCGAGGATCGGTTTGCGTTAGCAAAGGGTGGCTACGGCACATAACAAAAAGGGGTTTACCCACAATGTATTGTCCCAGCTTCCAGCATTCTCAACGGTGGTTAGATTGAGGTCCTTCTGAGCGAAGAGCCATGCGACAATGTCTGCGGTTTCTGGTCCCGATAGCTCTCCCCAGATGTTCTCTTTGGGAGCCTCAATGTTGAGGGCATCGCGGACGGTGCAGGGCGCTCGGGGCAATGGGGTTCGCTGCTTTAGGCTGGCAGCTAATGCCCTCCGACCTACAGCTTGACCTTGGCTTGCGGGAGCAAACTTTGGCAAGGATTGGGAGCAGACTGTCGGCGCCAGAAGGGCGGCTACACCAATGCCGATCCACGTGTGAGAGACCATGTTTTCGACCCTGCTTTAGGATGACGATAGGTTTCAACTCTCATAAGAGAAAGAGACATACCGCAGGTTTTGAAAGATAAGTCGCTGGTCTTATATGTGTTCCCAGCGTTGTGCCCTGACAACGGGCTACACGAGAAACTGTCGTGAGACCTCTCCACTGCGATGCGTCAGCCCTCCACTCTTGTGCGGAACAGCCCGTCCGGCCCGTGCAATGGCTCAACAGAGTAATGGACTTGCACCTGAGCTAGGATCGGCCCAAGGATTAGGGGTCGTTCTAGACGAGATTACCATGGCTGAGATTTGCCGGCAAACCGAGTAGAGTTGCGCTCGAATCCTATACCGGAGCTTCTGCCACGTAGGATACCGTTGAGCCGAACGAATTCAGTCATGATCTGCGACCCAGTAACCAGGTTCAGCTCAACCGTATGCACGAGGTCCAAGCCCTTTGCCTGCCCATTCGCCAGATGCAGATCCCAATATGGTCCAGCTTGGCAACCGGCATCGCTCTGTATCCGCCGTCGCCAATAAGACATTTCAAAACAGCCGCGCCATAAGCGACCCCCCAGTCCTTGCATAGGTGCGAAGAGCTAGAGTAGGTGATAGCCCTCGGTTAGGACGATTACCAGGAATAAAGGCCACTAGGATCGAGATCTGCGTCCTGGTACCTCGATCAGGCGCCGAAGAGTTGCGCCCTGGGGAAAATATTGGGCAGAGTTTTGGCTAATCATGGCACGCATGCATACCGCTCTCAACAAACCGCGCTATGACCAATACTCATGCAGCTGCACAGGGCATGCGTCAATGCGAAGTACGGTGGTGGGTTCAAAGTTGTTGTCTCACGCATCCAAGAGACTAGTGATTGAATGCATAATTCAGCTCAATAGTACAGCCCCGTCCAAGAATTTTCCTGGATGATGATGTCATTCAATCAGTGGAAAAAACAAATATCAACTTGCTTTGTCCTCGGCTGCCTCCTTGTGCCGTAAGTGGCTTGAGTCCTGGCCAACGGTCAGGCCGGCAGTGGTCACTGGTCTCAGCCCCAGCGGGTAAGTCGGCTCTTTGCATTACGAGACCACTCTTTTGAAAGTCGACTGCTGGACTCGACTTGTTCCTATGTCTTGGCGTAGGAAAATACGGATAGTCCCGGTGTGTAGCAATCCCTCGGGTTGGCGGAAGACAGTAGAGTTGGCTCATGACTTCTAGGCCTGCTTGGTGGCATTATGCACCCTAACATATAATGTGCAAACACATGGAAAGCATGTGGGGATGGATGCTATTCTTGGCTGAAAACACATTAAGCGATATGGAGGACAACATGATCGGTCGAGGGAACGCAAACTTCTTCCATGATGTGGCCATGGATGACCCTGGAAAGAGTGTTTGATCGACGCCCCCCTCGAAGGCTTGTTTACCCGGTGGAAAAAGCCTCTTGATATCGATACAACTGTTCCTTTCTTTTTAAATATTATAATCAGTAGTAATAAGGAGACAACGGTATAACATTCGATGTGCCATGTTACCTCGTTTGTACGCTCTATCATTCAACTCCGTGAGACTTTACGAAAAGTCCCTCTCAAATTGGTGTGGACTTCATTGCTCACTCGCAATGTGTTGAATATAACGCCACAGACCATGGCTCGCCCCATCACTTTGCACAAAGGTGAAAGGCTCCCTATTGGCATTCTATGGACAGTCTTGGGATCTGAATTTATATTTTGGTTCTACAACACCACCTACAGTATCACGCCTAGATTAACACCCTTCGGCATGCAATACACTGTCCGTCTTCGTCAAAATAATGCTCATTCAACTCATCATCACAAATATCGTGAGGCTCCCCATCATCGCAAGCATCGCAATTCGCACTATAGGCACAGTCCCGGAACCATTCAGTTGAGTCTGACCATTCATCGAATAACCTTCCATTGGTACCAGGAGTGTGCCATCCGTAAGCGATCCTCATCTGCTCCTCGGGATCCATGTCGGGATCGAGAAAGCTACGCTTCGGCTGGTCTCTCGCACATAAAAGCTTACAATCCACGGGCTTGCACGAGTCCAAGCCAGTCTTCTCCACAAGCACCCATGCAACGTTGTCTCCTGGAAGTTCAGATGGTTCATTATATTGTGCATCCCAGCAAAAGGTATGCATTGCCGGTGTGACATCGAGGTCAAAGCGCACAGAGAGAAGACCCTTCTCCGTCACATTCTCCCACGATAGACGGTTCTCTGGAATGACAATTATCCAAGAACGGTAACGGTGCTTAAATTCAATCTCGTTCCAAAAGGCTTCTGATGGGCACCAGGTAGGGACGATATGCGGGAGGGGCTCCCTTCCGCGGATCTTGGTTCTTATCTTCTCGGCCGCATCTTCCTTTGAGAGGCCCACGACTTCACTCCGTTTCATCTCATCGATGACGCTCTTTCGGAAAGCTTTCTCTCGACGATGGTGTTCAATGCAACTCTCGACTGTGTCAAAACCGGAGTACGTGTCGACGCGTGGCCAATGCATTCCCCGCCAGCTGTGAATGGCCTCGCAGCCAAGAAATCTTTTCGCCAGCTCTTGGACAGCAGGTTCAGTGTGGCTTCCAAGAAGGTATAGTTGTATACCCAATTTGGGCACCGCCTTGTCGCTCGTGGAAAGGTAGGACGCACTAAGTAGCTCTGGCCGGCGTGGTCTTTGAAATGAAGAATCTCATGGTCGGGGGCTTCTTTCACGGTCGCTCTTCCGCCGAGGGACTTGCGAGGACCTTTTTTGGCGCGTGGCATCTCGTAGTAAAACTCTTCACCTAGGAATTCGATGTGATAGTTTGAACTAGAAGAGTTGGTTGGCGTCTGAGAGTCCCGTTCTGAGATGTTAAAAACCGGATATTACCGCGTGATGTGGTTTCAAGCCATGTCAGATTTGTCGCGACCCAGCCAGACCCTGGGCTCTCTCAGGCATCGTTAGGTTAGACTCGCATAAATATATATATATAAATGTATGTTGTCAGCGGTTTGTTAATTGTGTCGTACCTCGTACAACAACAACTTCTTTCTTTACTTTGGAAAGCCATTGCAGTTTGTCCCCGCTTACCCGACGGATGTACTTTGTTGTGTAAAAACATAGCTTGAGCCAAAGTTTGCCCCTGTTAACTAGGTATATCATATCTCCGGAACGATGGCCACATATAGACGCTCGAAAGCCCCAAGATCCTCAAATATCCATCCAGCTACTAATTAAAAACGGTCTGCCTTTGATTGTGCATCAAACAAGACATGGAAGCCGGCTCTCTAGGGCTGTGTTTGATTCTTTCTTTTGACTCACTTTCTGCCAGCTGGTCAGGGTTTATTAGCTATTCTTTTACAGGATTTGCTTCCCAGGCAACCGGGGAACAATGGCTAGATAAGAGAAGGGGAAACTGATTCATTCTATACACGAACGTAAGAATCTGGTCGGTGATTTAACCAGGTCAGGAAAGAGAAGAACAGTTAAAAACAGTGAAAAGCAGTGATCTTTTGCAACGGTGATGTGGAACATCAACGTTACATGTACATGCACTGTGATATAACGTGTCACATAGTGACGTAGTTTGTCGCTTCCATTTTCACCTACAGGAATGTGTTTGTTAACCCCTCATTTGCCGACACCGCAGATTTTCTACTTGAGAGCCTCTCTTCTCGATCGATTCTTCCCTTCGGCAGTTCATTTAATCACTGATATTTTCATCAAACCAAACACGAAATGTCTGTCCTAGAACAAGTGAAAGAAGACTATAGCAAATTCGCCGAAGTGTACAATAAGTTCCCTGCTCAGCCGGCAGGTATCCTGGGATCTCAGCTCATGAGAAACGCCATCGGAGATGCATCCGGCTTGGTTGTGTTGGACCTAGGAGGCGGGACCGGAGTTCACGCTCGCGACGCCCTTGACGCAGGCGCCCGACGAGTAGATCTGGTAGACATAACACCTGAGATGCTCCAGGTCGCCGAGGAGATCGAGCAGTCCCTAGGGCACAGTGGCCGCATTCGTGTCTTCGAGGGGGATGTAGCCTCGACGCTCAGCTATCTCCCACTGGAGCCAACCTATGATATCGTCATGGCCAACTGGGTCTTTGACCATGCGGACTCCCCGGAGATGCTTGAACGCATGTGGCAAAACGTGGAGAAGTATCTGAAGCCTGGCGGCAAATTTGTCGGCGTCCGCGCTGCAGATTTGGGTCCTGATTTGCAGACCGAAAAGTACGGTGTGACCTATTACAATTTCAAGTCTATTCGAGGAGGAATTTCTTACACGTTTATGCTCCACGGGGACTGTCCAAGGGCGTTTGAGGCGACATCTATGGAAGTCAGTTTATCGGGCTCTACTGAGATGCACGAGAAACACGGCCTAACAGATGTGAGGATCGTTCCACTTGAAAGTGCCGAGATCGTTCAACAGCAGGCTGAATTTTGGAAGACATTCCTCGACAAACCACCTTTTGTTGTAGTGACAGCGGTCAAAAAGGGCTAGTCCTAGGACTGGGAGATAAGAAATGCCGATTTTATTGATTCATGTGTATATTTGGTCCTTCATTCTAAGACAGCCACTCGCTGCCCCAAATACTATTGCGTGAAGTTCCGAAGAAGTTCTACGTGGTCTCAACCATTTTACTTTTCTGAAGCAAAGATAATACCGTTGCTCTTACGCATATCTTCCATAGAAGTCAGCACAGCAACACTCAGTGCCCTAAGATGGCCTTCAGCCTCCTTATCTTTCTGTTGAATGATCCGCCCAAGCTCTTTCGCCTCCCAGGTCAAGTTGAGCAATCCGGTATACTCGGGATTCGTATCAGCCAGTTCCTCACCCTCTTTCGCTCCGCGTGGGACAAACTCAATAGAGTTAATGTCCGTCACGCCAGTTGCACCGTTGATCCTAATCGTTCCCTTCTCGCAATAAATTTCCGAGGGGGCAGTGGAGGTATAGATCTTGCTTGTCTGCGCATGCACTGTGAATTGCTGCTTGTGCTTCGATGAGTCAGGCGTGTATTGGAAAAGAATGTGACCGCCACCGTCTACCCCCGTGCGAATGATGACGGGAATATATGACTGGCCAACAGGCGTGCCAAAAAGAGCCTGGGTGAACATGACGACATAGCATCCCATATCCCAGAGAGAACCTCCACTGAATTTGGGGGAGAGGACGTTGGGCTCCTCGCCCTCAAGGACCTTGGCGTATCGTGACGAGTAGACGGCCATGTTGACGCTGGCACCGTAGATGGGGCCGAATTTCTCATTTCTCGTCTTCTCATCGTCCAGCAATCCCTGGAGCTTCTTGAAGTTGGGCTCTTGAATGTGACGGTAGGCCTCAAGAATGAAGAGCCCTTTGGAGTCAGCAAGTTTGTAGAGCTCCTGAAGCTCCTTAACATTGGACGCAAAAGGCTTTTCCACGATGATGTGTTTTCCGGCGTTCAGGCCCTTGATCGCCTGCTCGTAGTGCAGCGAGTTTGGTGAGGCAATATACACGACATCGACGTTGCTATCGCCTAGCATGGCATCGAGGTCGGTGTATGGCTTGACAGAGGAGGCATCCTTGATCGACGGAGTCTCAGATATGAATTTGTTGGCCGTGTCAAGGCTCCGCGAGTAGACTGCTGTCAACCTGAACAAAGCGGACTCGTGGGATGATTGTACGAAGGAATTGGTGATCCAGTTGGTGCCGATGACGGCAAGACCTAGAGGAGCTGACATTCTGAAGACTTCTCTTGAGCTGGGAGGCTATCGTGTGAATATTTCTGGACGCTGATGAAGTCTCCAAGTGCGCAGTTATTCGCTTTTCAGTCGGTGCGGGGTGAGATGTGACCCGCTTGAGAAGTGGATTGTAGTCAATGATCTCATATGGTTACTTCACCAAATTCTACTAGTGCAAGCTTTTGAGCATGGTTTCCATCGAAAGCCAGATTATGGGCGGAATAAATTACTAGTTTGGTCGATTCGGTCAATGTTGGTCAGTGGTAGATCTCATCTTTTTCAACCCAACCGGCGCTAACAATGCCACTCCTTGACTTCAATTCAATTCGCTGACCTCCCGGACTTGACATAACCCCAACACATCCACTTGACATCAAGACTGAATATGATGTCGGTGTTTTAGCTGCCCAGATGTAGATTTAAATACGTGTTCTTATCGCCCGTACTCGTTGGAATACATCGGGGCAAGGCTTCTCTATAGATGCTGGTGTTTCTTTTTTTTAAGAACTTGTAATCAATGAATAAATTAGTGAAAGAATTATAGCTAGGCTCTGTGAATGAACGAAGGGAAAAAAAACTAAAACTTGAAAGTCCCCGAACTGTCCAGCTCTTTTCCAGGCTCGCCCTAAAACCTCAGCTTCTCAATGTGGCGTATCAGATCATGAGGCGATCTGTAGGGGCTCTGTGCCCCGTTCTGCCATACGCGGGGAACAGAGCCGTTTATCTTCAGCTCAGCTTCAGTCTTGTTCATGCTATCTAGAGCACGAGCGACAGAAATCTGGAGATCTGAATCATCATCATCCGAGAATTGGTAATTCCGTAGAATGTTCTTCCAACTTCGCCAGAGCCTGGGGTGAGAGCCGTCGTCGCTGTTGACATTGACATCTGCCCAAGCCTTCCTCGGCGAGTAAATAAACCACATGCAGGCTACCCGCACATCTTGACTTGAAAGCGATATCTTGCGATAAATCTGCCTCAGATGGGGATGGTCCCAATCAATGGCATGATCAAGGCCCTGGAATTTCAATGTCCCGAGCTGGGCATAAAAGGCCACTAAATTCGCATGGTCAAAATCCATCAAAGGGTCATCATGAGTGACCCTGGCTAAGAGAAGAGTCAGGCAACGGTGACCGCCACGGGAGAATTTTCGACGATGGTGATGACCGCCATAGTGTGTCTGAACTACTTACAGTGTCTCAGCCATTCATCGGCCAATCGATCTTTAAAATCAGGCATCTCCGACCAAAATGATACCGGTGTACGCCCGGCAAGGAAGCATAGCTCCCCTCCCTCTGTCAAGTCCGGCAGGGTGGTCTGTCCTAGGCGAACGGTGAACTCAACAAGCTTGGATTGCAGATCATGTGGTATTCGCTTGGCCAATGCAATCAGAGTGGCAGTTACGATATTCGCGTGTCCGGATAGCGTATCGGTTTCGCTAGCTGCTCTAGTCAAAACGACGATTTCCTCTACTGCGCTCAATGTAGAGACGTCATCCTGATTGACCATCCTGAGCAGGATCTCGCGTGTTGGGCAAGGGCTGACCTATTGCTGTTGGTCAGTATCTGGTCTTTCTCACTAGGCATGTTTGACAGCAGACCTACCAAATCATTGATGGCATCTGCTGGGCACAGCTCTGGGCTTTCGGAAGTTGAAGCCATTGATGGTAGAGCTCTTGTTCTTGGAGGTAAATGCAGCGCAGATGGGAGGTTGGGCAGGCACAGGTACGGACGCATGAGGCGGGGTAATGACCCAACTGGACGACCATCTATGGTAGTACCTTAACATGCCGCATGTAGTCAGTTGTAGTTTTCTTCCATCGAACGATAGAATATTGCCCGTCATCTACCGAGAGATAATTGAGCTTCTACTAGTTTTGTTGTCCCAGGTCTTTTTGACATCCACTGCGAGAATAGACGTTGCAAACTTCCAATATATCGGGAATGCCAGTCGTGTGTTTGGTCTTGGGTACGCTGGCTATGGTAACATTGAGATAGGTGCATATCCTTCAGTGTAGCTGACTTATGCAGCACCACTGGCAGTATCACCAAGCCTGTCGGCGCCGCGTGCCCACCGTGCGGACACATACTGCAGTATCTACAGCATCATAAGTTTTTGTTCTATTTGATTTGTAGTACAAGCCAGATTATCATAGGGATAAAGTTCCTAAAACTTCACTATGTGGCAACAGGAAATTCGCCTTCGAATTCGTCTTGAGACAGCAAATTTTGGCCAGAATTAAAGTTGGGGGGGAGTATATCATGAAGTGGAGGAATGGCCATGGGAACAAAATTCCGAGCTATTTTTGATGAGGCCTGCTTGAAGCTCAAGTAGAAACCGACTATACTATTGCCAATCAACCCTCTAAGTGTCTTCGAGGAGGACCTTAGGATATTGCCCTCTCAAAGAAGTTGCCTAGATTTCCCACTTTCAACACGCCCGGGAGCCTTACAATTTAGAGGGAATGATGACGTTCGTATAAGCCATTTTAGCTGGTTTTTTCTAGCCTGGGTTCCATATTTCTCTATCCCTTTCAAACTTGGTGACCGAACGGGTACAGGGTTGAATCCATGCCCGATTTCAGTTTGTGGAGACATCTCAACTTGCTTGTCGTAAGACCAGGACCTTGAATGTCAGCCGAGAGGCAAGAATCTCTCGAGTCTACGCAATGATTTGACTATGCGGTGAGATGATTTACGTAAAGGGATTCAAAAAGTCGGTCGCCCCCGGCCGAGAGGCGGCGCTAGTGCTCTTCATTTATCCCCTGGGAAAAGAGAAGAAAGGGAATAGTGTCGATTAGCTAATCCCGAGGTCTTCTGTTTTTAAGCTTGATAAATATCAAGGAGTCCACCGTCTGTTTAAACAATTTCCTCTCCTTCATTAACCCCAACGCAACCACACTGAAGTCTTAGCGTTCTAAGCAAGACCACAATCTCTCTCCCAGTTAGTGATTACAGTAACTTACCGCCCTTGAGGGCTCTCTCATGGCCATTGCTCATCACAATGCAGAGGACAGCTGCCTAAAAAACCAGACTGAGCCAATTCAGGCTGAACCTTTATTTACCCCTCCCCAACCACAAAAAGAGTCACCACGGTTGGAGACCATCGAATATCGCAACCCAAACTCTCAACCAACTGATAGCCAAGATGATGTTGAGAACTCATCGAGGTTGTCTGAGGACATCTCCTATCCTGAGGGTGGTCTGCAGGCCTGGATAGTAGTCTTCGGGTCATTCTGCGCTATGGGTGCCGTTTTCGGTCTCATTAATACCAGCGCGGTATTCGAATCTTATTTCAAGGAGAACCAATTGCGTACATACACCCACTCAGAGATTGGATGGATATTTAGTCTGTATCTCTTCCTGGTCTTCTTTGTTGGCATTCTGGTTGGTCCGATCTTTGATCGCTTTGGACCCCGTTTCCTTGTTGGTGCCGGCTCGATACTGATCGTGGCAAGCTTAATGCTGTTGAGCCTCTCTAAAGGTGAGTTTATCGCTCTTTATATCCAAGTAACGACTCTCTAACACTTGTGTTTTGAAGAGTACTATCAGATCGTATTGACCTACTCTGTGATGGGCGGGATCGGTGGCGCTTTGCTGAACTGTCCTGCCTACGGTGCTATCGCCCACTTCTTCAATAAGCGAAGGGGCCTAGCTACAGGCATTGCATTCACCGCTGGAGGCATCGGCGGAATCATCTTCCCCCTATTACTGCAATTCCTCCTAGCAGACCAAGGGGTCGGTTTCGGCTGGAGCTGCCGCATCATGGGTTTTATAATGCTCATTCTTTGCGGTCTCGCGAATCTCTGCATCCGCAGCCGACTCAGTTCGACCGATACAAAGGGAGACGAAATCAAGTTATCGTCAGTCCTACCTGATATTACAATTCTTCGGAACAAGGGTTTTGCCATGGCTGCCCTGGGCATCTTCTTCATGGAGTGGGGGTTATTCGTTCCCCTGACCTACATTGTGTCATATGCCAAAACCCATGGAAACGGAGACGCAGCCAGCTCGGTTCTACTCTCTTTATTGAATGCAGGGTCGGTCTTGGGTCGTTTCCTTCCAGGCCTGGTTGCAGATAAACTCGGTCGTTTCAATGTGATAATTGTCACGATTGGTCTCTGCGTGACCACCATTCTAGCCATGTGGCTCCCCGCGGGCCACTCTAAGCCGACACTGATGGCTTTCTGCATCTTGTTTGGTTTTGCTAGCGGAAGTAATCTGGGGTTGACCCCAGTTTGCATCGGTCAATTCTGTGACTCGCGAGACTACGGCCGGTATGTCACCACCGCGAATATGATCGCCAGCTTCGGCACGCTGTCCAGTGTGCCCATTGGTGGTGCCTTACTTGGCCTCGGTGAGCAGAGTACTGGGTGGATGGCCTTGATCATCTTCTCTGGAGTTTCATATGTTGTGGCGATGATCTGCTATATGTACGCCCGTGTTTCTGTCACGGGATTCAAACTAAAAGCCAAGTTCTAAGTGAGATGGTGAAGTGAACTTTCTATTGGGCCAGCAGGGTTTTTTATCCGACCTAGAGACTGGGCACGGTTTTCCCAAGAGTGCCCTATAGGCTGTGGGGTTGAGTTTGTTGTTTAATGAGAATATCAAATGATGTGTTAGTTGTTTGCTAATTGATTTGTTTGTGCAATGTGCAAGGATTCGTGTAGTAACAATCCGTGATATTGTCCTCAAACATTTATGTTTGAGTTCGCATAGAACAACCAATCTTTGCTTCAATTCAGGCAACACTATATCCTTGAATTCTTTTACTTCCGGGGTACTGTCACTACAGGCAAAGTAGCTTTATCGTTATTGGCTCGGGGGTTTCATTGTAGTCAGATGGACACTCTTCTTTGCTAAAACTGTTATTAGGAAGCCAAGGATCAAAGCCCAATACAGCTTATCCAGAGGAAACCGAGACACCTTGAGTGAGTTCCCGTCTTCTGAGACACAGCTCTTCACTAAGCCTCGCTAGATCTGCCACAAGTCCTAATTCGTGAAGTTTGTCCCAGACCTGATGCCCGCGTTCTAAGTCATCATCCTTGCTTGTCAAAATAGTCTGCTCAAGGCCAAACACCTTGTATTTGCCAGACTCTGAAAGTCTCTCCCATGGGTCCTCTCCGCTTGCAAATCTAATCCATGCCCCTGCCATAGACTCGGACACCCTTGTATATGACTGTGGCATCTCGTGTTCTAGTAGGCCCCATATTAACACGTTGTCGAATGAATGATGCGCCATTCCGCCCCATGCATTTCTAAACGGCGAGGGGACGTCGAAGTGGTAGGCAAATATAGCACCTTTTGCCTCTTGCCGAGCAAAGTATATTGGGGCAGAGAATAGCCCATGCGTTGTCATTTTCTCAATTTTCATGAAAAGATCCTTCTCGCTAGTATCGGAGGTAATGCCGTAGATCTCTGAAAGCATCCGAGCCTTGGTCAAACCAAGATAGGACTCCATCTTGGCTAAAGTCAGTGCTGCAGTAGGTACTGTTAAATCCTCTCCAGGGGCAAGCGGATATTCGCAAATATTATCCCATGACTTGTTCCAAATGATACACTCGTTTGTTGCGTCCCCGATCATCACTCGAGGACACCATTCGGGTACGCTGAATAAATTATACTCATCATACGAAGGTATGGAGCCTTCCACAAAAACTCCATCATCACAGAGAGGCGATGTGACTACCGGAATAATAAATGCCGGAACCATGGCTTTCGTTAAAGCTGAACTATCTGCAGCAAGAAGGCGTCCAATGCGCTCCTCAGGGTTCAAGTGGAGAGGAATATTTAGGGCTTGTAAGATCCTCTCATAGACGGCCTGATACTCGTCAATGGATAGAACCCCGCAGAGTTGAATAAGCCCGGACTGAAGAATTGCGCTGGAAAATAAGGTTTCTCCACGGAGCAGGTGAGCATGGACAGATACTGCGCCAGCACTTTGCCCAAACAATGTGACCTGTTTCGGGTCACCGCCAAAGGCAGAGATGTGCTTCTGAACCCAACGAAGAGCAAGCACCTGGTCCCAAAGACCATAGTTTCCAACGCCTGCTTCGCCATGGGAACTATTATATGTTTTGAGGTCTTTGCCTGCGAGGAATCCATAAACGCCTAGCCTGTAATTCACTGTAACCACAATAGTTGGTCGGCCGAATTTGGAGGCTGAGGATTCCACCAAAATTCGCGAGTCGTAAACGGGTGACGAATTCATGGAGTAAGTGAATGCACCGCCATGGATAAAAACCATAACAGGCAGTGTATTATTCACGTAATCACTAGGTAAATGAGGAACCGAAATGTTCAGATTCAAACAATTGAACTCGTCGGCCTGAGGCATATCCAGCCAAGGGCGAGGAGCATTGGGGACTGGGTAAAAGTCCCGAGGCGGCTGTGGACTGTAAGGCCTAGCCACGCCGGCGAGGTCAACATGAAATTCCGTACGGTGAAAAGAGACTGGGCTAGACTTACCCAAACTTCGTTCCATCCCAGCTCCCATTCTCCCAGGGCTCAGACGCGGGAATAGAGCGCCGAAACCGGCCTGGAACAGAAGCATACGGTATACCAAGATATTGGCATGTTTTCCCGTTTAATGAAATCCCCTTGAGTGTCCCCAGGCCTGCAACCTCTAGTGACACCTGGCCGATGCTGGGAGTCTCGTCCGACTTCATTCTTGTGCCTGAAAACGGAATCCCTAAGATAGAGATGGTGTGCCTTGGGCAGGCCTGATTTGATGCGAAGCTGGGGTAGAATAGCACAATAGTGGTATGTCTTAGGCGATGGTTATAGTTTATCCGGGGGCACACTGCGTAAATAACAAGGATCACCAAGGTTCTAGATATCCTGCAGTTGCGTTGTAATCATGGTCTTCAACCTTCGCAGTCCATCATCAGTTAAACCCGGGAACCAACCGGAGATAGAACGGCCGGGTCTGGGCCGTAGCAGTTGCCGGTGCCAGAAACCGCTCGTTATCGAATCTCGGATTTGGTATCGGCTTTGAAATCGGATCTGACACACGAATCTTAACAGCCCAAGATAGTCTGCGCCCGCTCTCCCTTCCTTAACTACAATAGTGTGCACTTGGGCTATGAAAGTCGCGTCTTTCTGGAATTAACAAGGTTTTGGGTTGAGTCTTTGCTGTCTTTTTGCATGCAATAGTTTCAACATTATGGCACCCGCAATTCTCAAATCTGAAGCTGATGCCCCGGCACAAAACTACGTTGCTGCTAAGCAGCCCGCTCGGTCTCATAGCCCCTCCCTTCTTCATCGATCTTTGCTAGAGAAACCTCACAAAGTGATCAGAGCCAGTGGAAGTTATCTCTACCTTGAAGATGGCCGGAGAATACTGGATGCGTGTGGGGGTGCCGCCGTCGCCATCATTGGCCATGGAAACGACGAAGTTGCACAGGCAGCCTTGGATCAGATGCGCCAGGTCAGCTATGTGCACACTCTCTCTTATACGACTGACTCAGCTGAGAACCTCGCACGGAGCATCCTGAACTCTGATGACTCTGGATTTGACCATGGTTTGGTGAAGGCCTTTTTCGTGGGAAGTGGAAGCGAGGCCAACGATGCGGCAATGAAATGTGCTCGGCAGTACTGGTATGAGAAAGGACAAAGCCAGCGCCGGTATTTCGTGTCCAGAGAACAAGGCTACCATGGCAATACAATAGGCGCCATGTCAGTGTCGACGATGGTCGGCCGCAAGGTTCCATACCAAGATATTTTACTTCCTCATGTTTCGCATGTAAGCGCAGCGGATATTTATCATGGCTTGAAGGACGGGGAGACAGAAAAGGAGTTTACGCAACGCCTTATCGCAGAGATCGAGGAGGAGTTCTTGAGGTTAGGGCCAGAGAACATCATCTCTTTCATGTACGTTGTTCGGTTTTACGAAAGAGTGTGCGTTATAACTAACATACCTACAGGGCGGAGACCGTTGTTGGAGCAGCTTCAGGTACGATGACGGCTCCAAAAGGTTACTGGTCGGCGGTACGAGACTTATGCAACAAATATGGGATTCTTCTTCATCTCGATGAGATCATGTGTGGGATGGGCCGTACTGGAACACTGTTCGCCTTCGAGCAAGAAGGAATCCAGCCTGACATTGTGACCATTGGAAAGGGCCTCGGTGGAGGGTATTCACCTATCGCGGCAATGCTCATCAACAGTACTATTGTTGATAGTCTTCGAACAGGGACGTCAGCTTTCAACCACGGGCAGACCTACCAAGCTCACCCAGTATCTTGCGCTACTGCTCTCGCTGTTCAAAATATCTTGAGACGAGATGGCCTTCTTGAGAGGGTAAAAATTTTGGGGTCAAAGTTACACGATCTGCTCTTGACAACATTTGCAGGATGTGACTACGTAGGTGACATTCGGGGTCGGGGCTTGTTCTGGAGCCTTGAGTTTATGGAAAATAAAGCCCAAAAACGCCCTTTTCCTAGGGAATTCCATTTTGGCCCTCGCGTCCAACAGGCAGCTTTTACCATGGGGGTCGCTGTCTATCCTGGGTCAGGTACTATCGATGGTTTGAACGGTGACCATGTCATATTTGCTCCACCATATACAACAACAGAGGAGGAGCTCGAAGTTGCAGTTGCTACCGTCAAAAAGGCTTACGACGAAGTACTTTCAGCTTACTTCAGTCTAGAACATGCTATATAGAATATGAAAGCGAGGCGGCGAGAGACGTGGAAGGGGAAAATAGCTGTCGCATTAGTTCCTCATACATATCAATGGATTCTTTCCTTGTTCAGGAGATGATGATAGATTTCATTATAATTATCTAATCCTGAATTGGAACATGTGGTACGGATTAACCCCTAGTCTAACAACCACCATTCATAGCTCACATCCTCTCTATCAAGCTATCTCTGACAAGGTATTCTCCTTCTTTCCAGCTACAACTCACAGGTCACCTAAGGGCATATTATAATCAAATGGTACACCCTCGATGGCGAAAGGAATGAAATCTTGCTCTCCCCATAGTGGCCACGCTTGGTTCCAATCTCTGTTTGCAACCGCGTCATCCTGTGTTATACTTGTTTGTTGTGAGTTATCGAACCCGGACAGCTCCTGAAGGCTTAGAGCTGCAGCAGTCTCATTATTTGTGGTAGAGATAATATCAATGTCATCCACACTGACTTCGGGAGACATATAGTCCCCAGTTGTTGGTGGCTGGCCTCTAATGTCGTGGATCGAGTACTCCAGAGCGCTGAAGTCCTCACGGGTTCTGCCTCGAAATTGGCTATGGTCTTGGCGAGCACTCTTGTAGAGTTCCTTGCAGTGGCCCATGGTAACCCACCACCCTTTCCCCATTGCCCAGATATTCCTGAATTTGTGGAGAAATTCGATGTTTTTGTTGACAGCATAAGTAGAGATACGGTTTCTATCCAAATTCATTTTTGGGAATGAAGTGACATAAAGATTCATGGTAGCTGCTGAGAAGGCACAGAATCCGGGAAAAGGCGTATAGAGAGGTTCGTTTGCGTCTTCCAATTTTCTAAGAAGAGACACTATATGTGCCGCAGACGTGAATATTTCGTCAGCTCTATCCTGCCACCAACCTGGAGGAGCTGGAAGTGGTAAAAGTGGAGGATCAACGGGTCCGTTGGGCTCAGAATCTGGGGTGGGGATAAATCTCAGATATTCTCGACCGAGGAATAAAAGGCTATGGTAATCAGCTATTTCCTCTTTTTGAAAACGACTGCCCGCTAGGTTCGGTTCCAGAGATTTACTCTTACCTCACATAGTATATCAAATTCAGGTACGCAAATTTCTCAGCCGTACCAAGTGCTGAGTGTCCCTCCAAAGACGCTTCAGGATAGCGAAGACGTTTATCTTGCCGATCTCGCCATGCCATTAGTTCGTCATAAAGAAGCTTCCATCGAGATCCAGCTACCCATGGATGGTTTTCCGGCAGTGACATTCCTGGCAATCGTCTCCCACCGCTGACCACCCAGGAGAGTATACGAGCCCAGATGTCGAAGCCTCTGACAAGGATTCCATAGTAATGGTTCATGTCACCTTCCATATTTTCCAAGGGTCCTCGCTCTTCATTCGTCAAAGCAGCGTGGCCAGCCGATTCACCAAACGCGAAATCGTCCTCGGACCTTGGCCAGTGTGTGTCCATAGAGTAGACAGACAATGCGAAAGGCTGGGTCTTTCCACAGTGAACAAGTCTATCCATAATAAAACACGCCCATAATGTGCGGTTATGGATTTCCTTCTCCACTGATACAAGGGAGGCAACATGCACCATGACTCGAAGAGACTGCATCATCCTTGTCGCGGCACCACTGTACATCCAAGCACGGTAACCGTTCCCCATTCCCCACTCGTACATGGACAACACCAAGAGTGCCTGAACAATTAGCAAGTCTGGAGGACTTGCAATTGAGACACAGCTCCTAGCAAAACTGGCGAAAGCCTCTGGTGGGGAGGTATCTGAAACCTCATGAGTGATAGGTAGGCATAGCGCTACGATAGACGCGCATAGCATATGAATGGGTGATGACTCGCTACAAGTTCGCTGAAGGAACTTGATCTGGCCATTTTGTTCCATACTGTGGATAGATTTGGATAAAGTAGGCAAGTGAACAAAGCGAAACTCTGGGAACTTGGCGGAGAATGTCTTGAGTGCGGCCACGACAGTAAAACTGTCCGCCGCAAGACCTTTCTCATGATTAACATTTACCAACACTTGTAACTCGGAGGACTGGGTAGAGGGAGTATCGGCTAGAGTGGAACGAATATTACGACGACTCCGATCTATATCTCCCAACGGGGTACTGCATCGTGTCAATCTGGCGAGTACTAAGCCTCGGGTTTGAATTGACTTCACATACTCTGGCACACGCTTCCTTTTCAACTCAGGGCCGGTGAGAAGACATTCCCCAGAGCGCGTCCTCCCCTTCTTTTTGCAATTCTGGCATGGTGGTGAACCTTCATGGACGCACTTAATCTTGAGTTTGCTGAATAGATTCGGAATGTCAGCATCTTGCCAGTTACAGGAAACGCCATAATCCGTCCAAAAATGAACAATGTCCAGACCTACCGGCAGTGTGAACATGCGATTGTTGTCCGAACCATGACTGTTGCCCGTGTGAAATGCGTGTTTTGCGTGTTGTTGAGAGAAGGAAATGCGAAAAGGTGGATTCTCCCCGGACAAACACCGCATTTGAATTGAAAATATCCGCAGTGCCGATATCGGGTTTCGCATTTGAGCTTTCGGCTTTAAGCCACATGATTCTCTTATCAGTTCCGTTCCGTGTGCCCCATCAACCCAGCTGATGTAGAAGTGTTACGATATAACCGACGACCCTTAAGTGCCAAGGATCATGTCTTATCTTTGATTCTTCTTGTCCAATAATAAGACCCGTATCACCCCGGCGAGGTAGTTGTTGGTCGACTCTAAATGGTACCCTACGATATTCAAGTTATTGATGCAACTTGCGCATCTCTATTCTATTGATACATTGCATTGACTAATAACCTCCTTGGTGAATTAACCTTCTTTATATTAAGATCCAGTCATGGACGAATTCAAAGGCGTGAAGGAGCCTTCAAAAACTAAGAATGACACAACCGATTTTGAGAAAGGCGAGGTCTTGGACAAAACCGCTGATCTCGGCCTTCAGTTTCTCGAAAAGAATGGTCCTGTTGAATTTACATGGAGAGAGGAGAGAGCCGTGTTGTGGAAGATTGACCTTTACTTGCTGCCAATTGTAAGTGATATATGCTCTATGGATAACAAGCCAATATATTTGTCTTGAGGTCTTAGTGACTGTGCTAACATGATGATTCCAGCTAATGCTCACTTTCGGCCTCCAATACCTCGACAAAGTTACGATATCGTATGCAGCCGTCTACAATATGAAGAAGGATCTGAATCTCGTCGGCCAAGAATACAGCTGGGCCAACTCCATTTTCTACTTTGGATACCTCGTTGGTGAATTTCCAGCCAACTACCTCCTACAAAAGCTGCCTATCGGCAAATTCAGCGCTGGATGTATTTTCATATGGGGTGCCTTGGTCATGCTCTGTGCAGTTACCAACAACTTTGCCAGCCTTGCCGCTCTCCGATTTCTCATGGGCTTCTTCGAAGCTGGCATCCCCCCCTGTTGGATCTACATCACATCCATGTTTTACAAGAAGAGTGAGCAGGGTCTCAGATGTACAGCTTGGTATTTCATGGTTGGTGTCGCCGCGATTGTGGGTGGCTTGCTTGGCTACGGCGTTGGCCACACTCACACCGCCGTGAAGCAGTGGCAATTCGTCTTTCTCATTTGCGGTGGCTTCACCGTTCTTTGGGCATTCGTCATATACTTCTTTTTACCCGATTCCCCGTTACAGGCATATTTCTTGACCGAAAAAGAAAAGTCTATTGCTGTGGAAAGGCTCCGCGAAAATAGAACGGGCATCAAATCGACCGAGATCAAATGGGATCAGGCTCGAGAAGCACTGGCTGACCCCCAAGTCTGGCTCTTTGCACTATGGAGCGGCATCAGTCAGATTCTGAATATTGGAGGCAGCTTTCTACCGCTGATCATTCAGGATATGGGCTTTACCGGTCTGCAGACCACTCTCCTGACACTCCCTGTTGGCGGTGTCGAGTGCGTTGCAATGGTAGTGGCCGGTGGACTCTCGTCCTACTTTGGGAGGGGCCGCACTATCATCATGTTTGCGGTGGCATGCCCGACTCTTGTTGGTGCTGTGCTACTTGAAAGATTGCCTCTGTCTAGCACCTGGGCTCGGGCTACCGGTGTCTGGTTGCTTCTCTGTATTCCCGCCTCATACGCCATTATGTTGAGCTTGATTGCATCCAACGTCGCAGGCACAACCAAAAAGGTCACTACAACCTTGCTATGCTTCGTATTCTTCTGCGTTGGTAACATTGTGTCTCCACAACTCTTTCTCTCCACAGAAGCTCCAACCTACGGAACGGCTATGCGGTCAATGTTGGTTGCCATGGCGTTGACTCAGCTTACGACACTTTTGCTTGGGGTTTATTACGTCTACGAGAACAGGAGAAGGGATAAGCTACTATCTCAGGCCCCACAAGATGTTATTATCTCTGCGACAGTATGCAATGAAGAATTTCGTGACCGCACTGACAAGCAGGACTATCTACGGTTCCGGTATGAATGGTAGAGGTCGAGCAACAGGATCTTACCAATCAGATAACTCGGTACATCAAAATGGACTGAATTCAAACGCATCGATGTTTATTAAATTAGGGTTGTATATTTGAAACATCCCTCAGATTTACTGTAGACTTGAATCAGTTCTTCCTAGCAATATGGTATCTCGAGCGGCCAACCTGGGCGCATTCTTTGCCAGCTGAAATCCTCCTTTCCCCAGCATACTTTAGGTAAATGAATAAGAAATCCCAATTCTCGCGAAATAACTTCCTCTTTCTACCTGAGAGCGGGAATACCCGGAGCAATACCAAATTGCGATTAGCCGTGTGCAGCAGTGCTCGTATTTAATACATTTGCGTAGCCTAGGCAGGTAAGCAGCAAAGTACAGTATTGTGCCATTCCTCTTCCGTCAACATCCATGTCTAATCTTTTGACCCGTGGCCGTGGGGAGGGGATTTGCCTGACTGTTTCCATCTCGTATTTGAGAATGCTCTAGAGACTGATTAGAAGTTTCCAAGTTTGTATCTCATTCCGTCGGGAGAAAAGAAAAGCCGGATTAGGCCGAATAGCTTTTAGCAAACATAAATTTTGGGGCCACATAGTTATTCGTGAACAGAAAGGGATGGAAAATGGGTACATTCTGGCCTGTTCAATTGACCAGATGATGATGATGAGAATAAGATCTCTATGCCTGTGGCCGGCGGCCAGGCAACACACGTACGGTATAATCACCTCAACATCAATTAGTAGATGGTCATAAGAAAACCAGGGACCGTCACGAAAGCTTGATAGAGGGTTCGCGCCTAAACATAAGATTTACAGCTGCAGTTCCAAAGTTATCACGCGGCCGTAATCCGTTACCTCTAAACTCAATCGAGGGCGACCACAAAACGTCTATCACTTCGCCGCGCGTACTTATTCCATGGCAAGCTCCTCTCGCTATTTTCAGAATACACAACATCGCTCCTGACCCAATCAGACCGAATAACATATCTCACCATGCACCATTTTGCTGCTTTGGCAGGGCTCATGCTCTTGGGTGCTTCTGTCAACGTAGGTGATCGTTTCGTCTACCTACAAGATGGGATTATGAACTAATCTTACAGTCTTAGGCCCATTCCAATAGAACCTTTGAAGGAATGGAAATTGTCGATGCTGAGTGGAATCTTGAGCTCAAGCCCGGTGGTCAAGTTGTGAACCTTACGGGCACTGTTGAACAAATTTACCCTCAACTTCTTGCGCTCAACCCCAACTATGAGGCAGACTGGGGTCTAAATAGCGAGCCCAATGTAGGGTATGGCAACTTTATTGCTGAAGGAGAGGATGAGGGACACACAAGACTGGCTACTCGGGCTAATGTTCCTCACATTCATCATAAGATTCCAGATGACCCCGACGAAGGTAAAAGATGGGCGGTTGCGTGGCTTAAGGGGTTAGAAACACTGCGACAGCAGCGGCAATCGGTCCAGCCAGCGAAGCACGTTGCTCAGTGGATTGAGGATGGAATTAAAGCATCCAAATCCCGCATTTGTCGCCACCGCTGGCGTATTAGTAACGGGGTCTACGCTAAATGTCGCACTAGGACTCCGGCTCAGTGCGCTGACATCAAGAAGGGAGCCGATCACTTGTACAATGTCCAAGGGATACCACAGCTTGCAGCTGGGAAATGCAGCCAAATGACCTGTAAGTACACCCCACTCCTAGATCGTATCGTCTGCGGGTTTTAATGCTGATCATGCCCATAGGTTCGAATAAATCCGCCATCATCTGGTGCAATACGTCTGGAAAGACCTATACTCATGACAAACATGGCTATAGGAAACTTGGTGTCAGCGCCTGGCTGATCTATGAGCAGTGCCAAGAAAAGGAACCGAGGCACTACAGGAATATGGGGAGACGGTGCTATGTCCGTGGGAAATATTTTTCTTGGCCCAAGAAGGGCCAGTGGTTTGTCCAGGTTCTTGGCGTGGATTCTTGCTCAGGGAGCTAGGCAAGCTAGTGCTCTCCAATTAGTCCTCGACATATCTATCTACTGTGACCTTAAGGCTTGTGATTTTAATCCGAGAATGCCTTATCAGATGACCGGGGAGCGTCGTGGCTTGGACAAACGTGCATACCAGTACAGCAAAGATCAATGGTAGGCAGAGAGAGGCCGATCGCAAGGGGCCGGGGGGAAGGAGAAGAAAGACAAGACAATGAAGAAGCCACTCAAGCTCACGGCATTTTCATCTTAGTTCAAGATTATTCACTTGACTACCTAGCAAAGATAGAGTGCCCTGGCTGAGTTGTTGCCCGAAAGTGAGCAGGGTCAAAAATACATCCACTCAACCATCACCAGCGGCAGAAGCTAGATATCAGTAACGCGACGAACACTAAATTCTACAATATCACTGCCTTTGCGATCCCTGCCTCGACAGAAGCGAAACTAACCTGATGGAGAAAAAGAGACGATGCTTATCTCCGAAAATGAGGTGCAGGGATACTCCTTTGCTTACAATTGGGGATCTATATAAGATACTAGACCGTAAGCCTTCCCGGTAAATCCGTTCTTCCCTATTAAAAAAATTATGGATCTGGCATCCAAGATTCCACAGACCAAATACAGATACCTGACGTCGTGGGCTTTTATAAACGGGCAACCCTCCGCTATATAAACCATGTCGTCCCCAATCCCACTCTTCTACCGATTCATCTTCCTGTGGTATGAGCCGTTGAGTGCAGCGTACGGTGTTTACCTTACTCTCGCCACCCCAAAGGTCTATCTGGGCCACTATTTCCCCGACAATTCTGCAACCTGGAGTCATGAATACGATTTCTGGTTTGGTCAAATGGCCGCTGCGTTTTTCTATGTCGCCACTAGCCAGGCCATTCTGTTTCGCTATACAAACGACATCGGAGTGTGGAAGATCCTCAATGCCTGTCTCGTAGGCTGGGACATTATCTTGCTCTACAGCTACTGGGTTGCGTCTAGTGCCCAGGGCAGGGATTCTCCCCTCCAATGGCTGCCTGGAGAATGGACGAAGTGGTCTCTTACATTTGGCCTCGGACTCATTCGGGCTGCGTTTGTTTTGGGGGTGGGGCTCAAGGGAGGAAAACCTTCTAGCAAAACGAACTGAAGTTTCTCACAGAGAGTACACATATTAGGACCCCTCTTGGCTAGCCCAGGAATTTCCTTTTCTTTGTCCCATTCGCTAGATCTGCGATCAAGGAAAAGCCAAGCCTTGGGTAACAGGAACATATAAGCTAGCAGGGAAGTTCTAACGATGACGGGGTGACAAGAGAACCCATCTAGAGGATTGGATGTTTGTCTAGAGTTCTCTCATACACAAAGCGTATTGTTAGCCCGGTCAGAAATTTCGGCACAGCCACTTAATCAACGGAAACAATCTGGATACGTTGGCTCTCTTTTCTTCATCTTCTTCTGTAGAGTAGATATACTACTAGCCTGCGAAGCCCCCTTGCCAACCCGCCCCCTCAGAAGATATTCTTGAAGATAGTGATACTTAGCGGAAAGGCGCTTGAGAGTTAATCGATCTTGCAACAGCTCACGTCTTTAATTTTGCCGTTCTATACCAGCATCTCGCACTATGCCGATCCAACTGAAATCCCGGCTGAGGACCTTGACTCGAATACTTTGTTACTGAGTCTTCTGGATCTTGACAGGCCTTTCTTCCAGGATCTTTCCGAGGCCAGTTGGTTATCAATGAGAAGTAGTTTAGAAAGAATCGGAAGTCTTGCATGGGTCACTCGAGGTCGCCTTTCTGCGAACCCCCATTCCAACTTGATGGTTGGGCTCTTACGCTCAGCCCCGAGCGAGCTCCCGCACTTGACAACGCAGTTCTTAGATTTCGAAGACGACAGCGAGCTAACAGCCCGTAGTTTAACAACTGCTGTTTTGCAGTTTGCGGGAGCATCGTGGCTAAAGAAGGAAGGTAACTATGCAGACATGTTACATACGACTGAGCCTGAGCTCATTTTCCAGAAGGGTGGCAGGGTCATGATTCCGCTAATGAAGGCGGAGGAGGCTATGAACAAGCGATACAACGCGTCTCGGCGGGCCATCACATCCAAGGTCCCGGCTACGAGGGCCTGTATCGGAGAGGGGCCGATGAAGCGCGGCTACTACGTTCGTGAAGATCGCACTTTGGAAAGTGCTAGGGAGGCTGAGGGCCCAGAAGTGAGAGTCTCGCACTCTTTCCTGAAGTCTATCCGGTTCAGCAGGGACGTGTCACTCTTCTTATCAATTGGCAAGCGTACGGATACAAGTGAACAGGTGCTCAGTTTGTCCCTGTCGAATGGAGTAGTTGTTCGCCCAGAGACTTTTGTAAAGCTCGAGACCTTGCCAAGCGAGAGTAGTCCTATACCCTTACTGCGGCTGGTATCTCTCTACCAAATATCTTCATTGATATTCAGGGGCTCTGAAGAGGGGGCAAGGGTCTTGTTTCATGATGCGGACACTGTACTCCAAGACTCTTTGAGGGCGGAAGGGCGGAGAAGAAACATCGAAATCGTTTGCACCACGACTTGCGATCGTGTATCAAGTGATCCCTACCAGCTTCATCCCAATGCACCAACAAGGAGTATCTGTGCCCTGCAACCTGACTTGATTACCAGTTTCGTTGATTTTGGAGTCACGGGAGAGGCGCAACGTGTTTCGCAACGGATCCTACACCATCTTAATGTTGCCTGCAGGCGAGAAACTACCAAACCCATCTTTGGCGGATTTAACAGGAAGCTCTCGAAAAGATCAAAAGAAGCAACTCGAAGCATCCTTCAAGATGCGATATCTCATGCATCCTCTTCCTTAGCAGATAGCTCGACAGCAGATGCAAACATCATCCTGCCTGAGGAGGTAGACAACATCGACCCCGATATTGCCCACCGGTATATCATCGACTGGGGAACAGAGGCTGAAGTGGAGGCTCTAGTAGAGCCAGCAGATACCTTCCCACTGTTTTCCAAGGAGACGGCATACTGGCTTGTTGGCTTGACAGGGACGTTGGGCTTATCACTCTGTCAATGGATGCTTCATAATGGAGCACGCTATATTGTTCTCACAAGTCGGAACCCCAAAATTGAGCCAGACTGGCTAAAGACAATGGCTTCTCAACAGGCTATCATCAAAGTTACTTCATGGTATGTCCCACCTTTCATAGTTCCTCTGGACTGGACACTTGCTGATCAAAAAACCCCGTAGCGATATCACTATCATGCAGGACCTGCAGAAGACGTATGAAGATATATGCTCGACCATGCCCCCCATTAGAGGTGTATTCCAAGGCAGTAGTAAGTAATCATCTTATCAGCTTGTTATAGCCCGTAAATTAACCATTCCCAGTGGTGCTTAATGATATTGGGTTGCCTAGCATGGGCCTCGAGCATTTGCAAACCGTCTTGCGACCCAAGGTTGAGGGAAGTATAAATCTCGACAAGCTTTTCCAAGACAACTCACTAGACTTCTTCATCTTTTTCTCGTCCGTGACGTCCTTAGTTGGCACGCTATATAATTATTATAAGCCCAGCCTCTTTATTTTATTTGGAAATAAAAGATCGCTAACCTAGCATTCTACTCTAGAGACAGGCAATATTTGCAAACTCAGCCTGGTTATCTTATATTACTTAATAACAAGTGATCTTTGTAAATTATACCTTTTTATTACTCTCAGGGGATATTAATTTGGTTCAGCATAGCCGTCGGCAGTTAGGACAAACTTTGCATATACTATGTTTTCTCCTGGACAGGTAGACTGAAATGCAGTATGGTTATTAGATATTAATACTTATGATTCTGAACATATATAGTACTAGTATCACCGCTTTTGAACGTGGCAACCCCAGTGGCAGCCCCTGTGGCACCCTCTGAGGTGTATGGGTATACCTGTAACTTGTAAGAAGCTACAAATGTCAGAATATTCTGCCGGTCCTGTCACCAAGATATCTCCAAAGAATGTTTAAAAATCACCTTTATATCAAATGAGGCGTCTAAGCCAATGGGGGTTCAACATGACATAACGCCATACTGTGCAGTATAGCGTTTAGTGTATTGTGATAATATATAAGTCAAACTATCTAATGTTAAGCTCGCGTTGGCTGCGCGTTAACGCCACCACTGTATCCTGTTCTAGCTCTACCTTTGTCCGCGTAGTTTCCATCCCTACTAGTAGCCTTGGTAGCAGTCTTGACAACTTAAGGGTTGCAAAGGCAGTACTGGCCCTTGGTAGCAGTCTTGGAGCAGGGACCGCAACCAGTGGTCTTGGTCGATTGACCCTCCTTGTAGCAGCGGTATCGGCGCTGGCCCTTGTGGTCGGTACCGTTGGGCTTGCAGGTACCGTTGCCACCGAGCTATCGTATTTGCGTCAGCTATGGATCGGGCGAGATTATTTGCAAAGGGAAAGTCTTACGCGGCGGAACAAGTCACGCTTCTCGATGTACTCGTCACGAGCCTGGAGGTAGTCGGACTCGGCCTGAACAGCCATATCACGGACCTCTGGGGCTGTGAAGGCGCTGGCGGCGGAAACGCTGAGGAAAGCGAGGGTGATGGTCTTGAGGAAATGCATCTTGAAGAAAAAAGAAGTTGATAAAAAAAAGCTGGCGGTGAAATTCAGTTGATAGAGGAGAAGAAAAAAGTGAAGAAAAATATTGGACTAGAATACTGTTGAAACTGTTGCTGATTATGATCTGAGAAACGACAAAGCGAGGAGGGATGCCGTGCTTTATATGCCTTTCCTTCTGCCTCTTGTCCATCACCCTGAGCTCTGGTATACACGTCTCAAGGATCTTAAACGTTAGTTTATAATATAACTCCATCATAACATTGAGTAGACAGTACATATATCTGATGGTTACTGGTATAGAGTATCAAGTCGATCTACATCATAGTGATGTATAACCTTATTGCCATATTAAATGAGCTGACCTCCATCTGTTGCCGGGACCCTTTATTCAGGGTTTATAGTGTATACCACAGAGTACTCAATACCTACATGAGCATCAGAGCCAATCGTGATGATTGAATACTGGCCCTGACATCTGTGATCCTTGAGGGTTATAAGTGGAACCTTGCACCTCACCTTAATTCGAAGAGTGGCCGTGCGTACGTCCAGGGTGCGTGCTGCTTTTGAGGCAAACTCGGCATTATTTCCAAACGGCGGAATTGTTCGGCAATTGCTGCCGGTACCTACTCGAAGGATTCGCTCGGCACATCTGCAGGAACGTAGGAACAAATTAGTGACCCCTGAATATCCATGCTATTACCCCATTTTATCTCTCACTGTGACGCGATGGATTGTCAGCCTTTGATTCTTTTAGAAATATCTTCACATGAAGCCTTGGTCACCAGTCTGTATACTTATCATCGTCATGGTGAGAAGACTAAAATAGTCCTGGAAAAGGAAAGAAGAAGAAAAAAAAAACTCAGTTCGGCTGAGAGTGTATTTATCGTGTAGTGAACAAAGGCAAACGACGGATAGAATATCGCTCCTCAAGGAATGCTATCTCAAAGCATGAGCCCCAGCTCTAACTACTAGAGCAAGCACGCAAACCTCTCCACTCTGGTTTCTCAATGTTGCTGCCTAAGCCGCTATCTTGTAACATTGAAACGCCCGAAAGCTTCTAATTGGTCAATGGCAGTGAAAAATAGCAGCAGATGTTAGCCACGTTGGGTATGGGTCCCATGGGATTAACTGGGGTTGAAACATGGTATTTACTTGCCGATGGGCTTAGCTCTTACAGGTACGTAATTCACCCAAAAGTCGGTTGAACTAAAGCTAAACAAAGAAGTTGAGGCAGCCTATCGCCGCCCAGAAATTGAGCAGAACTTCCACCTGTTCATCGGGGAATTTTCGTTGAGGCTCTACTATAAATGGATGTTGTGCAAAAGATAGACTTCTCAATGGTAGGTGGGTTACTGAGGGAGCAAGCAGTGAGGCGGGTGAAGAAGATTGAGGGAAATGAAGCGTAAACAATGACAATCGGTAGATAAGCACATGTCGAATTAAAATTTGAAGCACGCCAAGTGGTTGCCTGTTAATCCTGGTCATGACTTAAGAATAACCTCCCTATACGTGTTGATTCTTCTGCCTTCATCTCGCCACCCATCATGGCTCTGGCATGTCGAAGTGTGGTGGATCATACAGGGTTGATGACCCGACGATTCATGTCCTGTAAGATGTACTTAGTGGGCGTAGTTTGTACCAGGTGTAGGCTCGACTATTCGCTGGCACCACAACAGGGGCAGAACTCCTGGTCGACGGTCCTGATCCTATCCATTCCCTTGGCTAAAAGCTGTCTCTACGAACCCTGTACCGTAAGAACCCAATTGCGAACCGTGTGGTGCCCCCGGCTTTGTTCCCTATACCTATTAACAAGTCAATGCCTGCAAAGCAGTCCCAAGGGCAAGCGAAGCTGCGTAGGGGAGTCAGCGTAAATAGAATCTAATTTACCTGCCTAGGCAGCTCGAGGCAGCAGCTGTTGATCGCATTCATTATCATCACGGCAAATAGGATCTGACTTACCTGCTCAAGGATGCTCGAGGCCGCGGCTGTTGATTGTGTTCGCCTGGATCGCGGTCAGCGGGATCAAGGAAGGGTCTCACTTACCTGCTCGAGGCTGCAGCTGTTGATAATAACACACGCGCGTACATAGCCAGTGATAGCAGCTACGAAGTCACGATGTCACTCAGACCAATTAACAGTCGATAATTCAAATTAACTAATTACCAGTCAGTATTGCGAATTACATGACTGCAAAACGTCCTATTATAGAAGCAAATCCAGACGCTGCGCTCCGGCTGTTGCCTTCACACATCATCAAGCTTCGCTTATTTATAGCTCATAGTGGATTCTCCGCGCGTCTCGCTGCCGCGGAGAAATGTGGCACGCCCGTCCCCTGGTTCCTACCCCTGGCTGACGGTAGGCATTTGTAGCCTTGTACTCTCCCCAGTTATCATGGACGTCTTGCTACGACGGTACAGAGTTCGACAAGGCCCCCATGCCGCCCAGCGTCCTCCAGCCCCTCTTTACTTATAAGTTATTAGCCTAGTTTACGACGATGCAAACAAGGTGAGGGCTCAGAACGACTTCTCGGTCGATGTCGGCTTTCTATATAGAGCTAGCACACCGAGAAAAGGCAGGACAGAGTCTGACATCCGATTAACTCGGCGCGGAATAGACTGGGTAGCAGCAGATACGGGGTCTGGATGTTAAAAGGTGGCTAATATATTTTAAAATTCCTTTTATAATTCTTCCTAAGTGAGAAAGTTTTCAGCACAGGACATAGAAGAATTTAATCTACTCATCATCAAGTACAAAATACAACGAGTGGATAACTTCGATATAATACCTGGTGATATCTTATTATTCTTATGCTCCATGCTATATCGGAAGAGAATTCATGCGTAAGGTCACTACGCTTTCTCAACAAAGTGTCCCTTGCCTGCTGACATCTCCGGGATATCGACGTCAGTAATAATACTATTGATCTGGTTCTTAATCTTGACAAAACCACTGTCCACACCCTCGGCTCTCTACCTATAGCAGTCTCCGGTAAATCTGCTGCTCTCAAATAGCCACTGATCCCTCCTCCGCCTGCATTCGCCATAGACAGCAAAAAGTACCTTAAGATCGGCGGGCGAGTTAACCGCTTCATCAGATAGCAGTACAGCTAAGACAGCGCTATCTTCGATATAGAACCCGGATCTAGCACCATGATGTGGAGATGTTGCATACGCTTGATAGAACGAAGGCACTGGATTATCATGAAGGTTGGAGATAGCCTACTGAATAGGGTAAGAAGGTTTGGTCAGCTACTGCCGGGTTTTGAATAGGAGAATATATAATCTGGACCTACCGTAGTTAAGCTTTCCTCTACAGACCTTACAGGCTTCTGGAATCAGGGTCCGGCACTTCCTAAGGCCTATCAAGCATATTTGGATGCGAGCCGAGACGACCACTACGCGGAAATCGAGGCAGCCTTCAACTACACGTGCAAATTTCCACTACTTAAGTTTTCGTCCCGGCGGTGCTCCTTCACTGTTGGTCACTATGATGCATACAGGCGCCTTTTCGCTGAAAGAGTAACTAGATCATCAAGTTTTAGGTTATGGATTTCTACAACTTTCTCTTATCATGCATGTCTACTCAGCAACAGCGGATAGGAGAAATCATTCAACGCTATATATAAACAATTTAGACGCATGATCAATCTAAAACTAGAATCTAACTCGTCCCTACAAGTAAACAGATATACTAACTGGCGGGGGCAAGATTCGTAGATCTAACCAATATAACTTCTGTTGTGCCTCAAACTCGCCGTATGGCCATCATTTGTTTTTGCTCTATATATTTGTGTCTACCGGGTACCTTGGATTGTCCTCTACATCTGCTTCAAGCATGCCCGCATGAGCCCGGAAGGCAACCACGTCAGTGTAAGAAGGCAATTGACACATAATACGTTACTAAGAGACTTAGAGAGGAAAATGCGATGAAGAAGGTTTTATTTGTTTTGGATGAACAGACTATGCGAGATTTGTATATCGATTGGATACCTAAACATCGATACTCCTTTCCAAAGTTATGGCGCTCTTGTATTACGCGAGCGCAGAGCGTCAATCACTTCTGCCGTCGAAGCCGTACCGCCAAATATTCTTAAAGCGTGTATGGCGGCTAAATGGTCTGCCTCATTGCATGTTCCTGTGGCGTCACTAACAGTCGTCGTGCCAAAATTCCTCATATATGCGTCTCGAGCCGTCGTCTCGACGCAGACATCCGTCCCTACTCCTGTTAAAATGACATGATTAACACCACGCTCCTTCAAGGTCTCTTCAAGTGTTGTATTGAAGAAGCCAGAAAATCTCGTCTTGTCGATGACAGCCTCGTCAGGTTCGGGCGCAAGTTCGTCGAGAATGTCGGCATCCCAAGAACCTTGTACAAGACCTTGCAACCGTTCAATCTTGTCCCCTCTATCCCGGCCGCGCCTGTTGGAGTAGTCGGCGTTGTAGCTTGTTCTTAGGAAAAAGACCGGCAGATTGGCGGCGCGGAAAGCGGAGCGTAGTTCGTTGATGTGCGGAATGATCGAGCTTGGCTCGCTCTGCATACCTATCTTTGCAAAGCTACCCTTTTCATGGCAGAAGCCGTTTTGCATGTCGACCACCACAAGCGCTGGAGAAGAATCAAGTTGAACCATCTTGTTTGGATTGTTTAAGGCTTTATTGAGAGGACGTTAAGATTGGTATTAACTTGCCCGCGCCTTGAGGCATGTAAGTCGAGCGGGGAAGAACCACAAAATAACTCATTGAGGATAATCAGCGGGGAGCCGTTAGGATCACGGGTACCCCACCCAAGATTGGCTAATTGGGACTCTGCCTCTGACAGCGAGATATTCGATGATATCCGTCTCAGTCGTATGAGGTAGAACTTTCAGCAACTCGATAGTTTGAGGATCCTGCCTTATCCTGAAACGAAATAGCCACCGCAGGTTGGTAGCCAGACAAGATTTATAAGTAAAGGCGTGCTCACTGTTAAGGCCCTAAGTCTTATTTCACCATCATCACCAGATCCACTCTTAGCCATCAGTTTCAGCAGTTATATTGAATAAATCTAAGAATTTTCCTTCGTTATGCTGATTGTTTATGTTGAAAGGTTCGGGTCTCTAGTATAGAGAAGATTAGGAATGTTGAAAGAGCTTTTACAATTCTTGATTTAACCATTTCCTGGTGTTCAAGTTTCCCCGTATGACCTTTCAGTTGATATTAACTCCGCCGAGCCCTCGATATAGATTCCGTTGGGATCGACAATATGGCGTAGAAGTTTTCATTTGCAATCTCGTTTCCTTATACGAGTCACGCTTTCCTTGGAAAGTGCGCCTTTTTGATTGCCTTATGGTTCGCGACCTGCATATGTAGCCACTGCGCCACACATCTGATTAATATGGCTGACGCCCCTGTCTTCACACGAGCGTCTGAAGTAGGTACATTTAGGGTGCGTCGATTGGCTGTTGATCACTTATCCAAGGCTGCGCCACGCAGCTGAGATTCAACATAAGCCAGTTTAATTACAACCTGCATGAGGCTACGAACTGTGTGGAGTTGCTTATTTCTTTTTAATAGGTTTGCCCATCGCTCCTTGATAGCAAACTAACTTTTCCATGGAAACCTCCTGCTTCCTGTGTCTCAGCAAGTGAGAAGCATCATGGCTGATCCTTTGAGTATTGCGGCATCAATAATCGGCATTGCAGCCGCCGCGGCCAAAGTGGCTGGTTTTTTGTCAGCTTTCATCTCTAGCACTGCCGATGCACCAATATCTGCGGCATCAGCCCTGGCATCAGTAGAGGAGATGAAGATTACGCTATCCGCCATCCAGCCACTGATGGACTCTCTCCACGCTGTCCCATCATCTCGAAAAGGGTTGATTCAACTAGACCATCTTTCAGTCATCATCACACACTCGGTTTTGACAATATCGGAGTTAGAATCCATTGTCTGCTACGAAGACGGACTCATGCACCGTATTCGATGGGCGTGGAACGAGAAGCGAGTGCTTGGGCTGCTACCTCGGCTGGACTCTCAAAAGTGCTCCCTGGCACTAATGGTCTCCATATTGCAAAGGTAAACTCCTAACTTCACTCAGCGCCTGCTCTCCGATAAATAGAATGACTAAATTATATTGGCTCTGGCATAGTGAATCTGATATCAACGCTCGTGAGTGCCAAAATCGGCTGCTCCTGAAAGTAGACGAAATCTTGAAACAGAACGAGGCCCTAGTAGAGCGTCTACAACCAAGACCAGGAACGTTTAACGTTGGTGTGCCTTCTGTGAAGTTCCTTGATGGCTCGGCATCATTCATGTCCGAGAGACGGGTGTCAATTCAGAGTGTCAGGAGTCTCGCTGGCTCAGCTCTGAGCACGGCGCGAAGACAGTCAATCATTGCGATTTCCAGATTTTCCATCGCTTCCCACTTTGAAACCGCCCTTGCGAAGTCAAGAGTGTACACTCGCGCCGTATCGGAAGAAGACATGTCGTTCACGGCTTCCACGGCACCGACCAACGCTTGGAGTATGCTATCTGGTCTAAGCCTGAATGATATCTCCGTGGTTTCCGCATTCCGACTTCCGCTGAATCTCGATGATATCGATACATTCGCCCCAGGATCGACATTTTCAACTCTTCTCACTCAAGAACTAGCTACTCATGAGGTGGTGCAACCAGAGCAAATTTTAATGCATTACGTCACGAATACGGAAACAAATAGTGCTTCTCCAAAGCAGTCACAGAGCTTAGAGAAGCAAGCATCCATTGCTGTCACTTCTCCATCCATAATTACAGCATCCGGACCTTCGTCTATGAAAGGTTCAATGAAGTAAGAGATTTTCGGTTGGGAAACTTTGGCAATTATACTGAATATAAAACCACAGAATCGTCCTAATTGGGAACAGAAACTCTCTCAAGAGTGAGATGCTTCACGCCTATTTGAATCCAAAGGAAGCTTCCGAGACAAGATATATACCACCGGGACAAAACACTTTCAATGTTATAGCTAGGTATGACTCACGTTATGGTTTAGATACCATTTTGATTGCCTCGACAGCCAATTGATTAACACAAAGTAGTTTCAACCGAAAGAAGTACAATATATCTCTGCAAGACACAACCGGACAAGAAAAGTATCACAGCCTACGCCAGCTTAGCTATGCAAACACAGATGTGTTTCTGGTTCTTTCGAATGAGGAGGTTGACACGGATTTGAAATCTGTTAAGGAGCTGTGGCTTCCCGAAATCTCATATTATTGCCCCAGTACACCTTGCATCGTGGTTAGAACTGGAAAGCGGAAGCATTCATCGGCCCCGTCATCTCCAGTAGTGAGGGGAGAAAAATCGAACCGCTCCTCGGTGGAGTTGAATTATGGCTCGAAGACTTTCAAGCAATTGTCCTGTGACGTAAAAGATTCAAAGAGTGTTAGGATCATATTTGGACAAGTAAGTGCCCCCTCCTTGACTTGATCGCTACCTTATCCCAAGCTGTATCGGGCTCTAATGTGTTTTCAAAATAGGCAATATTAGCAGCATCAAAGGATCGTGAAAACCACACCAGCCTCAGGAGTTTCTTGGAATCCCGGCAACAGGCACGAACCATCGCATCTCCGTCACAGCTTTTCAGATAATAATATTCTTCCTTCCCAACAAACTAAATATCGAGTACGAAGAAAAGCCGATAAATCTACAAGTGTCAGCTATGATCACTTCGTACCCAAGGCGGGCTGAGTTGGCCCCTAATCGAGCTCAGGCTTATGAAAACCGCCAGCCGCCCCGTCCTCAAATCCATCTTAATCGCGGTGTAACTATGTCTACGTGAGTTTCGAATTGATGGTCTTCAATCGTGTATGTTTGGTGCAGTACACTAACCTTTCAAAGTCGCGGATGAAACAACTTGGACCTTTCTTCCAAGCCGATCAAATGGCAAAGTATTTTTGACCAACACCGAGCAAAGTCAAGATAAAGAGCCTGAAGTCAACCAACGAAGTAAAATTATACATGGGTTAAAAAAAGAGGCTGTTATAGTGGGGAGGCCATGATAGATGCATGAGAAGATGGGAAAACGATGTTCGCCTACCTACTTTAATCAATCTGTTCAAAATGCAGATAGATTTGTATTATCTATATTATATATGATTTTGCTCCTCTCTCTGTGTATCGTAGCGCCAGTGCTAAATACGGTGTCTGTAAGGCTCTTGCGATAGCGTCAGGAACGCTGTAGAAACGACGCTATATCACAATACATATATGCCTTATAGAACTCTGACGATTTTGCCTAACAGCTTTGCTTACTCCCGGACTCCTGGCTAAGAACCGTGAAGACCGCTGGTTCGCTCGCCCCCGGCTTCTGTTTTTCTAGGTGGGTGAAGAGTTGTTTTGTTTGCGCCAAGCGTAATGAAGTCAAAGAAACAAAAGAGGAGTAGCAAACAAAATAAAAAGTGTCTTGACTACACAGTAGGTTTCATTATTAGTCTATTGATACTGGTCTCAATATCTCATGTTTTCCATGAATACTGCATTATCCCTACTCTTCCACAGACAGAGGATTATATGCGCCAATGGCGTTTTCATCCCAGAGCGTGCCTTTAAGACTATGCTTCCTCGACCAAAATTTCACCGACCATCTCGGACAAGGCTCTACCAATGCCGTATTGCCGAGTTCGGCCAACCAGACTTGAGGCGACGCGTCAACCGCTCGTACTCGCATACACTCTTCAGGATCCAACGTATTCCAAGCGGAGCGAAAATCCAGTAGTGACGGCTGATGGCCTGCTATATCGACATTGATATACGTGAGTGGACGTATTGCATCATTGTAAACATCCCCGGTGAAGGGATTACCCTCGAGAGCGGAAATCCATCGGCGCTTGACATCCGCAGGCTCCGAACTGTTGCCATCAGGTCGACCCACTATGACAACTTCCAAGTTGGGGCTGCGTAACACGTCGTACCAGAATTCTTCCTCGATTAAAGGGTTGTACAGATATAGGCGGCGAAGTTTTGGCCAGCGCGTTGCCCAAACCTCCTCCTGTTCAATTGCCTGGGGGCCCGTTTCAGTTCCCACATACAGTTCGTCCTGGAGACTAGCAAACTCCTCGAGGTTCACGAGTGCCTCGAATCCACGCCGCAAGACAGCCTTCACTCCTAATTGGTCCTCTTCTGGGTAGAGGGAGCGGAGAGGGATGTTCACAATGAGCCTCCGTAGCGTGGGCGCGACTGCAATAAAGATGTCCTGGACCGCGGTCGCCACCGGCAGATCGTTAATTTGTGGGTGCGGACATGGACTTAGTACCGCGAAATCATCTCCGTCGTCAGCTCCATCTCCGTCAACCTGTTCTGCTTCATCATTGTTTTCTTCCTCCACTTCTCCAGCCATGCTATCATTGTGGCCTTCCTGAGTGAGATCGCTTGGGTCGTAGGAATTAGGTTTCACCAAAGCCAGTGTTCCCTCGACCTCGTCCGTGTATTGCAGAAAAGACTCCATGAAGATGGATGTTATGCCCACGAACGGCGACCTATGTCCTGGCATCGACTGAGAGCTGGCGAGAGAGAGGCATCTCGCAAACCTCAGCGTGCGATCCTCCGAGTCAAGGTAGATGCAGTGCCGGGTAAATATAGCGCTAGCAGCCTCATTTGTTGTTTTGCAAAGGCGCATAAGTATCATCAGCGTCTTGGTCGTTGGGTGCGCGGGGGGTAAAAACTCGGGCCCTGCTGGTTCAAGGAAGCTGACGACATGAAGCAGAAGCTCATTGGGGAGGCGTTGTCCCTGACTTGGCCGCGCGGCCTGTTCTTGAACGGAGAGGCTTTGCATCGTGTCCCTGGCTGTGATGATGAAGCTTCCAAGTGCAAAGGGTTTCTTGTTTATCTTGTGACGGCACATAAGGCACTGGATCTTAAGTTGGGCAGGAGCTACCTTACGGTCAGCTGACAGCCTCAGATATGAGACATCAACTCCAGAGGTGGCAGGCGCTGATCTACCCTGAAGCCTTACGATTGTTTCGCCCAAGGTATGTTGTTATTTGTGCTGCTCTTTGACGTCTCCATGCCTATATACTCTCAATTAATACCAGATATTATTTTACTGCTTTCCTCAGTACTGACCTTACAAAAAATATATATCCCTTCAAGTCACCTCGAATATACCATAGTTAACTCTCTCCTCAAAGCTGCGATGAATGTCCTAGGTGCAGCGCGCCTTCCTCATCTTGCCCACAGGCCAAACCTCACCCTCCTGAGACGATCGAGCCACCCGCCTGGTCGTGGCGTGATATCCTCCTCAGACTCCTGGTCAGATTCCGACTCAGGTTGAGGCTCATGAAGGAAGGCTGTGTCCGTAGCAATCCTTGACCATTCAGGATTATGAAGCTTCAGTTGGTCGCTTTCGACCATCATGCTTCTCTCAGCATACTCGCGAGCTGTGGCGCTGACCTCCAACTGCCGACGCTGAAGCACGGCATCTGGGCGAAATACCACCGTAACAATATAATAGTCAATGACACCTTCCGAGGTCTCGTCACGAATCCATCTCTGTTGACCCCACCGGCTTGTGCCTCTCCACCGGCTCACAGCACTCTCTGCAGCGAAAAGAACCTCGCCATCGGTTCTGCGGAAGGACCACTTGTCCTTCATTTGTCTTGCTATCTCGTCGACCTGGGACTTCTTGCGCTCAAGCGACTCGAGCTCAATCCTGATTTCGCCCACGCTAGACGGCACCGATCCAGATACAACTTTGATCCATTCCCCTTCAAAGCGCAGTGGTTCGTCGTTCTCCCAAAACCACCAATCTGCGTGCCGAATAGTCAACGTGACGACACGAGGGCGAAGCTCTGGGGTGGTCAGCAGCTTATGAAGGTGCCCACCCTCAATCATGAACATTTGCGCAAATACATGGAGCCTTTCAATCTCAAAATCTCGCTGCTGCTGGGCCCTGATCGTGTGCAGACTAAAGGCGAGCTTTGCCAACTGCTCGTGGAAGCGGTAACCTGGCGGCGCTCTATGCTGGTTCCCCACGACCCAATGGACCTGCTCACGGAGGAGGAACGGAAGAAACCAGCATTCGAGATAGATGGCCCGGCATGTCTGCAGCAGCGCCGTGTCGCTCTTGCGGGGTGCTAAGTAGGACGGGCGGGTGTAGAGAGTTGATGTACCATAAGCCCTATCTGGATCGGGGTCGGGGTAATCTGTCAGTGCGTAAGAGAATATTTCATATCGGATCTCTGGTGGTAATTTCTGGAGAAGAAGTGATGTCATCTGGGGATCTGGGCATGCTTTGGCCAGAATTCGCTGGTGCAGTGCGACGGACGAGGATGCCATTTCCACAATGGTGAAGGAGATATGAAGTAGGATATAATTATCGATGATTTTTCCCGATGATAAAAAGTCTCCCAAGTTGGGTAAACCGATGACTGAAGATACTTAGGCAATGCCGGCCGCTTTTCAATGACTTTGGCCCTGGACGATAAGTAAGCCTGATGAAACTCCAGGCAGCAGCGGGGTTTATTAACGCTCCCGGTCGCCTCCTTTAAGCAATAATGCACGTATAGAAATAGATGAGTGCCCTGGTGCAGGATTTCGTATTGATTACGTCGTGCATTTCATCACGTCTAGTATGTACCTTGTACAGCGATGTACAAGTACCTACCTTACCTACCTACGCTGCAGTTCCACGTGACCGCACTGTTGGTCCTCGATACTTAAAACCAACATGAATTCCCATTCACGCACAATAAGGAGTATCGTTAAAAATTAGCAAAATAAATCAACTTCTTTCTCATCATGGGTCCAGCCCCAGCCTCAATACTTGACCTCTCGCCGGAAATTCTGGTTCAGATATTGGAATATCTATGCCCACACTGCTCGGGCGAGGTTAAAGGCACGGACACTCGAAGCCTGGGAACTCGGGATTCACGCCTCGTGGAAGCCTCACAATCCAACCTACATGGACTCTCGACATCTTGCAGGAAGCTGAGAAATATTGCACAGCCCTGCTTATACCACTACATTGTCCAAACTGAAAACGCCAGGTTGATTGCCCGTACTCTTCTCCAGCGGCCGAGCCTTGCGCAAACAGTTGAAGGGCTATCCATCACTGCCTTGGACTTCAACGGTGAAGATGATGAGACCCTCTCAGACGAAGATTTAGCGACATTGGAGGTAGGGATATGGCATTATTCCCTAAATAAACTGGTCAGCTAGCTAATTCAAAGATAACTTACCAGTTGCAGATGCAAACAGTTAGCACGGATGCCCTAGAGAACGACACATTTGAGCGAGAAAACATTCTAGGAATGTTGATGCTAGGCCATACCCCCAATATACAAAAGCTCTCTGTGTTAACAGATTCCTTCATCCCTATGATGTATTATCCAGACGGGGCCTTATCTTGCCTCACAATACTCCGTGCTAACTGCGATGACACTGAAAATGGGTTTGGCCTATCGGCTCTTGCGGGCATTATGAGGGCCGCTCCGAATTTGAAGACATTCGTTGCAAGTAACCTTGTCAAAGTCTCTCTCGAGGAAGGCGAAATATTTAGTGAAAGCGTCACGGAAGTTAATATCGCAGAAGCCGCAATATGGAAAGAGGATTTCGACATGCTAATTCAAGGGTTTCCAAGCCTTCAAGTCTTCCGCTTCGAGACTGGCGGAGACCGTGCCAATTATATATGGTGTGCGAGCCCAGCTGATATGGCAAAGTCTCTGTTAGCTCGCAAGGAGACACTGAAGAAACTTAACCTCAGCGTAAGTGCTGAATTTTTCCCTGACGGGAAGCTAGAAAGGGGCGACATGATCGACGATTTGTCTCGCATGACAGCTCTTGAATCTATCACCCTCAACATCGACTCCATCTATACCGAATTTGGCGCCGACTTCTACGATAGTGATTCCGACGACGACTTTTATGAATATGGTCCATCTCTTATTGACCTATTGCCAGAATCCGTCAGGGTCTTGGGCATCGTGGAACCTTCAGATGTTGAAGACGGCATCATGGAATTAGCTGCTTCTGCTCCTGAAAGGTTTCCACTGCTTAGAAAGGTCATGCTCCAGTACGTGAACGACAATATGTACATGGCGTTCAAGAAGGCATTCAAGAAGGCAGGGATAAAGTGCGTTAAGTCCAAACGCTTGGACCTCATCGTACATGCATAGCAGGTCCTGCATTGTTGAACAAAGATACATATGCCCTAGAACGTTACCATTATGTATATTCCGTAACTTTCATATAACATCCCTGATGGCGGACTGGAAAAGAGAGGCTACTTTATAGGTTCGGTGTTTCAAGAATCCAAAGGCATGCATCTGAGATCCATGAACACAATGTCAACTACAATAGAGGTAGATTATTTTGGCCTGATTCAATCTATCTCCCGCACAGACACACTTTGACAACGAGTGATAGTCAAGGTCACACAATACGGCCGCAGACGACCAGAAACACTTAATTTGTCCATCTTGCAGGAGAATTATCTGCCATAATGCATAACCGTTGCGGCATCTTGATTTTTAGTCTGTCGTGACTTTTTCTTTTCTCATCAGTCTCGATGTTAGTTTCACAACCTTGAAGGTCGATCATTTCAGCCCACCCAAGAAAACTCAACCCATCACTGTCTATGACCTACTAACCCCCTTTTGTTGCCGGAGAACATTGAATTGTTTCTCACGTGAGAATTCAAGGGTTAATCCCAGCCGCAAGAAGGACTCTGTGGCAAATTTATGTACCAATAGAGGAAGCTGAGTAGACAACAGCACAAGGGGCTTGTTGCTTTCTCCTAATTGAGGTTTAACTTGGATCAAATCTCATATTTTAACTGAGAAAGAAAACAACAAGGTCATCAATTACGTCGTACAAGGATCAGTAACCGGGTTGACACAGGCTGACCGCGCTGACCGCAACTCTGTTATTAAGTAAGCGCCGACATGTTTGCAGAAACATAGGCAGAACATAAGGCGGGGCCCAGCTTTTTACACGTCAATCCTTTTTTATCCTCCGATTCATCACTAAAAACAACACGCGATGGGCAACTCTTCTTCAACCCAGTTCCGGCGATGCGGTCTCTGCTATTTCGAGCTTGAACCGGGGACACCATACCTCAAAGACCCTCCTGTGTCCCGCCGTGCAATACCAAGATACCCACCACAAGACTGGGCCGAGGGGGCACTTGATGAGGTGGTGGTTCCTATCAAAACCGACCGAATGATAGATGTGACGACCACCCTCGACGCTTTTTTCACATCTTCACGTCGAAATTGTGGCGGTTGCGGGGCGATTGTGAAGCTCATCCAGGACCAGCTGAAACACAGTGGTTCTGAAATCGATAAGGAAGCACCCACGCCATGCAATGTGATTTGGTCGGTGCCAGACACGGGTAATGCCACACACTGCCTGCATATATCTTTTATGAGTATCAAGAATGGGAGCCTGTTCAAAGAGTTTCTGATGCTCTCCGTAATTGCGGACACTCTTCCATCCCGTGAGTTCAGCGTCGTGGTTAAACTCAGGGTTAAGACTTGCACTGATTCAGTTTCATAGCTCATATTTTCGCCAAGAAGGTGTCGCCTGGGTTTAAGTCAGGTTATACGGGATCTAGCGCTTCTCTTCAGAAGGCCAAGGGATGGGTTCAGGCATGCGACTCATCGCACAAGGCGTGCCAAGAGCAACGTTTGTCTCAATCACCATCTTTTCCTCATCGCGTCCTGGAACTCTCCCCGAACGAAAGCGGCGAGATAATGGTTCGGATAGTGCAAGGTCTCAGTACCCAAGAGCCGTATACTTGTCTGAGCCACCGTTGGGGCCCGTCAACCCTTCGCTGTCGAACGATAACAGACAACCTAGATTCACACTTGGAGTGTGTGCCGTGGACGAAATTGCCCAAGTCATTCCAGGAGGCTATATCTGTGACAGTATATCTTGGAGTCAAATATATCTGGATAGATTCCCTTTGCATCATCCAAGACGATAAAGAAGACTGGAAAATACAGGCCGCTCAGATGTGTAACATCTACCGCGGCTCTTACTTGACTATCGCCGCCACCAGTACAACTGACAGCGACGATGGCATGTTTTCTCAAACACCTGTCCTCGCGGTCCCTACCCCAAGCTCGGCTAAGCAGCAGCTGTTCCTCAGAAAATATCCAGGACATGCCTATAGTGATCTCAAAGATAGCACAGACTTCCCTCTTCTTAGCCGAGGTTGGGTATATCAAGAGCGGCTGCTTTCTCCCCGGACATTGCACTTCACCAGCAATGAAGTCAGGCTCGAGTGTCTAAGTACCGAAGCACTTTGTGAGTGTGGCATGGACTACATCTGGATAGAGAAGGGGGAGCATAATCAAATGCTTGTGGAACAGGACCCGATGACCATCGGAAATAGCTGGGATAGTATCGTCAACTGCTTCTCTGCTCTCAGCCTGACCTTTCAGTCTGATAGGCTCCCAGCACTGGCAGGTATCGCAAGGCTGTACGGAATGACTCACGGCCCAATCCTTGGGCAGTACGTGGCGGGCCTCTGGGAACACAGACTCGTCAATAGCCTGTTGTGGTACACAGGATCGGGATCTAGTGTCCGGCGACCTGCCCAGTATTCAGGGCCCTCCTGGTCATGGACTTCGACTCCTTCAGAAGCTAACTTTCCCAAGTTCCAATGCGTGGAAACTGTTCTTGATCTAGTCAAGTTTCACGTTGAGCTGGCCGGTCCAGATGAATACGGCCCAATCACAGATGCAACAAGTCTGACGCTTCGCGGCTATCTGATCACGGGGTCATGGAGGCCAGTTACCGAACATGGTGTGGAAAGGCCGCAATTCTACGCGCATGACGATGCCTCCGAATCTCACCACATTCACCTGGATTATAATTTCAGCGATAGTGAATCCAAAGGATACATACTAGAGGGTCATACAGTCTACTGCATGAAAACAGGCTTTTTAACCGCTGGGTGTCATGTCTGTTTACTTCTACGTCCGCTTGGTCATGAAGAAGATAAGTTCGAACGCGTCGGTCTATTGAGGACGGCACCGCGGAAGAGCGTTGACGACTGGTTTGCGGGTGTTACCACTAAAAGGACTGTTGAAATTTTCTAGACCTAAACAGCGATCAGGATCTACTTGTGCCATGCCGTGGGACTTTTTAAGTCCCTTCCTAAATTCCTCCTCACTATCGTGCATTGTAAAACCACGTTAATCGGTCGCGCTGGCTTTAGTGGTCCTTGTTGTAGATTCTGGGGTTGTAGTATGTCAGACTTCTATCTTGGATCGTATACTACGTATCGAGTGAAAATCTTGGATATTGGTGAAAGGACTATCCCAAGCACATAAATGGGTATAAATATATTAGTTTGAGTAGTAGAAGATATAGTCAAAGGATAGATAGATGCATGGCATAAGCCATGGGCTAATTCGACCATTTCAACATTTGATCCATCTCCTCATTCCCCTTTAGGCCTCCTATTTCACATTCTAAAGTATAATTTACCTTGCAGTGGCGCAGGTTTAAGGTTGATGTGTTCAGGGAATCTAAGCCTCCGAGTTCTGCCACCCATTTGAGCAAAAGTCCCAACTCAGCCAGGCGCCCAGGTGCCACGCGTGACTCCAGCACAAACTAATCATGGCTGTAAGAAGATAGAGTGGATAATTCTATCTCCTAAAAGGCAGTTTGAAGGTCCATCACTGTTCTCGGGCGTTGCCTTACCAGGACGTTGTATCTCATTCCGCCCAAGTCTGACGTCATCGGCGCAATGATCGATATATCGGTATATGATCATCTCCCATCAACCAATTGAGTGGCGAGCAATGCCACAGCCTGTAAGTATTCTCTTTGGGACGCTTCCTAGGCGTATCTAGTATTTAAAATCAGAGGATAGCCCGGATTTGATGATTTGGATCAACTCAGATTACTTAGTCGAATAATAAGCGCAACGATAACAATTATCCAACCTACCACGATGAACCAAGTAATTGCTACTCCATCTCCTGATTCAAAAAAGAAGCAGTACAGGTTCTCGAAACGAGGCGACAGTGGCGGCTGCAACTTTGACCCCGAATGGGGTACTTTCCAAGCATATAGCGTCAACGTCGGCGAACGCAAAATCGGCGACAAACCTTTCATCTACCTCTACAAGGGCCCTATAAATCAACCGGGTCCCAGAACCACAGTTCTAGCAGCAGGTCGACTTCAAACATCTGCCGCTTTCAAAATATACCTTGGCGATCCCGCGTCAGATTATGATGACTACGACAAGTCCCTTGCTTGGGAAGCGATGGACATTGAGCGTCCAGAATCAGCATGGTCCCTGAACTTCCCTGACTACGATCTCAGGAGAGATTTTGTATGGAAAAAGACAAAACATGTTGCTGTTGATGGCGTCGACAAACCTTCCCGCCTGTTGGCTCGGAACTGGAAGTTAACAAGCAAGAATGACCCCGACGACATCCTGGCGGTATTTACAGGCGACTCTGGCTTTTCAAGGGGAAAAGGAATTCTTCAGATCAATGTGGACTGGGGTGCCCATTTTGAACACATGGTTCTCATGACTTTAGCGTGCCAGTTTATGAAACATAAACATCCAACACGACAGGGCAACGGAGTCTTCACTCCTCCCCCTCCAGTCGGTGTGGCATTTTAGAGAGTGAAATATGAAGTGGAGTTGTGGAAGGGTGAGCAGAATTGAGGAGTCTAAGATCTAACAGCCAAAGGCATTTCTTGTACCTGTACTCTTTTAAATTCATATTCAGCGTATCAAATGTTTTATCTATACCACTTAAATTGGAATCCTTAACATATGAATAACAAAAAGATATTCAAGCCAGGGCAATAGTCCTGCCAGGTTTACATCACCCATTTGTCTAAGTATAAAGTTCGTCCCTCAATCTTTTTATTTTAATGAACTGCTTATTCCTTTTTTGCCTCAAATACAGCTGTATTGTCCTGTCAACCCACGCTTAAAGAGACAAGCTTGGTAAGCGGTAGTCAAAAAGATGCTGTATTTAAATCATTGTTCCGACTTGCTACTTAAGATAAGTGAAAAGACAATTGCAATTACATCTAAGCCTGTTCTCAACATCGAAGGAAAGGCTAAGGATACCAGCCAATATCAATCCAAGTCCACAACTAATCTTGGCTCGGAAGGTACGGTGGCTAGCAGCAACCATGTGCGATAACATAGCATTGCTTACTGAATGACAATTTCTGTAAGAGCGACACCGCTGTGCAGTGAACCTTGCATTCTTGTCCATCTATTTATAAGGGTATGTTTTAAATATCGCTTTCCGTGTGCGAATATCCGCATAGTTCGCAAGGCCCCCTTCCTTCTTCTAGATCAACACTAGCCGCGATTTCCCCATCAACGTATCGAAAATATCCCCGGTCATGCAATAGTTTCAACATTGAGCTTAAGCCATAGCGTGACATCTCCTTTGCGAGCTCACTCCCCATGCCTGCATACAAGCAGTCCTCCGTGTATTGACCCAAGAGTAAGTCAACCATTTTCTCATACTCGCTAAGGAGTGCTTCCACTATATCGTAGGGGTAGCACTTGGCTCCGTATTTGAGGAGCTTCTGGACGATGTAGATATTCCCTGATTTGATTGCGCCAAGCAAAGGGCGGAAATTGTTCAGGCGAGTTTTTTCAACATCAGCGCCGCGTTCCAAGAGGAGGTCGACTACATCGGCGTTCCCATAACGAGAAGCCAAATAGAGAGGGGTCCCTCTATGGCCTGCCCTTCTGACCGCAGCTTCACCATCGACATGGCACCCATTGTCCAGTAAGTTCCTGACGATATTTAGGTTGCCATACTCTGCAAAGCGTCTTATAAGTCCGCGGCGAAGACTGGCACTTGGCTCAGGGAGAAGAGAAGCCAATCTAGAATAAACCTCCCAGTTTTTCGCGAAGAATTGTGCTCTTTCAAGTAGTCGTTGCGTTTTCAGTTGTTGGTGAAAGGTGATGGGCTCTGTAGGGATATATTCGAAGTAGGCGGTACTATTGGGATCGGCGCGAGAGGGAGGGTATAGTGCCATCTCCAAGAGCTCCATATCTCCATTCATGGCAGCACCAACAACCCCCTGAATATCAGCCTTGCCTTTATTATGGATGTCCGATAAAGAATAATGGTGGAGAAAAGATTGAGGTCGACTGGCTTCATCACGGGCTGGTTCAACCGTATCCGGCAAACTTTCCTGGATCATTTGGAAAATCTCCAAATTGCCGGCCAGCGCAGCTGCCTCTATTGCGGACGGAAAGATCCCATCACTCTGCGTTGGGTCAATTCCTGTTTCCAGCAAACACTCAACCAGAGTCACATTGCCCACAAAGGCTGCAGCGCTAAGCAAGCTCAACTCTTGATTTCGTATATCGCCTCGGCGGACAGATTTCTCCCAACCCCTCCCTAGGGTCACTCCAAGACCAAGCCAACAAAGGGCGTCGACAGTGTCTCGCAGATCGGATCCCGTACAGCATACAGACTCTGCAATGCAACGAACCTCGACATATCGATGAATGGTCGGGTCGCGTTCATTCATCACCCTATAAGCAAGATACGAATGGAAGAACTCCTGGAAGCCATAGTTGCATCTGATAGGCCAATGCCTTTCAAAACATGAATCATGCAATGGGTGCGGTCTGGGTTGATAAATGTCTAATATTCGTGTCTCGAATATTGCTTGCTTGTACAAGGCATTGAACAGTTCTGATAGGAACAAATTAGAGGATTCAAGAAGATGACTGAAACATAGCTTACTACAAACAAGCCTCAACCTCAAAGCTCTTGAAAAACGGTCAGAAGGGTAATTATCAGACGGCTGGAAGCGGGCCTGCATAGCCCTTATTAAAATGGCGTTGAGTATTTCCCGAGGGAGCATCAGAATGGTAGGCAGATAGACTTGCATTGTGGCAAAAAAAAATCGAGGGAAAGAAACCTGAAGAATGAGTATTGGCGGAGGATGTATACCACGGCACCAGGGGAGTGATGGCGTTGTTTGGCGATCAATCATGAACCTTAGAGGTGTTTTTCTAGTCACCTAATGACGGCCACAAATAAATATTGTCAATTTCCAGTCTCACTAAATGACTGGAGCCTTAGGCAGACATACATGTGTTGGTGTTGGTCACATGCTATTGCCAGCATCTCAGCCTATCACGGCTTGGGAAGATATGCGGTTGGTTGAGAAGCAAACATACTGTTAGTAAATGCCGCGTAATCTCACATAATTTGTGCAAGACAAGTCCCGTTAAGTCCATTTCAGCTACAAATAGAATCTAAGAATGACATTTTGGATGTCATCGGTAGTTTAGTCCACGACGGCAAGCCAGCGTCTTACGCCTTGTCTTACACGAATGATGCTAGATTTAACGGCGACAGCAAGAGGTCTTTATCTCTTTGCGTTTGAAAGTATCTAGGTGGCAAAATAGAGTCGAAACTCGGGATACAAAACAAAAATTTTATCCTATTCAAAGAGTTAAACCATTAGATGTTTCTCTTGAAAACAAGTTAATACTTGAACAAAAAGCTGATCGTAGTAAGTACGTACCCATATAGTTGTATCAATTTCATAAAAAACGTTATGAACTTTTCTAAGTAAATCATCTTAAAGATGGCCAGCTCCTTCTTTGAAATCACTTAATACGCCGCTACTCTCTCAAAAGCAACACGCGGTGTTATTTTATAGTTACTGAGGGTTTAGCCGCCGGAGGTGGCACGTTTGAAGATGTTTTGAGGGTAAAGGTCTTGCAACTATGATACTATTATGGGTTGATAATCCTAACATAGGGAATCACTGCCGAGGCCTTAGCAAACAAAGTTCGGAAGCCAATTTACATTGTGAGTACCGGTAAGCTTCAAAAAGACACCAAAAGGGTTTAGAAGAAGCTGAACTTAATTCTACAACTTACTAAGTAGTAGCGGGCTACTCTTTTATTTGGCAAAGGCAAAGTTTCTTTATAATAGCGATTAACAAGCGACCTGAATATAGCAAACTATGGTTATCTTTCTCAGGTACTTATCTTCTCTTTCTTCCTTTTTTTTTGCTTTCCCCTCTCTTTTAGTGGAAATGCTAAGTAAACAATAGAGCAATTAAGTATTACCGCAGGATTCTAATTATTATATCCAATCGTAGCAAGACAATCAATAGAACGTTCTAAACCAGAGGTAGACAAATTAGCAGGAGAGAAACCCAGACTCAATACATAACCGAGGCTGATCCAATTCATGTACTAAATAAAACAAGTAGAATTCGAGAGGCTCTCTTGACTCCCTATGAACAGCAGGCAAATTTCGAATGCCTTCAAAGACTCCAGGCTTTTCACAGCGAGGAAGAAAGCAAGCCTCAACATTAAGCAAATTTCTATAGTATTACAAGCAACTCGAGAGATTAATAAGACATCATTAACTGTATTCGACACTTCATAGGTACTATCAGGTAGTTTGAGCCCCCGATCAGACCAGATTTCAGTTTTAGATGTTGGCAAAGTAATGAATGACCTATTCTATGTTCACCCAGCCCAAGACATATCAATTCGCGGGTCAAAATAATTAGAAGCACGGTCTACAGATGCTGGATCTAATAAACAAGAGAAGTTGGTTTGAAAGGGTAGATGGCTCCGAAGATATATGAGATATTGCTTGTTCCTGGCCATCTTTAGCGCCTTCGAAATCTATAGATGCTATAGTGCCCACTTCCGTAGTAACCTTCCATGTTCTTGGGAGAGAGACAGGGTCAGTCTGGCAATTGGACTTCGGATTTAAGTTCAAAAACTTTTCATCAGAAGGTGCGACACATCACCGGGCCATCCTTCGCCCACCCGATCAATCCGTGGAGATCACGCGTTACATCGGATATCCGCGTCATCATCACGGCAGCAGAACACGGAATCTCTTAAGTTTCAGTACGGTCAAAGATCAGTGTGCGTAAACCTCCGAATCGGGCCATTTCTACGGACTCTCCCAGCACCCCGACAGTTGGGACAGGGGGTCGTTGATTCATATCTCACCTTACCTAGAGACCAGAGGACCTTGTCAGGCACTCAGGCGATTTCAGTACAGCCTGAGTGCACAAATTACCCATTATCTTCCCCCGGCATTGAGTTAGGCAATTCACCCAAGTCCGACTACCTGAGAAACATGGATGATCATGTGGAGCAGCCCATTTTTACGCTGACGGGATAACTCTACCATCATGCTTGTTCTTAGTCTCTAGAGAGGACGACACTAGCCTACCCTTGCTCTCTTATGTTCAAGATTGAGAAAGGAGACGAAACCAGGCATCTTGCAAACCAAAAGTGAAACAGAAAAGGAAAACTCAGAGAAGGCAGGCGACCGGAGATGTAGAGTCCGAGATCATGCTACTTGACCTTCCCGCCCCCTGACCATAATCCGCCGAACAAGGAGTGTCGTGGGTCGACGTCTCCCGTGACCAGATTAATTCCCGGTCGTCAATGTCTCCAGAGTTCCACCTCAACTCTCAACACGACAAGGCCATCGTACTGGGCAGGGATTCGGCTAGCCGGCACATCGAGGCGGATGGAACCTCACACGAGTCATGACAAATCGAGGGTTAGGTCAGTCGATGCAGAGATTACTTCTTCGCGTTCAACTGCTCGAATCCCGAAGCCCGCCTCTTCAAAATCCACCACGGCCCTGCTCAGGGCTCATTCTTCCCGATCCCGGCGTCTAGCATCTGGCTATTTCCTAATACAGACAATAATCCCTTGTCAACTTACTGGTTTGAGAATTCGAGATGGAGCTCACCGCAAGCCAGATAATGTCCGGGACAGACAAGTCAAGCAAGCTTATCCCTCATGGGAATCCATGAGCATGTCTTACCGCATCTTGGGCGAGCCCAGCAGCTTTTTCACCTGGTGAAGTTTTGTTATTTCAGAGAGCTATATCCCTCGTTGCGTAGCATTCGCGTCTTGGAACCTTGTATCTTTAGACTCGGGTACCACATCCCAGTGATCATCATAGATGCTTGGCGCTTCTTAGCTACGACAATAGCACCGACTCTCACTATAATCGACAGTATATGTACTAACTCTGTCAATCGTATCGCCATGGTGGCCGACTCAGAGAAAGAGGTGAAGCCAACTGAGGCAAGCCAGAAAGAGGAGGAAGCAAACTCTTCACGAGAGCAACAACGCATTGCTCCAAACCCTGTGTTAGAGAAACTTATCGCGGAAGAATACACGGCGAAGCCTCCGTCAACCATTAGTATGAGCAAGCAGCCAGACAGCGAGAACGTCACAATAGTCAACGACGACGAGACCCCCCAACCAAGTAGCGAGGAAGGCGACGTCGAGAAGCAGCGCCTTCCAACGAGTGAGGGAGATGAAACTGATGATCCAAACATCGTGTCATGGGACGGCGATGACGACCCAGCAAATCCCTACAACTGGAAGAGCTGGCGCAAGGTTGTCAACTGCATCCTCATCAGCTCCCTCTCCTTCCTAACACCCCTCGGTTCATGTAAGAGAACTCGCCAACCGTTTCTTCTTCGGAAGAGATGACCAATAAACTAACCCAGCCTCAAAAAATCCAGCCATGTTCGCCCCCGGCGTTACAGACCTCATGAAGGAATTCCAAATGACCAGCCGCTCACTCGGCTCCTTCGTCGTCAGCGTCTACGTCCTCGGCTTCGCCGCCGGCCCCATGATCTTCGCGCCCCTCTCCGAGATCTACGGTCGCGGCATCATCTACCACACCACCAACCTCTGCTTCCTCGCCTTCACCATCGCCTGCGCCGTGGCGCCCTCATTCTCCTCCCTCATCGGCTTCCGCTTCCTCGCCGGCCTCTTCGGCTCCGTGCCCCTCACCAACGGCGGCGGCTCCATCGCCGACATGATCCGCCAGGAGAAGCGCGGCGCCGCCATGTCCGCCTTCGCCGTCGGCCCCCTCCTGGGGCCCATCATCGGTCCCGTCGTGGGCGGCTACGTCTCCGAGGCGCTGGGCTGGCGCTGGGTCTTTTGGATCCTCTCCTGCCTCTCGGGTTTCATCACCATCACCTTCTTCGTCTTCTCGGCCGAGACGTACGCCCCCGTCCTGCTCGAGAGGAAGACGAGGCGGCTGAGAAAGAAGACGGGGAATATGAACCTACGTTCTAAGCTCGACGAGGGCCTGCTCCCGAAGGATTACTTCGTCCGGGGCATCGTCCGCCCCTTCAAGATGCTCTTCTTCTCGCCCATCTGCATCATCGCCGCGCTCTACGTCGCACTCGGTTACGGGTACCTCTACCTCATGTTCTCCAGCCTCTCGCCCCTCATCCAGCAAATCTACCACTTCGGCACCGGCGCCGCGGGCCTGGCCTTCCTGGGCTTCGGCGTGGGCAGCATGATCGGCGTCGTCTTCTTCGCCCGTCTGAGCGACGTCTACCTCAAGAAGAAGGCCAGGGAGGAGGCCGAGCTGGCCGAGGCGGAGGGCCGCGAGCCCGCCGGCCTCAAGCCAGAGTACCGCCTGCCTCCCCTCCGGTTCGGCGCCCTGCTCCTGCCGACGGGGTTGTTCATCTACGGGTGGACGGCCTACTACAAGGTCCATTGGATCGCGCCCATCATCGGCACGGCGATCATGGGTGCCGGTAACCTGATGATCTTCATGGTAAGTCCCAAGTTCAAGTTCAACTTTCACCTTTACCCTTTATCAGACCGAAAGCTAACGGGGTCGATTCTGCAGTCCTTCCAGATGTATCTCGTCGACACCTTTGCCCAGTACTCGGCCTCGGCACTCGCCTCCAACTCGGTCGTGCGATCCATCCTCGGCGCCGTCCTGCCACTCGCTGCTTTCCCCATGTACGACAAGTTGGGGCTAGGATGGGGCAACAGTTTACTGGGCTTCATTGCCGCGGCGTTGATTCCGGTCCCGTGGCTGGTGCTCAAGTACGGCGAGTACCTGCGGAAGCGGTTCGAGATCAAGAATCTGTAGGGTTTTGGGAAGGGCGAAGGCCGGCTGGTTCGGTCAGTGCAGGATTAAACCACTTGACATATAATGGGTTGATAGGTCTGGTCTCTTTTTCTTCGGTCATTGGATGGTGTTCTTTGGGTCAGGGATTATGAACAGCATATAAGGAAACAATTGGTAATATTCGTACGCATGCATAGAGAAAAAGGTTAGAAAATTCGAACCAACTCCGCTTCAATCAGGGACGAGTTCAGGAACATTGAAGATAAGAATCTCCGCCTCGAGAGATCGTCTAGCCTTCGATATTCAACACATGCAGGGCCAAGAACAATCACAAGAGTCAACAAAATTGCACAAAACATAATCATCTAGGTATTTTTGTGTATCAGAGTGATGTTTATCCTCATCGCATCCAGTGGACGGAACCCATTCTTCCCGCCGGATACATTTTGTACCAGTGTCTATCAGACTCGTCATTATCAATAACATCCAATTGCTCCCTGCCGCAAACCAGAAAAAGAAACCCAAACCATAACTAATCAAACCAGTACTTATTAGAGGAATTTAGGAAAATGGTTGTCCTGCACAGCAACCATTTACATCTGTCCAACGCCAAGGTGCTCGGGGTCGGCGCGGACGATGCGGAGGGTGTTGGTGTTACCCATGCCGCCCTTCCAGCCCTGGACGACGACGACGGTATCGCCAACGGTCAGGGTGTTAAGCTCGAGAGCACGCTCAATGCACCACTTGATGCGCTTGTCAACATCCTCCTGCCAGTTGACCTGGGTGAAGTCAGGCTTGGACTCGGGGAACAGGAAGGGGTAGACGCCACGAGACAGATGGCTGAAGCGGGAGGCGCTGGGGTTACGGGTGACCATGAAGATGGGGCAGACAGGTCGGTACTTGGAGATGAAGCGAGCAGACTCGCCGGAGGTGGACAGAACAATAATACCACCAGCAGCAAGATCGAGCGAGGCACGGACAGCAGCCATGGCCACAGACTCGACAGTGCTAACAGGGCGCTTGACGAGGGTGCACAATTCCTCGAAGTGGGAGACGTAGGGGATTGTGTTCTCGGCCTTGAGACAGGCCTCGTGCATCTCGTGGACGGCCTCAGCGGGGTAGGAACCCTTGGCGGTCTCGCCAGAAAGCATGACACAGTCAGCACCATCGGTGACAGCGTTACCGACATCGCTGATCTCGGCACGGGTAGGGCGGGGGTTCTTGATCATAGACTCGAGCATCTGGGTAGCGCAGATGACGGGCTTGCCAGCCAGGTTGCACATGGCAATGAGCTTCTTCTGGGCAGCGAAGACCTCAGCAGCGGGAATCTCAATACCAAGGTCACCACGGGCAACCATGACACCGTCGGTCTCGGCGAGAATCTCGGGGAAGTTGTTAAGACCCTGACGGTTCTCAATCTTGGCAATGATCTGGATGTGCTTGCCATCCTCCCCGAGGACCTTGCGGATATCTCTGATGTCCTGAGCACGGCGAATGAAAGAAGCAAACACCATGTCGACGTTGTTCTTGACACCGAAGAGAAGGTCGGCCTTGTCCTTCTCGGAGAGAGCGGGAAGGTCGACATCGGTGTTGGGCAGGTTGACACCCTTCTTGGAGGAGATGAAGCCGTTGTTGCGGGCACGGGCCTCGATGGTCTGGTCGTCCTTGATGCTGAGGACGTCGAAAGCGAGGACACCATCGTCGACGTAGATGATTCGGCCGGGCTGGATCACCTTGGTGATATTCTTGTAGTCGACGTACCTACAAAAGAATATTAGCTTTCTGGTAGGCCCTTGAGGGAAAGGTAAAGTCTAGGGCTACTTACATGTTGTCAGTGTCGCAGGCCTTGGCGTACTTCTCGTCGGTGGTGAAGTTGATGATCTTGCCAGCCGAGATGGGGATATCGACGTCGCCGTCAGTGTTACCAGTTCGAATCTCAGGGCCCTTGGTGTCGAGGGCGATGGCAACGGGACGGCCGACCTGGCTGGCCTCAGCAGCACGGGCATTGTCAATGACGGACTGGTGGTACTCGTATGAGCCGTGAGAAAAGTTCATGCGGACAACATTGAGACCAGCGGTTCGCAGCTTGTTGATGGCCTCAACGGAGTTGGTCTTGGGGCCGATGGTGCAGATGATGGAGCTACGACGGTAGTTCCTCTCGGGGCGGTAGGCAGTGTCAAGAGAAGCCAACCAGGCAATCTTGCCTCCAAGATCGAGATGATCCTGGGAGGTGGAGGCAATGAAGCTGTTGGTTCGCTTGCGATAGGGCTTGGGGTCAGACATGTTGGGTGGAAAGTAGGTGTGGGTTGGGTATTGAGTTGGAGTAAAGTTGAGGTGGGAAACCGTGAGGAATGGAAGGGCTGGATGAAGACTCAAAGAACCTCAGAAGCTGCAGGAGATGCAAAAACCGAGGGACCTGGGGGATTAAAAGGAAGAAATTGGTGGGAAGGGAGAGTGGCGCTGATGAAGAGGAGAAGGTCAATAAGTTGGGAGCTGTCCTGATGTAGTAAATTTAATTTCCAAGGCTGGCAGCAGACAGAGGAGGGAGGAGGGGTCCCAAATCCAGTGAGGGGCAACAAGCCCCAGCGGACGTGCGTACATCCATTGCATGCGTGGATGACAGCACCAGCAGGAGTGCGTGGGTGGGCTTGGCGGGCGATGCATGTACCCAGCAAGGGTCTCCGGCCACCACTACAGTGCTGCAGGCCCACTGTGAAAAGGCGGCACCCACTAGAGGTGCCAATGGGGAGCTGGGATAAGATACTAATGATAATGACAATGACTGGCCAAACAACGGAAAGGGCGGGAGCAAAAGTGCTACAATCGATTTGACAAGCAGAAACTGGCCTCGTTGCGCGCTCGCCTTGCCATGGCAATGAGACATTTTGCCCGGCCAGTGATGAGATAAAAAGAATGACCATCCTATTCCTCTGGCTATCCCCTCCCAAACACGCACGCACCCATCTCCAGTGACCCCTTCACGTGCAAGAGGGAGGCCCAGCAGGTCAGGACCAGCTGCGACCACCTTGGAGGTTCCCAGTAAAGTGCTATGTTGATGTACACCCAACGTAACTGATTCAGTTTCAGCCCTTAGGTCGTTACATGCTGACCCAATAGTCGTACCCTTTTATGACGAGGTACATCTCAAGATCCCTCCATTCCTGCACTGTACCGCGCTCCCCGTGGGCAGATTCATACGATTATAGGACTCTTACCTACGCCGTGCACAATAAGCACGGCCCCCCAGAAAGTGATGCTCTTCAGCTGGTTGGTGCCCTGACTCCCAGCGTAAATTGGCCGCCACACATCATCCCATGAGGCATGGTCAGGTCTTCCTATAAATCATGCCATGCTGAAATAAGAGCCAGGCCGTCGCCCGTGAACACGAGTCGAGCAACAAGACGCATTGAGGGATTTGCTACTGGGCTGAGCCAAAGTGCGGAATAGCTCAGTTAGGCAAAGGATAAAAAAAGGCCGAATCCAGGAGCAAGAAAAAAAATCACCATCGAGCCCACCGACTATCCCACGTAGTAGAATCTACCTACCAAGGGTGGGTAGATGGTAAGCTGTCGACGCTAGATGGTGTAGCTTGCCGCGCTGCACGGCGAGGGGATCCATGATGGATCCATCTCGCTCGCTAGACAAGTCCCCGTTTTTAAAGCTGCAGCAGGGTGGGAGTCCCCCGGGCTTTGTTTAGGCCGGCAGCTCGAGACCCAACCGAATGCACAGCGAGGACCCCTCAACAAAAAACTATTGGCCCAGAGGCGTGTTTCCACATCATCGAGCAGGTGTTGTGTAAAGCGGCCGAAAAAAAAAGAAAAAAGCATCCTCAAGGTTGGCAAACCGCTTCCCTGACACATTGCGACGTCGGCAAGTTTCACTTACTATGTAGGCGGACAGAACTAAAATAGCACATTAATGGCCTGAACAATCAGCAGTGAGGCTTCAGGCAGCATGAGAAAATGGTACGAGGATCACCATGGCATGAGGCCTTTCTGAAACTAGAAACTCGAATATTACTCTGATGTCTCTGCCTGCTCTGCAAGGAGTAGAATCGCCGCCTTGGCCTCAGCACTGGGCTATCCGAGCGCCATGACCCCGCTCCTGCCGTTCATGGAACCCAAAGTGCTAGCTCCGGTATGCACTAGTTCGCACTGCTAAACAGCAGCTACTCGGGCTTCACGCCCGACAGCCCCGGGGTGAGGCCGGTGTGAGAACAAACTCTGCTGACTCATCAGATCCCAGTCTGATCACGTGAATTTCTACCTGCTCTTATCGGCACCTGACCACCGCCGTCATTCCTTATCGTCGGCCCACAAGGCTTCTCTGACAGGACCCTCAGGTGGTGATCACGGACCACGCCTCGGTTTCCTTAGTTACGGCTCAACCCGACGACGACAACCCAAGCTCAGACAAACATCTGTCGGCAACGAATTCCCAACTGCATAACGATCTTCTCACGATTTACGAACCAAACAAGCTCGATTACTCGTGCCCAGCTCAACCCTAGCAATTATGGTGGTACGTCCCGATCCCTCCCGGAGCTTGCGCATCACACCGATACCTGATCGGTGACTGTCCCTAGACTTGTCCAAGTCTTTTGACATCATTTCGCAGTTTCTCATCCTCAACCTACTGACACTGGGTCTCTTCTCAAAGGTCGGACGTTTAACTCACTATGCTTTCGACGCCGTGCTCAGTAAGTCCAGCCCAGCTGCTGCCCAAACTGAAAAACGCCTGGCTAACCTCGATGCCTAGTCTCCACGGTGCTCGCCGGCATGAAGCGCTCGACTGGTCTGAAGTAAGTGGGGGAACTCGAATTGAGACGAAGGGATTTCGGTAGTGGCCACGAGACATGTTACTGACTCATCATCGCTGCGGTACAGGTTCAGAACCGAAAGGGTATCTGGCGAGAACACCGAGCTCTCCAAGTGGATCAACAAGTATCTTGGAGTGGGTGAATGGGTGATGGACCAGGGTGTTGCTATTGCAGGCTCCAGCGGCTACTTCGAACGATCTCGATAAACGACCGGTGAACAGCCCTCTGGCCAGACAAACTCCACATCTTTCGGTCTTTTGGGCTTGAAGATCCAGGAGTACTTGTTGCTCCCGTTGCAAACTTTCATGCTCGCTTTGGTTTCAACCTGCGTTGTGGCAACATTTATGTTGAATAGGGCGTTTTTTGGAGGTTTCTTGATGCTATCACGACTTATTGCTGACGAGTTCCGGCAATGACAGATGCCATCGTTATGCACAGCTTCGCTCATGAATATATTTACACCACTATCAATGAATTGATTTATATATGACTGACTGTAGTATTATCTATCGCTAGCTCCATGTTATGATATTTGTCGCCCAACGCCGGCCGCATTCCCAAGCCAAGGAGTTATCAAATTGAAACTATCCAAAGGATGGTTGATATTACGTAAAGGAGAGAGCCGTGCCATTATGCATCGTGTTCTGCAAGCAAGTCAGGCGGTACATCACTATCGCTCGTCGTTGTCCGTTGAAAGACAGGGCTCGTATCAGCACTGGAAACTGAAGGCGGATTGTTATGATCCTCGTAGTGGGACACAAGAAGATCCGGGGGAACCTCGTTATCGCTGCCCTCGTCATGGTTCTGGCCCTCATCCGCTATCAAAGATTGCGACGGCTCTTCAGACTTGTCTGAAGTCTCGTCAAGCACATGCTGAAGCATACTCCTCGCTTCTTCGAAAGCCTCCAGCTCGGCTCCGATTGCACAAATCAGAAGATTCCAGTGCTTCTCCTCGGCAGTCTTCATATGACTCTCCAGTGCTGTAACAACCTTGTCCATCTCGGGAAGCTGACTCTGTATGATAGATTCTTGCGAGGGAACCTTCTCCTTGCCTTTGTTAGAAGAAGCTTCTCCAGGCTCTTGCATCAACTGCCTCAACCGAGTCTCGTAGTCAGATACAAGCCGCATTACTTCATCCCATATCTCTGAGCCATTGTCCAGGGCTTCTTTTTCCTTCTTGATCTGTGACTTTCTCTTCTCCAGTATCAAAACCTCATTCTCCCACCACGACTTGGCCATATCCAAATTCCTCCGCTCTGGTCGGAGGCGCAAAAACTCTACTCCGCCTGTCGGCGGCAGCTTCTTCGCACCCGTCTGCAATGCTTCTAGATCAAGGGGTTGGAAAGGAGGTCGGTGCATGAGGGCAGTGACTTCAGAATCGACATTCTTAAGCGCCCCGCGATACCCGCTAAGTCCAGCCTCGCGCCTATTCTTGACATCCTCCATCCTCTCCCGTAGCCACTTTCTCTGATTCCTCATACCGACCAGCTTCTCCTCGAGGACACGAATCTCCTGATTAACGGAGTCGTGCCTGGCGCTCAGGTCGCGAAGCTCCTTTCCCAATGGCTCCTCCTCATCCTCTTCCAGTATTTGCATTTCATTAGTGACGTTGTCTCTTTGTCGGTTTAGTCTCTCTAGTTTGTTGAGTGCTCGACGACGCTGCGATAACGCTTCATCCACGTACACATCCTCCTCCAGCTTAAGCTGCGCCAGTGCAGCCATCGACCGCCGCAAACCGGTGCGAGCCGATCGCAATCCCTTCGCTTTGCTCGCCTTGGGCTGCCGCACCGGGAGCAGATTGCCATCTCTTGTGGAATGGTTCGGAACATGGAGTGAGTTGATCATCCTCGACTTGGAGGTCGCAGTGGAGTAGAACGTCCCCGTCGGTGTGCTGCTCCCCGTGTCGCTGTAGTCATCGCCCCCCAAGCCATCCAAGCCGGCAACGAGCCCGCTGGCCTGCTGGTCCAGAAGGAGCTGTACCTCCTTCTCCAGGGACTTCTCCTGCCGCCTCATGCCGCGCCACGTCGCATCGGGTCGGTAGGAAGGCTCGCGGTCGTAGTTGTAATCGAACAGCAGGCTCCCAAAGCCCGCGTTCCGGGCGGACGGAGAGTCGCTCGAGCTGGACGTCGGTTTCTTGCTCAGCGCAATTGAAGCTGCTATGGGAGGCGGCGGGCCGCTGAACATGGGCTTCGGTCGGAACTGCGAGAGGGAGCTTGTCGAGCTCTCCCTATCCTGCCAGGCACCGGGGCTGGGCGACCTGGGCAGTCGACGTATCGGCGAGTAGGGCTGCCTCGAACGGGACCCGGGACCGTCGTCATCGTGGTACAGGGAGTCGATGGGGCGGGGCTCCAGCTCGTCCATATCATAGCCCTCTACGGTCGTCCTCGGCTTGTTGTGGAAGGGGAAGATGGAGGAGGACAGGCGCTGCTGTCTGGAGAAGGATAGCGACGTCATGGTGGACTGGGCCGCATGGCATGCCTCAGCAAAATTACCCACTGATTAGAGCCCGTCTCTTGGCGTGGAATGCTTATTTTGTTCTTCTGGCCCCCGATCGGAAACGCTGATCAAACAAGCAAACAAACAAAAACAGCGAAAGGCAATGCGACCAGATTGTGAGCTCCCAAGTCCTATTGATGTGTGCGGACAATGGGATAAGCTATCGTGGTAGGTATGTAAGCTGGGTGAAGGTGCACCTGTACTCTGGATCCTAGCGGGCGCATGCTCTGCTGCCCTTTGCGCTCACGCGCCCCAGGCACGAGGGTCGTCCTGCACGTCAAGCCGCCAGAAAACTGACTTGCCTGCAGGCGAGGATGCATGTGTGACCAGGGAGCAATTACGTATGCACGCCAGCGATACCAGGCACAATGATATCCGTCCAGCAAACAGCCGTCACGAACAGTACGGCAAGGCCAGTCTTATCGGGCCTGCTAATCTGGGGTTACTGATGATGAATGTCACTGTAAGACAGCAGCCGTAGGCAGCGTAGGGAGCCACGTAGGGAGGAGATGGGCTAGAGCAGCTCCCTGGCAGCATCAAATGGCTGACGGATCTACCGAAGGCAATCCATCTGGTGGAGGTGTAATATCTCGGTGCCAGGGCACAGTTGGGGGAATAAGCTCAAGCAGAGTACATGTAGGTTTTCTCCGTTCAATGCCGTGAGGTGGACTTGTCATGGTCCCCTCCATCCATCCGCCGTGGACAGTTGTTTCTTCCTCCTCCAAACTCTTCCAGCCCCTTCAGCACGGTCTGTCCGGCGAACAGAGGCAGGATCACCAAGGCCTTGTATTCCAAGACCTATGGGGCTGACCCGACTCCTCGCCTCGCCTAGGGTACTTTCCTCCTCTGTTTCGTGGTCTGCACTCTCCCTTGATTTATCGCTTCCTGCTATATTTTTTCGACAGGATACACACATTATTCCTCTCACGATTGACAATAGCGCTCGTTGGCGCATCTCGTGTGTGGTCAGGCAGGTCGAGTCCTTGCTCGGATCAGTCACTTACAGCAGACCAGCTCTGTCATATTTCGACGGGCAATTATTGCATAGGGTGCTGACCAGAGCTAGCTTCGTACCTACGTTCCAGAAAGTACCATTATCTATCTACCGACATTCATAAAACCGCCTCTCCAGACAGCGACAGATTTTGTTCACTGGCACACGCACAGGGCTCCTGAACTCGCCGGACTCCAACAAACCCTCGACTCCTCCCAGCGCATGTGGCATGGCAAGGTTGGGCGCGAACTCCGTCAGGAAGAGCTCCATCCAGCGCTGCGGCCAGTGTCAGCTCGCATATAGACTCTAAGCACTGCGCTGCGCGACAGGCTACTTGAGACAAAGTTCGCGCAAGCTCGCCCAGACACAAGGTAAACGCCTCTGCCCAGGCCCAAGCCAAGCAGCAGCCACCAAAACCCTGTGCCGCCGCCATTCGACTCCATTCAACCTTGCACCAGCCCAGGTGCGCCCCCCCAGACCAGCCATGGACCAATCACCGCTGCCCTTTGCCCCGCGACGGCATAATCCCTCTGGATCTGGCTCAAAGGTGGGCTCGACGTCGGGGCCTTACCACAATGATTACACTTCTGCTGCACCTCCCGCCGTGGTCTCAGCAGCCCAACCACCACCCGCTGCTGGCTCCGACGAATTACACATGTCCGGCATGAGCTCAGAGCTGCACATGTCTCCCCAGGATTACGCGCCGCAGATCAAGCTTGACCAGGCCCCGTCGACCGCCTCAGCTCGCTCGCAACCGCCATCTCTCACCCACGCCCGCTCCCATTCCCAATCCCAATACCAGCCTAGCTCCGTCCCCGACGTCCTGCAGCCTGCGGGTGGCCTGTCGACGCGACCGCCCGTCTCCATCAACACGTCCTCGTCGTCGTCGCTGCAGACTGATCGTCCTCAGCCCTCTCCCCAAAACTACCAGACCCCGTCCAAGCCAACGCTCAGCATGTCCCACGCCTACTCCCGCTCCAGCCCCGCCGCAAGCTACGAGAATGTGAGCTACCATCCCTACACTCCCACGACTCCAGGCGGCAGCGGCATCCCGTCATCCCAATTCATGTCGCCCACCGACACCTCCAAGTACGGCCAATCCAGCTCCTCGCGAAATGTCTCCAACACCCCGCTTGGTCTAGCCGACATCCGGCCTCGCGCTGATTCCAGCATGTCTGATGGCGGCCCGGGTACTCTGGGCTACAACATGGCTGAAGCGCAGCCCGGTAGCAGCAGTTATCTCGCCCCATGGCCTATCTATGCCTTCGATTGGTGCAAGTGGCGCCCCCACGGAAATGGCTCCGGCAAGCTGGCCATTGGAAGCTATCTAGAGGATGGCCACAACTTTGTAAGCTCTCCCCTCATTTCCCACTCCAAAGAAACGTCTCATTATCTAACAATTTCTCGTCCTAAAGATCCAAATTCTGGATAGCCATGTCGTTCCAACACCCCAGGATGTCTACGTTCCTGGCACTTCCAAGTATTCTCTAGAGTTCAACAAGGTCGCCGAAGCTACCCATTCATACCCCGTTACCAGACTCCTCTGGGAACCACCTTCAGCTCAGAAGCAATCGACCGACTTGCTCGCGACGTCTGGCGATCATCTGCGATTGTGGTCACTGCCCTCCGAAACCCCAGCGACGCCTGGAAACAACATCACTCGGAGAACCGACCCAGCCACCGCCAAATTGACACCTCTGGCCCTTTTGTCGAACTCCAAGACGCCCGATCATACCGCTCCTCTGACTTCTCTCGATTGGAATACGGTTTCTCCCAGTCTCATCATTACTTCCAGCATCGATACAACTTGCACAATCTGGGATATTCCTTCCTTGACTGCCAAGACGCAATTGATCGCCCATGACAAGGAAGTGTATGACGTGCGTTTCTGCGCAAACAGTGTGGATGTATTTGTCAGCTGTGGGCAGGACGGTAGCGTTCGAATGTTTGATCTCCGTAGTCTGGAGCATTCGACCATCATCTACGAGCCAACCGGCAAGGACGATAGAGGTTTGTTCAACCGCACGGCAGTTATCTATTCCCTACAGTCCAAGATACTAACATATGCTTCCAGTGGATACCAACAGCGGCCGAACGAGCCCAGGAGGACAGGGTGCGGCAGGAAACCCTCCTCCGCTGCTGCGACTCGCAACCTCTCCTCACGACACCCAGCTTCTCGCTACTTTCGCCCAGGATTCAAGCACCATCCGCATTCTCGATGTTCGACAGCCCGGGCAGGCTCTTCTGGAACTCCGAGGACATTCAGGTCCATTGAACTGCCTTGAATGGTCGCCCTTGCGCAGAGGCATGCTCGCCTCCGGAGCCGACGACTGCCAGGTGCTGTTATGGGATTTGATCAACTCGAGCTCTTCATCCGGACCCTCTCTTAACGGGAACCCTGGCAATGAGAGCAGCAGAAGCCCCGTTGCCAGCTGGGAGTGCGATTACGAGATTGGAAACCTGGGTTGGCTACCTCACATGCCAAACGGCGAATATGGCGACTGGCTGGGAGTCAGTGCCGGGCGTGGTATCTGGGGCACCCGGATCATGTGAATGAAGCGCAGTTCTCAGCAGGATGTTCTGGCAGATTATATGTATACCCATTGGCAAGCATGAGCCTTTGTTTATGAAGTTATACCGTCGCATATTATAGAAACGGCCTTTCCGAGATGGAATTTGTTCGTTGCGGAAAACCCGACACTTGAAGGGTTGGTCAGTCACAGCAAGCTCCTAAAAGTTCGGGTTTGATTTTTTTTTTCTGGTATTTGGATGATTCAAATTGTGGTGACGAGTCGCTCAACGCTATAGCCATGGCCGAGAATTCATACCTAGTGATAGGCAAGCTGAGAGAGGTTCAACAAGAGCTTCTGTGCCGAGGGCAAAGCCGGGAAGACGAGGGGATCGTTAGAGGACGAAGTCCAGCCCCCGTCGATAGGACGTGGGGAAGGCTTTGCGAACACGACGTGTAATGAATGATTAAATAGACAGATACCTCCATAAAACTGATGCCGAAATTGTCGATATGATTCATTGCGTGCTACCTCGCTGAGAAAGCTGGGGGCTCAACATTTGACTTGTAGAACCATAAGACCCCAAAACACTATTGATGAATGATATCCAAAGTCGTTTATTAGATGCTGCCTTGTTATTTACCAATCCGCTCGGGGCGCTACAGCTTTGATGATGGCATCTCAGCATCATCCGTTGCGACCTTCACCACAGCCTTCGCCAACGTCTTCCGCTCCAACAGGTCGCTCAGCGCATTTGGTACACTTTCCAGGCCTTCATACAGTTGCGAAACTGTTGGCTCAATTTTCCCTCCCTCGATCATTGGCTTCAGTTCGTCCCATATGCGACGGTTTTCTTCCGGGTATCGACGCAAGCTTTCGCCATAGCGCTAGAGAAGCATAGCCCGAATAAGTTGAGATCACTCAATCAGTAGCCGCAACGGGGAGACTTACATATCCAATCAAGTTCACCTGCTTCAGAAGCACCCTATTCATCGCAATATTCTCCATCTGTCCACCTCTCCCGGCAAATCCGACAATCAGAACCCTGCCCTTGTGAGCAATGCACTTCAGGCTGAGGTCCACGAGGCCCACGGGGTCAAACACCACATCTACCCCAGCGCCCTCCGTGAGCTCCAGAACTTTGCTCGGCCAGTTAGGGTCGGTGGTGTAGTTCAGACAGAAGCTCGCGCCGTGCTTCTTCGCGTACGAACACTTCTCGTCTGAGCCTGCGGTGCCAATCACCCGGCAGCCCAGGGCGGCTGCGATCTGCACGGCCATGATGCCGAGGCCCCCGGCGGCAGAGTGAACGAGAACGGTCTCCCCTCGCTTCAAGCCGGCTCGAAGCATCAGAGCGCCATAGGATACAGGTAGGGTGGCGCCCAGACCAGCAGCGTCGGCGAAGGACCAGGACGAAGGGAGTTTCTCGAGGTTGGTGGATGCCGGCACATTGATGTACTCGGCGTATGAGCCCAGGGAGGCCCCGAAGACTCTATCGCCGGGCTGGAGATGGTAGTTTGGGGGGCATGATGTGATGATGCCTGAGAACTCGAGACCTAGTGTAAATGGGGGGCGGACCAGGCTGCGATTGTTCTGGTGCTTGCCTTGGACCTGTCAATGTATCAACAGAGGCATGATTAGTTGGTTATACCTCGGAAATGAGGAATGGATTAATTGGGGGAAATACGTAGAGTGCATCCACATAGTTGACGCCCGCGGCCATGACTCTGATGAGAACCTCATCGTGTGCTGGAATAGGCCTCGGGATGGTGGATACTCGCAGTTGCTGTAATTCCCCGAACTGTTCGATACGAACCGCTTTCATTGTAATTTAGGTAAATTACAGTCCAAGGAAATAGACTTCAAACTAATGGTGAAGCAAGTTTCATTTTATTATGTAGAAGACGATTCTAATTTATGGGAGAGAAAAGGATGATCTGAAGCTAGAGTAGGAACTTGAGCCAAGGTTGATGCTACATCATGTCCTCGGCAGCTCGACTTACATGCACGGTTATCGTTCTCCCGCTGCTCTCCAGCAAGTAGCAATTGAGCAAAGGACCTAAACTTGCAGGCCTAGAGGCGATGACATAGCTTTGTTACTTGGTTGTGGTTTTGGAGCTAAACTCGGAAGATTCAATGGGCCGAACGCTAACTTGCATAACCTCCCTAAGTGCACAACTCCCAATTTGCCGATGATTTCCCGCTGCGCAGGAGCTTAAAGATTATGCATCTGACGGGAAACTTTTGGGTGAAGCGTGGCAGCTTAAAACAAAGATCGAACATCAACCGGTTTACTTCCTCAACTCTTTCCTTCAATCTTTCCGGCTCCCCTCCTCTTGCGCGACTCCTAGCGCACGCCCCGCCGCGCTCGGATTGATTTCGCGCCAGACACGAAGCGAAGATGGCGTCCTACGATGCAGCGCGCTTCGACGACTCGGAGGAAGAGGAGGACTTCAACCCAGCGCCTGCCGATCTGTCAGACGATGAGGACACCAATACCAGGCAGGAGAAGCGACCACGAGACCAGAGCTCCCCCGGTGATGATGATGGAGATGAGGATTCCGCCCCTCGAGCCAAAACGCGGCGCGTCATGGACGAGGACGAGGACAACGAACAGGACGATGACGAGGAGAGAGACGAAGATGAGGAGGATGACGAAGAAAATGAGGATGATGAAGACGAAGACGATGAGGATGACGTCCAGACGGTAAGTTGCCATACCTCGTACGTGACGGCGAAGCAATTCGCTTTGGCTGACACCGATCCCAGCGTCGTCCCAAGAAGCGCCAGCGAGACCGCCGAACTGCTCTCTTCGATATCGAAGCCGAAGTCGATGACGAAGACGAAGGCGAGGATGAGGAACGAGACGGCGAAGAAATAGAGGGCTTCATCGACAACGCCCATCCTGATGATGTCGCTGACACGAACCGCTTTGACGACGACCGACGACATCGCGAGCTCGACCGTCAGAGACAGATGGAATCGAGTCTCGATGCCGAGAAGCAGGCCGAGATCCTTCGCCAGCGCTACGGAAACCGCCGCCCGACTAAGGGTCTCGGCGATTCGGCCGTTGTCCCCAAGCGTCTCCTGCTCCCTAGCGTGGATGACCCGAGCATCTGGGGAGTCCGGTGCAAGGAAGGCAAGGAGCGTGAGGTCGTCTTCTCCATCATGAAGAGAATCGAGGAGCGCCAGGGCACGAGAGACGAACTTGCCATTACTGCCGCGTTCGAGCGAGGTGGTGCGCAGTCCGTCATGAAGGGCTTCATCTACGTGGAAGCCCAGCGCCAGAACGATATCATGAAGGCCCTCGACGGCATGCTCAACGTGTACCCGCGTTCCAAGATGGTCCTAGTCGAGATCAAGGACATGCCTGAACTCTTCCGCGTTACCAAGGACTCGAGCTTGGAGCCTGGTGCCTGGGTGCGCCTTCGCCGACCCTTCAAGTACAACGGTGACCTTGCACAAGTTATCGACGTTACCGAGAACGGGCTGGAGGCACGAGTCCGCTATATCCCCCGTCTGGATTACGGTGTGAGAGACGATTCCCTGACTGCTGGGGCTGATGGGAAGAGGAAGCGCTTCCCCGGCACTGGGCCCAAACCCCCCCAGAGACTATTCAGCGAGGTTGAGGCTCGCAAGCACCAGCCACGCTTCCTCCAAGGAAACCCTTCAACCAACACATGGTCATTCATGGGCGATGAATTCGAAAACGGATTCTGTGTCAAGGATGTCAAGATCCAACAGCTCGTGGTGACAGAGGTAAACCCGTCGCTCGAAGAAGTTACGCGATTCGCATCCGGAGCAGAAGATGGTACTGAGAACCTTGACCTCAAGGCCCTGGCGGCAAGTTTGAAGGACAGCAACAAGATGGTTACCTACCTCCCTGGTGACATTATTGAAGTGTACTCTGGAGAGCAAAAAGGTGTCGTAGGCAAGGCAACGAACGTACAGGGCGATATCGTCACGATGTCGGTGACTGAGGGCGACCTTGCTGGACAAACCATCGAAGTGCCTACGAAGGGACTGCGGAAGCGCTTTCGAATTGGTGACCACGTCAAGGTCATTGGTGGCAGCAAGTTCCGTGACGAGGTCGGTACCGTGGTCAAGATTTCCGAGGATCGTGTGACTCTCCTTACGGATCAGACCAACACTGAAGTCACTGTCTTCAGCAAGGACTTGCGTGAGGCTAGTGATATCGGTGGGCAGGGCTCTCTCGGGCAGTTCGAGTTGCAAGATCTGGTACAGCTCGACCCTACCACCGTGGGTTGTATCGTCAAGGTGGACCGTGAATCTTTGGTTGTGTTGGACCAGTTTGGAGATACTCGCCAGGTCGTTCCTTCACAGATCCCCAACAAGCTGCCGAAGCGAAAGCAAGCTGTTGCTGCTGACCGCAGTGGTTCCGAAATCAGATTGGACGATGTTGTCAAAGAGGCCACGGGCCAGCAACGACAAGGAAAAATCATCCACATCCACCGCTCATACGTCTTCCTGCATACCAATGACAGCACTGAGAACGCCGGTGTGTTCGTTACCAAGGCTAGCATGGTCAACACCATCGCTGCCAAGGGTGGCCGAGTCAACGCTGCATCCTCCACCCCCGATCTCAATGCCATGAACCCAGCTCTGAAGCTCCACAAGAATGGCGCCGAGAACAAGCCCCCGCAGCCTCAGAAGTTCGGTCGCGACAGAGCCATAGAGCAGACCGTTATTGTCAAGAAGGGAGCATACAAAGGTCTCCTTGGTATCGTGAAGGACACCACAGATACCCATGCTCGTGTCGAGCTGCATACAAAGTCCAAGACTATTACTGTTCCAAAGGACTCGCTCAGTTTCAGGGACAAGAAGACGGGCGCCCCCATCGAGATTAACGGTCGCGGTCGTGGTGGCCCTGGTGGTGGCTTCGGCCGCGGCTCTGGCGGCGGAGAGCGTGTCCCTGGTTGGCAAACTGGCTCTCGCACACCCATGGGATCCGGCGGGGACAGAGTCCCTGCCTGGGGTTCACGCAGTATGTCTTCCATATTTCCTACTTCTTTTCAAGAACAAGTATTTGCTAACTGAATGACTATAGCACCCGCCGGTGGCGCTGGAGGTCGTACCCCAGCTTGGAAGGGCGGAGACTACTCTGGTTCTCGCACGCCTGCTTGGGCTGATGGCTCCCGCACGGTCAACCCATATGATGGTAGCCGCACTGCTTATGGCTCAGGCTCTCGCACTCCCGCGTGGCAGTCGGGTGCCAAGACACCTGCGTATGGTGACGCTTTCGGTGCAGGTTCCCGAACCCCCGCCTACGCAGGCAGCTCTGGAACAGATGCTTTCTCATCTGGCTCCAAGACTCCAGCTTGGGGCGTCTCGGCACCGACACCTGGTGCCAGCAACAACGACAGCTGGAGCTACACGCCTGGAGCGACATCGGGCGCATTCGACGCGCCAACACCAGGAGGCGGCCTTGCAGCCCCTACACCCGGTGCGATGAACGCACCCACCCCAGGCGCCTACTCGGCACCTACACCTGGCGGAGCTCCTACGCCTGCGGCTAGCGGCTGGCAGGGAGGATGGGGTGCCGACGCCGCCCCTACTCCTGGCGCCAGTGCTCCCACTCCCGCCGCCTCGGGAGGCTACTACGGAGCGCCCACGCCAGGTGCCTACGGCGGAGCTCCAGAGACGCCTGCAGCCGGACCTAGGTACACGGATGATGACGATTGAGAGAGGTGGAATGGAATCAAGCATCTTGGCGATGGCTTGAAAGTGTAGTTCTTATAAATCTCGCGACGGCGTTTTGGGAATTGGTGCACTGTTATCACTACCGCTTAACTGTATAAGGATCAAATCAAAATAATCATTGGGTTAGTTAGTTTGCCCTAGAGAGGGCCCTACTTACCAGCGTCTCATGAATTGAGGATCAATTGACTATTCGCTTACCTGAACTTGATACTGGCTGTGTGATTGTTGCTTAGGACCGCCAAAATGCTCCTGGTAATGTGTGCCATTCGTGGAGTTAGGACGCGTGCTACGCTATGTAAGAAGACATATGGAATTAGATGAACTTCAACTCGGGTGAGAATAATAAGCATCATTTATTATAAGCTCTCACTTTTAGATGTTTTGGGGCTCGAAGAGGTTCGGTGATATTGATTGAGTGACTCCAGTCCCTTTGGGTGCAGGGTAGCATCGATGGGAGTTCGTCCCTGGAGACATCACCGCTGTGTCACCGTTGGTGGAGTTAATCAATTATAGCGTGTTTTTGGCGTGAACAGGGATCCATGCATTAAATTAAAGCGCGGTTCCAGTTCCTGGAGACGAACTAGCGCTGCCTTATGACACATGAGGGCAGCCCACCAACTTTTTTGCATGAACTCGGGTAATTTGAACGCCGCTGCTGGAAATGCGACCGCCCATTGAGCCTCGCCATCCTCCGGCACGTCAATAGGAAGCACATTTCTCTCTTTTTGTATTCATTCAGCCTACACTGTCGAATTTTCACACACGAAACACCGCCTCCAGCCCGCCATCATGACCCTGGCCTCCTCATCGCGATCGGCCCTCCTGCGAGGGTGCCAGGCCACTCGAGCCTACGCGACTGCAAAGCCCTCGCCCGCCGCAAAACCTACACCGACGGCAGCTTCCAAAGCAAAGCCAGTCTCAAACACTATCGCCAAACCTGCTGCGAAAGCTACAGTAGCGCCAAAAAGGCCGGTCTATGCCTCTCCGCCTCTGAAGAAAACCACACCGGCGCCCACCACGCCGACGGCGGCCAGCAAAACACCAGTCTCGAAGCCCCCGATTGCTCCCTCGGCGCAACAAAAAGTTGTCCCCAAGCCAATCCCTGCGAAGCCAGCATCGACGTATTCTACACAGTCCAGGCCTAAATTAGTTCCTTCGAAGTCGGTCTACGCTCCGAAACCCTCCACCACGACCACGACCTCAAGCCCAGCAGCACAGCAAGCGAAGCCAATACCCACGCAGCAAACGAGGCCAGCACCAGTGTACGCCTCAGCACCGCAGAAGAAGCCTGCCGCACCTCCCAAGAGCCCTGCTGCTGCTCCCAAACCAGTCTCGAACATCAAGCCTTCCTCCGCCCCCTCTAAGCCGGCTGCCGCTCCGACCCCTCCCAAGAAGACAGTCAAGTCTGCGCCGACATCCCCATCTCCGGCTACCCCTCCTCCCAAACCTACCCCTGTACCGAAGGCGCAGCCGGCAGCAGAGAAACTAGCCGCTGCGAGAGAGGCACAGCTTCTGGCGGCCCGCGCGCGGAGGGAGGAGCGGCAGGCGGAGGAGGCCAAGAAAGAGAACGCAAAGAAGCAATACAAGAAGGAGTATAATAGTCTGGCGTGGAAGTGGACGACGGGCATCATTGCGATGCCCATTTTGCTGGTGACCAGCTACTATCTGTTTGATCGGCGTGAGTAGCAAGCCTGGCTGTTCTGGTTGCCTTGCTAACTATTTTACAGTGGCTCTTGGACATGAGCAGAAGACGATGCCGAATCTTGACGGCCCACGAAGCAATGATAATGAAGAGAAGAGTGACGAGAAGCCTGAATAGAGAGCGAGGAATGTTGTTCCTGGAGGGGTAGAGGAGTAGTTGATGTGTATGATTTATGGCCTTTTGGGACGCTTCTCATGAGCATTGTGATGAGCGATGAGCCAGTCTGCTTTGCCGACTTAATGTACGACTTGAAATCTATAACGGCCTGTTTCGGCCGGAACTCCCACTTCAGCGTGGGAGGCTGTTGAATTAATGTATATTATGACCATCTTCTGAATCATGTCTAGCTAGAGAAAGCGTCTACGCGCAAGAATCAAGGGGTGTCTCCGGAAGGAAACAAGGCAAAATGAACTCTCGACTCCTGACGATGATACGAATATAAGACATTTGGCTTGGTTTGCTCCTTTTGCATGGCGCTCGCATTCATCATCCTTCTTGGCAGGGGATGCTGGCAAACTGGTGGATTTCATAGTCTTGCTTGGCCAGTCAGGTTTGATATGCCCATTTCTTAGAGAGGATTTGGCCTAATTGAGTCACCGCAGCGACAATCCCAAGAGGAGATGAGGGGAAGTTAGAAGCATCGACACATTGCCCCTGCCCCTCATTTCTGTCTCGCCCATTTTGGCATGTGCTATTAATACCACTGACAGGTAGAGAATACCGTATTGTTCTTTTCACATCGCGATTATATTATTTCTGGAGATATTTCAGTGTCGATATTTCCTACTTTCAAGTAAATTGACAATTGGATCAACCACTCACTGTTCATTGACTATACAAATACCTTGACCATCCATCATGGCAACTCCCGAGACACACATCTACCCTCGCCCGGACTTTGAGCGCAGCCCCCTACGATGGCAATCGCTCAACGGTCCCTGGGACTTCATCTTCGACGATGACGATAGTGGACTTTCCAATCTCTGGCAGCAATCGGGCCTCCCTAACGAGACCTCGGCCTCAGCTACCCCAAGCCCACAGGGCAGTACTCAGGAGAGCGACAGCATCACGCAGAAGATCGCCTCCGGCACACAGGATCTCATCAAGGACAACCTGCTCTCCAAGGCCGGGAGCGACGACCAGAAACTCAACAAGAAGCAGCAGATCATCGTCCCCTTCGTCTTCCAGAGCCCGGCATCGGGTATCAACGACCGCAATGTCCACGAGGTGCTCTGGTACGAGCGCACCATCTCTGATCTGCGGTCCGACGAGGAAAAAGGTAAAGGCCACCGCTTGATCCTGAGGTTCGGTGCCGTCGACTACCTGGCTACTGTCTGGGTCAACGGCCAGCACGTCGGCGGCCATCGTGGCGGGCACGTCCCCTTCGAGGTCGACGTGACCGATGCTATCGATGCTGCCGGTGCCTCCTCCTCGTCTCACAGGGTTACCGTCCGCGTGTACGACTCGGCCTATGACCTTACCCAGCCTCGTGGGAAGCAGTACTGGGGTGCGCAGCCCGAGAGCATCTTCTACACGCCGTCGGGGGGCATCTGGCAGAATGTGTGGCTTGAGGTTGTCCCTGCTGCGCGGATAGCCGATGCGAGTGGCGGTACGATTATACAATCCCACGATATACACTCTGGGAAAATCCACAGCACCATTGCCGTTGCCGGCCGTAGAGCAGGACAGGAGCTCACTGTCGAGCTGGAGGCAAGCTTCTTGGGGGTCCAGGTCTCCAAGTCGGAAGCTGTTCGACTCCCCCGCGAGGCTGATCATGCCAGCGTGGACCTCGACGTGCGGCTGTCAGAGGAGAAGCAGAAGAGTTTGCCACAGGCTGTAACGGGTGCTCAACCCGGCGCCGCTCCGCTGGAGAACGACTTTGCATGGAGAGACGGTGTCGCCTTGTGGTCGCCCGAGCACCCTCAGCTGTACGATCTCACCATCCGCCTCCTGGACTCTTCCGGCCGAGTGCTGGACGAGGTCAAGACCACCACGGGCATGAGGTCCATCGGCTGGACCAAGGGCGACGGCCACTGGCGCCTGAACGACAAGCCGTACTTCCAGGCGCTGTGCCTCGACCAGGGCTACTGGCCCGAGACGTTCATGACGCCCCCGTCCGCCTCGAGCCTCAAGGCGGACATTGAGCTCGCGAAGCGGATGGGGTTCAACGGGTGCCGCAAGCACCAGAAGGTCGAGGACCCCCTATTCTACTACTGGGCGGACAGGCTGGGGTACCTCGTCTGGGGCGAGATGGCCAGCGCGTATCAGTACAGCCAGCTGTACGTTGAGAGGTTCGACCGGGAGTGGGAGGAGGCCATGCGGCTGGTCATCAACCGCCCTTGCGTCGTGACCTGGACGCTGGTGAATGAGAGTTGGGGGTATACGGCCCTGAAGGAGAATGTTGAGCATCGGAATCATATTCGATCGCTGTATTACCAGACCAAGTAAGAAGAGGATATTACTTACCTACTGGATTCTGGAGTGAAGAAAACTAATGCGTTGTGGAAAAATCCAGGACTCTTGACCCAACCCGTAGCATCAACGATAACTGCGGCTGGGAGCATGTCATCACCGACCTGACTACATTCCACGACTACGCCGACGGCCCCGAGCTCGAAAAGACCTGCGAGAGCCTCGATGCGATCCTGGGCCTCAAGGCGGGGAGAGATCTCTTCGTCCGCGAGATCCCCGGCAGGGACCTGGGAGCCAAGCACATCACCGGGGCACCCGTCATGTGCACGGAGTTTGGGGGCGTCAACATTGCCGCGGCTGCTGTGCCGGGCGACGGCAAGGAGCGGGACTGGGGCTACACGACGGCGAGCGACCCGGAGGATCTGCTGAAGCGGGTGAGCAGGCTGGTAAAGGGGGTGACCAAGGGCGGCCACTGCTGCGCCTTTGTTTACACGCAATTGTAAGTTTGAGCCGGGTGAATCTGGACATTGGAGGATGTTAACTGATCGATTTACTATAGGACTGATATCGAGCAAGAAGCGAATGGGCTGTATTCTTTTGACCGGAAGGAAAAGTTGGATTCGGCCAAGGTCCGGGCTCTGATGGAGGAGGCTATCCAACTGTACTATGACCGCGTGAAATGAGTTGAAGCAATATTATAAGAGATTGAGAGATAGGACTGGCTTAGTTTGCTGTCCACTGAAAAATGTCTGATATTTTTATCTCGAAATTCATATCTGATGATGCACAATCGACCCTTTCTTTCCCAAATATGCGATCTCCATGCTCCAATACTGATGCAAGCTCTCTGCCACCTTTGGGATGTATATGAAGAAACAAACACGAACGCCTGCGAGGACTGTCCTGAGCTCCCTGATACAACGTATCATGCAACGTAAAAAAAGATCAAATATTTGAGTACAAATGCGTGTATGAACAGTAGAACCAAAGGCCAAGAAAGGGGGGTGGCCAAACCCTTGAGACAAGGAGACAAGGATCAAATCCCCCCTCGTGACTCTTTGATGGTCGCCTGCATCTTCTCAATCGCCCTCGGCTCCAAGCTCAGAATGAACATCCTCACAAGACTGCACTCCGGCTTCCCCATCTCCCGCAGCAGGACCTCGCGCTCGCGCCTGAGCGTCGCAGGCTCGACCATCATCAGGTGCAGCAGCGCCGTGCTCATCGGGAACGGCGTGATGTGCTGCCGAAACATGCCCGCCGAGGGGTGCGTGAAGATGCGGAGGGCGCAGACGATGTCGTGGCAGCACGCGTCGATGTCCATCGGGTGGCGCGGGCTCCCGGGCGGCTGCAGCCTGTGGAGGATGGTGACGGCGCGGACGCACATGGACCAGTAGAGGCTCATGACGTGGGCGGCGGCCAGCTGGCCTACCTCGATGACCTCTGGGAGCTGCTTGTCAAGGTAGCGGGGGAACTCGTCGAGGGAGTTGAAGTGTTGGTCGTGCCACTGTAGCAGGCGGTCCAGGAGGCGCTGAAGCCCCTTGACGACGAGGGCGAAGCATAATTGCTTCTTGTCTGCGTCTTTCCAGCCCTGCGCGACATCTATTGCCTCCAGGATGGCGGGCAGGTCAACGAGGATATCGAGGAGATGGTCCCGGGGTGTCTTCTTGTGCTCTGTCCAGGGCACTGTCTTCCAAACCGGGTCGGAGAGGAAGCAGCGCTTGCGGGCCATTAGAGCAGACAATGCCTAGAAAAGAGAAATACCAGTTAGACGAGTGGGGGAGGAATCAGAAATGTATAAAGTGCAATCGAGACTCACCAGATGGTGTCTGCCTGCTACAAAAAGCATGTGTGAGTAGCCCGAGATGTAGGCAGACGGAGGTTTCGAAGTGAGCAATGCGACATCGCCTCCGCTGTGAACCATCCAACTTCGCCGGTGATTCAGGTGGCTCTGTGAATCAGCTCCATGAAAGGCCTAGCAATATATGAGTAAAGTATGTAAAAGCTTAGGAGAGCCGACCTACCTCATAGATACTGAACAGCCGGGTGGCCTGCAGCTGGTCTTCCGTCCACTTCTCCACGCCCTTGAACGACTGAGATAGTTCAAGCAGGGCATCACCATAGAAGCGATGGCCCTCCTTGCGCATCCATCCAGCCTCGGGATTCCGGGCGCCGACCGTAGCGAAGGCCATGGCTACGAGGCCCTTGTACACGGTGGTATTGGTGTTTGCGATGTCAATCATGGCGTTGATGGAGCCCCCGAGGTCAACTTGGTGGTTACCAGGGGGGAAGGGTTTCCCGTTTGGTAGGTAGGATTCCCAGAAGAGGCCGATGACGCGAGCTTCCTCCGCAGACCGGGATACGGCGCCGGATTGGAACAGGTCGGTAGACGCATCGTTGCGTGCTTTTTGGTGGTGTAAGCGTTTGCGGGCCTTGTGGAAGTGACGGGGCCGGCTGCCGTAGGAAAGCTGGGTTTGCTCTAGAGTATCGTCTGGTAGCTCCGAGTACTCACCAACAATCGTGTAGTTGTGGTCTGGGACGATGGGGATATCAAGAGTGTCTAGGGGAAGGATATCTGAGGCTGGAGGAGTCGCAATGAAAGATGGTGAAGCTGAATGCGAAGAGCTTTCCAATGAAGGAGGAACTGCCGAGGGAGACAGTGAAAGCTGGGTTGGCGGTGTAGGTAAGTAGAGAGTGTTACCATTTGATACTGAATCCTTGGGTTGTAGAGGGAGAGTGACGGTAGGGGTTGTCATGAACTGGTGTTCTGTTTCGGATGCCGGATAGGATGATACCCGAGGCGGATCTACAAAGGGTAATGATGTATCCTGCATGTATAACGGTGCGCCGGCAACACCATAGAACGGGGCAATTTCAACATTATTGCCGCCCGTGTTGCTGTTGCTCGTTGAAGCACTGGAGTTACCGGGATTGGAGCGCTTCGGACCTCGATTATATCCTCCACAGGGGATGCAAGATTTGCGGCACTGTCCGCAACTGGGTCTCTGTAGGTCGCACTGATGTCGGACCCAACGTATCACATTAGTCACAATGCATGAATGAGTGTGGTGAGCATAGGGGATAGGAAAGTGGAGATGCAGTGAGACGGCGATGGGAGCGGAGATGGTGGACTTGGCATGCTCGCAAACAAAGCCATGGCACTGTTACCTATCACGACACGATGGTTCGGTGAACATGTCGGCTATGGCCAAAAGCAGATAAGATGTGTGATGGGAGATGTGACGATGGCTGGTTGGTTGCGAGCCCTCAGTAATACGGCGTTGCATCGGAAGAGTTGCACGGGGTGAACCACCGAAAGACGCCCGGGGATAAGGAGAGTGATTGGGCAAGAGGAGAGGAAGAGCAAAAGGTATGAGACGGCAAGCATTGGATTTTCAAGGAAGCAGTGCATTCTACCCTGCTCGCTTAGTTGAGTGGAAAACATGGACTTACACCTTTCTTACGGCGCGAGCATGTAATGCACGCCTGCGGACGGCCCTTGACCCCAGGGCCCACCATCACTACCCATCAACTTGAGTTACCGAGGACCTGGTCGGGGCAAAGACGGGAGAGAGGCAAGCGAGAAGACGGCTCGTACGTAGTACGGCAGCTTTGCTATGTAGTGCCGGGGACCACCAGCAAAAGCCGTTGGTCTGTTCCTCTTTTCCCCACGCGAGTAGCTTGACGAAGGTCAGAACGACTGGATCATCATGATTGGAAAGTGGGATGGGGATCAACCGAGCGAGTGATTACAAGAGCGGAAGAGGGGTGGGAAAACAGACTGGGGTTGTGAGCATGGAGCAACATTGGCCAACCGCACGCGAGTCGCAGTCAGAACAGCCTTGCTGGGCCATGTGCAATCAACCCATCCTGCTCTACTACCCCCTCGCGGAGGCAGATTGGCCCCGATTCACCGCGCCTTGCATTGCCCCAGTTTGGCGGATTGATCTTGATTGCGGGAGACACGTACCTTGTGGAGATGGGAAGGAAGCTAAGAACAAGCTCCTGGCAACCTTTCCGGGACTTTTCCAGGCCACCAGGAGGTCAAGTAATAGTCTGTTTGTCTGTTTGCTGGCGGGTTGTTCCTCAAGAATGGCGCGATGCTGGGCCTGCTCTCTCCCTCCAGAGTCCAGGCCCAGGGACCATCTACTTTTAATTCAGCCACCCATATTTCAGTTAACCTATATATCGGTTTGTCGGGGTTAAAAGGCCTACCCAGACTGGGATCACGTGGCTGAATACGGTATTTTGCCGATCCATCGCTTGGTCCGTATCCCAATCGCGAAGTCGCCGAGGCCATTCTGGAGAGAGCGGTCTCGTCGAAACGTGGAACCAAATATGAACCGGTGAGCCACTAGGTCTCGCGCATAAACATGCCAGATTGCAATGAAACTGCAGATGTTCTGCTATTGCTATGTTGCTTTGATGTGTAGGGGAATGACCACCACGAGCCCTTGTTTAGATCCTGTAGTCACAGCTTGGCACTCGATACAGATATCCCCCAGAACAGGGGTTTCGTCCAGACAACTACCAAGACAAGCAATTCATCGTGCCTGCAGATGTCAGCATGTAGGTACCACGGTCAATATCAAAACCAGCTCATTGGTATGGCCCACTGTATAGGCGTGGAACATGACTCAGATTGACTTGCGCCATCTGTGATGAATATCCGTGTATGTAACGATTGCAATATGTTTTAATTAAATGCAGTTGCAATGAGAGGGGCGACAGAAGTGCTCGAACAAAGGTCAGGATCAGAAACAGGGGTACAATTACCAAGGCTCACAAGTAAATCCCTAGAGAACGTTGGCCGGCAATAAGGGGCTTGTAGGTGATAGCTACCTGCATTTATTGAAAGTGGAAGTTAACCTACAAACCAGCCTTTAGCCTCAGATTTCCCCTTGAATTGATGGTCTTCACTCCGATGAGGAGGAAATAAGAGGTTATTCCGTTAGGATTGGGTTTCACGTTTTAGGATCATTGTGTTAATTGTTTAATAAACCGGTTCTGGTTAAGGAATGTTCGTGGGGGTGTGATGTCCAGGGTAGCCACCCTTCAGAATGATGACTCAGCATGACGAACCTCGGTATAACAGATCTACAGCTGCCTCTTTATCGTCCCTGCCATATCAACGAGACACTCCAAAGCCCGACTCTCTCTTAACTCTTCACAGTCGCTACCAGGCTTCAATTTCTCGCCCATGAAGCTGTCTGCTACACCCACGAACTGACCAGCGCATCAAGCGCTCACTAAATAGTAATGGCCCCCTCGATCCCGAAGCCGAGCGCACAGCGGCCATCGCTGCTCCTGCTCTGTTCCCCGCCCTCCCCGCCAAACCGTCACTCCATCCATGCGGCTTACCACGCCCCGATATCTGAGGCCCTCGCTCGCGTCCCCGATGCTCCGTACCTCACCGTGGTCTTGGCGGCGCCCTTCGTCCCCTTGAAGTGGAATTACATGCAATCACTCCTTGCCGGCCTGTACAGCCTTGTTGCTTCGATCACCGACGCCAATGTACGCATTGTGCTTGTGGACCATGTCCGTGGACGAGAATACCCTCCCGATCGCATCGCGCCTTTTAACGATACTACGATTCCGGATCTAGGAACATATGCTGCGAAAAAGCACCGCTACCAGTATCTCTTGCACCCAAGCACGGAAGGAAGCTACGAGCTTCTCGCCACCTACCTTCGAGTCGCGGAGCGATACGAGACCGTTCTGCAAAAGCAGATCATACCACTACCCGGCGGCCTCAGCCTCTCGACCGAGTATCTTGTGGACACTACTGCCCCAGCCACTGAAGTGACGGAAAGATATCGTGGGGTATGTCTGGGTGGCACCTTTGATCACCTTCACCCGGGGCACAAGCTGCTGCTTCATGCCTCCACGCTTCTCCTCAAACTGCCCCGAAATGATGAACCCCCGGCAACTCTCATCGTAGGGATATCGGGCGACGCACTGTTGAAAAACAAGAAGTTTGCTTCGGAATTGGAATCGTGGCCGTACCGTGCCAGTTCCGTCTTCTCATTTCTCTCCACAATCCTCTCCTCTCCTGCCCCGGAGGTTGAGGATCGAGAGTACGGCGACAACGAAGAGCTTCACGCCAAATTCTGTGATGAGCGGCTGGATATTTGTTTTGCCAACATCGTTGATGTCTTCGGCCCTACCATTACCGTTGAGGATGTGCAAGCTATTGCCCTCTCTGGGGAGACGCGTGGCGGCGGCACGAGCATAAACGAGCGGCGAGTTGAGAAGGGATGGAATCCGCTGGTAGTATTTGAGATTGATGTGCTTGATGCCACCTCGGATGACAGTGACGCCGAAGAGGCGAGAAAGCCAGATGATTTCAGTGCGAAGATCAGCAGCACCGAGATCAGAAAGCGCAGGGCCGAGTTGAAACTGCAAAAGAGTGACGGCTAGGCTAGGTACCTGAGGAGTGCTTCAGGTATTTGGTATTATGAGTTATGAACCATCATGAGCTGAATGAACATGCTATATCACCTAGGAGCAATTCCCATATCTTCCAAAGGGTGGGCAATGGTCGTGCCAAGGTTTGAACCTGGACTACAATGAATGTAGGAACACACTACTACTAAGACCACCATCTTCACTCGTTTATTTGGGCACCTTGATTATACTTTATTTGTATTGGGCATATAAAGATATCAATTTCGCTGTTTAAAGACAAGTACAAACCCAGTTTCACATTTACGCAGCATCTCCTATATCTTGGCCTGGATCGGCCCCTCGGCCTCATCCTCCCTGTGCGTGAAGGTGACGAGCTTCCGCCCTGCCACCGTGCCACTCTTGGTTAGAAGCTTCCGCCTGCCGGCCGTCGTCAGGGGCGCGTCGTCGTCGTACTCCCTGATGTAGTACCCCCAGTCGGCCGTGTCGTCCAGCTCCGTCTGGCTGTAGCCGTTGCCCATGAAGCTGAAGCGGTTGCCGGCGTACTTGATGTCCAGGTCGTCGAAGCGCACGTCCCTCATCATCTCGAGGTAATGCAGCGCGGAGCCGGGCCACAGGGCGAGCACCTTGTTCCCGTCCCGGCCGCCCTTGTACCACGAGCGGCAAGGGTCGTTCCAGACCGTGCCCTTCATGAACCAGTCCTTGTACTGGACGAAGTCTCGTACCGCCTCCTCTTTGGGTGCGAATTGCGAGATGTTGGTGGTCTGGAAGCGGTCGATGACCTTGCACATCCAGTCCGCCTGGGCCTCGATGGCGCACAGCACGGGGCCATTGCCGATGGGGCAGTTTGGCCCCAGGAAGATGAGGTAGTTGGGGAAGTCTGAGGCGGCGACGCCCATGTATGATTCTGGCTCTGTGGCCCACTTGTCCTGCAAGTTTGCTCCTGAGGGGTTGACCACTGGGAACCGGGGCTTGAAGGTGGTGTCGAAGCCCGTGGCACATATGAGGATGTCGAGCTCGACCTCCTGGCCGTTGTCGCACAGGCAGCCCTTCTCAGTTATGGCGTTGATCTCGCCATAGATGACGTCGACGTTGGGCTTGGTGAGGGACTCGAGGTAGTTTACCCCAGGACTCAACCTGCGGCAGCCTAGGCTCCAGTCGGGGATGAGCTTGCTCTCGAGGTACTCGTTGCTAAGCTTCTCCTTCATCTGTTGTAGCATGTAGGCGCGTGTGTCCTGGTTGACTTGGGTGCCCTTGAGGAAGATGCCGAACTGGCCGTTGAGGCCCGACTCAATCTCCTTGCGGTAGGCTGTGAGCGTCCCCTTCTCGTTGGCGAACTTGTGCAGCTCGTCGGCGGAGAACTTGTGCTGCTCTAGACCTTGGACGGGTGACACGTATGTGGGTTCACGGATGAAGTTGATGACTCTCTTGCACTTCTCACGGATTGCGGGGAGAACTTGGATACCTGATGAACTGCACTGCTGTTAGAAGCTGGGTTTTTCTTATTGAGGTTGGCGTTCAACTTACCCATTTCCGATCAGACCAACAGTCTTGCCCTCGAGCGAGACTGAGTCATCCCAGTTTGCAGTGTGAAGCAAAGTGCCCTTGAACTTGTTTAGGCCCGGGATGGCAGGATACCTCCAGTTATTGAGAATCCCACTCGCGTTAATGAGAATATCACACTCATCATCGACGATGTTCCCCGTAGCAACATCCTTCACCTTGACATCGTACCCCCCGCGTGTGTCATTCCAGTAGGCGCCCACGACCTGGTGGCTCGTCCTGATGAACTGCTTGAGGCCGTACTTGTTGGCGAAGCCGTCAAAGTACTCAAAGATCTCCCTGGCGGGCGGGTAGACTGCCGACCAGTCGAGCTTGGGCTCGAAGCTCCAGGTGTAGTTGTGCGAGGGGACGTCGCACGCGCAACCCGGGTAGTTGTTCTCGTACCACGTGCCCGACACCTCGGGGTTCTTCTCGTACACCTGCAGGGAGAAGTTGCGGAAGTGCTTCTGGAGCTTGTAGGCCATGAGGAGGCCGGAGGCGCCCGCGCCGACGCAGATGATGCGGACGTGGCGCTCGGCGTGGATGGGGCCTGCTAGGCGTCTGCTGGCGTCTAGCTCGGCGGCGTGGGAGGTCGTTCCCGGGATAGGGAAGTCTGCCATGGCTGTCTGGGATTCTGGGAGGGGTAGAGTTTGAAAGGGTGACTGCAATGGTTGGAGGGTAAAGACTGTAGGTAGAGGGGGAAGAAGTGGCTGTATCTAGGCCAATGCAGGTCTTACATGGATTGGGGAATTCAGATTTGGGAATAATGAGAGAGAGGGATGCATTGGTGGAGGACAAGCATATTTATGACATTCCGACCGACAGGACTTCAGCTGGATGCGTGGTTAGGCCGGGAAAGGGTCTGGTCACTTCTCGGGCTGGAACACCCACGGGGAAAGCATACACGTCCTATACAATGGCATCATGGGAGAGACAGACCAGACTGGGTCCTTGCTACTCGTTTGACGGTGCTCTACCAATACAGGTTCTACGAATTAACCGTGCTCAACATGGCAGGGTCCGGTCAAGAGCTTTCTCCATACAGCCCACATGAGCTAGGCAAAGCTCCAGAAGATGGTGTCCAGCACGAGTAATGAAGGTGCTTCCCGGCCTGGCACTCCTGAATCAAGTGAGGTGATCTACTGGGGGACTGACCAGGTGAGAGGGGTTCGTCTTGCTCGTCTGAGTCGTGTCGACGGGCTGGTTTGGTTTTCCGTGATAACTACGCTACGAGTGTTCATCTTCCGAACCAAGGGAGTGGAGGTTGGCGATAATCCTCCTATCCCATGCATGTACTTTAAGATTTAGTAACAATCTCTACCCCGGACTCCGTATGGGGGGTGTGTGCAAGCGGAGTTGCAAGTGTATTGCCCGGCAGTGCGGTTAATGACAACCGAGTCGATGAGATTCTTGGGGTCGTGCCGCTAACCCCATACTTTCTCCCGCCTCATGTGGGGATTTTGCCATTTGTCCCATGGGTGAATTAGCAGAAAGAAGATTGGGGGTTCAGCTAGAAAATCCAGTTGATTCATCATGGTGTGCTGACATGTCTGCTGGGCGATAACTTGGGCATGAGGGTGGAACATTGCACACTATTGTCTAGATATTGAGTAACATTTATGCAGAAGGCACATACACATCTATCTATTTAGCCAAGGAGAGAAGAAAAACTGTGCCCTCGTGCCCGGATACAGCTACAAATATGCAGTTGGCTGCCGTAGAACGCCAGCAGATGGAGTACTAGTCATGCACATGCGAGATCGTAAAACACACAGAGGCGAGTACCGATGAGCATCTACAGCTTGGCCCTCGCGTTTCCTGCGTTGTGTCCCTTCTTCTCCAGCTCGGCCGCATCTCGCTTGGCCCACTCCCTCATCGTCTTGCGCTGGATCTTGCCGCTGGCCAGCTTGGGCACCTCGTCGATGAAGACGACGCCGCCGGCCAGCAGCTTATGCTTGGACACCCTCGGGGCCAGCCATTTCTGGATGTCGCTGGGGGTTACTTTGCCCTGTGATGCCTCCTGTATCACTACGTAGGCGCGCGGCCACTCGCTTCCGTTACTAGATGAGGATGACCGGTCAGTTGGCCCTGCATTAGACTGGCCGCGTGGGCAGAGAGTAGGATGAGAAATAAGGACATTTTGTTCACTTACAGGGTTATTCCGACGACGGCTGCATCAGCTACATGCTCATTTTCAAGGAGAGCAGCTTCGAGCTCGGCGGGTGCGACTTGTAGAGCGTTGACCTTGATAAGTTCCTGGAAGATTGACTCGTTAGCATGGTGGATATTGCCAGAGAACGTAATACATGATAGAGAAAAACAGAGATATACCTTCTTTCGGTCGACAATCCAGAAGAAGCCCTTCTCGTCGCATATCGCGATGTCGCCAGTCTTGAGCCACCCATCCTTATCAAGAGTTTCCTTCGTAGCGGCCTCGTTCCTCCAGTATCCGAGGCAGATGTTGGGCCCGCGAATGTGAATCTCCCCGGGGCTCCCAGTCTTGACCTCGTTGCCATCATCATCGACCAGCCGACACTCGCAGTTCGGATCCAGCTGCCCAACAGATCCCGAGTCGTCCCTCACGCCCCCGGGGACATGGAGCGCCCCGCACGTCACTTCGGTCATGCCCCAGCCCTGGTAGATGTGGACGTTGAACCGTCGCTGGCACTCGTTCTGTAGCTCCCGCGACAGGGGCGCCGCGCCGCAGAGGATCTCCTTGACGCTCGAGAGGTCGTACCGTGACGTCTCGGGCCGCTTGGACAGCATGACGAGGATGGGCGGCGCGACCTGGAGGCTGGTGATGCGGTACTTGGACACGGCGTGGAGGAAGTCCTCGTACCGGAACTCGGCCATGATGTAGATGGGGACTTGGAGCCGGATGGCCATGAGGATCGTGTATAGCTGCCCGTAGGCGTGGTAGAGCGGTAGGAAGCCGATCCAGCGCTCGCGCGGGCGGTTCTCGAACGAGTAGGGCCTCAGCCCGTAGCGCATGAAGATGGTCTGGTCCACGTTTGCGATGAGGTTCCTGTGGGAGACGCACACGCCCTTTGGCAGGCCCGTGGTGCCGGAGCTGTAGTTTATCGTGGCGATTGTCTTCTTGGCCTCATCGGAGCCCAGCTCGGGCCATGTCCATGTGTTGCCGTCGTGCTCGGTGCCGGCCATGATTCTCCAGTCCAGGACGCCGTCGAGGGTGGGATTGGCCACTTCGGAGAACTGGAAGATGCGCTCCTTCGGCACACCCGCTTTGGCAGCCGCGGGTAAGATGAGAGGGAGCATTTTCGGGTGGGCGAGGATCACCTTGGCGGTGGTGTTGGTGATCTGATGGACGAGCTCTAGATTTCCGTGTAAGTCACCAATGCAATGGAGTGGTAATTCTCATGTCAACAACTCACCATGTTCTGTGTACGCCGGATTGGCACCGCTGAAGACAAAGCCAGCTCCGACTATACCCAGATACGCGACCGGGACGAATATCTGGTTGGGCGAGCAAATCATGACGACATCGCCGCGATTCAAACCGAGCCGCTGGAGGCCGCATCCCAATCGCCGGACCCAGTTGAGCAATTGAGCTGGGGATAGGTTCTTGGACGGATCCTTGCTATCGAACCAGAGAGGCTCCCGTGATGTCTTGGGAGGATCTGGGAAGAGGTAGCTGAGGATGTTGGAGCTGGGGATGTCGAGCGCTGGATAGCGCGAGGTGTAAGGCATGATTACAGCGTTCTAAGCAGAATACAAGATACAATGAGGAAGATGCGATCTCTTGACGATTTGTGTAAGTCAATTGACTGATCACCAGGGAGAGAAGACCACGAGTCTGGCTGTCGTGACTCAGTAACAATGAAGACACGCACAGACACACGATCTTTTCGTTTCTTCTAAAATTCCCATCTGGAAAACATCCATCTCCATCTCTGTTTTGATTACTCCATTTGTCTATGGGGCGGCGAGGAAGTAATATCCCGAGGTCCCAGTTGGAGAAGTTTGCGGGGTAACGAAGCGAAGAGCTGGACAGCCTGGAAATTGATCTGGAAATCTATGACCAGGGACTAACCCCTGCTGTATTTTGGGGCCTACACTGGAGAAAGGGTATTGATTAGCCGCCAAAGAACGGGCCCTGTTGGTAGACAGCGGTGGTGGCTGGGAATACATATTAGCCACGGCCCACGGCTAGAAGAGTATAATTCATAACAGCCATTTCATAACAGGAGGATGATGTTCACAGCGAGTGGAGAAGGGCATGAGGCTGTATCTACCGGTATCTTGCTTTCATCTTATTTCGTTGATTTGATACTGCCGAAATAAGCAGGCGAACAGACATACGGACAACATGTCTAATCTCAGGAATTATGACTCCATCTTCTCTCTTGCAGGCAAGACGGCCCTCGTCACAGGCGGCTCCCGTGGTCTAGGCCTGCACATGGCCAGCGCGTTCCTCCTCTCAGGCTGCTCCCTCGTCATCATCACAGCCCGGAAGCGCGAGGGCCCCAACGGCATCGACCAAGCCGTCGAGAAGCTCAATGCGCTCCCGGGGATCCGGGGAAAGGCTGTGGGGATTGCCGCCAATGTGGCCAGCTCGGAAGATATTGTGCGGCTTGTCAGTGAGGTCGACGGCCTCGTTGGGGCTCGAGGGCTCAGCATCCTCGTCTGTAATGCCGGAGCTGCTTGGGGCTCCAAGTTTGAAGATGCGCCTCCGAGTAGCTCTGTGAAGATCTTGGACCTGAATGTCCGTGGTGTTTTTGAGTTGACACAAAAGTATGCTACACAAACCAAATGAGTGCTGAATTTGGCTGACTTGGACTTACTGGAAGATCTCTGCCGTTGCTCCAAAGGGCTGGATCGGTAGAAGACCCCGCGAGGCTTCTCATCATCAGCTCTACTGCTGGTACCAACGTTCCGCATGTGGGAGAGCATGGGACCATTATGTATTCGACATCCAAAGCTGCCGCCCATGTAAGTTACGCTCTCATGATTTCTCGCGGCGTCTCAACGGATTGCCCTCATACTAATAAACGATAGCACCTTGGCCGCAATCTCGCCGTCGAATTAGGCCCGAGAAACATCACCTCCAACATCATCGCGCCAGGTTTCTTCCCGTCGAAGCTGGCCCAAGGGCTGATTAGCAATCTAGGCGGAATTGAGGAACTCAGTAAAGACAATCCTCTGGGAAGGCTAGGGGAGCCCGAAGATATCGCTGGAGTCGCTGTGTTCCTGTGCTCGAGGGCTGGTGCTTATGTGTAAGTGATTCCATCAGCACGTTCCTCATCGATTTGACTGACAATTCCTAGGAATGGCGTTGATATATCCGTGGATGGTGCTGCAAGACTTTCGGCTGGGAGGCTATCACGATTGTAAATATTAAATGTTTGGAATGTTCTAAAGATTGGAAAATCAATGAAGTCTCTTTTTATTTTACTGAGGGCGAAGCGATAATGAATCCATGTTTTTCGGTATTTAGTTATTCAATAAATTTCTTGGCCTATATTCATTTGTAACTTGAGATGGATATAAATTCAAATAGGATTTAATTTACGCTATCACTTCATTTATAACTTGGCCATATTGACAAAAACCGTCTTCTTGTCCGTGAACATGCGCAGCGCGTCAATGGCATTCTCTCTACCAAGGCCAGACGTCTTGGTGCCGCCAAATGGAGCATTCAAAAAGCAGATACTGATGGCGTTAATGCCAACCATTCCAGCATCAAAGTCTGATGCCAAACGAAGAGCGCGGTTGATATCCTGGGTGAAGACACCGGCCATGAGACCATATTCTGTGTCATTGGCCTTCTCGATAATCTCCTCCTCGGTCTTGAACTTGTTCAGGATGGAGACGGGACCGAAAATCTCCTGCTTGCAAACTTCGGAATCCTCAGCTACGTTCTCGAAGATGGTCGGCTGGACAAAGTAGCCCTGGAGAGTTACGGTTAGCAACAAGGATAAAATCGAGTGTGAGTTGTCACCTACCTCGGATCCAATTCGGCCACCCCCGACAAGGACGTTTCCTTGCGACTTTCCACGCTCAAGGAAGCCCATGACCCGATCAAACTGGGACTTGTCTACAAGAGGCCCCATGATGGTGCCCTTGGCATCTGGGTCACCAGCTGTTTGCGCCCTTCGGCCCATCTCTGCCTTGTAAGCGGCCACGAACTTATCGTAGATGCCCTCCTGTACATACACACGGCTCGCGGCGAAGCACACCTGGCCAGTGTTGGCCGTGATCGCATTCGCGCACCACTGGACCGCATTATCCAAGTCGGCATCGTCAAACACGACAGCTGGGCTCTTGCCTCCCAGCTCCAGAGTCACGCGCTTGAGGTTGGACTTGGCAGCCATCTCCTGGATGCGCCGCCCCGTCGCCGTCGAGCCCGTGAAGCTGACCTTGCGAACCTTCATGTGGCTCGCGAACAGGGCCCCCGTGGTGCCATCGCCGGAGACGATCTGGAACACCCCGGGAGGGAAGCCAGCCTCCTTGATAAGGGCTCCCACGGCCAGGGCGGCGAACGGGGTCTTCTCCGAGGGCTTGAGGATGAAGACGTTCCCCGTCGCCAGCGCGGGACCAGCCTTCATGCCCACGTTGCCCATGGGCCCGTTCCAGGGGATGATGCCTGCGCACACGCCGAGCGGCTCGTTCCTCACAATCTTGAGGAAACCGTCCTCCTGCGGATACGTCTCCCCGGAAAACTTATCCGTCCAGCCGGCAAAGTACCGAAAGCTCTCGGCGGCGAGGCCCAGCTCGAAGACGCCGAACGATTCCCAGGGCGCGCCGAGCGTCAGGCGGGTGAGGGAAGACAGCGTTTCAGCATTTTCGTCGATGAGGTCGGCCAGCTTGTTGAGGCAGTCGCGGCGCTGTCTGGCGGTGGACTTGCGCCACGTCTTGAAGGCCTCGGCACCGGCGGCGACGGCGGCGTCGACGTCCTGCTCGCCGGCCAGGCTGACGTCGTTGGCGACGAGCTTGCCGTTCTTGGGGTTGAAGACCTCGATCTTCTTGGGGTTGGTCGAGTCGACGTACTGGATAGGCGATGGTCAACATCGGACAAGCTTGCAAGGCTTCCTCCCATTTGTATTGTAGCTTACCTCATTATTGATGAATAGCTGTTTCGGCAGATTTTCTGCGCTGAAGGGAAGTTTGAAGGTCATCGTGATGGATTATGCTGAGTGAAGCTGAATCTATCTTGCGGGTATGATAGGTCCGATGGGGAGCAAGCTTCTTGATTTATCCAAGGCTACATACACGAGCGAGTGGAATATCTTAGGACACGACTCATACAGAATGAGGCTAAATCTATATGGATTAAGATTCGCATCGACTTGCCCACTTACACTCACGCCCCTCTGCTTCAGCTCTCTGGCCGCGGGAACGAGACGGAGCCCGAGCCCGAACATGTGCCATCTTCACTCCATCGGCTGCGCTGGTACATGGAGGAGCACAGCCGGGAGGGGAATTGATTTCCTCATCTTGGCAGAGTTGCAAACTTGATTGGTTCGTATCCATGTGTAGGCAGACCGAGTCAGTGATGCTGATCAGTCTCCTCAAGCATGACTCAAACTTGGTCCCGGAAGCCAACTCCCGGGAGGATGAAGAGGGCGGAAGACGACAACGAGAACTTGCCACACACCCTTCCACGAACTATTGACAGGAGCTGCCACACCTTTTGGAAATAGAGCTAGTATGGCTCCGCCAAGATGCGGGGAAATGGATGCACCCTTATGATATGTCATGGAGGGGGGGAACTGCTACTGAGCTGTGTGTCTGGGGTCATTCAGAGGGTAATTTGCTGGTGTCTGATGACTCTGTCCAGGTAGATATGCCCATAGATGTCAGAGAACACGCGTTTTTCAGAGAATCAGGACTCATCGTAGTCGAATGAAGGCGTTGGCAGCACGATGAGTATGCTTATTCCGGCATATCTATATCACGGTTGCAGTTGCAACGCCAAGCTTGCCACTCAATAATGAGAAATGAGAGTCGGTGTTAACATAAGACCGGGCGGTGATGTGGTAGCATGGATGCTCGTAGATTTACAGATTTGGTTCCCGACATATGTAGTATGCAGCCTTGATGAATCATGGCCAATGTGACGACACTGCATCCCACGGCCTGATCTACTCTTTGGTTTGTAATCTGGTTGTAATCGCATACGCATGGATGGAACTCTAACATTCGGCTGCTGGGAAACTGAAGCATAATTCTTGGCCTGTACTGAATATTCATGCAGTCATGAAGTTACTATCCTCGAAACATGATACGCGCGTTTACAAGAGCTAGATGCAATGCTACCAACTAAATTTACAAAGAGTCCTCCGGCATGGTGATGATCTTCTCCCCATACTGCTCGGCAAACGACGCAGCCAGAGCATTGTACTTCTTGTGCCTCTCCGTAATCTCAACCGCCTTCTTCATCTCGTCCCGGCCGACCTGATGCCGATGAGCAGCATCGGGCCCGTCAGCGAGGCGCACGAAGCGCGCGTACGCCCAGAGCTTGGGCATCGGGGAGTGCTCGTTGGTCACGCCCTGGCCACCCCACAGCTGCATGCACTCGTTGATGATCTTCTCGACCGTCGCGGGGACGAGGATCTTGGCCTGCGCGATGCTCTTCTTGCCGGCCGACTTGAGCATCTTGTCGTCGTCGGCGTAGAAGTCGAGCGTCTCGGTCGCGTTGTAGGTGATTTGCCTCATGGCGTCGAGCTCGAGCCGCATCTGGGCGACTCGCTCGATGTTGGAGTCGAACTCGCCGATGAGCTTGCCTCTGGGCTTGAATCGGGCGTCGTTGCAGCGCATGATGGCCAGCTCAATGGCTCGCTCGCACTGTCCCAGAAGACTTCATGTCATGCTGTCAGCAACAGTATTAATACTCACGGTATCAGATGCACTTACCGCAGGCAGTGGTGAATTCTACCGGGTCCAAGCCGGCCCTGGGCAATGGCAAACCCTTTTCCGGGGCCAAGAATGACATTTTCTGCCGGGATTCGGACATTTTCCAGAGTGTATTCTCCATGGCCTTCTGGCGCCCATGAGTACCCTAGAAATCAATTGTGTTAGTCGCGGACTAATTAATGAGGGACGATTGAAAAGAAGACCATCGAAAAAGGGAGAGTCTTACCCAAGACGTTGAGATTCCTGACTTGCGTGAAGCCGGGTGTATCAGCAGGTACAATGACTGTACTGTGACGCTCCCAGGGATTTGGGTTCTCCGGATCAGAACATCCCATCATAATGTAGAACGCGAGGCCCTTGTTCCACATGCAGTTGCCGTATATCTTGCGGCCGTTGATGACATACTCGTCACCGTCCTTAGTGATGCGAATACCGACATTCGTAGCATCGGACGCCGCAACATCCGGCTCCGTCATGCTGTAAGCCGAAGACGCAGTGCCCTCCATCAGCGGCCTCAGCCACTTCTCCTTCTGCTTGTCGTTGCAGAACTTGGCCAGGAGCTCGATGTTGCCGCTCTCGGGCGCGTGGCTGTTGACCGTCTCGGAGGCCCAGTAGCAGCGGCCGAGGATCTCGGCGCAGCAGGCGTACTCGAGGTGCGTGAGCCCGGGGCTCTCCTTGAAGTGGTGGGGGAGGAAGAGGTTGAAGAGGCCCTTCTCCTTGGCCTTGGCCCTCAGCTCGAGCATCACGGGCGGCCTGGCCCACTTGTTGCCCTCGAGCTGGGCCTCCATGATGTGCTCGCGGGGGATGCATTCGTTTTCTACCCAGTCGAACACGGCCTGGATCTTCTCAATGGCCATGGGCCGTAGTTTTGGGAGGACCCATGGTGGGATGTGGGCGAATGCAGGGCCCGACAGATGGGCGTTGGCGGACATGATTGAAGCTGGATTGATTGATTAGGTGTTTATTTTGGATATTTCTAATCTTCTAATGCACCATTACAGACCGAATTGATGAAACCAGCATTTTTGGGGACTTTTTGGTGGTTATGTTCAAGGATATCTACAGCCGAGGTCGTTCTCTGCCACGGTCCGGCTCGTGTGGGGTAGTGAATCATTGCAATTGCCTGGGGATGGGAGATGGACAGCCAAATGAGGTCCTCTAATTACTTTCATTGTAATTAAATTGACCGCTTATCCCAAGGTCGATAAATCATACGATTTTTTATCCTCGGGCCTTGGACTTTTCCCTAAGTGATGTCTTCATCTCTGTGCAAGGTAATTGGAATGAGCAACATCCCGAGCACTGGTCATATTGGAGGCAGACATTCAAGCAGACATGATCAATTGAGCATACTTATATCTAAGGAATAATCTTGGCCTTACGGTAGCGATCAAATGCAGTGTACCATGCCGTCTTGGTATCGATTTCCTCCTTCGCATCTCCCATCAGATCATGAACCAGCGTCATATCCAGATGTCTGTCAAAATCAAACATCCGCATAATGAAAATAGGGAAACCTGCGTAGCTGCGGTCATTGCCAACCCGCCCAGTGGCGAGACCGTACTTCTGCTCAACCTTCTTCCACTCGTTAATGTGGTTTGCTAGAAACTCGGCAGGATCAGGCCCATGGCCGCCGGCCGGGGGACCAACACCCTTGAGACCAAAGTAGTCGCAGATGATGGGCCACTTCCTCTCCCAGGTAGAAGGCTGAGAATTATCAGCGGCATTGAAACGCTTGCCCCCGGACTTCTCCGGATGCAGAGACGCGTAGATGGCTGTCTTGGCGACGATATCCTGAGAGCTGTCGTTGCATCGGATCTTGTACGACTTTTCTGTCCCAGGAAACTGCACCTCACTCCCCTTGCCATGAATCTCTGCATGAAGAGAGAGATAGAGACCCAGCCACTGCGCGAGCGAATAAATGTTCGAGTTCGGAACAAAGCCGACGATCATATCCGGGATCACATCACACCAGGTCCACGCTTTACCCTTTGACAGTTCTGCGAGCTCGTCGCATTGCCCGTAGTAGAACATCTGAGAGGCATAAGGTTCTGGGATCCGAGGGAGCGATTCTGCAAGGGGAAGCTTGTCGCTGAATGGGAACTTGTCCAACAGGTGCACCCCATATGCCTTTGTGCCGGTAGGAAGAACGACAAACTTGAGAGAAGGGGAGAGTTTCTCAACAGCCTTGACAGCCCGTGAAAGCAGCTCTCTATTGATGGAGACTTCCTTCTCATGGTCGGCGTCCATGATGTAAGCTTGTGCAGATCAGCAAGCTGCCTCTAGATATTACTCCCCATTGCTATCGACTTACCGAAGAAATACACATGGGTTACTTTGGAGATGTTCTTGATCTTGGACTGGAGCTCCTCCTCCAAGCCGCTCTGTCCCTTTGGGGTCAAGATGTCAATGCCGCTGACGACATCTAGTTTGCTGGACTGCGGCCATTGTGCGGTCTCGGCACTCAGAGGTCGATTGGTGAGGGCTGTGATAGACTGAAACGCCTCTGGCGTCGGGTATCCCTGAATGAGGAGGTTGGTGATTGCCCAACCAGTGATACCACTGGCACCTGGTGTGGTTTAGTCTATATTCGTGACGGAGAGGATGGGGTTCTGTATTACCAAAGATTAAAGCGTGGTTTGCAGCCATGGTTAATATTGGTATCTAATAAGCTTTGGATTCTAGGAAAGTTTACCTGGCGGCTAGTTTCTCGTCAAAAGGATTATTCACGTAAACTATGGACTCTACTTGTGCTCTAGCAGGCGTCGTCGCCTCTATATTGGAGGGCGGGGAGCCCATCCCCATAGCTCCAACCCGCATCTAGAAGCCCATCAAGCAACGGATATACACAAGCTTGTCACAAAATAAGAAGGATCCATCTGAAGTCTCCACGTCCCCAAGGGCGTGTGATGAATCATGGGCGAGGCTCGTTGAGTCAGGAAGGCTGCTTGAGCCAAGTCGATGGTTGGCCGCCTGAGTCTTGCAACGACTCCTGACCCCCTCGCCTAGACCGAAAGCACAACTCATTAGCCTAAGACTGAAGCAAAGGCCCATCTAACTAAGATTTCGGTAATTATTTTGTTCGTCTTGGTCGTGTGAAGTTACCCCGAATTGCACCTCCGCATCTGGGACTGGAGGCGCTCCACATCGGCGCAGGAAAAGGTTACCCAGGCAGATCGACTCTCAACAACATCACTCTTTTTCCTGAAGAGAGCTTGCGAAAGAAGCACCCAGAGCTAGGGGCTTGTTTTAGGTGTAGATGGATCGCTAGGCGCCTGGCAATTCAACCCACGGCGCGCGTTCTAGAGCGTGGAAATATGTATCCCCAAACTGAAGCCGCCATCATGTAGTATACGCATAGGGGGATTTGCCATGTCCCCTCTTAGCTCGCTCGGAAATCAACATGCTCTTCCCATCCTTGAACGTACGATAATTGGTCTTTCCCTCTGATTGCCATGGTGAAGATCGCGTGATTCGTGGGCAAGTAGGCAGGCCAGTCCCCAGGGAGGTTTGGAGTATATCTACTTAGTTTCCAAGTCAGGCTCTGGTTGTCATCTGCCCCAACCTCAAGAACCCTTTGTACCTTTCAACCCCTCTCCCTTCTCCTGTTGACTATCTTCATCACTCCCTGTCCACAGGATGGCGCCTCACGTTGAAGAAGAATTCATCACGGCCAGCGTGACGAGCGCTGCCAAGAAAGAGACGATCCCAGAGACGAATGAATTCCTCAGCAATGGCACCAACGGACACAAGGCAGAGGAGTTCTGGTACCCCCCTTACGTGCCAAAAGATGCTACTTACCGCGTTCTTCCGCAATACCACTCCAAGCCTACCAAAATCCGTACCATTTGCGTTGGTGCTGGCGCCACTGGAATTGCGCTGGCATATAAGATGGAGCGGATGCTTGAAGAAGGCTCTTGGGAACTCACTCTCTACGACAAGAACCCTCACTTTGGTGGTACGTGGTATGAGAATACCTACCCCGGAGTAGCATGTGATGTAAGTGACCCCAAATACATCTAATACATTCCTGTTGCCCCCGTGTAAGAAGATTCGTCTACTGACATTTTTCAAGATCCCATCTCACCTCTACAACTACTCATGGGACCCCAAACCAGACTGGTCGCGATACTACGCCCCCGGCGACGAGATCCAGAAGTACTTCGAGAGCTTCGTCGAGAGACATGGCACCAAGAAATACATGAAGCTCAACACCAAGGTGATTGAGGCCAAGTGGCAAGAGGACATGGGCATGTGGAACGTCACCCTCGAGGACCAGACCTCCAAGGGCACCTGGCAGGACTGGTGCCACGTCCTCATCAACGGCACCGGCATCCTCAACAGCTGGAAGTGGCCGGATATCCCCGGCCTCGACGACTTCGAGGGCCCCAAGATGCACTCGGCCGCCTGGGACCACTCGGTCGACTTCAAGGGCAAGACTGTGGGCGTCATCGGCACGGGCAGCACGAGCGTGCAGATTGTGCCGTCGCTGCAGCCAATCGCCAAGGATCTCAAGGTCTTCATGCGGTCCAGCACCTGGATCAGCCCGCCATTGTGAGTATTTACCTCCCCAACAGAATCTCAGGAGGGTGGCGCTAATAATCTGGCAGTGGAGGGGGCGTCCTCGAGAAGGAGCTGAAGAAGGGTGAAGGTGGCGATCAGCCGGGAAACCGCCAGTACTTCTTCACGGAGGAGGACAAGCAGAGGTTCCGGGACGACCCAGCCTACCACCTCGAGTTCCGCAAGCGCATCGAGGCAGAGATCAACTCCCTCTTCGGCATGTACCAGCAGAACTCGGAGATGAACAACGCCTTCCGGCAGGTGATCACCGACGAGATGAACCGGCGCATGGGGCCGGGCCACGACAAGCTCAAGGAGTTCATCATCCCCAAGTGGTCTCCCGGGTGCCGAAGAATCTCGCCCGGGGATGGGTACCTCGAGGCCCTGGTCCAGCCCAACGTCGAGCCCGTGTACGGCGGCATCGAGAAGATTGTCAAGGAGGGCGTGGTTGGGGAGGACGGGACGCTGCACAAGATTGACATTCTGGTGTGCGCGACGGGCTTCAACGTCGCCTTCAGACCCCGGTTCAGACTCATCAATGGCGCGGGAAAGACGCTGGATCAGGATTGGGATGCACTGTCGACTGGTGGTGTGAATCTCTACTTGGGAACCAGCGCGCCGAGGTTCCCCAACTACCACGTTATAGTTGTAAGTGCGACTCTGGAGGGGTAATGGCGTCTTATTTCTTGTTTTACTGATGGGAACTACAGGGTCCGGGTGCGACATGGAGCTCTGGGACGTTGCTGCCCTCGATCGAGACGACTATCGAGTACGCCGTCAAGATGATGAGGAAGATCCAGCACGAGAACATCCGCTCCATCAGCGTCAAGCAGGAGGCACTCGATGACATCTACGCCCACTTCGACGAGTTCCACAAGACGACCGTCTTCCAGGAGGAATGCCGGAGTTGGTTCAAGGACGGCAAGATGAAGCAGAGGATTTACCTGTGGCCAGGATCCGTAAGTGCACCCCCCTCTCATAGTGCTCGTTGCATCGCCACTGCTATTTTGATGGCTTCCCCTCTTTCGGCTTCACCTGCTACCCTCCACGCTGCGTCAGTGACAAAACACGGCTGCTGTGTGGGTTGCAGTGACCTTCTAGACCACTACCACTCCGATATGCATTACCATGCAAATTCCCATTTGACCGAAGGCTGACATCCCACTGCCGTTTATAGACCATCCACTTCCTCAAGTCAATCAAGGAACCGCGATATGAGGATTACGACATCAAGTATCGGTTCGGCAACCGGTTCGCCTTTCTTGGAAATGGGGAGGTCAAGGCGAACCTGACCAACGACTGGGAGGGGCTGAGCACGTACGTGAGGGGGAACGACAATGACTGGAACGTGGACTGAAGGGCGAGCTACGCACTGTACCATATTACGAGGGGAGCATGACCAAAGAAAGACTTTTTGTCGATGGGATTGGGGGAGATGAATGGGAGGGTGAGACTAAAGTATATATGCAAGCACGCATGAATGAGGGGAGCCTTGCTTGAAGTTTTATTTAGTCAATTGATGCGATCCAAAGCCGACGCCATGAGCGAATACCAACTGTGCGAGAAAGTTGACTCAAGAACGGAGCAAGTTCTACAACGGTCTGTGTGACTTCATCATGTCGACATAAGGTCACTGCGATGGAACATGCGCATCGGGAGGGGGACAGGGGCCAAAGCATGGAAATCATCAATCTCACAAGCGAATGGTTGGAGCAATAACCGAAGAAACTGCGTGGATGGATGGGGGAACGAATGTGTAGGAGAGGACATGGACCAGGTATGAGCGAGTATCGGCGACCCTCCAATGAAGCACCGCGTGCATGTCATGTTGCCTTGCAGATCGGGCAGCAAACGAAAGCGAGCGGAGGGAGGGCAGATTGATTATGTGTTCATCACTCATCAACCGGCGAGTCAAGCTCTGCAACCCTTTGGCCAACGACCCGCGGGGGAATAGGCAGGGGATAAGCATGTAGGCAGCTTTGGTTCATGCGTCCCTCCTCCTAGAGAGCGGCATCCCTCCGGTCAGACTAAACCCTTTAGCCCAGGGCCGAGTTTAACCCCCTCACTGCAACGTGCGTGCGATATGCCGCAACCGCTCAGCTCACGACTAGGGCGCTCGATCTAGACTAGATCGTGGGGAGGGACGATACAACACGAGTCAGAAGCTGTGGGGGTCTTGATCCAGGGCTATTCATGGAGTCAGCCCTCCATGACGCCGGGGAGATGGCAGAATGCGGGGTTTGGGATGGGTAAGAGAGAGTGGAAGGCCTGGGCGAGGGGGGCCAGAGACTCCAGAGTCACATCCCCCATCTCCTGACCCTGGTGGAAGCACCAGTTCTGCACAGGTAGGAGATTCTGATTGGGGAAAGTGATAGTGCGGGTGGCCAACGCACTCGAGGACGAATTACGTCGTGCCCCCTTACTCCCAACCGGCTCAGCGAGGTGGTGTCTTGCTACAGTCCATCATCGCCAAGTCGCCTCTAACCCAAGAGATTTTACACTCTGGCCCATCCACGACCCTAATGCTTGACAAGGCCGCTAGCAGCAGCAATTATTTGTCTCACACCCTGTCCTGATCCAACAGTTGCTCCACCTCCATCCCACCACCCCTTTTCAACAAGACCAAAGTGCTACTACCCCAGCTTCTTCCCCCACCTCGTCCCACCCGGAATTCCTATTTCCACAGAGAAATAGCCGGGGCAATTTCCGGCAAATCGGTTTATCGTCGTTTGCTACCAACACGTCCCCTCTGACTGGCCCGCGGGTTCACACTTGTGCTCTGGCATCCCCTGGTCAGAACCCACCCGACCTCGCCTCTTTGATAAACCAGCACAATAGCACAGGCTGTGATATTGCTGGCGGACGCGTCGGCACAGCCCAACACAATCTGGGGCCCCGGGTCTTGGCGCGCCTCAGGGTGAATTTGGCTGTGGAGAATCCCCCGGAGATACTTGGGTCACACCTCGATCTTCTGGCCAGTCCACAGGCTACGGCCCATGGATTGGGAATGGGCCTCCTCCTCCTCCTCTGCTGCCTGCCTCCACCGGCCTCGCGAGCTTGTCCCACTGGGCTTGCTGCGAACTGGGTCTCGGTGGGCTGAAAGAGCCCGCCCCCGGACGCCAGTGGATTGGAACCCCATGACTTTGATTAGCTGGAATTGATCCGCTGTCGGACGTAGCGCCTTGCCTGCCTGCCTGACCGTCCCAATGGGTTCTCGTTACTGATCGTAGCGGGTTGCCCGGGGTTAATTGGAGCGAAGTGTGTCTGTGGGGGAAGAGAGGAAGCCATCCATGCCCCCAACTCCACAGTCCACACCTGTGACAACTTCAGCTCCCTCGCCCAGGAGGACAAGACCCTTTTCCCCATTTTCATCCTCTCCCATACGTGTGTGTGTGCTCCAATTACTGCGCAGTCTCTGCTGTCTAAATCTCTAAATCTCCATTATCAACTGGCGCTCGTCTTGCTTAATCTCCTAGACTAGAGTGACGCCTTTCTCATCTATCTTATTCACGGGGCGATCCCTGACACACTCGCTCGGTGTATCCCTATCAAACCCCATAACATGTCTGCCGAAGACACGAGGGACGAAGGTGAGACCATCACCCTCGCCGGACAGTCAAACATATCCCCACGCAATGGAAGCAGCGCAAGTTCCCGCCAGTCTGGACGCCAGCAGGTCCGTCATCGCGCCTCAGTAGCCTGTGCCTCCTGTCGCGATAGACGGATTCGCTGTGTCGTCCCGCAGGGTCAAGCAGAGTGCAACCAGTGCCGTAGATCTGGGACCGAGTGTATAATTAAGAATGATGATGAGCGAAGACGGTAAGCTTCATGTCATCACTCAATTGCTAATCTAGACTGCTCACTCTTCGTGTCTAGACCAATCTCCAAGGCCTACATGTCCTCACTCTCTGACCGGATATCAATGCTCGAGGGCATGCTCAAGGACAAGGGAGTTGTACCGCCTCCTGCCAGCCACCCTCCAAAGACCAAGCACGACCAGCAGACCAAATCGTCAGAGCCCCAGCAGAAGAAGAAGCGGTCCATTGACGGTGACCGCCAGAGCTCAATCGCGCCATCGTCATACCATGCTGCCTCGCCGAGTGTGCATGTCCCTTCGCCACCAGACTCGCGCAATGACGAACCAATGAAGCCGGACTTGGACATGGCCGATTCAATGGCCAGCGTGGATGAGATCCATTTGACTCAGCAGCAGCAGCAACAGCAGCAGATGCCCCCGCCATCGTTCCACATGGAGGGCTCACCCCTTCGCATGCTGGACCCCAGGCAGGAGGACATCGTTCACCGTCTGCTATCTAACAAGGCCAATCTCTCATTCGACCAGCTCTCCGGACGATTGCGCTTCTTCGGCCCCACGGCAAACAGTCACGTATACGCAGAATCACCGGACCAGTTCGACTCCCGAGAGCCCCCGGAGCAGGTTCGCAGAGCGGAACGCATCATTCGCTCTCTCAGCACGGCCACCTACGACTACCTCATGTCCAACTTCTGGGAATACTACAACTCGGTCATCCAGGTCATCGACCGGGAGGCGTTTGAAGCAGATCGCGACTCGCAGCACCCCAAATATTATTCCAGCTTCCTCCACATCTGCGTGTTGGCAATGGGCTATAGAGGATCGGACCAGACACGCGATGACATGAAGAAGATCTCGCTGGGGAACCGCGAGAGCACTCTTCATCGGGAGGCCAAGTACATGCTTGACATTGAGCTTGAGAGACCCGGGGGGATCCCGAGTGTTCAGGCGCTCTTGCTCCTCGGTGATCTTGAATGCGGGGTGGGAAGGGATAATACGGGATGGATGTACTCGGGTGAGTAAAGATGCTCTACAATGAGTTACCACAAGACAGTACCGGTACTGACACAAGGTCTACTATGATAGGCATGGCAAACCGACTGGCCTTTGACATTGGACTTCACCTGGACTGCCGCACCGACGGCATGCCAGAGCAAGAGGTCTGCACTCGCCGCATGGTGATGAGAGCGGCTGTCATCTACGACAAGTACTGGGCCTTGTTCCTCGGGCGACCCACGAGCATCAAGAGCCAGGATATCAGCATGGAGCTTCTCTCGGACAAGTTCTCCCTCCTCACCTCCGAGTATCTGCCATCGCCACTGGGACAGAACATGGTGACCGATATCTACGAGCAACTGATCGAACTGATGGAGCTGGCGGGCCGCATTGTAGAAACTCGCGACAGCCGTGGCCTCCGGAAGGTCGACCCAAACAACTACTTCTCCATGACCGAGGCAGAGGACAATGCCTATCTGCACGTGGTCAACCTCGATCGCCAGCTGCAAAACTGGTACCGCCGCCTACCCGACCACCTCGCGTGGAAGCCCGCCAACATCAAGACGGCCCCCTACAGCTTCTTCCTGCTTCACCAGCAGTACCACGTGTCCATGATCCTGCTGCACAGGCCGTGGGCCAAGTACGACACCGGCGACGGCTCGAGCGTAGGCTCGCGCACCGGATCCCACCCCAGCCCCGAGACCGACCAGATGGGCGGCGAGCCGGGCACGGCGCCCGTGGTCATCGACAAGGAGAACTCCATCGGCCTGGGCGACCCGCACTCCATGGTCCACGACAGCCGCGCGGCGCTCTCCCGCAGCATCTGCACGCAGCAGGCCATCCGCGTCTCCCGCATCTTCTGGCAGCACCGCCAGCGCTTCGACGGCCGCAAGATCTTCGTCACGGGCATCCAGCACGCCGGCACCTCGGCCCTCGCCCTCATCGCCGCGCTCGCCTTCCACAAGAGCGAGGCGGACCGGCGGACCTACATGGGGTACCTCGAGATCCTGAGCGACGCGCTCGGCGACATGAGCCACACGTATCATCCCGCCGCCCGTATGGACCATCTGCTCAAGGCGGTGCTGAACCAGGTCCGAATCAACCTGGGCGAGGACCCGCAGCAGAGCGCGATGCGAGGCCACGGCATGTTCCCCCTCGGCGGATCAGGCGACTTCGCAGCCCCTCCCGCAGTAGTGCCGTCCCGTCGGGAGGCTGTTGACTCACACATCGGCGGCCATCCAGCCAAGAAGCGAAGACCCGGCGGCGGTAGTAGGCGAGCGTCGGAGCTGCCGCGCCCTCCCCCGCCCTTTTTCTCGCAGCCCACGCCGCCGAGCTCATCCTACAGACATCAGCAGCAGCAGCGGCAGATGAGCAGCGTGTTCGGCGGCAGCGACATGAGCCACCAGCGGGCCGACTCCATGTCCTTCCCGCTGGGGAGCACGTCGGACGGCATCCACAGCTTCGACCTGAGCTTCCTCGACGGCTCCCCGGCCATCGACATGGACCTGGGCCAGGGCGCCTCTGGCCGGCCGGACGACATGGCGCTCGTGACGCCCTCGTCGGACATGTGGGGGTTGGGCAGGCTGCCTGGTGACCAGGACGGCGAGCCTCGCGGCGGGTTCGAGGCTCTGATGGATGACTTCGCGCTGGGGCCCGCGGGGCTGAGTGCGAGCTCGGTGCTGGGGCAGAACGGCAATGCAGAGAACGGGACGAAGCGGAATGAGGAGAATGGCCGCGCGCCGATGATGGATCAGGATGTGGCTGGTGGGATGAGTCCGCTGAGCATGAACAGCCTGATGCAGACGGTGGAAAAGGGAAACGGTGAAAATGAGGCGCAGCGGAATCACGATTTAGACTTCTTTAGCTTTACGTAGTTTGTTTGTAGCCTGGATATCAAATTGACCTTTGTATCAGATTCATGCATGTCTCAGGTTGCTTGCATTGATTTGGGAGGGTGTCATCCCGCATATTGGAATATTGCAATAGACGATGGGCTGAGCCGCAGCATGAGTGCGGGGTTTGCATTTGGGCTGCGTATGACGCCCAACTGGCGAGAATCATCACCGTCGCCGGCCGTTTGCTAACTACAGACAGGAATCATGGATGAAGGATCGTACAGAGATCTCGACCGGGGATACGAAGATCTTCACTGCTGCCCGATATGCGGTGTTAGAGTTGGTCCCGAGGGAGAACGCCCCGAAGACCGCCCGGCACTTTGGGCACACAAGTATCGAGCATGTGCGTACTACCAGCTACAGCTGAGCAGTCTCCCCATCTTCATCTAAAAGCTTTGCTAAGATTCTGCAGTGTATATGGATGAGTTCGCCCGCCTCAGACTGACCGAAGAGTGCAAGTTCATTGGCCCGGAACCCGCACACTTCTACCACATACACCCTGTCTCAGACACTGCTTTCCGGGTTAACGAGCACCTCGAGGCTCTTGGAGTCGCTAACCAACCTGCCTACAACAATCGAAGGGGATTCGTCTTCCATGCCCACTGCTGGTGCATTCTGAGCATGGCCAACGGCCCGTCGCCGATCCCCCTTCGGAGACTGTTCGATGTCTGCTCCTCTCTTCACATAGTCGGCAATACCCTCCACTGGGGCCATGACTATCAAGGGTTGCCCGGGTTCTCCGTCTCTGACAACTCTGGCGATGCACCGGCTCACGGGCTTGACGTGTCAAGACAGAGAGATTATATTGTTGCGTGTGACCCTATCCACGACTACCCTGCCGTGCTCTTCGGTCGTTATCCCGACGTCCCACCTGCTTGGCCTGCCCGCGCCATATCCAACTGTCGAAGAAACAGCGACGCGCAGGATCCCTTCTCTCGCCTCCCGATGGAGCTGATTCTCATCATCGCGGCACACGTCGAAACCACGGACGTCTTGAAGATGCGGCTGGCGACCAGGGAATTCTGGCCGCTCCTCCACGACGAAGCCTTTTGGAAGACGAGATTCGGCCCGGGGAGCGAGCGCGCCTGGCTCTTCAGCGTCTACCACGACTCAGAACACTCCTGGCTGTTCAACTCCTTCAGCGAGCCTGAACACCAGCGCTGGCTGGAGTACGGAGCGTGGCAGCCTGAAGACTGGAGGTCTCTGTGGCGGCAGACACGCCCGGAACGACTAGGCCCGGATCTCAACAATCTGCAAAGAGTGTGGGAGCTGGCGGAGGCCATCCTCCTTATTCTGCGCATGCGACCGGGTCCGACAGAGAATCACTCCCCTCTGCCTGAGAAAGCCGATGTGGGCTACTGGCTGAGATACCACGGAGAGATCCAGGAGCTTGTCGCGAGGGCCATACAGACCGGAGATGCGTACCGCTTCACGCGTGGCTGCCGGGAGCTCTACTGCATCCACAGCGAGGTGAGCAAGAGCATGTGCCGGCTCACCTTTTACTTCGTGGACATGGCCGGCTCGCGATATCTGGCGGGGCTGAAGATGACCGATCGTTCTGGGGCCGAGCGGCTCATGGGCTACGAGTCGTCGACCGCCGTGGAGTTCTGCCCGTACAACTTGGGCCGCACCTTTAGAGGGTTCACTGCTGGGTCGAACTTGAGGGGGATCGTGGGTGTCCGCGTTCACTGGAGCACACACGTGTCGGAATGGATTGGGGAGGCTGTTGAAGGTGGCAGAGCCCGGAAGATCTGGGTATCCAGGAGAGTGAGATATATGGAGGTTGGGTTTGATGTGAGTCAATCGACACGTCCTGGATTGAATCTTGCTAATGAAGGCGATGTAGGGATTCAAGATTGTGAAGATGCGCGTGCATTACCCTGGAACGACCGTCATCGACTCGGAGAAAGAAGCGGAGAAATATGCAAGATGGAAGGCACGCTTCGTCGATTGATTAGGGAAGCAACAGTATGCCACCCAGACATTGCTAACTGTCTTGAATGAGCATGTGAAAGGGACAAACGCATGATGTCGCCTCTTGAAGATGGAGCTTCTTTGACAGAGTGGCATAGCACGGAGATTACAGCATGAGCATTTCAGCCACGGCTAATGATGGCATATTTCCACATCGAGCGTAACAGGCGAACAGAATACGTAGCTAGAATATACAGGGATTTCTTAAATTACTATGGATCATTGTAAATCTAACAAATAAAGTCTCTCTCCTATGTATTAGAGGCGTGGTGCGGTGTTTGACTACCGTTGGACATTGCCCCTGTAGCGATAGTGCATGTCAGCTGTAACACCACTTCCATCACAAGCCATCAATTGATCAGCAGGAGCCAGGTTTCAAAGGCAATTCACATGAAGCAAATCAATTGTGGCATAGATTAATGCCATCCTTTTTATTTGCCTGTCGAACTCTCGAGCCAATTGACATTATTAACCCAGAACTTGAAGACGCAAGGCGATTCACTGCACCCGAATAGAGCCAACCATTAGCCCCCTCAGTGGGCCGTTACAGTGAATCAGTGACATGCTTCAGCATATTTATGCCCCGTTGCCCCGCTAATTAGAGCCCCGCGGCCCCTGGCAGCTCAGTCCAAGCCCTCCATCTTCTCCACGTCCACACCACCTTTGAAATTCCAGCAAGCTCCCACACCAATCACCCTCCTCAGCTGCCACACGCGGCTGTCACACCGGGCCGCCCCATCCAACTCGAGCCCTTCTTATTTTCTGGGTGTAACCTAACCGTCATCATTCCGGATGGCGGCGACCGAATAGGCAGGTTGAGAACTTCTAAGCGGCACTCCGACCTTCGAGAGCGGCAGGAGGGTCGCACGTAGCACGGCAAATCTCCAGTACTTGAACCGGCTGCCTCGCACCAGATCATACTGCCGCCATGGCGCAGTGGAACAGTCTTCTGCCTTTCCAGGGCATCCCTTCGTTTCAAAGCTATTGTTAGTCCTTTCTGCTTGCCTTATAATTTCCACTCCATGATGCGGCCTCTCCTTACACTGGCTGCAGTCGCTGGCTTCCAGTCCGGCTTTGTCACGGCGGTGAGCCTCAACGTCAGCGCCCTCACCTCGGGCGAGGTCGAGTCGGATTGGACGACCACGTACTACCCCAGTGCCGGCGAGCCCCTCCTGCTCGGCAACGATGGCGGTGCCTCGACGGGAGGTTTCCACGTGTGGGACCTGAATGGCGACTCGCCCCTCGAGGCAAGCAAGAGCCTTTTCACGGGGAGGGCAAAGCTCGTGTCCACGCTGTACGACATCAGCGGCAAGGATTACCTGGTGTCCATCTCCATGACTACAAGCGAGCTGTCCCTCTACGAGCTCCCTGCCGTCTCTAAGGTCGATGACGCTGGCTATGTTGCACTCGGGGACTGGTCTGCCTTGTGCACGTGGAAGAGTCCCAGCAAGAATAACTATATATTCATCTTTGGGAAAACCGAGGCTATTCAATTCCTCGTGAGAGAGGCTGATGATGCAATCCAAGTTTTGCGGGTAAAAATCACCTCACCTTCGCCTTGGCAATCCAACCCATTTCTGACATGCAAGCAGGTTCAAACATTTGATATTCCGGCTGAAATGGCCGGCTGCGCTGTTTCTCAGGCCGAGGCGAAGCTGTTCTTGTCACCTGATGGGGGCAGTAAGCTCTACGCCTTTGATCTGGCAGAGTCCACTAAGACACCCGAGCTCTCAGTGATCGGTGAAGTCGAAGATGAGATAACTGGCGTCACTGTGTATGTGTCCAAGAAGGGCTCCAAAGATTACCTGCTTGTAGCTCTGGAGAAATCTGTCTCTATCTACGAGTATCCGTGGGCACTTGTAGGCAGCTGGGAGGTGTCTGGCGTGGAGGAGCCCGAGATCCAGGGAATCAGCTTGTATCAAGCCTCCACGTCCAAATACCCAGAAGGCGCCCTCGCCTACGCGATTGAGGGAGAGGGTGTGCTCGGCTTCGGTCTTAGCAGCCTTGAGAATGCCCTGTCAGGGCTGAACATCGAACCAAACGTGGAGTACAACCCCCGAAATCTGGATGGATGCGTCAAGCATTCACCTATAACGGAGGCATGCTCCTTCAATGGATTCTCTTCGAATGGAACTTGCGATTGTCTTGCAGGATTCACTGGTGAGACTTGCGGCGAATTCAAGTGCGAAGATGACTGCTCCGGAAACGGCTCATGTATTGGCCCCGATACTTGTGAATGCAAGGAGGGCTGGGGCGGTCTGCACTGCTCTTTCTTACTCGTCGAGCCTAAATATGAGACTGATGCTAATGGGTCTGATGGAGACGACCCTGCGATCTGGATTTCGCCCAAATCTCCCGAGCTATCTCGCATCATCACAACCACCAAGGCCGGAGATGGTGCAGGCCTTGCAGTCTTCGACCTGAAGGGCAAGCAACTCCAGATGCACTACTCCAGCAAGCCGAACAATGTTGATGTCATCTACAATTTCCAAGCAGGCAATCGTACTGTGGACCTTGCCTTTGCCGCATGTCGCGGTGATAATACCCTCTGGTAAGAGCTCTAGGCGTGCTAAATGCGAAACAAAAGTTGTCTTGCTAATATACACGGATAGCATTTTCGAAATTACCAGCGAGGGTGAGATCAAAGACATCCCAGGTGGTATTCAGCCCTCGTATGCCGAGGATGAAGTGTACGGCTCTTGCGTCTACCGCTCCAAGAAGACGGGCAAGCAATACCTTTTCGTGAATGAGAAATCGGCACGCTACATGCAATACGAACTCATGGCGACTTCAAACGGTACTCTCCACACTGAGCTCGTACGTGAGTTCGTTGGTGGCTCAGGCGGGCAAGTCGAGGGCTGCGTCTCTGACGAAGACAACGGCTGGCTGATCCTTGGCGAGGAGCCCTCTGCCCTCTGGCGCTATGATGCGGAGCCGGATGGCAGTGAAGAGGGCTACAAGATTGCCTTTGTCGGAGATGGAACCCTCTACGGCGACGTGGAGGGCGTGACGCTCGTCCAGGGCAAATCCAAGGACGAGGGCTTCATCATCAACTCGTGCCAGGGCGTCAGCGCCTACAATGTCTACAAGCGCGCTGCTCCTCACGACTACGTCATGACCTTCACCATTACCGACTCTGCTGATGGTGGAATTGACCACGTTTCTAACACGGACGGGCTGGCTGTGGTGGGAGTCAACCTGGGATCTGAGTTCCCCAATGGCTTGCTGGTAGTACACGACGATACCAACGAGCTGCCTGGTGGCAAGGCGGCTGACCCCAACTCGAGTTACAAGCTGATCAGCTTGGACAAGATACTTGCAGCCGGCCCATTCAAGGACTTGAATTTGTTGGACGAGGTTGATCCCAACTGGGATCCCAGAGCTTAAAATGGGTTGCATTCCGGGCTCGTACACCCATCTAGGTCAGCTTCCGCTGCCTTTCATGGATCCGAATCGTTGCCACCATCAAACTCTATCCAACCTCCTGACCTTGGCAGCTTGGCCATGTACTCAAGGTAAACAGGACTGGCCCATCAGCGTGGGCTGACCGAGATACGGTGGGTAGCATGATCGCCGTGGCGGGCCGCGTGAATGGGAAATCGGGATGCTGGTGCTACCGTAAGACGGTCGGGCTGCATCGATTTTGCGGTGAACAGATCCCTGGGACAGTGGACCCTGGGACAGTGGAGAAATTGCCCCTGAGTGATCGATTCCACAAATACACGAGTTCTGTACCTTCGTCAGGGGTGGGTTACCTTCGGTAGGTGCCATGAGTGGTGTGCTTCGCTTGGTATCTGCCACACGCTCACGATTTACAGCCACCCAGCCCACGGGATTTATCCCATTTTCGGGCTAATGAAGAGCTGATAGCTACATGAATGAATCACATGTGTATATTGGATATTCGTAACTTTGTCCCCTGAATCCGGTCCCATAATTCACATGTCTGCCCCCAACCAATTGAAACATGTTGAGTCGGAGAATCAGCCCCATCCAAGGCGGGAAACAGCTGACATTGGTGGCTCATTGGAGGACCGTTACGAGCTCTGACAGTGATTCTGGGCCGCAGAGAATCAAATTCTGCGATGCCATTTTAAGCATAACGTAAGATCGGCCACCCAATCTCTCTGTTCTTTGTTCTTCCTCCCTCAACTGGAATCTTTTAATCGGCCTCCTACCATCTCCCTGAGCGGCAGACAGGTAGCTTTCAATCAATTACCTCGCCAGAAGAGAACGTCATTCTACCTAGCCCAGGACCCCAACCGAACGGCTGCATATTGTCTCAGCCTCACCTCCCACCAGACCGCCGGGACGATCAGCTCTACCCTCATCACATTTTCAAACCCCTCTTCATAGCCATCGCAGGCGGTATCAAAATGGCTCCCCGTACCAACGGATCTGGGCCGGTTCCGGCCGATGCTTTTGGTAAGTAATTTAGCAGCGCAAAGATCCATTACGGCGATGTGATTCATCTATTGGCGTGAACTGCCATAAAGTACTGACAGCCCCTCGGTAGATGTTCCTGCAGGTCTAATCGATGGTGAGTGCAACCTTCTCCAACGCCAAGCACCGGCCATCATCTGTTCTCCAACTGCTTTTCCCAGGGGCCCACGATGTAACTAACCAGTCATCTCTCAGCGCACCCCAGCAAGCCCCATCTAGAAGGCGATGGCCTCTCAGCATTTGAAAACTACAAGCGGCTGCATGAGCAGTCCATCAAGAACCCATCAGAATTCTGGGGATCGCTGGCCCGCGACCTCCTGACCTGGTCCAAGGACTTCGACATCGTCCGCCGCGGCAGCCTCGAGAGGGGAGACCTCTCCTGGTTCTTGGGCGGCGAGCTCAACGCCTGCTACAACTGCGTCGACCGCCACGCCTTCGCCACGCCCGACAAGGTCGCCCTCATCTACGAGGCCGACGAGCCCGAGCATGGCCGCGTGCTGACCTACGATGACCTGCTGCGCGAGGTCTGCCAGCTCTCGTACGTCCTCAAGGACATGGGCGTCAAGAAGGGTGACACTGTCGCCATCTACATGCCCATGGTCCCCGAGGCCATCATCGCCCTGCTCGCCTGCGTCCGCATCGGCGCCGTCCACTCCGTCATCTTCGCGGGCTTCTCCTCCGACTCGCTGCGGGACAGGATCAACGACGCCAAGTGCAAGGTCGTGCTCACGGCCAACGAGAGCAAGCGCGGCGGCAAGACGCACGCCATCAAGCACATCGTCGATAAGGCCCTCGTCGAGTGTCCCGCCGTCACCAGCGTGCTCGTCTTCAAGCGCACAGAGTCCGAGGTGCAGTGGATCCCGGGAAGGGACCACTGGTGGCAGGACGTCGTGAAGAAGTGGCCGGCCTACATCGCGCCCGAGCGCATGAACGCCGAGGACCCCCTGTTCTTGCTCTACACCTCCGGATCCACGGGTAAGCCGAAGGGTGTTCTGCACAGCACTGGCGGGTATCTGGTGGGTGCCGCCGCTACTGGCAAGTATGTGTTTGACATTCATGACACGGACAGCTTCTTCTGCGGTGGTGATATCGGCTGGATCACGGGGCATACCTACGTTGTATATGCGCCTCTCCTGCTTGGCGTGTCAACGATTGTCTTTGAGGGCAGCCCGATGTACCCTAATCCTTCTCGATATTGGGATATCATCGACAAGCACAACGTCACCCACTTTTATGTCGCTCCGACTGCACTCCGGCTCTTGAAGAAGTCGGGCGACCAGCATGTTACTGGAGACCGGGCCCATCTACGCGTGCTTGGATCAGTTGGTGAGCCGATCGCTCCTGAGGTTTGGAAGTGGTATTTCGAAGTGGTCGGCAAGGGGCAGGCCCAAATCGTTGATGTAAGTCATCCTCTCTCGCCCAAAAAAAAAAGCGGCTTCACGCTCGCTATCATTAATTGATCAAAGGCTCACCGCGCGGCAGACTTACTGGCAGACAGAAACAGGATCCCACGTCATTGCTCCCCTCGCTGGAGCCACTCCCACCAAGCCGGGCGCCGCCTCGTTCCCCTTCTTCGGTATCGAGCCGGCCATTCTCGACGCTGCCACTGGTGAGGAGATTGACGGCGCCAATGTGGAGGGCGTCCTTGCCTTCAAACAGGCCTGGCCGAGCATGGCCCGTACCGTCTGGGGTGCCCACGACAGGTATATGGACACCTATCTGAGGCCCTTCAAGGGATACTACGTAAGGAATCCGTGCTCCCACTTCCCCCCCCTTCTTCCAGATTTTGCGGCTAACTCAGAACTCACAGTACACCGGCGACGGAGCCAGCCGCGACAAGGACGGGTTCTACTGGATCGGCGGCCGCATGGACGACATCATCAACGTCAGCGGCCACCGCATCTCCACCGCCGAGATCGAGGCCGCCCTGATCGAGGACTTCACCGTGGCCGAGGCCGCCGTCGTCGCCGTGCAGGACGAGATCACGGGCCAGGCCTCGGTCGCCTTCCTGACGCTCAAGGACCACCGCGCCGTCACGCCCGAGATCCGCGACGAGCTGATCCTGCAGGTGCGCCGGACCATCGGGCCCTTCGCCGCGCCCCGGAGGATCTACGTCGTCGACGACCTGCCCAAGACGCGCTCGGGCAAGATCATGAGGCGCGTGCTGAGGAAGATCCTGGCCGGCGAGGAGGACCAGCTGGGCGACACGTCGACGCTGTCCGATCCCACCGTGGTGGAGCGGATCATTGCGGCCGTCCAGGCGGGTCCCATCTAGGTTATTTTTGCTTGGTGCCGTCGTTGGTCCGACGGCAGGGGAATTTCGGTCTTGGTTGTATAGATATTGGGGAGAAGCACCGAATGTGCGTGCGATGGATGTGCAGGGCAGCGGCATAATGAGCAAATGATGGAAAGGGTGGTGTGTATAGCAGATTTATTCGTGAAAACCATATTTAGTCTAGTGAGTTTGTTTAATTATTAGTAGCATTGTTGTTATTATCTCATTATTATCGTCTTGATTATTATCATTATTAATCAAATCCTCGTCCTCACAGCGGCGAGCTCAGTCAGGCCTGTACAAATTGAGTGTCGCGGCAGCTGATGCGGGATCAGGTCAGCAGCAATCGCTCGTCTCAACAGATGACTACTGGTTTGGCTACTATGGTTTGATTGCTGCAGCAACGGACGGCTAGAATCAGACAATTTCTATAACTAGTAAAGTAAAATTGGCAGTAAAGCGATATGAATTAAGAATATGCAATGTATTGGATGTCAGGGATTTGACATTAGCCCTCAATGATCCCACATGCCGCTCGAGATAGATGTTGGGGGAGGGAAGGGGTAAAGACATAAGAAAGGAACAAAAATAGAAGAAAGAAAGGGGGGGCGAGCCGCTGCACTCAAACGCCTGATAGATCCATGTCAATTGGGGATGTGGTAGCCGATTCTTCCTGTCAACGCTTGGCTGGGGGACCATCGCCAGCATCATCGAGGGCCCTCTTGTTCCCCGCCTTCTGCTTCGGTGCCCTCCTCCTTGCCGCCGTCGTGTTCGCCGTCATCGTGCTCGGCGCCATCATGTTCGACGTGGTGTTCGCCTCTAGCGTCCTGTTTGGCGCCATCAAGTTCCCCTCCGTCAGCCTTCTTTTCAAGATGACATCGATAGCAGCCTCAATGCGGCCCTGGCGTTCTTCAGCCCAGTTGTAGATCTTCTTGATACATGTCTTTAGGCCTTCACGCTGTTCTGGATCATATAAGAGGAAGCCGCGAACGAACTTCATGCATGTCTTTTTGTACTTCTCTTCTTCCAGGACCGCGTACGTGACGAAAAGCCTCACTTCTGTGCCGCTTGCAGCAAATCCAAAAACATGGTTATCGAGACCGTTGGCCACTTCGAGGTCCCCTCCTAGTCTTATTACCTCATCCCGTAACCCCATTATAATGTGAACGCAGGTGGCAGTTGCTACCAGGCACTGATTAGTTGCAACCCAAAGACTGCCGGTGGAAGCACTGTCCCCCTTATAGTCAACTGAGAGGAAAGCGAACTTGGCCGAGTTTTCGTCCCAATTATAGAGTCGCCCGTCTTGCTCGGCCGGGAAGCTTTCTTCCTTGTACCCCAGAAGCAGATCCGGGTTGGGAGTACTGATACTCGCCACCATGGAGGGGGTTTTATGAGCACCGGTTCTTTTCATCTGCCCCTCGTTGCGGCGTACATTCTTGGGAAGTTCTAAATCGGGGAAGATATGACCATCGAAGAATCGAGTGACCTCGGTCTCGCACGCGCCTTCTATGGCAATGTTCAAACAGCGATTGGTGACGGACTGACAATTTGACTTTTTTTCATCGCTCAGCTTTTGGCCACACTCAGAGGTGATAGATTTTATCACCGTCTCGATATCAAATGGCTCCTTCTGTTCTGCTTGAAGCAGAAACACCTCAGTTGCTCGAAGGGTGCTCCGGTAGCCTTGTTTCAGAACAGGCCTTTGGCTCGCCTTGGAGACCTGTTCCAAGCCAGAAACCCCTGGCGAATGAACAATGGTCCCCTGGTCATGTGGACCGATTGTGGAGTTTTCCAAGGCCGACATAGGCGGTATATTGGTATAAATCTCGGGTAAAGGTTGAACGTTCGTTTCGGACTGGCATCGACGAGTGCGGTATGGCTTTATCGATTGGAGCCAGTTCAGGAGACGCGCGCCTTGGGACGATTGTCGGAAGCCAGGAAGCGTCAAGTAGAAGTTTTCGTGGAGGGAATATAGCTTCAAAAAAGTCAGATTCAGGCATACTGCCTACGGGAGGTCAACGGCAACATACTCTTTGGGACCGTTTGTCTATGATCTGGATGTCTTCGCCAGATTCCTGCAGACTGAGATCCTGTTCTTCGTCGATTGCATCTGCTCGTTCCTGGACAGGTAGTTCTGCGTGTTCCTGGACAGGTGGCTCTGCTTGTACGGGTAGTTCTGCTTGTTGCTGGAAAGGTGGTTCTGCTTGTTCCTGGACAGGTGGTTCTGCTTGTTCCTGGGCAGGTGGCTCTGCTTGTATGGGCGGTTCTGCTTGTTCTTGTACGGGTAGTTCTGCTTGTTCCCGGACTGGTGGTTCTGCTTGGTCTTGGACAGGTAGCTCTGCTTGTTCCCGGACTGGTGGTTCTGCTTGTACGGGTAGTTCTGCTTGTTCCTGGACAGGTGGCTCTGCTTGTTCCCGGACTGGTGGTTCTGCTTGTTCCTGGACAGGTAGTTCTGCTTGTTCCCGGACTGGTGGTTCTGCTTGGTCTTCGACAGGTGGTTCTGCTTGTTCCCTATACTTAGCAAGGCCTTCCCGGCTCCGGAGAAGCCAATAACTTACTTTGAGCTTGCGCAGCTGCTTGATCAGCGAGTTTCTGTGCTCGCACTCTGGATCTCGTTCCGAACATGTTGGAGGAAGCTGTGAAAGAAAAAGGTACACCCAGATGATGTTTGATGTCACCGTGCAGCAACGCGTTTGGTAGCTAGTAGCCTAGCGGAATACAGCAGAGATTTGAATCGCTAAACCCAAGAGTAATTGACAGGGATAAGACCCGGCTTAGGTCGCTGGCCGAAGCAGCGTGCCGTTGCCTGCGTGTGTGCTATCTCGATATTGGTAAACAAAAATGGCGGGGGCACTGTGGCGCTGCTGGTTTGTCGAGCTTGTGTCACCAACGGCGTATTACGGATCTTCCCTTCCACTGTTCGATCTGTTTCTGCCTTCCTTCCTCGGTAGCTTAGACATCAACACAGCTTAGGGATAGATAAGGAGACAGATCATTGCTGCTCGATCAAAAGGACTTCAATAAGCTACAGCTTACTATCATTTATGGGTTTTTGTTGCTGGACGCGAGGGATGTGATATCCCACGATCAGGCTACGTCTACACACGTGACTATAGCACACAAAGCATTCAGCACAAATTGCAGCATGCACCCGGACCGACCATGCACAAAGGAAAATCAGGGAAAGTCAACGCTAATTGACTAGGCACAGCCATCAATGCCTCCAAAGCTCCAACAAGGGCTGGTCTGACATAGATCATCCCAGCTATGGCCCTCCAGAGGAGATACTCACAAGCACACCTCTTTCCAAGTTTCTACAACATTATTATACCTAATTATCACTATAGTTATACCGACCACCGTGGTTTGTTAGGGGGGCTTCAGGTGCCATTCAGGCTGCATTGTGGCTGAAACGTCCCTGTGGCATGGCAACCAGTAGCCGTCCTCCTATGATCTCTCAGAATTCTGATTGCGTCATCATGTCCAGCTCCATTTCAATAATAATTCGAGAGTACTTCCTCATGCTTGGGTGGGCACAATTACATCCACCCCTCCCAAAGCGTGGACACAGATGCACAGGATATGGTGAACACGGACCTGGTCACTAATGTCTCAACAATAGTTAAACTAAATAAGACCAAGCCATGACCATTTGATATCCAGCCTTTGTGCCAGGGGGTCCAGCCAATTAATTCAATCAGATTGAAAAACATATCAAATCAAACACAGTCAATCAATAGATCTATATATAGAATTCCCCAAAAATAAAAATAAGAGCTGAACGTTTGGTTAGGTCCAGTGCAATCGCGGGTTGGGCTACCTAAGAAAAGGAAAGGTTACGTCTGTACTTGACGGTCGCAGCAATTCACCATGAGACATGGAATGGATCATTCTTTGTAGAAGACAGAGCGACCAGGTTGGAAGCGATTATACATCGCAATAGTATGTAGCTACCTAGGTAGGCGTGATGATCGATTGGTTTAGGGTAGGAGAGCCGCGATAGCGAGGCTAATTAGAGACTTCCTTATTCTTCCCCCTCAGATCAAATCTTAACCACGATCCCTGCTGTGCGCTCATGGCCCAGAGACCAAACTCTATCAGGCGTGTGTACATATGAACTTGATTCGTGGTTTTTTGCTACACGATATACTATAATATTGTGGAGATCCCGAGAGGTGTATTTTCATCAGCGCATCGTTGCAGTCTACATTGACGCTAGCGTCTGAGAGGGAACCCGTTTCTCTTTAACCCTTCCGAAAAATCAAACAACTGATGGACTGTTGGATTTTACTGTTAAAGGGAATTTTACCTTTCACCTGGCAAAGGGGATCTTGATCTTGCATTTTGCGCTAATCATATCCGACCACCACATTTCACTATTTGGCTACCTACCTCCTCTAAACTGGAGAACCTAAAAAACGACGCCCGTCTTTGTGAATTGATGCCGCTAAGTCCGTTTTGGGCTCTAGTATCTGCAACTAAAATCTACCCCTTGCTCAGCGATAAAAAAAAAGCTGGCTCGAACAGATGTTACGCCGGAATTCAGGGCCACAGCAATTAGCAGACAGGAAGGTCGGGCTTGTAAATCGCTCGTCTTGACGGAAGACGCAATCGCTCGTCGCCAGAAAAGATATGATCAGGGCTAGTTAGTACCCCAGCAGCCGCTCGTAGCGCCGGAAATAGGTTTTTCCGGGACATCAGCGGTCACCCCACCTTTTGCGACCAGCGATTGCTTCTACCCTCAACAACCAGTCCGCTGCAGCGATAAGTGATTACCGTCTGCTACTGCTACGAACGATTATTGCAGACCTGATCCAGCTGTCTCTCATCACGACGAGCGATTGCTGTAGCCTTGAACAACCTTTCCATAGCTGCGACGAGTGATTCCTACGAGCCCGACCTCTCTGTCTTCCGCTGTGACGAGCGGTTGCTCCAGCCAACTTGTATTCATGTTTTTCTCATGGTCTACCGTATGTACCTGGCCTCACGTGCTAGGTAAAGTAGTAAGTTCGTAGTTATCCGTAGCGACAGCAAAATCGCGGAGGTTTGACTTCCGCGCCTGCTGCTGAGATGGGGGATCGCTATGAACCTGACATGCGTCTTCCGTGAGGACCAGCGATAGCTATAGACCCGACCTAGCCATCATTTCTAACTGGTTCATTCGGGTCTGGCCTCGCATTCCCCGTCAAGAGCAGAGATTGCTATGGCCTTACCTCATCGTCATCCTTTTCGCCAGTTAACTCAATCGCTTCTAAAATATCAAGTCAAACACACATTAATATTCAATTGAGTGCTTCCAAAATTGATTTATGGAGCTTGATTTGATAAATCTAGATATGTATGTATTTATTTGGAATACCTAGACATAGGAGATTGATGCTATCACGAAGATGAAGGTGGGTTAAAAAGGAACTGTAGCCTTATTGCCATTCATCAACCCTTCCATGCGACAGGCAATCGCTGCAAGCTGGGCCTTGCACTCACCGACTGCGGCAGCCAGATCGCGAGAAGCTGGTCTGGTAGTCTTCCGTGAAGAAGAGCGATCGCCACGGGCGCGACACAGTTGTCATGCCTTGCGATTGATGATTCCTGGTTGTCATCCCCGACGATAGCCAATAACTCTACCAAATAAATATTAATAAATTGAGACGTTGGATAGATAGACAATAAAGTGTATTTCAATTAAGACCACGTTGTTAAAAATGGAAAACACATTCTATAGCGAAAGACAGAAAGAAAGAAAAAATCAAGAGAGAGTGGGGGAGTGGAGGGAACAGCCACGCTCATACGCCTGACAACGAAGCTGCAATTGCATGCCTGGGCCGCCAACGTACTATTCTCCCCGCCGACGCTTCCTTTTCTTCCTTGGGGCTAGAATTCTAGATAGGATGACATCGATAGCAACCATAATGTGACCCCGACGTTCTTCAGCCCACTCGAAGATCTTCTCGACACACCTCTTTAGGTCTGCACGGTGTTGTATATCGTATAGTAGAAAACCACGGATAAGCTTGACATGAAACTTGATATGTGAATCCTCGGATTCGTCCGGATATGTTACAAAAAGCCTCGCTTCTGTGCCATTTGTAACGAGCCCGAAGACATGCAGATCGAGACTGCTAGCCACTTCGACATCTTCGGCATTCCCTCGTTCCAGTACCGCAGCCCGCAGTTTTTTCATAATTTGAACGCAAGTAGCAGTTGCTACCATGCAGTGATTTGTAGCGACCCAGAGCCTGCTGGTGTTGCAGGTATGGTCTCCCTGATAGTCGACAGAAAGAAAAGAGAACTTTGTATTGTTTATATCCCAGCGATAGAGATGACCTATTTGCGTGATTGGGAAGCTCCATGTATCATATCCTAGGAGCAAATCTGGATCGGGAGTGCTGATCGCCGACCCTGCCCCCCAAGAGGGGGCGATTGGGACATCATCTCTTTTCATCGTCGTCTCGTTTCCGCGTATATTGTCGGGAAGGCTCTGACTGGAGAAAAGATAGCGATAAAAGAAGTCTTTGACTTCATACGAGTAAGCCCCTTTGATGGCCATATTCTCACACTTCTTTGAGTCTTGCTCTAATGCTGACTTTCCCACGTTTAGCGGTTGGCCACATTCAGAGGTGATGAAATCTACTACCGACTGAATGTTACTTGGCACCATTTCCCCGGATTCAACCATATCTATACCATTTGAGAAAAGCATGGGCCGGAAATTGCTGTGAGCAGCCTTTTGTTGCACCTCGGAGGAAGAGTCCGATCCATCTGAACGAGAAACCCCTGCCACGTGATAATCTGTATAACATGTACCCTGGTCCAGAGATGGAGTAATGTCGGTGTCTGGAAACGCCCTATTTGCGCAGAAATCGGGCAAGAGTTGGATGTTCGTTTCGGACCTACATCGACGAAGGCCGTATGGTTTGACCGATTCTAACCAGTTCAGAAGAGACTCGCCATGTGATGATTGTTCGAAGGTAAGGGGATTTTCGTAGAGGGAATATGTCTCTCTGGATCTCGTTCCGTCCATATTGGAGTAGGTCTCGTACGGACTTTCCTTTCCAATACTCGATCTGTTTTCCCCCTTCTTTAAATATCAAGCAGCTTCGGTGTAAATAATGGGATAGCTCAGTGATGCTAGATCAAAAGGCCAGAGATAGGTTACAACTTACTATCATTTACTTTTTTTTTGCTGGAAGCAAGGGAATTTATATCCCAAGTTCAAGCTATACATAGGACTATAGCACACAAAGCTTGCAAAAAACAAAGAATAATCATACATTCACACTAGTTGACTGGGAACAGGTTTCAATTTCTCTAAAGCTCGAACAAAGCTAGGCCGACATAGACCGTACCCCCAAAAGGAATACTCACAACCAAACCCTTGTGTTCACTAGAACCGTGCTTTGCGTAAATCCAAAAATACATCGTTATGAACCGTCCTCCTAGACAGAGCTCAGAGTATTCTGCGACGTCGGGCCTTAGCCCCCTTGAAATTGAAACCTAGAAGACTTGCCCGCAAACCGTCTACCCGGATTTATCTAACTGCAGGATGCAGAAATTGTAACTGAAACGGGGAACTGTTTCTGAGGATTGAATCTTATATATCATAGAAAATGATGATTAGTAGAATCAAATCGCCGAAGCGCTTTCTCGGGACAAGAGGCGGGCGTGCGTCACTTGTTTCTTTTCATACCAGACTTATGGTTATATGAATTATTTACTAGATTATGATAGGTTTATTGAGAGGCTATTGTCAACACTATCGTGTCCCAGAAATATGACGGCGAAACTCACAAAGAATTTATTCGAGAAGAGCAGTCTGAATTCCAACGCCTCTCACCCAATGGGGGAACTTCCGCGTGGGATCTAAATTCAGAAAGTTTGACCAGAGTTCGTCTATTATGAGGAGAACTACGAGCAATGAGAGGAGACGCAGGGTGTGGTGCAGGGAGCAGCATCTGGATATGATCCCGATCAGTTCAGATATATTCTCATGTGTGTTGGTTCGAAAAAAACGATTAAGTAAGAAGATTTACGGGACAAGGAAAAGTTTGGAACACGGACTTATACGCTGAAAAAGTTGCGGCTATAAGAGGATCCTTGATATCCTTCATTCGGAGCAATAACCCGTAGAAGGATTGCAGTTGATCTGCCAGGGACTAATAATTATCTTGTTTTGAAAGTCATGCAAGTAAGAAGCATATGTAATGGAGACTCATTGCTTAGACTGCCTATAGAACCTCATGAGAATAAGCTGGGTTGTCCTCTGAGCGCAGCGCCCGATTTCTCGAATTTTGAGGGCCAGCCGCAGGGCGATCGATGATAATGTTCCCCTTCCCTGACCAGGCTTCAAGAGCTTCCTTGACTTCATCGTCCGGCCTCCATGTAGCGTTTTCGGAGTCAACCGTGATCCGCCACTGCCGGGACTGCCAATTACCAATGTACTCCGGGTCATTATTGAGATCCGTCAAACTTTCAAATGGACTTCCTTCAGATACCCACTGAAAAGTCAGATTTCTTGACAAACAACTCTGTGAACGGATCTTGAAGAAGCCCAGCTCTAATTTCGGCATACGCATACTCATATTGGCTAGACCACATATCAAAGGGTTAAAGGTGGTCGGGTCAGGACGGAAGCGCCAAGGGTGTAGAGGCGATTCGTAACGGCCTTGCCTGCCGAAAGGAGGCGGTAATTCATTTGTAGCAACCCAAGTGTCATCTTCGCCAAAGTCTGAATTGTCCGAAATTTCTTCTGGAGTGCCAGTGAAGCACCAGCGGCCATCGGTAGCGACGCACTCGGTGCTGATCTCCAGGCATTTAAGAGCGGGCCAAGGTTTTTCCACCAAGCCGTCAGTAGCTTCCTCTGTAGACTGGTCTTCGAACAGATCTGGAGAGAGTAAAATGTCGATCAACTTTAGCTCTTCTAGGCGAGGCAGCGACGACAGAGATCGAATAGCTTGACAGAGCGTATCCACGCCATTCTCGAGCAGACACTCGGGCATGAAATAATGATTCTCAGGGTCCTGCCAGCCATAGCGGTCCACGCAAAGACTTTTCAAACCCGGATGGGAGTCTTTAATCATCAGGATACAGTCCGCCATAGCCCGGCGAATCGCGCGGCGCTTCGCCGCTCGACGTGTCGTTGGAATCTGGGGGTCCCAAAAATATACAGTAGCCCTCTCTACACGCGGCATGAGACGCAGCAGCCTCCCCGATGTGTGCGGATGAACAGTATAACACCTGGAGTGATGTACATCAACAGAGGTAATGCGGCGGATACATGGGAGCTTGTCCAAGTCCTCCGGCCGAATAGAAGGGGGGAAATGCTCCGAATGAACGCGCCTGTTCTGAGCGGGATCTATACAGCATCTTACACGAAGATGGAGAGGCCTAAGAGCGGTATCCGGCTCATTCTGTTCCCAGTCTCTGAGGGTAGCAAACAAAGCAGAGACATCCGAGAAGAACTTGTCTTGATTTTCTTGGTGCTCCTCTTCTGTATTGCCGTTTCGGGGAATATTGCTGGTGAATCTAAGCTCCCGCAGCGCTTCTCGACGGTGAGGATACATCGAGTACATCTCAGTGAATCTCTCGAGTTCACCTGGGTAAGTTCGCAGTGTGCAGCGTCTGAAGATGCGCTTCTCAAGAGCATATTGCCATTGTCGGGAAACGGCGGCATATGGCGCCAGCTCTTTGCTGTTTCCATCGTGAACGTTGACTAATTCATCCACGATGGACTGAAATATGTCGTTTCCAATCGCCTCCATCTCGAGATGATGTTGAAGCAAACGCGATGTGAAGGAAAGCGGCAATGAGGGTTCGGAAATAAGGCAGCGGTGTCCTTTTTGAGAGATACAGACCCAGTGAAGAGTCAGCACCTCGCAGCAGGTTTACCGTCTTGGCAGGATTAGATAAAAAGTACTTTATTCACCGCCGGAATAATATATGAGGTTGAGGTATTCCCGATCTGTGCTTGTTCCCGGGAATTCGGAAAAACTCCACTAAAAGTTCACAGTTGAGGGCCTTGGTCAAATCATCTGGCCTAAAATGTTGGTTCAGTTGCTTTTTTCAACGACTCTGGCCATCGTAGGTAGTGGAAGTACTAAAAATTCATGACTCCCACCTTCTTAACTCTTCCATTACAAAAAAAAAAAAGAACACTAATCTTTAAATTATATCTTTAATGAGTTCTCTATCAATAATGCGCAAACGAATCAAGTTTGGAAATTGCGCATTGTTGTTTGGAGAGTGTAGGCTTAAGTCGCTATGACCGGATCAGTGTATGTATGTAGGGTATGTTGGTGATAATACCAGTGTGTGTAGGCATTCTTACAACCACTTGCTCCCAATGATGCATTGAAGAATATTATGTTAAGAAGCTCGGTAGCTTTGGTTGTCTGTCAAAATATTTTTTTTAGTCATTTATTATCATTTATTATAATTGCCTTCGTCATTCCGAGCCTATTTTGCGTGTGAGGGAACCCATGTGCCAGCCGGCTTCGGCTTCGGGTTTGGATCTGTTGTCTACTCCGCTGGGATTGAAGCTATGCAGGCTTCAACGGCTCTCGGGACCGGCTTCGGAGTTTCAACTACTGGGTCGATGTTGACGATACATTCGAGTTGAAAAAGAAAGAGTCGGAACCTTTTTCAATCAATTGGGGGTGTTTTTCTTCCATCACGCCTCGCTGTATCAATTTCAATAAAAAAAATGACCGGGCGAATGCAGAACCAGGCTGAAGGGTCAGCGCCTGCGGCAATCACCACAACAGACATCTCCATATTGGAGAAGAGGCATGGTGTTTCTGTTGAAGAAAAAGCCGGGCCCGAGTCTGACACGGACACCAAGCGAAGCGCGACCGATGACGAAGTTGCCAACCTGGCTCAAACAGCCGACAGTCTCCCTCTAGCCGTCATTATTGTTATCATCATTGGTGGCACTGAGAGGTTCGCATATTATGCATTGTCAGGACCTTGGCGTAAGCTCCTCTCCATCGAGTTTTCACGTGAAGCTTTTGTTAAGAAATCCTCCAGAGAACTACATCCAGAACCCCCCTGGTGACTACGCGCTCCCGGGTGCTCTTGGCCTTGGTCAGGCAACAGCAACAGCAATCAACAATGCATACCGCTTCCTCAGCTTCCTCACGCCTCTGATAGTCGGTGTTCTGTCAGACACCTGGCTAGGGCGCTACAAGGCACTCCTTTGGAGCATGATGTAAGAATTCTCAAGTTAAGCTTGGTGATGGTCTTGCTAACTGACAGAAAAACGCTAGAGTCTACGCATGCGGTGGTTTGATCCTGCTCCTAACTTCCTTACCCATCGCTCTTGACCACGGTGCTGGTCCGGCAGGGCTCGGTGTGTCAATGATTCTAATAGCCTGCGGTGTTGGAGGAGTAAAGGCTACTTTTCCCATATTTTTAGGTAATTAAGATACAATTGCTTCGTACTCACTTGGGCATTTGAAACTAGATTTAAAACTAATACCGTGTTCTAGGAGATCAGTACACGAAAACTCAGCCGCAGTTGATACATAAAAGAGGTGGTCGAAAGATGGTGACAAACAGAAATCTGACCATTCAGTCCATCTACACTCTGTCTTTCTGGTACCCTCCCCTCTCAATTCCGAACAGGTTTATACACAGTATCTCACTTTCGGATAATTAGGGTTACCAATCTTTCTTCGCTCTCAATAATCCCAGCTACATTCCTTGAAAGCAAATTTGGGTTCTGGCCGGCGTATCTCCTTGGCTTCGGTGCCTTGCTGATTTCGATTGCAATATTATGTGGTCTCTCACCTAAGCTTGGTTCGCATATACAGACCATTAATAGCATGCATGATCAATAAGCTGACTGATGCCGTGGGAAACAGTCAAGGTCCCAAAGGGAACCAATATCATTCTCTCCGCTGGAAAAGTTTTAGGATGTGCAATCAAGAGCGGCTTCCGCTTGGACAACACGAAGGCCGATTATCAGGCTTCCCACTACAACAGGAGCGTATCTTGGACGGATGAGTTTGTGGACGAGATCAAAGTCACACTCCGGACTTGCAGAGTTCTGTATGTGTCCTAGATATCGCGCTCTTGTTAAATAAATACTAACTGGAGGCTCAAATAAAGCCTTTCCATGGCAGTTTTCACGCTCTGTATGGGCCAGATGTTGAATAATCTGGTTTCCCAGGCCGGTCAAATGGAGCTTCATGGCGTACCGAATGACATGATTCAAGCTCTGAGCGGCATCGCCGTTGTGTTGCTTGGTCCCGTCATCCAAGGCATAATGTCGCTTCTAGCAACACGACGGATTCTTCTGGGTCCCATTGTACGAATGGCCATCTCCTTTATTTTCACCGCCGCGGGAATGGCTTTTGCCGGAGGCGTCCAGCAACTCATTTATTCCGCTCCTCCATGTTACAACGCGCCTCTTGCCTGTGCCGAATCCATGGGTGGTACGATTCCGAACAAGATTAATGTCTGGGTGCAAACTCCGATACATTTCATACTGGCAAGTGGAGAGATACTTGGCTATGTTGCAATGGACGAGGTTTCGTATACCAATTCCCCGCAAGGCCTCAAATCAGTGGTACAGGCGTTCAAGCAGTTGTCCAACTGCCTAGGGAGTATTCTTGGATTGGCCCTAAGCCCGGTATCCCGAGACCCGTACCTTGTGGTGCTGTACTCCTCGCTGGCTGGCGCAATGGTATTGATAACGGGCATTTTTGTATGTGAAAGACTCCGACTGCTCGAGATAGCAAGCTCTAACCTAATCCTACACAGTGGTATTACTTTGGAAAGTATGATCGTCCTAAGAGAGTGGAAGAGTCACCATTGGATACGACGGAGGAGAACGAGGCGAAAGAATGAGAGAGCATTATCTCTCTTATATGAATTGGTTGACGAGAGAGACGCTGATCAATCCATGTACCGACGTCTACTTGCGAACAACGCCTTAGCGAATCACAGATGCAAAATCATAGCAAAAAGCTAGATTGAACGACGGACATGACATGAACTACTTTTATTCCCTTTTTATAGGGCACATCATGCACCTGAGGGAACCGCGCTACGGTCTGACGACACTTGATCGATTATGTGGTGTGCTGAGGATCTCTTGCATATTTTATTTTTTCTCACAGCAGTAGTGGTAGAAAGATAAAATGCGTGGCGACGATGCCCGCGGGCATCCCTCTAGCGAGGTGTCATCGGAGAAAGCTGAATAAATTTGCGAACTTATATATGAGCAATGAATTCTTATTAGTAATTATCCGGAGAACCTTGCTAACCACAATAGTTACAGTTAATAATAGGGGTATATCGTAAGATACCTAGTATCGAACTATCCTATCTCTGCTTCGTCTCGGCCACCTGGGAGTAAATGAAGACAAGAAAAGAAGTATTAGTGTTCCAGAAGACAATACGGGAATGTCACCATCTGAGAAAGTCCCTCCCCAAATATCATTGGGTGTCCAATCATTTCATGGGCGTCGAACGGACCGATTGCAAAGCTCCAAAAGTACCGCTCCAAGACCGTGGCGATGGCAAAAAGCGACACGAGCATCACACCCCCCCCTTTGCTGCATCTACTTTACGGTGGAGTATCGGATGTAAGCTTAATTTGAATTTAATTCTGAGCACCCCTTCACGGGAGGCAGCTTCCGTGACTTCTTTCCAGTCAAGAAAGCCTGGGTGCCCTGGCGAGGACGCTTAAGATCGGCATTAGGAGTGAAAACTCTTTCCTATCATTATAATCTTGACTGGCATGAATGGCACGCAAGGGTGAAACGCAAGACGGAGGCGTCCCGCTGTCTAGCACAACGTATCCTTGAGAGCGGGGCTATCTTGAGTCGAGACCTAAAGGCTTGTTGATAGAGCTCTCTTTGAAGGCCATTTCTCACCTCATTCGCAATGGCCTGGGCAAACATGTTCCCTGGACCCCTTGATAGGCAGCTCAATCTTGTTTTGCGTGATGATTCTTGGCTGCCCAGAAAATTGATCAGGCTTTCTCACGATTTAAGCATGTATATTCTACAGGGAGCGGTATCCCTCCTAGACAACCCGTCGGATGCCTCTTGGCTACAGCCAATGAGCGAGGGGTGATATGACGCATCAGCACTCGGGATTGCGTGCTTCGAATGGTCGACCACGAATACTACTGTTCTAGGAAGGTGAACAACGCAATCCGTGTAAGGGAACATTTTATTATCTGTAGTCAGTACGAGGGATGCTGCCAAGTGTATCTCGACATTCATTGAAATAATGGCGTTTAGTTTCACTGGCATGGGGCCCCCAGCTTTAAACACGAACCCATTATTTAGGCTCAGTCCCACCCTCCAAATGAGCTGTCTCTGATCTGGGGATTCCTGTGAGCCTCTTCAGTATCACCGGATTGTGTTCCCATTATCGTTCTATTCTCTGAACCGGGACACCGCCTGCTCAATGGCTTCAGTGTTAGGCAAGCTTTGGCCAAGGCCAGCCGCTGAATCAACGCCCAATAACCAAACGGAGCAATACACCTCGGACTCTGAACCATCTGTGATCCATGATGGCGACCTTGCATTCGTCCGTGTCAAGGGAGGCAATGGGTCTGGCGCAACTTACCAAGAAGCTGTCGGTGCGCCGGTTGAGTCGCGATCTCCTCTAGGATACCATGTTGGCTGGGCCACTATTCTCTTCCTCAACGTGAACCAAATGATTGGAACGGGTATCTTCTCTACGCGTAAGTCTAATAACCTTCATCTGTCGATCTTGAGCAGTTGGTGACCCCCAAAACAGCCGGAAACATCCTCAAAGCGTGTGGCTCCATCGGACTGGCACTTATGTACTGGTTCATCGGGTTCCTGATGGCCGCCGCCGGTTTTACAACATATCTCGAGCTTGCTAGCTACTTTCCGAACCGCAGCGGCTCTGAGGTCGTGTATCTGGAGCAAGCGTACCCGCGCCCCAAGCATTTCTTCCCGATTGCATTCGCCGTTCAGTCCGTCATCCTGTCATTCAGCAGCAGTAACGCCATAGTTCTTTCACGCTACCTCTACCGTATTGCAGGAGTCACGCCCTCGGACATGCAAATGAAAGGCGTGGCGGTGGCGGCCTACTCGCTGGCCGTGATCTGTAAGTTCACCCACCCCCCGTCCAAATGTTCGAGAATGTCCAGCTCATCGCGGTGATGGTACTTAGTTGTCATTGCCCACAACAAATACTCTCTCTGGCTTACCAACCTTCTCGGTGCCCTCAAGATCATCACCCTCATCTTCATCAGCATCACTGGGCTCGTGGTGCTCGGTGGCCACGTGTCCAGCATTGAGAACCCGGGCCATAATTTCAACGATGCGTTCGCAGGGACGACGAACAACGGCAACAGACTAGCAAATGCCCTCGTGAGCATCATCTTCAGTTACTCTGGCTACGCCAATGCCTTCAATGTCGTCAACGAGATCAAGAACCCGATCCCGTCGCTCAAGAAACACGGCGTCATTTCCGTCTTAGTCGTCACTATCCTGTACATGCTCTGCAACATCGCCTACTTCGCCGCCGTCGACAAGACAGAGTTCTCCCAATCCTCGGAGATCGCCGCGGCAGTCTTCTTCCGAACCGTGTTTGGAAAGGGCCGCGCCGAGACCGCCCTCAACGTGCTCGTGCTCCTGAGCGCCTTTGGCAATCTGCTGGCCGTGCTCATCGGACAGTCACGCCTCATTCGAGAAATCGGCAGGCAGGGGGTTCTCCCGTTCCCTAAATTCTTCACCTCGACGCGCCCGTTCGGCACGCCTCTGGGACCCTATGCCCTGAAGTGGGCCTTCACGGTCATCATGTGTCTCGCCCCGCCCGCCGGCGATGCCTTCCAGTTCGTCATCAGTCTGAAGACTTACCCAGAGGCCATCTTCCAACTCTTCATGGCTGCGGGTGTCTACATTATCCGTCGCCGCCGGGCCCGTAACAATATTCCTCGCTCCGAGTTCCGAAGTTGGGATGTGGCGTTGATCTTCTTCATCTTGATCCAGATCTATACTCTGGTCATGCCGTGGATCCCTCCCGAGAAGGGTATCTACGGTGGAGACGTGTCGTTCTTCTACGCCACGTACATGTTGACGGGAATTGCAATGTAAGTTGACGGTTGTTTTGAATTCTATGGAAAGTTCTCTGCTAACAGCCCGATGACACAGTTTGATCGTATGTGTTGTCTACTACTATGCCTGGATGAACTGGATCCCGAATTGGCGCGGGTACCGTATCAGGACTGAGATTCTGGACGTTGACGACAATGGTGCCAATACTCACAAGCTTGTTCAAGTTCCCATTGAAGAGTTGGCCGAGTGGGATGCAACTCATGATGAAGCTGGCAATCTACGACAGAGAAACGGAGCAAGGGAGTCTCAGAGCGAAAAGTCTTCTACTCCGGGTGTGACGACTTCAGTGGAGGCAAAGGTTTGAAAGACGGCTCGTGGCAAGAGGTAATTCACAAGAATAGAGCGCACTATAGTATCAAAAGTGGCTCTCTTAGCTCGTAAATATTAGGTGTCTTTAGTTCATCGTTCATGAATTCGCTCCTTTCCGTTAAACCCTTCTCCGAGTGATCTCAGCCAGATGTCATTCTCAAGTCGCTCCCGTGGTTGACATCGGAACCTACTTCTGTTCTCTACAGGTTTCCAAACAGTTTCTCTATGAAATTGGCAAGCGCCGCTTTGATCTCTACCGCCTCGGGTTCGTAATCATCAGCTAGCTCCTCCACGTAGCCTGGATCGATGTTGTGAAGGGTAGCATGCTCCATCAGCAAGTTCAGCAACAGCCAATTGTCCGCAAGATGAGCAGCGTCGGAAGCGTTTTCAAGGGCTGTGGTCCCATTCCCAAATTGGCCAATGGCGCAGCCTCGCCTGAGAAGGAGGACAACCCCCTCCTTTATGTTCTCAACATCCTCTTCTGTGGTGGTATAATCACGGAGAGTCTGGAATAGGGCAGCAATTATAGATTGTCTTGCGCCTTCGGCGGAGGAACCCGCCAGGGCTCTGGCATTCGCTCCGGCACGAAGGAGAAGCTTCATGCATTCGACGTCGTTGGCACCAAAAAGAGCAAAGGCGAGCGGCGTCCCGCCAAAGTCGAAGTCAATTTTCTCCTGACCGATGTTCCTATAGTCCTGAGTCCGTCTGTCCACCTCTACTCCCTTCGCGATGAGCTCCCTAAGGAGCTCCCTGACCAGCTCGGTCTTACCAGGATGCGTTTGCGAGAGGAGGTGGTGTAGGGGGCCCCAAGGATCATAGGCGTCAAACTTTGAATTCGGGTCGGCACCTCGGGATAGAAGCATCAATGCTGTTCGATAGTTTCCTTTTCGAATCGCGCAATAAAGAGGGGTTCCCCAGGGTCCGAGTCCATCATTGATGGGAACACCGCGATCGATGAGATCTTCGGCCAAGCGTTTGGAGTCCTCAGTCTCTTCGGACATACAAACTATATGGAGCACGTTTCGGCCATTGGGAAAAAGTGGTGAAATGTCAACTTCAGGTCGGTTTGCAATGAGGTCAAACATGGCGATAGATCCAGACTCGACCGCGTATGCGAGCGGGGACATGCCGTGTCTATCCTCCCCAGTTGTTTGAATATCAGGGTGAGCAAGGAGTAATTTGGTGGCCTCGAGCAACTTCGGGTTAGCTGCACAGACGTGAAGGGGGGTTTGTCCGTCCCTATTAGCCTCCGAAACGTTGATGCCGGGTTGGGCGAGGAGCAACTTAACCATAGGAAGGTACCCAGATTTCGCAGCATACAACAACGGGGTCGAACCGGACGCATTACCTCGAGAAGGCTTGATACTTGGATGGGCCAGGATTTCCTGAGCGACTTCAAACAATGCTGGCTTAGATGCGCAGGCGTGTAGGGGGGTGTTTCCCGTGTTAGTGGCAGCTGAGACATCAATATCAGGCTGACTGAGGATCAATCTCATCATGGGAATAGATCCAGACCACACAGCATAGAGCAGAGGTGTCTTATTATAACTGTCCATGTCATTTTGAGGACACTCAAAGCTACATGTGGGATGTGCTAGGAGTAGCTTCGCAATTTCGAATAATTCTGCATTGACCGCGCAGATATGGAGGGGAGTCTTCATGTCGATTCCTCGTACAGAAACATGGGCTTCAGGCTGCGCTAGAAGGAATTTGATAATGTCCAGACAGTCACTAATACAATCCAGAGCAAGATGAAGTGGCTTATCATCAGGCCATTGTTCCTCGTCGTATGGCTTCACCGCTGGGTGTCTCACAAGGAGACTAAACATGGGAGCAGAGTAGTTTGCTGCGAGATCAAGGGCGGTAGCTCCTCCTATATTGGAGGCCAAAGGGTCGATTTTGGGATGAGCGAGTAGAAGCTTCATGGCCTCCACAAGCGCTGGCTTAGCGGCACAGGAGTGAATCGGAAACTCGCCCGAGTCATCCGCGATAGCCAGAGGGGCTTCAGGATGAGCTACAAGCAACTTGAGGATTTCCAAATCCTCATTCTGGTCATCCAATGCAACATGAAGAGCTGTTGCGCCTGAACCAGGATTTCTGTACGTAATATCTGCTCCCTTGTCCAGAAGCTCGCGGACAAGATCAGATCTCCTGTTCCTTACTGCAAATTGCAGAGACGCGCCCATAGCGAGAGGCTCAGACCGCTGGAGAAGACGTTCAATAACTTCGCTATGCTCCTCCATGATTTCCATGTACGCAATGGCTGGTACCTGCTCGGCCACGCGATATGCCCCTTTTGCAATCAGCTCTTGCGCAAACCAAGGGTTCGTGCTGTGGCTGAGAGCCATATGGAGAGGATATGGCTTTGGGTCGCCTCCAACCATGCATGTACAAAGACCCCTCGAAGGAACATCCATATCAACATTCTCATCTAGGAGGTAGTTGAATATGTCCATATTGTCATAGCGAATAGATAAGTGCAGAGCAGTCGCAATATATCTGCAGCGGAGAGAGCGCAGAGGGATGGTAAAATCCGACTCATCTATGGACCCATCAATATTGAGATCAGCCCCGTAGGAGTGTGCTCTTTTCAACGCGTCGATGTTGCCGTGCTCCGCGGCCCAAAGAACACACGAACGATGTGGCATATCATGTTTGAAATTGTGTTGGTACAGAAGAGGGTTCAGAATGCTGTGGAAATGGCCACTTGTCCGGGCAAATGCAGAAAAGTCCTTCAGGCTCAGGCTCAACGTGTATTTCTGTCTCCAGACTGACGAGATCGCAATATGAGCGACGAGCTCCGATGGGAGCCTCTCAATCGGCGACGTGGTGATGGTGCTTGGTTCAGCCATGGGATGGACTTTGGTGGGCGATACAGATAACGGAGAGCATTAGCATTGGGTTGGAAGAATGAAGATTCACCTGGATTTTGGGCTGCAACGAAGTTTTTATCTCATGCATCTGCCCGCTGTGGCTGAGTGGCTGATGCGATCCGATGCTACATAACATGTGCTCAAATAGGAATATAGAGCGAGAAGCCGAACGCCTGACATATGCTCAAGAAACTTACTTGTGAAACATTTCCAAATGAGCATCACGATGAAAATGACTGAGTACGGATGATATGTATTTAGAACAGGCGATATTGTCATTTGTCGCGGGAATGAATAAGCGAACGAGGACCTCAAGGGCCACGCCAAAAGTTGACTTGTGGCCATTGTATACTGGCACAGTCTTACCATGAAAGCGCTATGGGGGAGTTTTACTAAACTGTTTGTTTTCTATAGTTATGTACACTATTGATTAACCTTTCCAACGCTTCTAGCTGGACTATTTTCGTATTAGCGAGCTATAGATGGTTGGATAGCCTCTGGGGAGGATGAGTCAAGCAATGCAAATTATGTTCTTGGTGGGAAATTGCTTCAATACGGATTTGATGTTCCTTCTTATTCTGAAGTTCTCATCTGATGTCGAACATGCGCTGTATTGCTTTAATCCTCCAAGGATTAAGATGAGAAAAGGCGAGTATAGGCACAAGCTATTGATCGCAAATAAGGAAAAGCAATGTCATGACCCGAACGATCGCTTTCACTAGAACAAGTCCCATGGGCCGAGACTTCAGACCAGGTACAAATAATTAGTCTGCAGTGCCGTCAGGGATAAGGTATGAAGATGTGTAAATTGGCTCCCCAGTAAAATTACCGATAGTCTCTCGGTAGCGCAGATAGACTGCATCATGTTATTACCCTGCATGAAGATCTAGAACCCGCGTTCCTAGATCGAGGTGGGTCGGTTTTGTTATTTTTATACTTCTGTGACCCAATTCCTGAAGTCTGCCGTCTTCCTGTTTTGTCAGTCATTCATTTCCATCTCCAAAGTCACTCCTTTGCAGCCAGCAACCGCAGTTCATTATGCATTCACGCGCGTTTCTCCAGTTGCTAGGTGTATTGAGCATCCTCACACCAGGGGAGGCGAAAAAAAGATGCAAACCCAGACCTCCATCCTCGCTTGTCACGCCCACGCCAGAATCCTCCGCAACACCCAGCTCCTCGCTAGATCTTGAGACACCAACAACACCAAGCTCCTCTGTGTATACCGACTCGTTCACAACCCCCGGTTTCTCGACAACGCCAGCATTCTCTACTCCATCGGAATCATCGATTATAGTTGAGTCTTCCACGACTCCAAGCTCCTCGCAAACTCCCAGCTCCTCTGTGGCACCGGACTCGTCCACAACACCAGAGTCTTCGGAGTCACCGAGCTCCTCTGCGACCCAACAACCTTCTACAACACCGAGCTCGGAGACTCCTATCTCCTCTACCGCACAAGAGTCATCGACCATACCAGTCTTCTCGGAGACTCCTATCTCGTCTGCAGCTCAAGAGTCATCGACAACACCAGTCTTCTTAGAGACACCAAGCTCCTCGGCAACACCAGAGCCCTCTACAACGTCAAGCTCAGAAACCCCCATCATCTCGACCACTGCTAGTACTACCCAGGCTCCCGATATCTCCACGACATCCAGTTCCACTGTAGCAGCCAGCTCTTCAGCAGCCCCTGATCCCGCAACAATTAACTGGGGCTTTGATGAGAATCCGAGCGGCATCAGCCCCTGGGTTATGTATTCGAATTCCGACACAGTATCACTCGACGGAAGCGTGAAGCAGGATGGTCCTTATTCAGTTAAGCTGGTCTTCTCCTCAAGTCACGCCAACTATGTCAAGCGCCCTCTCGACTCAACCAAGGTCTCCGCAGGGGTCCCTATCGAGGTCTCGGCGTGGTACAGGACATCTTCGCTATCCGTAACAAATGGTTGCACGAGTGCCCTGATCGCGTGCACGGCTGGCGGAACATCAAGTGTCATTAGCTTGCAGCAATTCCCGGCAGCGACCGCGCTCAACACATGGACCCAGAACAAAGCCACTTGCACGTACACTGCGGCCCAGTTGGCTCAGAGCGGTGGTGCGCAGGTTCTCATCGGCTGGAATTGCAGAACCGGTGGCACTGGATGGATTGACACGGTCAATGTTGGGGCAGTACCTGTTTAAAGCTTCCATCTGTTACGTCGCAGCTTCAATCACTGGCAATCTGTGGGCTTTCATCGCAAGATTCGCGGAAGCTGAATTGGTTTGGTCGCTTTGAATCTCACTCTATTATCTCATCAGTATCCTCTTCAAATATTGTATATATTACTGGTAAATAGCTTAAGTATTTTTAGACTGGCTACCTTAGATTACTTAAATCATCTAGAGGTGCAACACTTTGCAGTCAAGTTACAGGTTCAGTGATGCATCGCCTAGAGAAGGATATTCAGTGTATTCAACACCTTGCAGCTACACAAGTTCAAAGGGTCTACGTAGAGAAGTCCTGGAGGTCGACAGACCAGTCGGAAGTTCCTCCAAAGTTCAGACCCTGGTAGTACTCAATCCGGCGTGCCTTGGTCTCCTTGCTCATATGGGACACCCACTCCCCGCCATCGAAAGCTACAAGATCAGAGTCGCTGTCGGCGTCATACCACGCCTTGACACCAAGCGGGTTCTTGGTGACCTGAGCAATCTCGTAGTCGGACAGGATGCCGGCCTCATTGGTGCAGTTACCTGGCTTCGCCAGGGGTGTGTTCCGGTCACCGAGGAAAGTACCTGGAAAGTCTCGAGTCAGAGTGCTGCAATTTACAAGCGGGACGCGCCGTAGAGGGGTTTTTTGTTAGTGTACATACATTGTTGAAAGCGGCATCCAAAATCAGACATCTTGAAGGACCGCCCATAGCTGGAGACACCAACGACGACTTTGTCGGATGGCATGCCGGCCTTGGTGACCATCACCAGGGCGTTGTATGTCTCGGTGGAGTTGACGTGAGATCGGAGACAGTTTCCGGCTGGGCAGCCATCCATGGCATCCGGGTTGCCAACATCCCATTGACCTGTTGCGAGAAGTAGGTTGTTAGTAGGCACAACACAAGGCGGGAAGAATAGGACAATACACTGAAGAAAGAAACACTTACCATGAAGATCATAGGCCATGTATACCATATAGTCCAAAATACTAGCCATATCGGAAACTCTAAATGCCTTGAGATAGTAGTAGGAAGCTGGTGCTGCAACAGAGACCGATTTCCCAGTAGCAAGCTTGCCGCGAACAGTGGCCAAGAACTTGAAATAGTTCAACCCATCGTCCGCTTGGCCGGGCTCAGCACCAGGGATGTCCGAAGCTCCAGGGTACTCCCAATCAAAGTCGAGGCCGTCGAGATTATGCTCGTTGGCAAATGCGACAACGCGGTCCGCAAAGGCGTTCCGGTTCGCCGGCAGGGTTGCCAGCCGGAAGAGCCCCGAGGTGGCAGGATCGTTGGAGAACTTATAACCGCCGAATGCCACGACCTTTCTGGCCTTGATCTTGGTGCTGTTCTTGAACTTGGCCCACTGCTCTGCGGAACTGTCTGGGATGACGACCTGGAGGTCAGACGAAATCGTGGCAAAGCCAAAGTGGATGTGCGTGTATGACTCGTCAAAATCCTCAACGTCCATTGTGCCGCACGGGCGCTCCTTGTTGTATCCCTGGAAGTAGCCTATCTTGCGGTATTGAGCCGGAGGCTTGTCATTGCCCACAAGCTTCATACCACAGTTGGAGATGCAGCCGGTCCCATCAGGGTTCGTGGTGCCAGGGTTGCCCGTCTCCGTGTTAGGGAGGGTGCAGTACAGGGCTGTTGTCCCGCAATATCCCCAGGCATTGCAGCAGGCATTCAGAGGACACTGGTTAAGATCAGCCAGGCTTTCGCCATTGCTAGGCTTGCTGGTGCCAGGGACCGTTGGGCCACAGATGGTTCCTTCAACTGCTGCCGGCATCGGGGGGTTGCCCTCGCTCACACAGATTCGCTGCGCAACATTGAGGGCACAGCCGTTCCACGCCCAAGTCTTCTTGTTAAAGTTGTACAAGTCATCTACCGTTATGCCATAGGTGGCTGCAATCAACGAGCAGTATTGACCAGATGTAACGTCATGAGTGGCACAGGTGCCATCTGGTTGCGGTACCGGCTTCGGTGGGAGGGTCCCAGCCGAGCAGCAAACACGCTGACCGGGTGCGAGAGTATTGCAAAATGTGCTACCGGGGTTGTAGGAGAGGAAGTCAGAGAGGCTGATCCCGCAACGAGTAGCGAGCGTGCCACACAAGTCGCCGCCGGCAACCGTGATAGTACGGCACTCATCTCTTGGGCTGAGATTTCGGAGGGCACGATGCTTGATTGTGGATGGTGCACTTAAAGATGAGATCTCGGAGTCTTTAATCTCCTTGGATTTGCCACTGTCAACGTCAGGGGCACAGTTTCCATCAGTCCACGATCTCACAATCGACTGGACAGTGGCGAAGTCACCAGCGGTATCCGCCACAACACCAAAGATATTGGGTGAGGCCCGATCCTTGTCGCATACCTCGAGAGTCTTGCGGCTTGCTGACCCGCTCTCACCCTTCCATTCGTCAATGAATTTCTGAAGAAGAGACGAAGCCGTCTTTTGGTCATCCAACTGGACACCGGCATACATGCCAACAAGTGCTCCTCGGACGTAGGAAAAGATGATTCTCTCACTACACTTGTTTTCATCTTGCGGAAGATTGTTCTTGAGATTCTCAATAGCAAGAGCAATATCGGCCTTTTGGTCGCTGGTGACGGACTCAGATCCATCCCACCAGGATAGTTTGGCTGTGGCAGAAGAGGAAGTAGAGGTACCGCAGGTACTCTTGTCGTCGCTTCGGCGCTTGAGCGAACGGGCCACAGCCTCATTCTTGTTCTTGACCTCAGTGCCGAGATTTTCAGTCTCAAGAAGATAGTTGACTTTGGTGTCTGCATCCCCAAGAGTGCAAGCACGGATGGTGAGGGCCGATTTGTTCTGACCAAAACCGGTATAGAGGTTGTAGTCGAGGAGGATTGGCTCGCGACACACAGACAGCCTCTCAGTATCATGATAATGAGTCCAACCAACTGGCCCGATGTCCGCATCACAGGCTACCGGGCATGGGTTTGAACTCTTCTTGGACGCTTCAAACTGAGACAAGACGTTCTGTGCAGTTACCGCACTAGGGAGTAACAGTAGGAAGGCTGAAAACAGCCCGGTTGATGTCCACATCTTCTCAGTTAACCAGAGAGTAAGCTCTGACTCACTTTAGGTGTTCTTGAAGTTGTAGGTTGTAGATTGATGAAGAAGTAGACACTCATCAATCAACAAGTCCGGGACAACAGATGCATTTTATAAGTTTCCAATGGTTTCCAACTCGGTCGTCGAGCTGTGGGAGTACATGGTGGTGATGGAAGCCTGAGGACACTGCCTACAGCCTAGACCTTCTCGTATGACCATTTCTAGAGTATAATGTAACTTCAAGGGCAGTGAAAAATTGTGCTATGCCATATGAGGAGGACAAGAGATGCCTTCACGAGGAGTTCACGACTCGAAGAGTCGGGCGAGGTCGCCGTTCATCAGACGATTGATATGCAATGCAACATCGAAACTCGAACTTTGGAGTCTTGGGCTTGGCTTACACCCGAGCCATGAGAGTGCCAAGGAGCTATATGCCAATAGTCTGAGGCTGAGACATCAGAAGGAGTCTCCTCGTGGAAGTCACGTTCAAGTCGATTGATCAATTACGACCCTGGAACTCTGACTCATTGGAGGATAGCTAAGGCATCAGCGGGGTCCCCTCGCCGTCCTGGATGCGGGAATTTTCAAAAACACGTTGTTGAAAAAGGGAAGGTTAACCAGGGGTCAGCCAGGGGACATCGCGCCGATAGAAAGGATCTTTGGAAAAAGAACTTCGGACCCGCCAGTAAGGCTGCCTGGCCGGATGACATACCTTGGACTTGGAGAAGTGAGTGCCTGTGCCTTGCGGCGGTCCTCATACCCGGCTGTCGTTGCATTGGAGAATTGTCTGACCCCAGGCTGACCAACCATGGGTGAGAAAAACGAGAAAAGGGCAAGGCATACACGGACCCTGCGCTCGCTTGAAGTGACTATCGCGAATACTTAACCGTCTACGCTCTCTGACCCACTACTAATCTGACATTGAGGTCTAGATACGCTTGGCTGGGCCTGGCACAGCATTGCCCACTGAGGAAAATGAAATTATCCGTGCCAGGTTAAGTGTGACAGTGATCTACAACGTCAAAGAAAGAGGTTTGTTGCAAGGTACTCTAGAAGTCATAAGTAAGCACTAGGTGTGATATGAAATCATGTAAAAATAGTCGTATTCTTAATCAGTCAACACCATCCAACATGTGGCATAATTAATTTTGAGGCAAAGCTGCCTGGTGCCAATATCACCTTACCCATGTCAAGGCACTCTGTGGAGAATGTGGAGCATGCTTGCCAGCTACTGCCTCTGCCCCTTGGAAAGTATACGGTTAAAGCAACGTTGTAAACAGGAGCCCGGAGCCGAAAGCCGTCTTTTGGGTCTGATGCAGGGTGTGTCATGACGCGGCTATGGTTCCCCCAAGGCATTGGAAGGAATTCTCCACCTTTCATCTGCTTCGCGCAGACATGATTGTTCCTGTAGTTGACTCGACGGTGTTTCCATATTCCTAGCACTTGATTGGGAGGGCCAGTGTGAATGCCTGTGCTCGCGGTCCAGTTACTGCGGTATGAAAAGGAGCGAAGATCTCTGACTAGCATGAAATATCACCTAATGGGCACAATAAAGTAAGAGCATCATGACATTAGAGGATTGGCTACTGAAGAAAAGAAGCTCGATGCGTCAAGCGCAGGATAACTGACAACCTGTGTCTCAACCGACAGGTAGCTTTACTGCAGTCATCTCCGTCTTGGCGAAAGTTTCGGGTTCGAGCCAGCCACGGTGTGACTCACCGATAGTTTGGAAGACTCCTCAACTTCCTTGGGCATCTTTCGCTCTTCTTCGATGATCATTCGTTCTTTCAGTTGCTGATTTGGAATAAAAATCATTTACCGACATTTCCTAACATCATCATCTTCATAGCTGCCACTCTAGAGAACAAGCTCAAATCGTTATGTTTTGCTATTTCGGGTGTTCGACGCGCATACACTGGTGGTCATTGATAGTCATGATCATTAAAGCCTATTCCAAACGCAGCGCTCGTCACAACTGTCTATTCAATCAATTCAATCGATTCAGTGTGTTTTGACATTTACATGGCCTCCTCTGTAATGTAATCCTTCAAAAAATTGCACGAAGCCAGTACGGGGGAGAGTTCGAGTGTAAAGTGAAAACAATAATAGAATACTCCACGCCCGACATCTCAACACAATGGATACGAAGCCAGTACATAATCCTCTACCATTCACAGCGATGGTACTAATGCACAGTCGAACCAATCCTTGCGTGGCTAATGTTAGGTTGATCCCTCAACCATGACGCCAATTTTGCACCGACCATATTGCCAGCCTAGACGGGGTGAGACAAGCTACAGATTTTCCCAACAGATTACGAGATAAATAGTACGAGACGCAGATCTGAATGAACGGTTAGTCACTCATTCATTCAGGTTTATCAGAAAATAAGACGAATACCGCATGGCATCATGAAAGAGGCGTTATAGCTACGCCTAACTATAATAAAAGCTTTGTTGTTGTAATGCATTTACTGGCAGCGTAGAGCCATCATTTCCCAGGGATACACAAGTTTTACGGGGGAAAGAGGCATACCGTATTGAGCAATTATTGCTTCCAAGGAATAATGTGCTCACCTATCCAGAACCAAATATTAGACCAGTACAGCACCTACAAATCGGGAATGGGGGGGATTTGTTATCTGAGACAATTGGCTCAGCCGCTGCTTCCATAAGCTGTTCTTTTGAGCTGACTGGCCTGTCGATGAAAGCTAGAAAGGCCGTAATGCGGCACGGCATGCATGTCGCAGGTAAGCTGAAAGAAGTAGCTCCGGCTGAAACGAATAAGGAGCTATATACTCCCTGCTCCGACCAGAAAGAGTTAGATGTGGGCTATGGCGACTGATCATCTCTGAGATCGGCTTTCCTTTTCTACGTGATAAAGATACAGGTCATATTCCTGTGACCAATAGTGCATGGGCCCAGCCTGGACGCGCCAGCTTTCCATGCAAAGGACCTCCAACTGAGACACATGTATGTGTTGGTCCTTGGCCACGGGCGGTTACTGGGCAAGAGCACCAATAAGGATCAAGATAGATCGGCCTCGCCTAAATGTAACACAAAGAAGCAAAGCGCCGCTGACGCAGGGCGCTAACAATAACAACAAGCAAGATGTTGGTTCTATCTCATTGGTAGCTGTTCAACCAGCTGAACTTAGTGTCGCATGTGATCTGCGCCATTTATCTATTTCCGAGCATGAAGCTCAATCAAGAGCAACGTTGTACAACTATATAAACGAGGGCGATTCTATGTTGGGCAGCTGAGAGGGAGGAACTTCACAAGAAAGTCCCGACCGTCAACGCTAACACCAAGTCGAAAGCAATGAATTCGTTCCTAGACGACAGAACGGTTTGTATCCATCACATTCACCTTAAACTTCATTTACTAAGTGCTCCTCTAGTCGATGGCCGCGAGGATTTCCATGGAAACTTCCAACAGCCTTGTTCAAGCGTCAAAGTCCACGTTAGTATTTCTTTTGCGTTCTAGAGTCATCCCTGGTTCCTGTCTCTGACTACTATGCCGACCTACAGTGATTTTTTCGCCTATGGAAAGCATGTTGAGTATGGAAAGAAATCTGGCAAGTCGCCGCAAGAAATCCTTCAGGATGGGTCCGAGTTTGGAGGAGAAGTCATAGTGGAAGGGGGCGGAACGGTTACGCAGGGCAATGAAATCAAAGGAGACATTGACGCAAGGGCTATACGTCAAACCGGCTCTAGATTCATGTCAAAAGCTCGTGTGAAGGATCAGAATTCCACCTTTTATCAGAGGAACCTCATTGAGAAATGGACTATGTAGTCTCCTCGCGGATATTGGATCTAATGGGTTTCTCAATAAGCAAATAGAAACCATCACACCAATGGGTAGATCGGTTGCGGACTCTTCCTTAGCAATATCATCTTGTTCCCGTTAAGATTTGGTTTGTAAAGATCTGGTGTTAAAAATGGAAGTGTTTGAATCTCATTTTCCACGGAAAATATGCAAGATGGCACCACCATCACCTTCAGATCGGATATCTTCGGATCTTGACCTGAAACACGGCTATTTAGGTTTTCCGGAGAATTAACCTTTAGGGTTCTCATAGAGACATAGATTATTGGGCGTACGATTCTGTAATTTTTATATCTCAGTGAGTGCGATTAGCAGCTTCTGAACTCTTGTCGCAACAACACACCTAGTTGTACAAATACTCCCATTCCAGATTTGTAGAACTTACTCTTACCAAACTAGTTCATAACTTTCTCTCTTATGAAATTTAAGTAACTAGAGTATTTCTATCCCTTCATCATACGGCATCCATCGCACTTAAAAAGCTAGGGTAACAGATTCCATTCAAGAACACGTTGAGCTTCCGAAAACTTGTATTCATTGCTCAATAGTAGATATATGTTGTAAATTTTCTGTAAAATACTATCACGGGGCGTATGCTCCCAGCATACAATACAAGCTTCTTACTTTTGCCCAAACTTCTGGTAGACCAACTGCTGAAATTTAGCATGTTCCTGCATCACCGGCGGGAACATTGGGGGCAATATCTGAGCAATGCAAGTGCCAAAGACACCAGCTTTGCTGTCAATAAACCACTGGCTGGTCGTAGCGCCTGCCCACAACACAGTTCCCTCCGAACAATGCCTCTCGATGTCCTGCTTCACGAACATGCCAGCGAGGCTCCAGGTGACCCTGTGAGCTGGCGCAATGCCCAAACCAAGCAAATGAGTATACACCGGTGAGCTCGCAATACAGTCGTTCATGGCTTGCTCGCATACCTCGTCAAGCTGCGGCCGGAAGAGCTCCTCGTATGAACTGGGTTTCAGGAGCTTGGGATCGCGCTGGGCGACGGCCGAGAGGAAAGTGAAATGCGCGCGGGGGGTAATCCAGCAAGGCCCGCCGCCCAAACAGTCCGTTGCTCCGAAACGCGCGTCAAACTGCTCGGCATAGACGGCTGGTGGCTCGCCCTTTTCGCTGAGCGTGCTCACGGTGGCCAGGCGGTTTTTCATGTCATCCCTAAATTCGGGAAAGAAACTGGCATCGTTTTCGATTCCCAATGGTGTCCATATGCGAGCACGCATGAATTCCTCGAGGGTCATTCCGGTCGCTTTCTCAATTGCCTTGCCCGCCCAGTCATGGCCATGGCCGTATGCAAACCCGGTCCCGGGAGTAAAGAGCAGAGGCACTACCGACTTCTCCTCGATAGTCTTGCCTAACCATGGCGTCTCATTACGAGATGCCCGCCATTTAGCTATTGTCGAACTGATGAAATCATACTCGTGACCCGAGGTGTGTGTGAGAAGCAGTCTCAAGGTGATCGGCGTAGTGTTTGGTTCGAGAATCGGGGTGTCACCATCAAAGCCAGTGAGGATCCCATGCTTGCCTATGTCAGGAAGCAAAGACTTTATATCCTGATCGAGGTCGAGTTTTCCATCTTCAACACACTGGAGCACCGCAACCGAAGTCATTAGCTTCGTCATAGAAGCAACAATGCACAGGGTGGACTCAGTGAGGGGAAGATCAGAGCCATCTTTCAGGCTTGCTTTGCCCACTGATTTAGTGTATAGAAGTTTACCTTAATTGAAGAAAAATTAGTTAGTTGAGCAATTGAATGAAAAATACTCCCATAGTGCAAGTTGTATCGTGGGGGGGGAACCTACCACTTTTATCTCCTGCAAAGACAGAAACGCCCGGGAGCAGCCCAGCCGCCACGAGATCGTCGTATATCTTTTCAATCTCTTCGGACATGGTTAACGACTTTGTGGCTATCAGGCTGGAGTGGTAAGTGAATGGAAAATAAATGAAAAAGAGAAAAGAATCGTGCCACAAACAAATTCTCGAACTACGTGTCGGAACTCCGCTCCGCACGTATGACCCATGCTCGGAGGATCTTGCCACATGGGTCTATATTGTCCACCATGATTGCCGGTCAGTCAGCATTTCCCTCACAATCTGGACTCGTCAGACGATTTCGAGTTGCCTTGTTAGTGACGTATAGGAGCAGGGAGTCCCATTCCAAATGCTGACACCGCCACCTGCTGGGCCAAGCAAGTGGATTACCTATGCAAGGGGATAACAATTGTTTGCGCGTTCTCGTCCCTTTTTGTATACAAGAGATCAAGATTCTTGCTTGGGAATTCTCTAGCTAGCTCCTGGGTTACAATCGACTCAACCGCCGCTTACTGTTAGAGAAACAGATACATGGGACAAGACCGAGTAGAAGAAGTACTGTTATACCTCACTTGGCACGCAGCGCCTAGCCAGTTTACACATATTTACTCCATCCAGAGCAACGTGTTTTGACATCAAAAGGCCAACAGCGTAGGAAGTTTTGCGGTAGTGCAAATACTGCCTGCCTATTCTGCTATAGCAAAGTAAGCAGTATTCCCTAGTATCTAAGCCTATTGAAGGTCCCCTACTAGTGGGACAACTCAAATACAGGGGTGACAAGAGGCTATCAATAGTGTAAAGCCCTTTATCAGATCTCAGGGTTCTTTCTATTATATCAGCCTTGGCAAGGCCGACATTGTACACACAGTTATGCCACCAGGCGGTACTTTGGCAGTCGAGTCGGTCAAAGCTTAAAGGCATCCCGAGGAGTCTCCCTCTGCCAGCCGGCTGATAAGCTCCTTGAACCCCAAGAAGATCTTTTCAACTTACTAGGGTAGGTTTATTCAACGTTAAGAATTAAAATTGTGCAACTAAAAGGCTTATAACCCCAAAATTGAACATGAATTTAGGGTAACTTGTGCTTTTCGAAGTACTTCCCTTTAGAGCTCTAGAGAGGATGGGTGATTGCGTGTCCACCCAGTTGGAAGGAGGGCGAACCTCTTAAAATCTTCTCTTTGTCCTCGAATGATGCCGCTGACTTCTTAATTCTAAAAATTAAATAAAACATTAAGAAATATAATTCAGATGGGACTTGATATCTGCCCCCATATCCAGCAATTAGAGCCTCCCTATTCCGGATATCATTAGCTACAATATTTAACACTGGGAATTCTGTTATATTCAGAAAGACAATAAGAGCTGCTCGGCTGTCCATGGTATTACACTCTTTTTCTTTTTCTTTTTGATTTGTTTTGACTTTTTCTCCTCCTCTTTTCCGCAGCTCAAATATTTGTATGTTTGTGTGCGCCATATAGAACTTGATGCCGCAACGTCCTCAATCTGGATAATATGTACGACGGGCTCATGACGCAATATGGACCCTTTGATTTCGTCCCCTAAAATATATGGAATCTATAGGCTAGCTAAAGCATGATTGGCTCGATTCTGCTTTATACGAGTAGCGCCGTGGACCCAATCTCGGCACAGCGAGCTAACGCAGCGTTATTAATGCCGAAGCACGTCAACCATCACCATGATTGTGTGCTCCAGTGCCGAATAGTATGTAAGAGTTTCAAACTCCCCAACTTGTAGTTTCAATTTTTTGTATTTCTTCAGCGGACCACCACATTGTTCACCGATAGTAAAAATGACTGCAGATTCCAACACTGAAGTGCCAAAAGGCAACAACGCCCCCAGTGCTGCCGGAACATCCGTACCAGCGGGGGCTGAAATCCCTTTACATCCGCCCCCTCATGTAGAGATCCTAGAACGAAATATCGACACCTCGAGGCAACTGAGAGTGGCAGTGATTGGAGCGGGACTGTCAGGGGTTACAGCAGGAATACTCCTCCCTGCAAAGGTTCCGGGAATCAAGCTCACAATCTTTGAAAAGAACGCCGATGTGGTTCGTATTAGTTTTCTTCCATTCTTAGTTCTACATGTGATCTTCCATGCTAAGAAATATTCAGGGTGGAACATGGTTCGAGAATGTTTACCCCGGTGTGAGGTGTGACGTTCCAGCGCATGTATACCAGTCAACATTCGATCCAAACACGCAATGGACCGAACAGTTTGCACAGGGTGCCGAGATCAGAGACTACTGGCAAAGCCTAGCCAAGAAATACTCTGTGTATCAGTATCTCAAGCTATCTCACCAGGTGCAGGACCTAAATTGGGACGGTTCCAAGGGCAGTTGGTCCATCCGCGTCACAAACCTTTTGAACCAGCAGGAGTCGGTCGAGGAGTTCGACTACGTTCTGACAGCTATTGGGCGATTCAATGCCTGGAAGCTCCCCGACTACCCTGGAAGAGATGATTTCAAGGGTTTGTTAAGACATGCCTCGCATTACGACCCATCTTTTGATCTGAGCGGAAAGCGCGTCGCTATCATTGGGAACGGGGCGAGTGGCATCCAGCTTACTGCGAACATCCAGAAGAGGGTCGCCCATCTAGATCACTACGCACGAAACAAGACCTGGGTCACGGCATCCTTTTCTGGTGACGTGACCTCTCTCTCCCCCATCGAGATCCCACCAGAGAAGAGGGAATCCTTTGCCGACCCCAAGGAATACCTCAAGTATCGCAAGCAGGAAGAGGAGAAGTACTGGAGAGGTTTCAAAGGCTGGCTCAAGGGCACTAAGGAGAACGAGGCGCGCCGCGCTGAGTATCTTAAAATTTATCAAGACAGACTTGCAGCCCACCCAGAGCTGTTAGAGAAACTTGTCCCAGATTTCTCTCCTGGTTGCCGCCGCCCCACGCCAGGTCCGGGGTACCTTGAAGCCATCTCATCAAGCAATGTGGAATATATCCAAACTGAGATCAAGCGCTTCACCGAGACTGGCATAGAGACGACTGACGGGAAGCATCGTGAGGTCGATGCAATCTTCTGCGCTACCGGGGCTAACGTGGATCAAGTACCCCCGTTCAAGATCTACGCCAACGGAAAGGAGCTTGGGGAAGTCTGGAAGAGAGGTGGTGAGTTTGGGTCACCTTACACCTATCTTGGTGTATCGAGCCCAGGCTTCCCCAACCTCGGCTTTATCCTTGGCCCTTATGGATTCGGCAGTTCCGGCTCCATCCCTTACACTGTCGAGGTTCAGATTGCCTTCTACTCCAAACTTCTCCGTAAAATCGACCTCGAGGGGATCAAATCGATACAGGCAAAGAAGGATGCCACGGACGAGTTTATTCAGTGGAGCGATTCCCTTTTCCAGAAGACGGTACTGTCCGACAACTGCAGCTCTTGGTACAACGGAGGGAACAGAGGCGGGAGAGTCCATGGAATATGGCCTGGTAGTTCTGGCCACATGGCTACAGCTCTTCGTCAACCAAGGTGGGAAGATTGGGAATACGAGCTTCTCAATAAATCAGGAAACCGTTTTGCTTGGTTTTTCGGGAACGGAGTTACCTCCAAGGAATTAGATCCAGAGGCTGATGTAACAAGCTACCTGAAGGAGCCTTCCCAAGTTGATATCAAAGATGTCCATGAGACCTGGTGGGGAATTCCATAGGCTCATTTAGCATTCTATGTCATAATATGTTAAACTTCGAAAACTCAGCCGTGTGATGATTCCTCAAGTCATTCTTTCATTCACTTTTTTACATTCTTTTGTCTTATCACTCGTTAACCCGTACCCAACCACGTTCACCAGCGCGCCTCGCCACGAAGAAACAACTAATATCTACAGCAATAACGAAGACAAAACAAAACTTAGAATCCACCGTTGGGATGAATAAGTACCTTGGTGTAGCCGTCGATTCTCTTGTCGAATTTCTCGTAGGCGACTTCTGCGTCCTCGATGCCAATCTCGTGTGATACAACAAAGCTAGGCTTTGCCCTACCCGCAATGATCAAGTCTCTCAAGTATCGGTTGTATGATTTGACATTGCACTGTCCAGTTGCAAGTTTAAGACCCTAAAGAAGAACTTTTAGTATGTAAATTGGACAATGGCCTTTTCTTTATAAAACATACCTTCTCGAAGAGTTTGCCGAAGCTGAGGCTAATCATGCCCTTAGCAGCAGCAGAGTCTGGGGCACCGGGATCGCTGTTACCGTTGTTAGTTTAATCTATCTCTTCAACTACAAGGTTAATTACATACCTTGGGACATAGAGGCCTGGAATACCAAGACCGCCACAGGCCCGGGTAACCTTGATCATGTTCTCGAGCACAATGTTAGGCTCCTCCTTGTTGCCTCCGCTGCCGACGGCCTGATAGCCGACGGCATCAACAGAGCGGTCGACCTCACCGCCGTTGGCCTTGATGATCTGCTCCACGGCATCACCCTTGCTAAAGTCAATGGGGATGGCGTTAATCTTCTTCGCAGCAGCGAGACGCTCAGGAACACGGTCGACAACGAAGACGTTGCTGGCACCACGCAGAACGGCGGAGTAGGCAGCCATGAGACCGACGGGGCCAGCGCCAAAAACAGCGATGGACTCACCCGGCTGGAAGCCAGAGATTTCCACACCGTGCCAGCCGGTGGGGAAGATATCTATTTGGGGTGGTTAGCAGAGAATAGAGGATGCGCAGTTGAGAACTAGGCGACTTACCAGCAAGAAGGATGAAGTCGGCCTCGTGCTCCTTTCCTGGAGGGAGCTTCAGGGCATTAAAGTCGGCGTAGGGGATCCGGATGTATTGTGCTTGGCCTAGCGAGGAAGTTAGCATCCCATCTTACCAGGCGAAGCAGCGATTCAGTAACTTACCTCCTCTGTAAGGGCCCATAGCAACGTATCCTGTGCGATTAATCAATTAGCCAAAATACAGTGTAGTTTTGATGCCCTTTCCAGGCAATTGACTTACCATATGCTCCTCCAGCAAATCCAGGGTTAACACCAGTACAGAAAGCGGTCTTGCCCTCTTCGCAGTTGCGACACCGCCCATCAGCGACATTGAAGGGCATGACTACACGATCGCCCTTTTGCAGGAGCGTAACACCTTCACCCAGCTCCTCTACGATACCCATGTTCTCATGACCTACGGAGGGGTGTTAGTGGTGAACAGTCATGTGCAATGGAGACATTGGTGTCTGACCGAATGTGATGCCGGGCTCAGCCGCTGTTCGGCCTTCGTACATGCTTCGACATTGTAAGTAGGGTCACCAACGAATGTTTGGATAGCCGTGGCCTACTGTAGATCAGAGCCGCAGATGGCAGCCTAGGTGGAACTTGATCAGTCGAATGTACCTGTCAACACATGGATCAAGCATACTCACGGTAGTAACTTTGACGATGATGTCGTCAGGATGTTCAATCTTGGGCTTGCTGACTTCTTCCACCTTGACCTTGTGGGGGCCAACATAGTTGACGGCCTTCATAGTGTGGGAAGCCATCGTGATGATTGAAGGCAGCTCCTGGGGTAATACGAAATATGGGACAGAATCAAGAGTGGGGGAAGCGGATAAACTTCAAAGAGATGAAAGACATCACCAGCCCATCGATTCCACATGCGAAAATAAGATTATTTATACTTGATCTACCCTTCCTTCATAGCCGACACTACCCCAGGACAACTTTCGGACAAGCTTCGGTATCCGCGGATACAAAATGCGGGGAGATGAGAAATGGGGATGGAAGGTGTCTTTCAGCATCAGCAGACGGGCAGAGGTGGATGGAACCTAATCACCAAGTCGTCGTCACTGCTCCAATGCGGAGATGTGCCTTGACTCCATTTCCAGGCCAATCCACCGAAGCCAAGCTACACAATAGGAACTGCTGGCCGATCCAATGGACAGTCAAAACCAGGTTCTAGACGGGGAGGGCCAATCACGCACAGGACATGACCGATGCCTGAATACGCCGATGAAACCCCCACTCCTGTTCTACGCCTTAGTTGCGAGTGGGAGGGGAAAATGGGGGAGGAGTTCTTGGAAGGTTGGAAGGTTGGAAACTCGCCGTCAAGCCCCGCGCCGGGAGGAAATTGCCCTTTTCAGCGGTCACTAGCAGCACTACATAGACTAAAATCGGAGATCCAAGTTATGGCCGATGTGAGTGAGGGTGAGGGTGCGCCTGAGTAAGTTGGCAAGGTCCAGTCTCGGTGCAAAATCAACTAGTCCGGCTTCCCCCATCGCTGAGGAAGCATTGCCAAAAGTAGCTCACCATCTTTTCCGGCAAATGTCACCAGTCACCTGTCTCGCGCGAGTCTCTGCTCACTAATATCTCGATACGTTGCGTTTGGCTTCCCCGCCTCGATCCACATTGCCCCTCATCCGCCCTCTCAGCTTACCAGGAAGGGTAAATAGTTCCGCGGGGAGGGTGATCGGGGATTCTTGCAGCTTGAATCCAACGAGGAGTTGGCTTTCCCAATCTGTATCATTCTGGAAGGTTTTTTTGAGTAGGTACCTTGGGCCATCGTGGCATTTAGAAAAGCGAGACGGTACAGAAATAGACTTCCCTCCAACAAACTTGCTGCCGGTGTGCCTCCTATTTGTGACTCCCCCGTTTCGCATTCATTTTGGAATAACGCCAACAGAACCACGAAGATACCCCTCTGCTATGAGTGTCGGGTGGTGACAGCTATAGGCATTCGGATCAGTGGTTGATCCTCATCATAAAATCCGTATTCTCACACTTGTAAGCGGGAATTGGGCTTTAGTATGCCTAAATGCGGAGTCAACTTCGGCATAAATTTTGCTAGTAACAAGCGAACTCCAGTCATTCAAGACGAACATCATAAGCAATATCCATGACGGCGATCCTCCAACCCAACAGGCGCCTAGAAGGCTAACAGAGATAGCCAGAACGTGACAAGGAAATTGCTAAAATTGAGCACCGGCGTCTTCTCTTTTATTAAGAGTTTAAATAATCCAGTTCTGCCTATGCAACCACTATAGTCGGGGACAATAACAGTCATCAAGTCTTCTAGGGGTACCTTGCACAGGTTGTCCGACCGACGCTGAGTGACTCCCAAAAGACTCAACACTATTTCGATCAACGAGGTCATTTAATAAATAAATTAGATTAGAACTTCTCCTGTGTGCTATAGAGCTAGTCAACCGATCAAGATTACTTCGAATACGGCTTCACGTATAAGTTCGCATCATACGCATTTCTCATACGCATGACTTTTTAACATTTGTCTAACTAGAACTAGCAGATAGATGCTCCCTCATCCCGCAAGTCATTTCTAGTTTATCAGTGATACACGAGCAGTAGGAGAACATACAAAATTAAACAAAGCTCGAGTCCAACTCTTATTCAGCCAGGCCATTTTAACGGATCCCCTGTGTTGATAGCACTTGAACTCGTCGTAAAAAATTAAGGAAGAATAGTCATAAGAACCCAAGTAGTTCACACTGAATCTCGAAGGCCTAGTCAGGCATTGTTCAGACAGTAACGTAGCAAAGTTACGAAAGGAAGACGATAGAGGCGCCTAATTGGGCTTACAGGTTCAGATCACACGTCCATGCCCCTTCAAAGACTTTTCTTGGTCTATCCGCCAGGCCTTGACTCTTCAAGTATCTATCCTCAATTGAACGAACGATACTTAGGACAGAGGCTTGCGCTTAATTCTTTAAAGCACGGGAAGCAGGCTTCAAAACACCAGGTATAGTTTAGATACACCCCTGAGCTTTCTCAATTTTCAAAACCTATATCCTGCATAATTGGTTTAAACAGACGACTTCCCGGCCAGCTCGGTGTCCCTCGTGGACCAATTCAATATTGGCGTACCGTTAAACAGTATGTATAGATCCTCTATAGATCAGAGAAGATACAAGCCTTTCAAGTCTTGGGCACTTTGGCCAGAGCATTCCAAGACTCTTCCAATACTTGAATCGAATGTGCCAAATTTCTTTAGCTGATATTGAATTCATTTTCCTTATGAGGCATGGGAGTATCAGGTGTGAAGTTGCCATGCCGCCACACCAACGTTCACAAAGCCATACAGATCATCACCGGTTCGTCATCAATTGCATCAAAACTTGAAAGATGTTGAGATCAGCCATGTCCTACCAGCGCCGCGCATTGGTAGGTATCGCCTCCCATTACGAGCCCTCACCCTTTGTCTCGCGAGAATGTCTCCGCTCAGCCTTGTCACACATCCTTCGGGCTAGACCTCTGAGCTATGAGACATAGGAGGGGATAAAAGAAACACTGCATAAAAATATGGTAATAAATTGGAAAACTATGCAGACGCAACAGGCCGCATTATTCTCAGTCTGCAGACGACTAAGACAGACAGGTTGAAACTCCATATGCAGAACTCGCCAGGCCAATCAAACCATGCCAACTACCGCCGAATGACGACACGAAGCGGCATATCCAGCTTGTCGTAGCTGAGGGCTCAGCCTGTCCACGCGTTGGCCAATATGTCAGCGAGATTCCGAGGCCGCATGTGGCCACCACTTATTTAAGACACGGATTATCGTGGGCTTCCTGTTTTGTTTCAGCTCTCGGAACTTTTGGAAGGGCCGAGAAGGGCTCATGGGAGAGGTGATTGATGCATCTTTTCCCAGATCGATCGATCTACCTGCAGAGCCGTCTCGGCGCGGTCCGTGCCAAAGACACTATCGATTCTCCATGGCATAATCATGCAGTCAGGATGCAGCTACTGCCGAGATTCGGGGGTTGTAGCCAACCAGACCATCCTCTGTCCCGCTCGTGGCTGTGATGATGTGGTCGGTCTCAGTTGAGACCGCCTCATCGTCAGAATGACTGCAAATGCCTCTCAGATGGCGTCAGTCTATGGTCAATGTTCCCGAATCCGAGTGACAACATGGCTCCCTATTCAGGCTCGCTGTCGGAATCGCGGCAGTTTGTTGTGCTCACAGCGCCAAGTAGTCGTCATTCGCTCCATGATCGTCGACGAGTTTCGCGAGAAGTGCAGAAATCCTTCCGTGTCTTGGCTACGACGATCCAATGCACTCTGCACATTTCAGACCCCGCCCTGAGGCCAACTCCGGATCCTATTTGCAGCCATAGACAGAGTCAGAGAGAAGTTGAAGGAGGCCTTGACCACACCCAGTGGATTCCCGATGGTGCTCATTATCTTGGGCAGCTCCGGAGCTTCTGGGTATAAAACCATTCCCATCCCTGCCCATCTTCCAGAACTGACTCTTCTTTCTCGCAAGTCTTTTGTCATTGTCAACGTTGATCAATATGGTCTATACAAGAGAAGTTTCGCTTTTGCTTTCCGGCCTGGTACGTACACCCCGTCTCATAGCCATTAGTATAACATATTCTAACTCCTCCTCCTAGGCTGCAGCGGTGGTCGGCGCCGACATCCGCATCGACACCGACTTCTCCGCAGTCTCGTGGGCTGATCCCCGAGTTGATATATTTGGCGTCGGGCCAGATGAATCATCCCTCTGGCACAAGTTCTGGACCGGTTATGACTGGCAGCCGCGGGGCGGCTTCGAGCGTGTCCCAGCTGCCGAGGCCGGCCCTCCCTCCACCAGTTCTTGGTATGAGGGCCGACTTGACGTCGTGTATGTGAACGCCTCTGGCAGCAATGTGCTCCACAAGTACTATGACGATGCCTGGGGTGGCTGGGGTCCCTCTTGGGAGGACGTCGAGGACCTCGGCGGCAACGTCACGTTCGTCACCAGCACCTCCAGGAGTCCGGACAGACTGGATCTTGTGGGCAGGTCCGGGGACTCGTACGTCTTCAAGGCTTGGATTCACGAAGGCTGGCTACCCAGTGGCAAGGAATGGCAGACCTTTGGTGGTGATTTCGCCAGTGACCCTGCCATTGCCTCCTGGGGCCCTGGCCGTCTCGATGTTGTCGGGATCTCCAAGGACGGCTCCCTCGAGCATCGGTACTACCAGCATGGCCTATCCAACTGGGAGACCCTTGGTGACGGTCCATTTCACGGAACTCCCCGCATAACCTCGTGGGGAGAGAATAGACTAGACATCTGGGCCTTGGGTGAGGACGGAGAATTGAACCATCTCTTCTGGGATGGCACACAGTACCAAGCCTGGGAAAGCCTTGGGGGTAACTTCACCGAGATCCCCCAAGTCGTGCATTGGGAAGCTGGGAAAATCGACATCGTTGGTAAGGACGGCGACACATTCGTGCTCAAGAATTACGACGGTTTCAATTGGAACGGGTGGTATAACCTGGCGAGTTCCTTTGCATCCGAGCCCGTCGTGCTTGCAAAGCAAGGAGAAAGTAAGTAACACTTGTCCTACCTCCTCGGCAGCCTTGAGCCAGGCATATACTTACCATGCAATTCAGACTTCCTTACCGTCCTAGGTATCGACAATCAGGGAGGTTTGAGAAGCCAGATCTGGAGTGGATATGATTGGCAGCCTGGTCCCCATGAGACCTGGTACCTCGGAGATCTGGCGTGGCCATACGGACTCAGTGATGTGAAGAATCAGAAGACTCTAGGGCCTGCAGGCGAGCTGAAGTAATGATTCAACTGCGAATTACTGTTGAACCATAGAACCACTTGAGATGGGGGCCTTATGGTAGCAAACACTGCACAATATCTTGGCTCGCAATTTGATATACAGGGCTGTGTGTCGTGGACACCAGCCGCTGCCCCTTTCCCGAGGCTTTTGACAATTTCAATGATACTCGCTTGCCTGAAGATGACATGAGCAAGAAATGCATCCTCTGGTGTACAGTAGCCGCGTGTAAGATTCCAGGCACCAGTTTAAGCCCTGATTAAGCCCCTACCCAGGATCTGTAGTGGGCATCTTACAGCTCGGCCTCATCCCAATTCAGACTGCCGTATTCCGAACAAGCTCTCGATCACTGATAAAAGGATTACTCTTGGCCATCTTACATCGTCAATGAGAAATGGCTAATGAGCCAACCAATGACCAAAGTTCCATTTTGCCATAGCAAAGGCGCAAGCAATGCGGCAAGTGTGGGATTCTGACACACGCCTTGCTGCCGATAATAAACACATCGCCCAGTCCCGAATCAACCTGCGTCTCTATTAGTTCGTAACACCGGATAGCAAACTCAGCCTTCAAGTTCCAGACTCTACGCCGTCAAAATGGCCAGCGCCTCAGATGCTGTTGTGCGAGGCAGCGAGATCTTCTTCGCCTCGCACAACCCAACCGCCACCACCACCATCGTCCTCCTCCACGCCCTGTTCGCCAGCCATCGCGAATGGGACCACGTCGTCCCGCACCTCTCGGACTACCATCTCATCGTCCCAGACCTCCCGCAGCACTCCCGCTCGCGCCACACCGGCCCCTTCACACTCCAGCTTGCCGCCGCAGAGGTCGCCAAGCTCATCAGGAACCACGCCCGCGACGGAATAGCGCACATCGCGGGCGTCTCCCTCGGCGGCTTCGTCGCCCTCGAGCTCATCCGCCGGTACCCGGAGACGGTATCGTCCGCGTTCGTCTCCGGCTCGTCGCCCTTCACGGACCAGCAGCTCTGGATCGCCCAGCGGCCCAACCTCGTCCACTGGGGGCTCTGGGTCGTCATGGGCAGCGGCGTCTACCGGCTACAGGCCTGGCTCGCCGGGCTCGTGGAGCACGGCGACCTGCAGGCGGAGATGCGGGCCAACAACAGCTACGAGCTCGCCAACTCGGCCTTCTTCGAGATGAGCACCTGGCAGTCGGACGCGGCCAGGGCGGTCGCGAGGCAGGACAGGCGCGTCCTGGTGGCTGCTGGTGAGAATGGTGATCCGAGGGACAAGGCGAGGGAGCTGGCTCACACCTTGCAGGAGGGTGGCCGCGGTGAGGGCAAGCAGACTCGAGTGTACCTTGTCAAGGACGCCATCCACACGTGGGATCTCCAGTTCCCGGAGCTCTTTGGGACAGCCATCAAGGCCTGGATCGGCAAGCAGCCACTCCCGGCTGAATTCAAGGGGCTGTGAGTTAGGCTTCACCCGCCACTGACCATCCGGAGCTGGTTCACCGCTCTCCGTGTATTTCACATCTTCAATCTACAATGTGGTTTGTGATCTCAACCAAATGGCGGTCCATGGGGGTCAACGCATGACTGGTAGCCCCCAGGCGAACACCCAAGTTCACGACCCTTCTCCGTACCTGCGTCTCCCAGCCTCCGCGTGTCATGTTAGGGCGGTAAGCCCCTTGAAACGCAACATCTCGTGTACGATGCTCGACCATCTATTGGAAGGATGAAATGCTCATCTCGTTCCACCAACCCCAAGCGTCCCAGTCAACAAGCTATTCCCTAACCAGGGGCCTGTTTCAGTCCTATTTTTTAACCTTGTTGTGACGGTGATCATGGGGTAATCGCAGCAAGAAGGTATACACGGTCAGGGTCTCATCGGCCGAATCGGTCTGACCCTCCATTAGGAAGCTTGTCGCTGGCCCTCTGGGTTTCACGAACCAAATTCCTCGAATCATAGTGCCAAGGCCGGCATCCCAATCGGCAAACCATTGCCGATGGAAGCTGCCGATTGAATCCGGGGGTGCATTATTGGAATATCCCAGGAAGATCCCAGGCTACACGTCCAATTATGCATGATTTCAACTTACTGAAGAATCCCGATGTAACCTCTTTGGGTTGCGGCACTCGATATCCCGTGAAAGAGCATGAGATTCACTTCATTTCACGTCGAGGCTCATCATTTCCCTTGTGCGTTTCAGAAAGCTCCCAAAATTCCACCAAAGGGATTGAAAGGGGTGGATAATAAGAGCGGTGTTTTGTTCATCGCTAAGAGACATATATAAAGCTTGGCATATGAACCTCATCGTAGGAGTTGCTGGACACAACCATCAAGTCCACATTCATAGAGCCGATTGAAAACATCTTTGCACCTTTGAGAATCCCTCTAGTCTCTAGCCACGATGACTTTGTCCGTCTATGCTCTCTTCGGTCTCTTGGCCGGCGCCTCAGCCGTGACCACCACCCTCCCCAAGTCGTCTGGAGTTGCGTCTTACCCGACCGCCATCCCCGTGAGCGGCTCCTACGATGGAGGCATGAAGCGCTTTGAACGCAGCCGTGAGTATTTCAGTCCATCCCCAAGTAAGCCTAAACAGGTTTGTTGACTGTATGGACAGCTGCTGTTTGCCAGGGACAGACAGAGACAGGCGAGAAGGATGCCATGTTCATCCTCGAGAGCGGAGCGACTCTCTCCAACGTCATCATCGGCGCCAGCCAAGCCGAGGGTGTTCACTGCAAAGGCACCTGGTACGAATCCCACCATATCCCCTCTTCTCTCCTGTGAATATGTTTTTCCTTCTGACACCTCCCCGGCAGCACCCTCAACAACGTCTGGTGGGCCGACGTCTGCGAGGACGCCGCGACCTTCAAGCAGTCCTCTGGAACCTCGTACGTCAACGGCGGCGGCGCCTTCAAGGCCGCCGACAAGATCTTCCAGTTCAACGGCTTCGGCACCGTCCAGGTCAAGAACTTCTACGCCAACGACTACGGCAAGCTCTCGCGCAGCTGCGGCAACTGCTCCAACAACGGCAAGGCGCGCAACATCGTCATCCAGGACTCAGTCGCCGTCAACGGCGGCGTGCTGTGCGGCATCAACACCAACTACGGCGACACGTGCAAGATCACCAACTCGTGCCAGAACAACAACAAGTCGTGCGACCGGTACACGGGCAACGCGAGCGGCGCCGAGCCGTCCAAGATTGGGTCCGGGCCCGACGGGACCTACTGCACGACCTCGGGATTTACCACGAGCTGTTAGGTTGGCCGAGGGGTTTGGCCTTGAAACGTCAGCTGGTGAGGCGAGTGGGTTTGCGTTGCTCCTCCGTGGATGTGGTTATCTTCCGTTTCTCGAGCGTAGTTCTAATATACTTCCAATTGATCCCCTTGGATCGCTCTGGATTCGTCCCGACACTAATATATGACTACAAAGTAATTGTCTCCAATCATGCCAACATCTTAATTGCAGGAGCCAAATCTTGGAGCTGTCTTGGCCTCCGTAGCAATCGTGACTGTCCTGTCAGCTTGTCCCCGGTCCAGTCTCATGGCGGCCGTATGTCGGAATCCTGCTCGGCCTTGTTCGGCGAAGTGAAGCCGCGACCACAGAAATTCAGCGCTCGGAGCATTGAAACTCTATCTAAATGAACGCGAACGCCGCTTACCTACTTTAAAAATCAATTGGCAATCAATTGGTAAGAAGCTATCAAACGTAGTACCCCGCAACCAGCGGGCAAGCATCGCCGCCTCTGTCGCCGCACGCCCTCCGCAACTCCCGATAAAACAACGCCTTCCTCTGCATGCGACTCATCAAGAAAAACTCATCATAATTCAGCAGAAACAAACCATAAAATAGCTAATCTCACTATGTCAAACGAAGCACGCCCTCCATTCCCCCCATTCAATGCCGAGTCGGCCAAGGTCAAGGTCAAGGCTGCCCAAGATGGATGGAACAACAAGTAAGCCCGCAGAGTTCTACGTGACTCACCTACCTTCTCAACAAATAGGCCGCAAATCTAATGGAATTCTGTCAAAGAAACCCAAGTGGTGTGAAGATGGCGTACACTCCAGACTCCATCTGGCGGAACCGTGACCAGTTCCTCCAGGGTCGCGATGAGATTGAGGCATTCCTCTCCAAGAAGTGGGAGAAGGAGAACGGATATCGGCTCCGCAAAGAGCTGTTTGCATTCACCGACAACAAGGTACGTAGAACGGCTCCGAAGACGCCGGGGCCGCGCTCTTGGCCCGGTATCCCCCGCCCCTTCAACAATGAATGCCGACTTACCGTGCGTCATCTCCAGATTGCCGTTCAGTTCTGGTACGAGTGGTACGATGAATCCGGCCAGTGGTGGCGTACGTACGGCCTCGAGGACTGGACATTCGCCGACAACGGCCTGATGAGGAAGCGCCAGATGAGCGGGAATGATGTCAAGATTAGCGAGGAAGAGAGGTGGTTCAAGGACGGAGTGGACGTCAACGAGGTCGACATATCCGAGAAACACTGGTAGATAGCCCAGATAGCCATGCGCCGTTGCATCCCACGCTGGCCTTGTAACGCTTCGCATGTCTCATAAGCAACCTTGATAAGAAATAAATAGTCTCTCCCATCGCATAGCATCACAAAAGCAAGCACGTTCTCCTTTTGACATTGAGGCCGCCTCCCACCACTCACCAAGCAAAGATGCACCTCGTGGCTCGCCTGCAGGTTTCTCCTGGCGGCAAAGAGGGGATAACTTGGGTTTCGTGTTCAGCTTCCAAAAAAGGCTCCCTCTGCCCCTCCTGAACAGTCACTCTCCACCAGTTACTTACTGTACGCCGCATACCGCCAAGTGGGGGTCTTGATCGCTTGAAGCCAGTCGATGGAGAAGATTCAAGCCAGACCATGTCGCCCCCCCGCCTTATCGATGCTAGTTCACCCACGTCCTCCGCCAGCTACAGATTATCATGTTGCATCTTTACTTTTTCGATGGATCTAATAATATTTTGATCAATTTTTTTGGGTCGCGTCTTGCGTCTTGAGGATGTATAATTGTCACTTACCTTGCGCACAATGGCATTGTTCCGCTCTCCTCCCACTCTCTTCGCTTCTGTCCCAGTGAGCGTGTTTTTTTCTTCGTCAAATTCCACAAGCTACCATGTCTCAAGCCTTTATACACTGCGTGCGTCATGCACAGGGCCAGCATAATGTGGCAGAATGCTACGACTTCATAGATCCAGAGCTTACACCCTTGGGCCATGAGCAGTGCTCTGCCCTTGCCAGCACAGAGCAGGACGTTCTTTCCAAGGTGTCTCTTGTCCTGGCTTCGCCCATGACCAGGACTCTCCATACTGCAAAGAACCTCTTCGAGGCCCCTCTTAGAAAGAAGGCCATTCCCCCCATCATTGCAGTTCCCACAGCCCAGGAGGTGTCTGATTACAACTGCGATACCGGGAGCGACCTCCATGATCTTAGGGAACGTGTGGTGTCGCGCGGCTGGCCCGTCGACTTAAGCCTGGTCCCGGAGGACTGGAACAACAAGTCTCTCGGAAGCCGGTTCGGCCCCGCCGGGTCAGCCATCCTCGCCCGGGCTCTCGAGACCAGGAGAATACTCAAGACGCATGCCAAGGCTCTCATGGAACAACGAAATGAAGACGTTCACCTCGTGCTTGTTGCGCATGGCAGCTTCATGCACTACCTGACCAACGACTGGGAAGACAGCACCAACTACGCAGGGACTGGCTGGAAAAACTGCGAGCTCCGGTCTTACACATTTGAGGACCACCCCCTTGATGCCGGTAGTGTAGGAGATGATGCCTGGTTCGTTGAGACGGAGGAGAGCAGACGCAAGAGGGGCAAGTCTAACGATATGTATGCTCGAGCAATGCAAGAGGTCTTGTTTGAGAGAACGATGATTGGCTGGGAAGACCAAGGGCTGCCCAACCACGCTGCCCTCATTCAGCCCGTCGAGTCCAAGTTATGATTGGGTTCGTCTCATAACCCTACCATTGAGGGAAGGCGAGCGAGAGGAAAGGGAAAGGGCTGGGAAGGGCTTTGCATGATTAGTTGCACGCTAGGCACGGAACACGTTGTGTGAGCCAGCAAGTAAGCAGGCCTATCACTCTCCCAGACGGACCAACCATGTTATTGATGGATCCGGTCGATGTGACGATGTCCGGCTACATGTAGAGCGTAGAATGCCGTGTCCCGTTCTTGTTCCCATGAGAAACGTGCTCAACTTATGTGCCATCCCAGAATATCATTCGAATGAATGCATATCTCCGTATGCTTGGGGGTTTGTTCGGCAACAGGCGACAATCCGTGGTGTAACTCGTGGTAATTCAGCCTCACGGCATCAGTTGACTAAGGACCGGGCCGGTGAGGAGCTCGATAGCCTGATGAATGTCTACCATGTGTTCCCTAGTGGACCATCTGAAATAGGTAAAATGCGTGAGTGTCACAGATGTGGCAGGGAAGGGTTAACGGGAGCATGCAAGCATCCTGTGGAATGTCGATTAGCCTGACCCTTGCCTTTCAGTCAGAATCGCAGTAAACATGGATAGCCAGCTCCAGGTGAGAGAGATCTCTTCCAAGTAGCTCACGGTGAGAGGAAACTCATCTCCTTGGCATAGTGGGTTCGGTTGGGAGGAGATGGTTGTGTCCCCCCAACTTGGATGTAGGCGGGCGGGGCGTGGGAGGAAACACGAAGATGCTCAATTCATCGCGATGGCAATGAGCGGGGTTCAAGGTGCGCGCTTGAGCACCGTTAGACGCAGCTCACCGGGCCCCGCGGCCAATAGTTGCTCTCCATGGCCCGGAAATAATCATCAAATCGAACCCTGAGTACCTAAGGTAGGATGATGGGTTGCAAGTTAATGGAGAAAACGTCTCTGGGGAGATCTGCTCAAGACAACTCCAGATTTGGAAGTTGCATACGGCAATGGCTCTTTCCAAGCACTTCGCCATGAATTTCCAAATACGGATTAGCTCATCAGTCATCGCCACAGCTTCCCAAAAACAGACTAGACTCAGAGTGATCACTGGAGAGTCCTCTATCGTACTAGCGCTCTCGCCGCTCTAAGCTTTGGCAGGTCCTCGGTCGCAATCTCAATAGTGATGAAAGGCTGATGCCACACGGGTTGAAGTGACTCAATATGAGTAATAGAGTGTAGATATGACAAGGCACAGTCCTCTCTGCATGGTTTTACCCGTGTATACGCTATGGTGAGCTTATTCGCTGCATTATTGCTGTTATCCGAAGATCTGAACTCCTCAATGTTTGTCTTGACGATGAGTTTCTACAATGCTTGGCTGAACCATTTCTTTGCGTAATCGTTCCGCTTAAATGGGATTTGCAGCAGGCTTCTTCGGTGATTCCTCTCCTTAGTTGCCTCTCATAAAAACCAAAAGTCTTTGCCGACCTGCTTGGAAGCAATCTCTATGTATACATGTAGGCAGCACATGTGTAGCTGTGTAAGGGGGGGAAGGCACTTCTTAAAGCGGCGCTGAGAAGGGTCTTCTTACCTGAATCAGCAATTGTACCGCCATTTACAACAAGCTATGCGTAACAGAAACATCGTCAATGGCTTGTCCAAAGCTTACAAGTAGCCAAAATTGGCCAATGCCTAGCATCCGTCCATACGGCCTTCCCTCCTAGTGAATTGATACCACTCATAGCATGAAACCCTGCTGCTCTTTCTTGAGCCGCCAGTGATATGGATAGACCCTCCGCTTCGGATGCTGGTGCAGGCGACCCAGCTCATCCCCGCAAACGCCGGAGAAAGACGTTCTCAGGGTGCTGGACATGCCGAGCGAAGCATGTCAAGTGTGACGAGGCCAAGCCGGCCTGCATGAGATGCGAGCGGGCCGGTGTGAGGTGTGAAGGCTACGGCATCCGACTGTCATGGACCTTCCTGCAGGATCCATCCAACTTCCGGCCGGGAAAGTCGCCCTTGAGAGGACATCCCAACAGGCAGACGAATGATGTTGGCCCCAATACCGCCCAGTCTGCTACGAGCAGTGCCTCTCCCTCAAACTCAAACTCCACTCCCTCCGCCCAGACTCTCGATGTGCCAAATCCCGTTCCTCAGGCTCACAATCACAGCAGCGACGCTGACGCGCAAAACTGGGGAAGCGATGGTCCTCTGCCGCAAGTCGCTGGTCGCCATACTCGTGATGACCAGGCCATTGTGACAACACCAATAGGGCAGGCCACATCCATAAGAGACCAGCAAAACCCTGAACCAGCCAGTCTGCCTTCTCCAGGTGAAGTGCCAAGCCAATGGGACAACACTGGGGGCTCTTCAGCTGCATCTCCGTGGAATGCTCCGCAGCAGTCCATACAAGACGGCGTCCTCGCTAGAGTAGAGCAGTCAGCTACGATTCACAGTACCGAGCTTCCGTATAATGACATTTCTTGGCTCCCCAATTGTCACCGGAGCGCCTCCCCTGACTTGGCGCAGGTGGACCGGCCAGGTCTGAGGCATCTGGATACTCTCCCCGACCCGGCACGTCAGTGTAAGCTCCTTGAACACTGGACACTGCTCCTGTGTGACCTTTTGGCCCCCGTTCCCGGAATCCACAATCCCCTCCGGACCATCTTCATGCCATTGGCCCTAGAGGGTGCCCGTGAGGATGCCAACAACTCCACGGGGTCCGTGGCTCTCTTCCACATGATATGCTCCGCCTGCGGCTTTCACTTGTCCAGGACGGAGACCAACCCCGAGTCGAGGAGGATATACGGCAATCTTGGTCTGGAGCATCATAATCTAGGCATCGCCCACCTCAGTCAGAATATACGCTCCGACGACAAGAATCAGCACATCTCGATCCTCGCCTCCCTAATCATGTGCCTCTACACCGAGACTATTACCGTTCACAATCCCTCATGGCGTCTGCACATCCGAGGTGCCGTGGAATGGGTCAACCACACTGGCCTTGAGTTCTGGCACCAGACAGAGTCAGCCTCCATCATCTACCAAATGTTCATCTCAATGGCCATCTTGATCCAGTCCCAAATCCTTCCCGGAGATCGAAGCGGCTACGGGTGGAATCTTCGGTACGACTTGAAGAGCCAACCGCAGCCCTACATGCTCGAATCCATCTACGGCATATCGCAACCCATTCTGCAGGTGATTCACGCCATGAACATCATCCAACAAAAGGCGCAGCAAACGGCAGAAAGCCCGGCCTCGACGCAAACGAGCGACGTCCTGACCTTTGATCTCGATCGCCTGGAGCTGGAACTTCTCCTCATGACACCTCGCAAGCCCCCCTCGTCGATGAGCCATGAGAACGGGCAACTCATGTATCACCACGGCTACACGTACTATTACGCCGCGCTCATCTACCTCCGCCGTACGATGAAGGCCGTCCCCGTGGAGGAGGTGCAGGGCCTCGTGAAGCAGGCTCTGGAGCACATCGAGGCGTTGGAGACCGTCACCCCGCAGATCTGCTTGCCGCTGCTCTGGCCGCTTGCCATCACCGCGTTTGAGGCGCAAGACTCCCAGCAGCAGCAGCGGATGCTAAGGTGTATCGATTTCTTCGGCGTCAACACGAGGATGGCGCAGTGGGAGAGATTCGGCTCTTCTGTCCGTGGATTGTGGGCACAGCGGCAAAAGACGGGGGATGTCAATCTCAGCTGGCATGCGTACTCGCCTGTATTTTATCAAAACTACATGCTCATCTAGGAAGAGCATACAGAACACTATACGTAATACTAAATCACATTCACCGCCCCATATCCTCCTCGGTCTCAAGAAATGTCGACCTCGTAAAAGGCAAGTTCGAGGTCCATTCTTCCCTTCTTTCATCGCAGCAATCCCATCTGCGTAATATAGAGCCAGAATCAATGAAGCGACTTCTGACTCAGGTTCTGGACGTTCTCGGACTCGCCAACCCACAGAGTCATGGGCTCTTAGCAGCCCAGCATCCCCAACGACTAATCCAAACGCAAGTTTATATTTCAACCTAGGTTAAGATGCCTTGTTTGGCCAACACACACACCCCGAAGCCCAAGGACAAGCAGGAAAAGACAGCAATTCGCCACTGCTATCACAGAGCCTTGTTCAAGAGAAGGTATATTGGTCATAATGAGCACATTGATGACTACTGAGGAGGTACCAGCGGGCATCGGGGCAAAAAGCAGAACAGAAGGGCCGCCGACTGAAGTCATCCCAAGGAGAGTTCTTCCTAGAAGAAGATGAAGTTACAGACTCCAGAGCCCTGGTGCAGAAACCCAACTCTGCCCATCGGCTCTTGAATATTCCTGGATATTCTCAGCCTAGCTTGTTGACGTTGATATCTCTCTGCATCATGACGCCTCTGTCTGGAATTCCAACTCCACGATGTCCATATTCATGAAGACAAGCTAGGGTATGGCTTTTAAGATCCTTAATGGAAAGGGGAAAGGCTTGGCCAAATTGGTGCTGGAAGCGTTTCTAGCCTTAGACTACCTAGGTACTTATGAATGACAGGAAGGGGGAGTCGCGACAAAGGACCAAGCCAGTTGACGATGGCTTATCCATTCATCAAGCAACCTTAGATTAGGTTAAAGAAGCGTGGCGTATCACGAACCAAACGGGCTAAGCTATCTCGGCTACCTATTTTAACATCCTGGATGGTCTAGAAACCAACGATATGTGAGGATATTGAGAGTGCATGGTTCGGCAAGGCATCCCACGCCCCGGTGATATCATGCATGATCAGTATGAGACGAGAGCAGCCTCGCAAGTGGGTGAAATAAAACGTGGCACACCAAAGCTCTTTCTGCGTAAGGCAGGGCTCTTACTTTTCAACTAAACAGAATAATAAGAGAATAATAAGAGAATAATAAATTATTCCATGATATTCAGCTTGATATTGTATTCAGTACCTGGTTATTTATTATGATATTGTGTAGAAATTCGATACTTAAATATCTCGATGTGTCATGTTATATTTCACCTACTTGCCTCGTACGGCCCGAGATCTTGGTCCTGACTTAGGTAGTTTACAGGTTAAACTCCTGCCCTCCAAATAGAGCTCGATCCACGTTTTTCCGATCCAGCTGCGCGACCGCCTTACTACTTGTAGTATATGACACCGACTCACCGTTCGTACGCATGCTCGCGACATAGACGCCATCAAATGAGTCAGATACGGGGCTCAAGAAGCGGAAAGACGCAAAAGCCCGAATGCAACATTTCAATTCCCATTACGTATGATTCCGGGCATAAGATCAATGGAAGCAGATGGCTAGAAACAGAGCTGTGGGATTTGATGTGCGAGAAGAGGAACAATGGATCCTTCAGTGGGGAGAAAGCTCAGCAAACTCTGCCCTGGTCTCAATAAGCACTCTGGCCGCTCTCGTTGAAATACTCTATTCGGCTTAGCGGAGAACATTCGGTTCACGACATCTCGTTGAACTGTCTGTTTTGGCCTAGCGCAGAGGAAACTCAATCTCGCCATCGCCATCAATCAAGGTTGGTTCCTCACACCTTCTTCTGCCCAGTGCCAGACTTTCTTTCGACGGGAGAGAACCTTACCGGCGAGCTAATTGAATTCCAGAAAAACCGGAGCCGCACCATTGCCCGTTTAGGCATTCGACAGCGATAGAGATCTCCGTAACCGAACTCCGGGCGTAGAAGACATCGGAGAATGGGTCTACATGGATTCAGATCGCCATACTCAGACAGGGCATTGAATGGCAAACCATGTAATTACTCATGAAATCTCCAGAGGCAATGGTCACGGCGGTTAAGATGGAGAATTCCCCATCCTCCGCAGCCGCCTCATCGGGAGATAAATACTCGTGACAGCCCTCCCAGCTTGAGGTTGTCTTCTCGTCCATCCTCAGCGTTTTTACTCTCGGCGTCGGAGCCCCTCTAATATTTTGCTTTCCATTAGTCCCATTCACTCTGGTGAGCAGGTAGCCATGACTGAAAAGCAATCTTCCGGCGTCGAAGTCGAGACTCTGTCGACGCCCAACAACAACATTCTCTCCCGGCCTGCTCATACCCTCACTTATGACCAAGCCAGGGACGAGCTTCAAGCCGACTTCGCCACCGGGTTGGGAGCCGATGATGCTGCCACTCGGTTGGCAAAGTATGGAGCCAATAACTTTGGCGAGGAGAAGGGCGTTCAGCCCCTCCAGATCCTAATTGCCCAAGTCGTCAATGCCATGACACTGGTAAGGAAATTGGACCAGTTTCACTCAGCACTCTCTCTAATTCAAGTTCTCTACAGGTCCTTCTCTTGGCACTGGCCGCCAGTTTCGCTATTCATGCCTGGATCGAGGGTGGTGTCTTGGCTGCCCTTATCCTCATCAACATCGTCATTGGCTTCTTTCAAGATCTCCAAGCCGCCAGGACCATCGCCTCGCTGAAATCCTTGAGCACTCCCTCCGCACGTGTCTTCCGTGATGGCAGCTCCCAGACTGTCGATGCCTCGCAGCTCGTCCCTGGTGACATTATTGAGCTCAAGGTCGGTGACAGTGTCCCTGCCGATGGCCGTGTTTTCGAAGCAGTCAACCTCGAGGCCGACGAGGCTCTTTTGACCGGAGAGAGTCTGCCTGTGCGCAAGGATCCCGAGGCCATTCTGGATGAGGACACAGGTCCTGGTGATCGGATCAACATCGTCTTTTCCTCTAGCATCATTACCAAGGGTCGCGGCCGAGCTGTCGTTGTTGCTACCGGTATGAACACGGAGATTGGTGCCATTGCAGCTGCTCTGAGAGAGGAGGGCGGCGAGAAGCGCAAGCTGAAGCGTGATGAGAACGGAAAGGCTTCGTTTAGCGCATACATCATGTTCGGTCTGGGTGCATTCTGGGACTGGCTGGGTGAGTTCCTCGGTGTCACTGTCGGAACTCCCCTGCAACAAAAGCTCGCCCGTCTATTTCTTTACGTTTTTGGAATTGCAATTGTCTGCGCCATTATCGTCCTTGCAGCAAACAAGGTAAGAATACTGCTTCTTTGGCTCAGTGCCTTCGTAACTGCAATTTACTCTAACCTGTTAATCTCCAATCCAGTTCTCCAGCCAGCGCGATGTTATCATCTATGCAGTAGCCACGGCTCTCGGTACTCTTCCCGTCACTCTGATTCTTGTCCTCACGGTCACAATGGCCGCAGGAACCAAGGTCATGGTCCGCAGAAACGTTGTTGTTCGGAACATGCGCTCTCTCGAAGCTCTTGGCGGTGTTACCAGTAAGTCTCGCACGCCCCCGTGATACAAACATGATGTAACAATATCAGCTAACACGAGCCACTTCAGACATTTGCTCTGACAAGACTGGAACACTGACGCAGGGCAAGATGGTCACCAGAATGGCTTGGATTCCCTTCCATGGAACATATTCCGTCGATACCAGCAATGACCCTTACAACCCCGAAGTTGGGGCCGTTACACTCACCCCTCATCAGCCCAGCCACGCCCAACACAAGGCTGAGGCAGTGCCTATCCAGCCCCGTGACGAGAGCCACCCAGCTGTCAAGCACTACCTGGATATCGCCTCGATCGCTAATCTTGCTGTTGTCAAGAAGGCTGCCGATGAGGACCGCTGGGAAGTCAATGGTGACCCGACCGAGATTGCCATCCAAGTGTTCGCTGCAAGATTCGGGCGCTCCGGCTTGAACGATGATTCCGATATGGCACATGTGGCCGAGTTCCCCTTCGACTCTTCAGTCAAGAAGATGTCCATACTGTGCCGGAACAAGAGTGACCAAAGCCTCCAGATCTTCACCAAGGGTGCTGTTGAACGTGTTCTCGAGTCTTGTTCTACCTATTCCCAGGCCGAGGGCGACCTTTCCCCACTGACAGAAGACTTCAAGTCGACGATCCTGAGGAACATGGAAGCGCTGGCCCGTCGAGGTCTGCGCGTCCTCGCCCTTGCCAACGGCTCAGTCTCTCAAACTGTATCAGACGAGGACGCTCGACAGGGGAAACTCCACCGAGACGACTACGAGCATGGCCTTACTTTCCGAGGCCTGGTTGGTATCTACGATCCACCCCGCCCGGAGTCCCGTCCTAGTGTATTCAAGTGCCACCAAGCCGATATCAAGGTTCACATGCTCACTGGTGACCATCCGGAGACTGCGCGCAGCATTGCCATCGAAGTCGGTATCCTCCCTTCGCGCCCTGACCTCCTCCGCGCCGACATTGCGGAAAACCTTGTCATGACCGCCCACCAATTCGACGCTCTGACCGATGAGGAAGTTGACCGGCTGCCTGAACTGCCCCTCGTCGTTGCTCGTTGTGCTCCATCCACCAAGGTCCGTATGATCGATGCCCTTCACAGACGAGGCTGCTACGTCGCCATGACTGGTGACGGAGTCAACGATAGCCCCAGTCTGAAACGGGCAGACATCGGTATCGCCATGGGTCTCGGAGGAAGCGATGTGGCCAAGTCTGCGTCCGACATCATCCTCAGCGACGACAACTTCGCCAGTATCCTCAACGCCGTCGAGGAGGGCCGCCGCATCTTCGACAACGTGCAAAAGTTCATGCTTCACGTCCTCGCTGCCAACGTCGGTTTCGTATGCACCCTTCTCATTGGTCTCATGTACAAGGACGACAGCGGCACCTCCGTGTTCCAGGTCACCCCCGTCGAGATCCTCTTCATGCTCCTCGTCGCCGGTGCGTTCACTGAGACAGGTCTCGGTTTCGAGTCGGCGTCCCCGGATATCCTTCGACGCCCTCCCCAAAGCGTAAGCAGCAACCACCCCCCTACAAGTCTTGTGACTATTGACTCTTGCTAACTCATGTTTCACCACCACAGCTCAAGTACGGCGTGTTCACCCCGGAGTTCATCGCAGACATCGTCGCATACGGCATCATCATGGCCATCACCCTTCTCAGCTCCTTCTCGACCGTTCTCTACGGCTTCTACGACGGCGACCTGGGCCACAACTGCAACGTGGAGTACTCAGACCAGTGCCACGGCGTGTTCCGCTCCCGCACGACGTGCTACACCGTCATGATGTGGGCCTTCTCCATCTTCGCCTGGGAGCTCGTCGACTTCCGCCGCTCCTTCTTCGACGGCATCCTCTCCAACCCTCGTGATTGGGCCCTCCGCCTCTGGCGCAACCCTTTCCTCTTCTGGTCCGTCCTCGTCGGCTTCTTCAGCACGATCCCGACCATCTACATCCCCGTCATCAACAGGGTCGTCTTCCTCCACAGCCCCATCGGTAAGGAATGGGGCGTCATCTTCGCCATCTCCTTCTTCTTCCTCGCCGGCGCGGAGGCGTGGAAGTTCGCCAAGAGGATCTACCTCCGCAGGAACAACCTCATGCACAGGAAGGACGCCGGCACGGGGGAGGCGGACCTGGAGAAGCGCACCTTTGAGAGGTTCTACGACTCGAGCTCGGTCGATGACTCGAGCAACTAAATAGCAGTTCCAAGTGAGGGGGTTTCCCCCTATCTTATAATACCAAGAGCCTGTATATAGAATATAGAATGAATGAACAAATAAATACTAGTCTTTGGCAAATGTGATCCCGCATTGTGCGCTTACAAATATCAATCACTTAACACGAGGCCAAGTGATGAAGATTCAGGGCAATTCCAATAAGGTAAGACATCTAAATCAGATCAATTCTTAATTCTCGACAAGGCAATACTGACTCAAATCAATCCCGTGCTGTGCTGGTCGAAGACAATACCTCCAACCTCTCAAAAGGCGCCAATGCAGCAGAAACACTATGCAAAATGAAAATGAAATATGCGAGAACATGAGCCTTGAAGAGACCTTTAAATCAAACTGCCATATTTAAAACTAATGGTTAGGAAAAGAGGGTTCAAAGACAAGCCGGACTCATGTGATATAAGCACACAATACCAAACCTAACCTTGTTTACCTCTCTTAGCGAGAATTAGTCAAGTCTTGATTTTAGGTAGCATTCTGTTTCTAAGAGAGCAGCTTATAGAAAAAGACCTTTTAATCTATCTCTAACAATATGATAGATAATGCAGGAATATTCTGGCTATGATAATACAAGCACGTAGTTGTCGTGGCGGTATAGGGTAGGCCGAAACTAACCGAGCCAAGAAGCCGAATCTGAGATAACCCGAAAGCCGACAATTTATTCGCCGGCAGCGACTCAAAGCCCCCAGCTCGTCCCAAGGTGGAAAGCTCGCCTCAAATCCCTGCTCCAAGGATCGATGACATATTCCAACATCCTTTAAACCCTCAGGCAAAAGAACTTGGAGCACATCGCCAATGAGTTTCCACAGCCTCATCCGGCCCCGTGTCGCCGGCCCCGCGGTAGCCGCCGCAAGACGGTCGTATGCCTCAGTGCAGGTCGTCAGCCCGCTGGCCTACGACTTGCACGAGCCGGCGAAGCCCAGGACAGACAAGCAGAACGAGCCCATCCTGTTCCTCCATGGGTTGTTTGGCTCCAAGAAGAATAACAGGGCTATCAGCAAGTGTGTTGTCCCTCTATTTACTCATTGTGATTTCTAATTGAGCTAACGTCGAAAATTTGTCAGAGCCCTGGCGAGAGACCTAGGCAGATATGTCTATGCTTTGGTGAGCTTCTCCCTCTCGAAGCTAGAAGGCCGTTTTATGTTGGAAATTGTTTTAACATCGGCTTTTCATAGGACTTGAGAAATCATGGCGAGTCACCACATGATAAACGCCATGACTATACGGCAATGGCCGAGGACGTGGCACATTTCATCCGGGAGAATGGCCTCAAAGAGACTTCCATCATTGGCCACTCCATGTAGGTTTTTTTTATCAACCTTCCTGCCCGATAGTCTTTCCTCTGAACGGGACATGAAAGACTTTTCTTCATGTAGAGACTAACACCGGCTCAAAGGGGTGCAAAGACAGCCATGACGCTCGCACTGGGTTCTCCCGACCTCGTCGCCAACATCGCATCCGTCGATAACGCCCCCTCCGACAAGAGTCTCGGAAAGGGCTTCGCCGACTACGTCCGGGGTATGAAGCAGATCGATGCCTCCAACTGCAAACGGCAAGCCGAGGCCGACGAAATTCTCAAGCAGTACGAGGAGGTGAGTTACTCAAACCTACGAAATTTGCCATCAATGGCAAACAATCCCCTCTCACACTTCAACTACCTTCCCATTTCAAATCGCTAAAGCCATACTGATCTTCTAGTCCATCACCATCCGCCAATTCCTCCTGGGCAACCTCTACCGCCCCCCAGGCGAGGACGTCACCAAGTTCCGCGTCCCCCTCGACGTGCTCGGCCGCTCCCTCGACAACCTGGGCGACTTCCCCTACAAGGACCCGAACCAGATCCGCTTCGGGAAGCCCGCCCTCTTCGTCCGCGGGACCAAGAGCAAGTACGTCCCCGACGAGGTCCTGCCTCTGATAGGCCAGTTCTTCCCGCGCTTTCGGTTGGTCGACATCGACGCGGGCCATTGGCTCATCTCTGAGCAACCCGAGGCGTTCAGACAAGGTAACAATTGAACGAACCCTAAGAAAATAATGGGGCATTTTCCGGGCTGACAATTCACAATTTCTAGCCATCGTCGAGTTTCTCTCGCCACAGGAATAATCAAAAAAGATGGGGGCTACTGAGGATTAGAGTCGTGTAAAACACCTAGTGCGGAGTGGAACTAACCCTCCCGTCGTAAGTATCACTTTTGGGGAAGAAGGAATTGGGCAATAGACGGCAACGGATGGGCTACATAGACGAGCGAACCGCATACCCAAAATACAGGTCTGATCATACATCTTCACAGTTTTAGGATTAGACGACGTTAACAGAGCCTTTTTTTAACCATTTCACATGGGAATGATGCCTAATCCCCATACGCCATTTGTGATGACCGAAAAAATGCCAGGGATGATGTGAATTCCGTCTATCACGAAAATCCCTATGCTTCCACTTCCGACTCCTACCCTCTAAACGCGGTAAAACACACTTTAAACGCTCTGAAGGGCAGGACCATCCTTGAACTCCCGCTCAACCTTCTGGCCCGCATCGTCCGTTGCCGACTCGCCGTGGAGTGCCATCAGGGCACCGAGGTCGAACTTGGGGGACTTCATCAGCTTAACCTTGCGGATGTGGACCTGAGAGAAAAGAGGCGTTAGTCTGGCTGTTCATGGCGTCCATTGGCAATAGAAAACAATTGGGCGAGATAAACTTACGTGCTGCAGGGGGTAGATGCCCTGGGTGGCCTTCTCGATCTCGCGGCCGATAACCTCAGGAATCAGCTTGGAGGTGAGCTGGGTGAGAGTGCAGGTGGAGGCCTCGCGCTGGATGATGTCGATCATCTTGCCACGGATGGCGCGGATCTGGGAGGAAGCGGCGTAGGTGGTCTTCTTGACCTGGTTCTGGCGGCGCTTGGTGAAGCCGATGGCGAAGAGGCGGATGAGGTAGTCGTCGGTGGTCTTGACGGTGACGTTGGCCTCAATGAGAGTCTGCCACTTGCGGACGAGGGATCGCAGCTTGTCGGAGGTGAAGTCCAGACCGTGGAAGTTGGTCAGGCAGTTCTTGCCCTGGACCTCGTCGATTCTGAGGCGAACCTTGCGGAAAGCGTGCTCCTCATCCTTCTGGAGGTCGGCGAGGGAGACCTCAACGACACGGCCCTTCAGGGCGTCGTTTGCGTTCTTGAGACCGGTGGTACGGTTGACCAGGGTCTTGCCAACACTGCCGCCCAAAATGTCAGCCACAATTCTCTGCTTAAACTCAAAGTCCTCCCGCAGCGAGCAGCCAATGCTGCCGAAATCCCAAATTGTTCGCCGTCAGGTCGAGGTTTGACTCACTCTCGGATGTTGAAGGGCTGGGGGGCCTGTGATGCAATTGCGTTAGCATTCAAGATCGCTCGTGTGCGTTTTGGCAATTTGACGGATTCGCGCGTACCTTGATCGAGTACCAGTCCTTGCGGGTGAAGGGGTCCACGGTCTTCTTCTTGAGGCCCTTCTTGCCCTTAGAGAGTCTCTTGTTCTTTCCAACCGCCATGTTTGCTGGCTATGTGTCTGTTGCACAGTTGGAATCTGAAGATGCTGTGGAGGGATTGGTGGAGGGGCGAAATAATTTCAATTCTTGTGTGCTTCGCCTTAGGTCTAAGCGAGCCAAAATCCATGGGTAAAAAAGTCGGGCCATTGATTTTTCCGTACCCACCGAAAAAAACCCAATTTGTGGTCAGAAAAATGTCTCTGCACGTGACCTAGACCGCACCTCCGCTTTTGTTCCAGGAAAGGAAGCCCAATCCCCCTCCCACCAGAACCTGTTAGTCACCAAATTCTCTTCGCGCGACGAGCCAGAAGAAGTACGACTGGCAGTAGTAGCACACCATCCCACTCGCACCATGCAGTGTCACGTCCTTGACAGGTCAAGCGCCACGCGTCTAGAAATTCTAATTGTCACAATACGACCACACAAGAAGTCTCGAAGGCAATGTTTAGCCACATCGATGTCACATTTGTCTAAGTTTTACTAGGTCGACGATCTCCAGAACATGGAGATGTCCGACCATCCATCAAGCAGTGTTACCACCCATCTTGAGAAAATAGTTATTGTTTGTTATGTACAGATTTTCGGTTCGGGAGTGATCACCAAGCTCGAACCTTCCGGTCCCAGGCCTGGGCCGTCGCCTCCCGTATCCAGCTGTCATCTATCAATGTGAAGCTCACATTGCCGTGATGATCGTCCTTCTCTTACATTCGGATTCTCCATCGTCTTCCGCCACAGCCCCATATCATCTCATGGGTTCACAACTCCACTTCATCCCATTTCTGGAAATTCTGATGTGGGAGGAGGGCTCTGGAAATCTGAATTTTTGGAATCCTTGTTTTGTCACCCGTGTGGAGGATGTTCGTTCCTCCCCAAAGTGAAGTTGCGTTTTGTGGCACGCTCGTGTTCGTAGCTCATGAATTGACCTTACTCTTGCCATACCAGGCAGGGATCCTTTGTGAGTGTCTCGCCGCTAACGTCCTCAAGCCTCTCCTCTACCCAAACTCTCTCTTTTAGAGTCCGGGTTGGAATTTGGAACATGGTGTTTTGTTTGATTTTTTTTGCTTCATGGCATAGCGCCCGCTTCTCGGGGCTGGCTACTCAGGAATATGATTCCTTCTCGCCCTCTGCCTTTGGGCTCTCCCAATTGTCAAAGCTGGGAAAGCTAAAGTAGCAGTCTATTGGAGACGTGGAATGTCAGCAATTGCTCACTTAGTCTATTGATGTAGTTGATGTTCACATACCAGACAGAGATGATGAGCTGCTCAGTCGAGAGATTTCAGCACTATCAGCCTCACTGCGATTGTCCCGATAAATGATTGTCTCGGGCTGTGAGTGATGGACTAATGATTCTGAACCCATCCCGCAAGGCGTTGATGAAGGATAGATGGCAACTTTGCTGAGCAGATCTGATGCTCGCTGTGGAGAGTTGGGGCTGACTAGTGAAGCTTGGAAACTGTTGGATGCAGTAATGGACGGCTCTGTGGCTGTCGATCGTAGCAGTCTAGGGCGCTGGCGATTGGATGAATGCGGGTGGGAATCCCTCCGGGTTGATCTGCTGGTGTACATTTTGGCGGCGGGTAGTTGATGGGTATCCAGGCCGGGTAATGGCAGTCAGGTAGGTTGCTTTTGGGGATCAAGAGACGTGAATTGCACGGCTGGGAATGGATTCGCTATGTCGAAAAGGAAAACAATGTTAGATACAGACGTGAACAAGCTCGAGCAAGATGTGCGAGGAGCTTGGAATATCTAGGTCCGTCGACCTAAAGTCAATGACCCTCCATCCCGGGGAGCCGGCCACCTCCGCAGTGCCCGCACACCCCTCCCCCTGAACGAAAGCAGGCTGGATGGAGCACAGAGAGCCCGCTCGCCACCTGGCGAGACACTGTTGGAGATGGCCGTGTCACCGCATGTGTCTCGTGGTGTGTGGCCGCGCCTCGGGCTGGGGCTGGGAGGGGGGTGGCCTGGAAGATGGGAACCGGGTGCAGGCCGCTTACATGGGCGCACTGGCTAATTGCTGGCTCGCCTCGCTTTAATGCACGCTCGCAGGCAGTGTGCGGGGCCGCTCCCACAATGGCCATTCACGCACCGCCAGGCCTCGCCGTTGGTACCCAACTCGCTTTTCACAGCATGTGAGGTGGTGCCTGGTTGACTTTTCTGGCTCCCTGGAAATTCCCTTGCACCCCCATCTTCGGACCGGTAAAGGTCGCTGCACCGTCGAAAAGGGAAACCCACGGTCTGGGTCGTGCCGCCGGGCTTCGTGTTCATGGGGCAGACCGCTGGTCCATTGGGCCAGGCAGGCTGCCCTTTTCGATTTATTGCCTACCGCCCCAACGCCAGGCTCCCGACCTTCTCCCAGCCCGTGGTGGTGGTCGGGACAGATGGGGCGGTAATGGTTGCCGCTACAACGTCGGGTTGGCCCTCTCCCAGGCACTGATTGACAGGCTGTCCAAGCATCCGAGCTGTTGGCTACCCAAACTAGCAGCAGTGGTGAGACGAATCACCCCAGTACCCAAGGTCTTGCTCTAACATCTGTATGCGGCCAGCCAGATCACGCTCTCCCCATGACCACGTAGGTACCTAGGAATAAGTCTTGAGCCTGCGTTGCTAGTACCAGGCCCGGTTTTGCACGTGGTGGTTAGTGGTTCGCCAGTGCAGACTAGGGAGCTATCCGATGTCCCGGTGCCGTGCGGTGAGAGCCTGATCAGTGATCTCCTCCTTTTGAGGAGCTCATCTTACTCACGCCGCCTCTGCTAGACCAGGTGACCTCATTTCAACGCAAAGGTGAATCGCTGTACATAGCACCATCGTCATCCTTGCAGTTGGCTGATATAATTTCCACGTTAATTGCTTCATTCAAGTCAGCCTCGTTAGTACTTCCAGCCTCCATCATGTCATTTCAGCATCGGATTTAGGGGCCATAATAGTCATTGTCTCTCATTTACCATCCTAAGGGGCTGTTTTAGCACCAAGGTGCCTCCTTGCATCTACCTCCGCTGCCAAGAATCCTACCCTATACACTAGCACAAACGTTCTACCACCAATCGAAAGTAGCTTATGCAGTCTATCTTCCCGGCTTCCAAATGTGTAATGCCTACAGCCCCTGAAAAGTCCATGACGTGTTGATCATGATCTGGGACTTTGTTTCCTTGCCGGAGCGCATGCCGAATGACAAGTTGGCCGCCCCCTGCTCAGTGATCAATGCTGCGTAATAATGATCAGCCTTCGTCATACAAAAAGCCAAGAACTGGTTTATGAGTTGGTACTTACTCTTCCCAAATCCTGCCTTGGACTGCCTCCAACTCGTCTGTCGTGAGGCGTTTTCCGGCGGTGAAATAACCTTCGCATCGTAAGCTTCTTTTTGATCCGACAACATTGCGGCACTTGACCATGGGACCATCTTACCTGCTGTAATCTTGGCGTCGATTTCTACACGCGAATCTGCGGGTATAAGCTCGTCCGGCAATTCCACCCTCTCGTGAATGGGAATTCTGTGGAGCATGTTTTAGCTCTGGATTCCATCAAGTGATACTCAACTGTTGTCTCAAGTATTTTCTGATCACCAACTTACCCTTGGCCAACGATGGCATCGTGTTTCATGCTATGGATCGTTAATATCATCAACGCTGGCGCCTGACACTTGGCTTTGACTCACTTGCTCATGCTGAGCATGCGATCGATCTTGCTTATGCCTAGCCAGTGAAGAATATCCGGCATCAGCGCTTGGAATCGCATGTCTTTGACTCCAGCAATGTTTTCCGTCCGCTTGAAGTAATCCGATGCTCGATCGGCGCCTCGCTTGCGCGCATTGTACACGACTGATAAAGAGAAAAGAGACAAGAGTTAACACTCGAAGCGGGCGGTATCCGAGACGCATAAATCGGGCATCAATCTGGAGTTGATGTGTCACTTACGGTACTGCCAATCTGATTAGTTATGTGATCATATTGTGGTCAAGTCAATTGGTTCCAACGTACCTTGGTCACCTCTCCCAGCGCCCTGCCTTCTTTTCTGAAGTAAATGACGACACCGCTGCCTCCATTCTGCGCCTCCTTGACGGCTTCCTCGATACCGAAAATGAGGTACGGGCGACAAGTACAAATGTCGGAACCAAAGACGTCACTTCCGTTGCACTATCATCATAAGTTAGTGAGGTGGCCCGAACGAAGATCACGGATGACTTTGACCTCGTCATGAACTCTGAGAGACAGCCGCACGTTTGGGTCTGACATCTTTGCTGGATCGCCGAAGCAGTAAACAGTGAGACCACCTGTTTGAGTCAGACTCTGTCCAGTATTTTAGCAACACTCCCATGAATACATACCGATTGGAGGGAGGAAGAGCTTTAAGTCGCCTCGTGTAATGAGCTGTGGCCAATTAGCGGGTGCCATGAATTGTATTTTGAAGATCCCTACCTCGGGATAGCTGCCACCAGTATGCTCGAAGAGTGAGCGGCGGAGAGTCCCCTCATCTTGGAATCGTTAGCGAGCACTCGGGAACTAACATCTAGTCTCACTCACCAATGCCGAATCTCTCAGCAACGCCGGGAAGATACCAAACCTGAGCATGTTAGACTGGGGGGCCTTCTTGATCGTGTCGAGAAGAATGTTAAAACATACAGGCTCAACAGCGAACTTGGTAACTGCAAGTTCACCAAGATCGTTCAAACAGATTTTCCCATCCGGGACCCTTGGACTTGATTAGATTTGCCCTCACTAATGAGGTACCCTGGACTCACAATCGGCCTTTCCTCACACTCTCCTCAAGCTCTGGTAGCTTGACAGTATGTTAGAGGACGAGCGTGTTATTCTTGGCAAGAAAATACTAACTTTCATGTGGGCTTTGGTGATGGCAATGGTTGGCCGGATGTCAACTAAGTCACAGTCAGTAACCGTCTTTTCTCTCTTGTACAAATGGGAGCTCGCCCATACCGTCATCCTTTCCAATAATGTCTTTGAACAACCATGGCGCCAGATGTCCATAGGGATCCATGGCCACGATCTTGTCTCGGTCACCCCACTGAGGGAACGGCCCAACGTTGACGGCGGGCTCCGTGTTGGTGAAATCCGGCCTGTCGAGCGTCAATTGCCTGGACTCCCATTTTGTACAAGCCCGGCACAAACCTGTGGTCGATGTTCAATTCTTTACTGGCCACTGCCAAGGCATAGTAAGTGGAATAGGAACCTCCGCTAAAAAACTCGAGTTAGAATTCAGGCGCCTGCATTGTTGTTCTTCAGAGGGAAACCAACTGGGCTCCGATTGCTGATAGATCAAAAACGAATCAGTAACTTTGCTCAACATGGGACGAAGGAAAAGAGGGTAGACGGACCGTTTCGTTTACGAATAGTATTTGCCAGTCTCGAAACAACGACGGGACCTCTCTTCAAAGGATCGGGATTGCCCCAGTCCATGGGAAGAGGGTTGATACCGATCTGCTTGGGATATGTTCTTCACACCATCAGTGCACGAAAAAGATATTAGATGCTGTCTGTCACCTACGTGAGGACAATACGGGACGTGAATGCGGATTTCTGGGCGGGAGACGCAGCCTCCGATGATCGCTGAATCTTGCCACCATCATCTTCAACGTCCCGAGAAACAGACTCAATAGACGATGTCGGGATAACGCCTTGGGCGTCTCCGTCCTCACTCTTCACTGATCTGGCTACGAGAGTTGCTGGGAATGGGGGCGAGGCAGTGTCAGGGAATGCCACGTTCACACGATTAGATAGAGCCTCAACCGTAGCGACAAGCTGCGACTGGGTCTCCTGGAGCTTCAGGATGGTGGCAACAAGGAGATCATTTTGCTGTGAATTCTGATCCATGTTGAAAATCGAAGGACTGGACACCACTTGTGTACAAGTGGACGTATATTCACACTAGTAGACTGAGGAAATCCCGAGGAACGTAGGATCTAAGTAGGTGGGATGTAGAGAAAGGAAGCACACGTTGGGTGAGGAGGAGCCGACGTTAAATCCAGTTGCCCGTCAGGTCTGAGACAGACACTGTGCTAGTGGAATGGTTGGGGGAGGCACCACCGCTGGTTAGGTTACCCAGCTTGGGACTTACCGCCATTGCTGCAGGCAAGTCCAACCTTATCGAGGTAGGGATGTATGTACGTGTGATGAGGTGTGAGGTAACCAGTACCTGCCCGGCTCAGTCTGGTCCTGTGAGAGATGGAGTTGGGAGTACCTGCGTCATCAGGCATAGGTACAACTGGGACTAGCTGCGCTGTTGCTCATCAGGTCACGAGATGGAGTGCTAAGGCAGGTACGTCTACGCTGGGCTTTCATCCCGATGGTTCCGGGTTTGGTGGCTCAGGGTTGGGCGCCATGCGATAGGTCGGAAGCTCTTGTTGATGCTTGCTCAAACTGGCGGGTTATTGTGTTTTGAGAGTCCCATGATCATTATCGGATTGTTATTAGTCTTCCAATTCAGGTCGCCTTCTAGCGGTGGGGTTATGTATGGCCTTGTGCTAGGTAATGCGGAGAAAACTCCTAGCACCCCACTCTTATCACTGTTTGTCTACGGTTGTATTCGTCTGGCGCGACGACGGTATAATTAGCACAAAAGAATTGCCCTAGTTATGATACTGCTTAGCGTTCGGCTTATGTCTGTTGGTCTGTGATACGTCAACTCTATAGAGGCATTACGGCGGATATACCGATAATGCCATGCACCGACATAAGCACGTGCCCGCAAAATGCTTATCGATAGCAACACCTAAACGATGTGGGCAGCGCGCCCTCGTCCAACCCAACTCGACTTTGTCATGACTGCGAGAACCTTGAACGCATTCTTGTCTCGGCGGTTATTGTCTCGTAGCGAAAGCTAGATTCAATCCAGAGAAAAGCGCGCGAAATCCTTTGGGTGTCGCTGATATGGGAAAGCGCAAGAAGTCGTCGAGAGGCCCTCAGGGTCCAAAAAGGGTTTGAAGAACCTGTTGCCGTTTTCTACGCGCCGTGAATACTAACCCTTGCGCCCTCGACAGGCCGACCCTCTACCTACTGTTTTCACCTGTCTCTTCTGCAATCACGAGAGCTCAGTTACGGTCAAGCTGGACAAGAAGGCTGGTGTTGGCCAACTGGACTGTCGCGTGTGCGGGCAGAAGTTCCAATGCGCCGTCAACTGTACGTTCGCTTTCGCATTCACTGGATCAATCATTGACATTGCCTTCTTTTGCGTAGATCTCTCTGCCGCTGTTGATGTCTATGGCGAATGGGTCGATGCCGCAGGTAAGTATCTTGCGCTATGTAGTGCATATGGACAGCCTCAAGGCCTAAACTAACACACGCCCATAGATGCGGTTGCCAAGGAAGATAGCAGCGCCCAAGGATACGCGGGTACAGCCAGACCTCCTGGGCGAAGATTGACGAGTAAAGCCGCAGCAGGCGACGATGACGATGACCGATACGATGGCGAGGGCATTGTGGGCGACGACGAGATATGAGCCGAAGCTATGATACGATACATCTTTTCTAATGCCGCCCAGCCCAACCCAGCACAGAATATTATACCGTCAACCATGCAACGGCGCGAGTCTTTCTAGTCTATCCCAATGCAAACTTACCCCGCATTAGATGGTATAGAAGCGGTCGCCGAAATCTCCCAGGCCGGGCACAATGTAACTGCAAGAAAGAAAGTTAGTGGGAGCACAGTGGTAACTGGCAAGTAGACCTACTTCTTGTCATCCAGGCCCTGCGAACAAATGTTAGAACCGACATCAAAATAGTGTTAAATAGGTAATTGACAAGCAACTCGGAGATGCCTTACCTGGTCGATGAATGCTGTGACAACCGTGACTCTGGGGAATTTTGATGCAAAGTTCTTGACGCCTTCAGGGCTGGCAATCAAGTTCAGGAAAAGAATATGGTCCTCAGGGACACCACGGGACTTGAGAACATCTACAGCCATGATAGCTGAGCCACCTGTTTTTATGATTGTTAGTTATTCTTATACTATGCTGATTGAGATGGGCGGATCTGACCAGTAGCGAACATGGGATCCAGGAGGAGGACCCAACGTTGTGCAATGTCCTCTGGGAGCTTGTCGTAGAAAAGCTTGGGCAAGGCAGTCTCCTCATCTCTTTGGATCAAGATCTTGCCAATTCGTACGGATCGGCAACAGTCTCGCAGGCCCTGCTCCATGGCCTCACCAGCTCGCATGATGGAGACACCGCAGATTTTCCCTTGGAACATGAGCCCATTGTAGGTGTGACCAACAGGAGTGGTGACATTTCGCTCAATGACAGGAAGGTGGTTCAGTCCCTCTTCAACAAGCAGACGGATGATGCGATTGGAGTAAAAGATGAAATCGGCCCTGTCAGTATCCTTGTTACGGATCATGCTGCCCGCACTTTAGTTCCCGTACTTCAAGAGCCTGATATGGGACCTGAGACTTACGACAGCAGCGCAATTAATTGAGGGGTCTGAGCTAGAACCTTGACGTTCTCGACGTCGACATTGACTGACACAGTAGCCGTTGGCTTCGACTCCTGCGACCTGAACTCAGGTCCAACGGACTGTGTGGGAGCTGGAGCGGATGACATGACTATATCGGCGGTATGATATGTTAGTTCACTTTGAAACATTTCACATCCTCAACCAGCAGCGCCATTGATCTGCCGATGATGGAGCTGGGAGGCCAAACTATCCACTTCGACGAACCAATTTCATAGCTTGGGTGTAGGGTTCGCTGTGATAATCCATCTGTCTCACTTACTCTGTGAAGAGACTAGGTACTTACCGCCTGTTATAGCCCTTGGTGAGAATTGACTGAGAAAAGTAGATTAGAAAGTGACCGGAAGCTGATGATTGCTGAGAACCAATGCTGAGCCTGTGACGGCGGTTTTTCAAAGGAAGAGGAGAGTTCCAAGCTCTGTTGATGCCTTCCCCAATCCGGTATCAGCTATCGTGAGGAGGCAGTGGGAGGTAAATCTTATGCATTAAAGCAATCCGCGTGCAGCTTGTTCAGTGGGAGCTGATAAGCCGAGGGCGGCAGGTACAAAACGCTACATTACTTGCACTTTGCGTGCACAAAATTTGTGCATAAACCGCCTAATTAACCCCAGCTCCCTTCAGAACCTTAGCGCAAGGCCAGTCGCCCGCCTGCCAGTGCCGTAACGCTGTAGGCTGGTAGGCTAGTTGGCTTAGCGCGACCAGTCAGTTTGGTGGAGGGATCGCCTTGATCAAGCCTCACTGTATACCGCGAAACGCATATTCCTTACCTCAACCTCTTGATGCTCTCGCTCCCCACACCCTCCGGCCTTGAAAAGTCGCACACCACTTCCAGGTCGCATGGGCGACTCCGAGAGTTCATCAATCGCAGTACGAATGTATTGAGTCTTTCCTTCTCACCGCGGTCTCATCCGTTGTCGCAACCACAGTCGCTCTTGCTTGATCCACCATGATGGCATCACGAAACGGCCCCAAAGGCCCTGCCCCGAAGAAGAATGCTGTTACATACGGCAAGGCTCCTCGGAGTCGCCCACTGGGCAGTTTGAACACAATCACCGAGTCCAACCCCTACGATTTCCCCGACTCTGATGGCTCCGACGCATCACCAACGCCGCGGAAACTAAACCCTCCCAAGATGAAGCCCGCGACGCTTCCACGACCCCCCAGTGTCCATCGTGGCTCAATAGATACAGGAAAAGCGCGCGTTCCGGCGAAGCAAAAAGAAAATGATGGCGATGCGCGCAAGAGAACCCACTCGAAAGCCTTTGTCGAAGATGGTATCATTGTGGCACGCCCGCCAACGAATACCTTCAGCGCACGCCTCAAAACAACACAACCGATATCTGAACCCACCCCCCGAATCGTGCCGAAGCCGAAACCCCTCGACCAGATTCAGAACAAGAAGCCCAGACCTCCTACGACATCGAACCCAGCTCCGGTTGCTCGCATGCCCGTGAGGCCACTCAAGACCGTTGGATCCGCAAATGCTACCAAGAAGCCGGAGCTCCCTAAACCACAAGCCCGGAAGCCCCGGTTGATCGATAGACTTGCCTCCCAAGCAGAGGAGGAATCCGACTCCGAAAGCGATGATTCCAGTGCAAGTGAGGATGACCGAGATCGAACCCTCAGACACAGATCACAGACACCTGCATCTCAAAGAGCAAACACTGCTATGGAATGGTCTCAATCAAGGCCTGAGCAAACGAAGACGCCTGCAAGTAAAAAAATCAAGCATACATACAGCCAAGCTCGAAGCATTCGAGAGGATACTCAGCAAGGCGATGATCCTTACGGTTTGTCGGCCGATGCGCAATTGAATTCCCTATTGTCAAGCCCTCCAATTAATGCTAGTAACCCGCCATTTTCACTTCCTGCGGATGACTTCGACCTGGACGATGACGAGGACGACTGCCCTAAATCCGCAATCAAGAGTATCCACGAATTGCGCCGTGCTGGGGCAAACAACCGTTTCGCCGATGAGATGGAGGACCTGCTATCAAGAATTGGCGCTCCTGCTCGGGATCAGGTATCAATGAGGCGCAGCTCATTATTGGAACTTGCACAGAAACTGCAGCGGGATGATTTCGCAGCGCAGTTTAGGGACCACGCCGCTCGCGATACCATTGCAAAAGGTATTGGGCAAGAGACCGACATTATCAGTGGTTTTGCTTTTACGTCAAGCCTTGTGTTGTTTTTATCATCGAATCATGCGCCTCATCTTCTTAGGCGGCTTGTTGAGGAAAGGGTTGGGAAGATGCTCAGTGAGCTGTTGCGAACTCGGGACGACATTACCGTTTTGGCTGAGCAAAGGGCAATGAATGTGTCCAAGGCAGGTCGGGCGTCGCTTCGCGGAGTAAGGTCATTTCTTCTGCGAAAGCCTCTATGGCTTCAGCAACGCCCTAGCTCGCTATCGCCACGGACCATGGCGCTTCAGCTTCTTTCAATTCTTCACCGCTATCTAGAAACCCGGTATCTGGAACAAGTTATCCGGGATTCAGAGTATGAGCTACAGAAAATCATTGCATCTGAAGACCCGTACGACCTCGAAGAAGACGAGGTCGAGGCCGAAGAAGACACAGATACGGCCCTCATTATTGTGATTTTGGAATCACGCTCAGGGGCAGGCATAGAAGCCACCGAAGGAACCCAAAAGATGGCGAGGGCATCCAAGATATCGCAATTCCTTCAGAAGACTCTGGAGGAATGGCCGAAAGAACAAGGCGAAGCAGTCACTACTACATTGAAGCTGGTTATCAATACAACGAACGTCGAGGACGGTGCCAAAGCCTTTGGTAATACAAGGACATTACAGCACTTGAGTCGATGCATTTGTGAGGGTATTCGCCAAGTCCAGGAAGCTGTTGAAAAAAACAGCTTCCAAGCCGGGCTTTACAACGAACTGTTACTCGTTCTTGGCGTTACAATAAACATTCTAGAACACCATAAACCATCCAGGGCGCTTATTGACCAGACAAGTTTGGAAAGGCTCGCAGCTTTATACATGGGCAATCACGAAGCAATCGATGATGTAAGGAAACCATTCCGGATGAAAAGTTTGACATGCTGACTTGTTTGAATAGGCCGACTCGGAGCAGCAGTCAAAAGTGAACGTTGCTCTTGGCTACCTGGCTGTCATTCTTGGCTATCTCTCCCTCGACCACCAGGCTCGGGGCGTCATACAGAAGCACAACAACGGGTCGGGTCTCACCCACCTGATTGAGTCAATTCAAAAGTTTTCTAGACTTTTCAGCACTGTTGACAACAAAATGCACGAGTTAGAAGGACTTGTCAACGAGCTTCAGCGGCATCGCGCATAGAAGGCTGCTGGTTGTGCGGAAAAACGCTTGTGTCATGTTAGAGGGAAACGAAAGGGTGCTTTGTATAGGCGAAAAGGACGGAAGGAAATGGGCTTGATTAGCAATGGAAATGCATACCACGGGGGGGGAATTTATGACATCCTTATATCTACTGAGTTATGACAAACACCTGATGACCTGCATTCCGTTCGCTGGCGTGGTGTTTCACCTGCAATTCTTGCTTGACTTCGCATCGTCGAGTCATGGACTGTCAGCCTAGCAGGCGTGCATGTGGGCCAGAAGCGTGCATGTGGTAGCGTTGCCCATCACCGCCGCAGTTCTGCTTGGCTGCAAGCCGAACTGGAGCCAAGAAAGGGTCTCGCTTGACTAATATAATAACGGCAAACCTTGTGGATTGGTTGCCACTGCCTCCTTCTCAAGGCGGGTCCCCCGAGTGCTGGATTCTTGCTCTTGAAACCGGCCGGGCAGCATTGGATGCAAGCAATATCTGCTTCCTTGTCCACCTTGTGCTTTGCTTCTCTGGCGCCTGAAGTTTACTGACCTGCAGCCCCCTGAACCCCTCCTCCAGCAGTCGCAAGCCCCCCGAAACCCTCTCCGCCGTTACATCATCGCCACCCCACCATCAAAACACGGTACGACAGACCACGGCTGAAGCGACGGCTCCACGGGTTACATCGCCTCGAAGAGCACATCCCATCGCCTTGCCTGCGGCGTACTTTAGAGCGGTACACACGTCCACGTCGCCCTAAATGCCTGCGCCGAAGCAACGGAAGGTCGCCATTGTTGGCAGCCGAGCTGTCGGTAAGTAACATGCCTAAGCCAGGGCGCTTGTTTGGACCAAAAGGGGGTTTTCGTCTGTTTTCCGACGCCGAGGTCGCAACCTCGGCGCCTCGACAACGAGGCGCAAGGCGATACTCGGGCGCAAGTCCTGGTGCGAATTGAACACTTGCTGATCTGGTCGGTTTCACCTTTTTTTCTGTAGGCAAGTCATCCCTGGCGGTCCAGTTCGTCGACGGCCACTTTGTCGACAGCTACTATCCCACAATTGAGAACACATTCAGCAAGTCGATCCGGTACAAGGGCCAGGAATACTTGACCGAGATTGTCGACACTGCTGGGCAGGTCAGTCCACCAGAGGACCCCGGTTCGGGGTGAAACAGCCAGCTAACGCAGGGACGAATGATTGCCTTGCGTGCAGGATGAGTACAGTATCTTGAATTCCAAGCACTTTATTGGCATCCACGGCTACATGCTGGTCTACTCGGTACAATCGTCGAGTTCGCTCGAGATGGTCCAGGTCATTCACGACAAGATTCTAAACAACCTTGTATGCACACGCCCTCCTCTTCACACCGCCTCGGCCCACACAGAGAAAATGGCTAACTTGTCTCGCGCGCAAAAAAACAGGGCACCCAGACCGTCCCCGTCGTCATAGTGGGAAACAAGAGCGACTTGCGCCCCGAGCAGCGACAGGTCACCGAGGAGGAAGGCCGCAAGGTCGGCGAGAAGCTGGGGTGTGCCTGGATCGAGGCCAGCGCCCGTTACGACCAGAATGTCGCCAAGGCTTTCGAGCTCATGATCGGGGAGATTGAGAAGTCCCAGAACCCGGGGGAGCCGCCGCAGAAGAGCAACTGCTTGCTGATGTGATCGGGACTAGAGCTGGCCCCTCCCACTTCATTCATTCTCAAACCCAAACCGACCTCTCGGCCGCCGATGAAGAGTAACAAGCTGAGGCGGGCCTGGTTGAAGCAGCGACGGTCACTCGAGCTGATGTACTCGAGCTGATCTCGGAAGATGAAGAACGTTTTATGCGCCTTTTCGATTACGAAACGAAACACGGATGTCATTTTTTGGCCATTGGTACACATGCAAGAGGTTTTGGTCACGTTGGATTATCTTTAATAAACTTTTGGACGTTGGTGTCTTGTTTTGCATGGGCTTTTTTAGATATTCAGAGTTTAATAGACTTTATTCAAGCTCTCGCTAGGGAAGATTTGGCTCTCGTGGCACTAATTGAGCCATGCTATTCTCTGCCCCTTCTATTTCATCATCTCTTGCTTGTTCCGGCGAGCTGGTTGTCGCAACCTGCCTCTGTCCTGGTCGAAGCGATAAGAGCAGAATCCCGAGCCCGATAAGACTCAAACAAACGAACCCCGCGTCGGAAACGAAGTGGCCTGAAGTTTTTGGGTGGGGCGTAGCAACAACCCCACCATTGTGATCTCGCAGCCAGACTCTTGATCAACAACTAGAATACCTCAATACTGTTCAGGAGTCTGCTCGGGGTCAAGCCTGGATCCTATTTCTCGTCTTGCCCGTCGCTGTGGCTTTGTCTCCTGGAAAAAGCCTATTATTACTTGGTATGTACCCGGAGGCTCTCTTCGTTTGGCGGGGATGACTCAACGGACATGACTCTTCTGTTTTGCAAAACCTTTTAAAGCACCTAAATGACCAGAGACATCCCTCGCACTTGTTCATCTTACACTGTCGCGCGAAGAATCACCTTCTAATCGAAGTATAGAGTCGATCGCAAATCCATCAAAATGCTCGACATCAACGACTTCATCACGGAGCGCGGAGGAAACCCAGAGTTGATCCGGGAATCCCAGCGACGCCGCAATGCTCCAGTCGAGATTGTCGACGAGATCATTAGCCTCTTTGAGGACCACCGAAAAAGTACGTTCCCAATTACCAATCCACGAGTTGACGATCGCCTAATCATCCATCTTGTTAGCTAATTATGCTGCTATGCAGATGAACACCCAGATCAATGGCGTGCAGAAGCAGATCGGAGCGAAGAAGAAGGTGAGTGCGGACAGTAAAGCGCATTAAGCAGGAAATTAGTTACTCACAAAGCGTATTGTTTAGGCTAAGGAGAACGCCGACGACCTCCTCCAGGAAAAGGCCAACCTCGAGAAGGAGAAGAAGGCGCTCGTCGATTCCGCCGCCGAGAAGGACACCCTTCTGAAGAAGAAGCTCAAGACTATCGGCAATTACGTCCACGACTCCGTCCCCGTCAGCGCCAACGAGGATGACAACAAGATCGAGAAGACCTGGGCCCCCGAGGGCGTCACCGTCGAGAAGAAGGAGGGAGTGCTCTCCCACCATGAGGTCCTGCTCCGTCTTGATGGATACGACCCCGACCGCGGTGTCAAGATTGTTGGCCACCGAGGATACTTTTTGCGCCAGTGGGGTGTTTTCTTGAACCAGGCCCTGATCAACTATGGCCTCTCCTTCCTCAGCGAGCGTGGTTACACTCCCCTCCAGACCCCCCAGTTCATGGCCAAGGACTACATGGCTAAGACTGCCCAGCTTGAGCAGTTCGACGAGGAGCTCTACAAGGTCACTGACGGCGACAATGAGAAGTACCTCATTGCTACCTCTGAGCAGCCCATCTCTGCCTACCATGCCGACGAGTGGCTTGTTGCCAAGGACCTCCCCATCAAGTGAGTTGAACCAAAATGCACACATGCGAGGGCGCGACTAACAAAGCACGACAAAAGGTATGCTGGTTACAGCACATGCTACCGCCGGGAGGCAGGCTCACACGGCCGAGACGCCTGGGGAATCTACCGCGTGCACCAGTTCGAGAAGATCGAGCAGTTCCTCCTCACCGACCCCGAGAAGTCCTGGGACGCCTTCCACGACATGATCTCCGTCTCCGAGGAGTTCTACAAGAGCCTGGGGCTCCCCTACCAGATCGTCTCCATCGTCTCCGGGGCGCTCAACAACGCCGCCGCCAAGAAGTTCGACCTCGAGGCCTGGTTCCCCTTCCAGGGCGAGTACAAGGAGCTCGTGTCCTGCTCCAACTGCACCGACTACCAGTCCCGGGCCCTCGAGATCCGCTACGGCGCCAAGACCCAGACGGAGACGAAGAAGAAGTACGTCCACTGCCTCAACTCGACCCTCTGCGCCACCACCCGGACGATCTGCTGCATCCTCGAGAACTACCAGACAGAAGATGTGAGTATTACCCCAATAGGGGAAACAGTGTTTCTCCTCATGTTCCCCCCTTACCTAACACGATCCTAACAAATCATTTCTTAGGGTCTGCGCGTACCCGAGGTTCTCCGAAAGTACATCCCCGGCGAGCCAGAGTTCATCCCCTTCACCAAGGAGCTCCCCAAGGAGTCCACCTCCAAGAAGGCCCTCCCCAAGAGGGAGAAGCCTAAGAACTAAATGGCGGTGGGAAAGAAAGTTCAAACGCGTTTGTTGTGTTGGGGTTGTGCGTGCATGGGAAAGCGAGGTGGTTTTCTATAAAAAGAATACACGCCATATAGAGGAACAATCAATTGAAAGGCTCGCTCTCTACCAATGAATGATACAGGGGCTTCCTCTGCTGGGTATTCGTGATTCGATGGTGAATGTTTGATGCGGATCATGGCGGTGATTCAGCAGTGGGGGGATAAATACGGGGAACCGGCAGCTTGCATACCCTCAGTTCCAGATACGAAGTTTTGTTTGCCCAATCAATCGGGAGCGGGCACTGGGATAAGGATGAATTGTCCGTCGCCAGGTATCACTGCCGTGTCTGAATCTTGGCTGAGGAGCAGACGACACTGATGCTGCGCCACCTACACATTTGATTTGCTAGATGGTATGTAAGGTGTATGACAGGCGCATCTGCCCGGCAGTGACTCAGTGCAGTCGAGGCTTGACGCGGCGGTCCCCATTTCATGCCCAAATTCCATCGCAGAGCCATAGACCAACGTAGACAGGAAAACCATCTTAAAAATGCGGTCAGTCCTGGAGTAAGATAAAAACACTTCACAAGGTAGCCCTTCATTCGGCTCCAGCTCACAGACCACCTGCACCGGGCCCTGGCTCAGTCTAGTTGACCGTAAGCGTCCCAGGTAATTGGCTAGTGGGCCGCGATTCACGTTCGCGTTTCCGATATACCCCATGGTTGGGGATGAGAACCGTGGATGTACTGAGACAGAGAGATGTTGATGAATGCATGATGGTATGTGGTGTCTATGCACATTGCGTGGTTCGGGACTTCCAGCTGACGGTGATGGTTGCTTCGTCGTGCATCAGCAGACCGACACGGCTCACCCGGATGATCCTGCAGGCGCACCTGCAGGACCCGAGGCGAGAGACACGGAAGGGAGCAGCAGCAGCAGTAGCAGGCCGAGGAGGGAGTCGAGGAGGAATGGAGACCGGTCCCATCACCATCACCATCACCACCGGCACTCGGGAGCGGAGGGCGGCTCGTCGTCCAGGAGGCGGACGCCCACCAAGAAGACGGCCGCGCCCAGCTCCCAGCCGAGGATCGTCCAGGCGTGGAGAGACATCTTCGGCAGCAAGAAGCCGAGCAGGACTCACGAGGCCCGGAAACCTCGCCAGAGGAGCAGGGCTGAGAGCAGCGGCGGGTCGCAGTTGAAGCCGACCAAGTCGAGAGCAAGCCGTTCGCATAGCCACGAGAACGACAGTTCAGTCAGGCCTTTGAAGGAGATTACGAAGCTTGGAGTATGTCATCATCCTCCCGAATCACTAAACATGGGGTTATTCGTCGTGTCTAATTTATTGGTTGATATGCAGAAATCGGATCTGGGACGTCACCATAATGAGAATCACATGCCAGAATGGCTGGTTAGTATCCTGGAGCGGAATGAAGGCGTCTGCAAAGAAGGTCCGTCCCCGTTTTGAACCACTGTCAGGGAAAATCGTATTTTCGTTAACCAGCTCGAACAGGGATTGTGCCGATTTTGCAGCAGTTGCTGGACCAATGTCCCACGACTGAGTACGCCTATGTGTGCAGCCCCTGCGTGACACACATTTCAAAGACGAGAAGAGAAGGTATGTTCGTGATGAGCAGCAGAATGGCCCTGGAACCATCCGGAGAAGCTGGCTAATATGCTGTTGGATAATGAAGGAAGTTTCTGCGGCTACCGGAATATCCAGATGCTAACTTCATGGATCATCGCATCGGGGGCGCAAGGCTCGAACATGTTTGGTCCGAAGTTTCCTTCTATTTTCCAGATTCAGGACCTAATAGAAAATGCGTGGGACAATGGATTCAACGTCCAGGGCAGACTTGAGACGGGTGGTATTAGGGGGACAAGGAAGTATATCGGCACTCCAGAGGTAAGCAAAAGAGACCAGTCTTAAGACAGGACGGCAGACCAGAATACTGACTATGTTTAGGCAGCGGCAATGTTCTCGAGTCTAGGAATTCCGTAAGAGTTTCCCTTTTGTTACAATAGGCGAAGTAGTCTGCTGACAGGCAACACAGATGCCCACCTCAAGCTTTCAAGGATAAAGATTTCACAGTGGCTAGGAACCTGCTATACGCGGCTATTGAGCGGTATTTCCAACAGGGGCTGCTGGAAGAAGACTCGAAAGTGCATGCGACTGTGCTTCCGCCAATATACTTCCAACATCGAGGTGGGACTTAAATATTCCTCTGCACCTGATCGGCAGACTGATGGCAGGGTGGGATTGGGACTAACAGAAAATTCTATCCAGGCCACTCAATGACCATTGTCGGATTCGAGAAACAAACAAACGGGAAGTCTAACCTCCTAGTCTTCGACCCCGGCTACCGAGATCCATCCGTCGTTTCCAACCTCGTGGGCAAGCCCTTCAGACACCCGGCCGCCAAGGCGTCGGGCGTCCTCGAGTCCTACCGCCGAGGAAACAAGTATCTCCGCCGATTTGGCGAGTTTGAAATTTTATGGTATGTCTGGATAAATACGGCCGAAGATCTGATTTGTATGAAAACTGACCGAATCCTTTCTTTACTAGCCTTGCCAGCAGCCCATCGAATGCATAGCGATTGAATTTATTCAGAGCCCTTGTTTTGCTCCTTGAACCAGTCTTGGAGCTTCTGGAGAGCGAGGCTGCGGTGGGAGATTTTGTTCTTCTCCGACTTGTCCATCTCCGCGAAGCTTGTGGGAGTGTTAGACGTGATGACAACAATGGGGGGGGGACGGGACCAACTCACGTCTTGCCCTCGTACTCAAAGATCGGATCCCAGCCTGTAATTTTAGAATAGAAATTGTGACGGTTAATTCAAGATTCAAACACACTGCTTATGAGTGCAAATTGTCTACTCACCGAAATCGGTAGGTCCTCTGGCGGGAACAATCTTGCCCTGTAGGTTGCCACCGGGTTAGATACAAACCCCACACTTGTCAAACCTCGATAGAACGAATACATACTGGGCAACGGCCCTGGAATAGGATGGGCTTGTGTCCTGGGCCAGTTGAATATCCGAAGGTGGCCACAGCTTCAGCGGATTTGTCGGGGTAGGCGGCGAGGAGGTTGTTCAGACCCTCATGGCCGAGTGTTTGCAGAAACCACTTGCTGTTGAAGATTCATGTCAGTAGGAGAATCAAAGCATCAGAATCTCTGAAGGAACGCACATGTAAGGGCCAGGAAGACCGCCCAGAGCCTTGAAGCAGAGAGACGTATCGTCGACTAAGACGGGGCCACCTGCCTTTCCAAAGATTTAGCAAAGGAGCGATTCAAGGTGGTTGAGATGATATCCGTACCGCCTCTGCTGCCCTGCGGCACTTGGACTCCGTTACTTCCTCGATGGAGCCCTGGACCTCCTCCAGGTCGATGTTCTGACTGCGGACCTCGATCCCCGCGGCTTCAAGGATGGCCTTGACCTCGCGCAGTTTGTTGGGATTGCCCGTGATGAGGTTGACGTGGGTAGGCATGGTTCTGGCTTGACCGCAGATGATGCCTCTAATTAATCGTCAATTGTTTTCTTTTCCGAGTGATCAGACGCAAGACAACTTAAAACCAGATTCTTCAAGATGGTTGGTTGATAAGGAAGCTTGTGAAGTTGATTCTCCTCCAAGCGAGGCGCCCCGGTTTAAGCATAGATTGACCCATTAATAAATATTTCACTGCCCCGCCTCTTCGTTACCTGCTTTGATGGCGGTTTATCTTGATGATAAGGTAGAACGTGAGCATAAAGCAAAGCATATAGAAATTCTTCCATTTCAAACCAGCACTATAATAGATTCTAAGAAGCAGGTGTCTATCTCGACATTTCTGCCCTCCCTTTTTTTCCGTCTAACCCAAACAAACCCTGCGCCGCTGCCTCTTCCCAAGAACGAAACCAAGCCATCCCAAATTTTTCCCTTTCCCTTCTCTGTGCCACACGTTGTTTTCTCAAAGCTGTGAAACGAAGCATCGCCGAGATTAGGACTCGGCGTTGTCCTTCTTCCACTGTGTGACCCACGCCTCTATTCTGTCCACGTTGGTGTCCATCTCCTCGGACGTGGTGCTCTGCAGCTCAATCACGATCTCCTCGTCAAAGGCATCGCGGGCCTCCTGTAGCAGGACCTCCATGATCTCCGTGTCCAGGTTCTCCTGAAGTTTGATTTCAGGGTAGTTTCTAGTTTTAAAAACATCAATCTCCATGTCTGGAAAACGACATGACATATGAGGGATTCTCACCTCGCCTTTAGACGGTCATAGAGCGTAGTCGAGTCAACACGGAGGACAACCACCAGGTCGATCCAGCTCTTGGGGAACAGATCGCACGCATGCCAATCTATGATGCAGCCTCCCTCTTTAACGTCATCTTCAATTGCGTCCAGAAGCTTTTCAAGGTTTCGGTCAGCCACAATCCAGTTCATTTAAAAGTGAGTAGTTGATAGCTGCCACTCACCTTGTCCTCGTCCACAATCCAGCTCTGGTACTCATCGTCCCATCCCTCGTGGCATTCCTTGTCCTTGACGACCTGGTTCACAGAAAGGTGACGGGCTCCGATCTTCTCGGCCAGGATCTCACAGTGGGTAGTCTTTCCCACGCCTGGGGTGCCTGTGATGATGATATTGGGCGACTGTCGAGGCATGGTGGCCTAAACTGATGCGAAACTCTAGGTCGAAAACCTGAACAATTTTACTTGAAGTGACAGACAGGTGTAAATTTCTATTACAGCAGCCTGGAATGCGGGTGCCCGTATACGTATATGGAACTCAAAGGTTGATGAAAAGTTGGTTGAATGTATGTATTTAGCGAGGCTGCACTGAGCAAAATTGATGGTGCGAAAATACTCGTGGTGGTGCATGCAACAACCGGGGTTTATACACGAGTGTCTTACAACCCAAACAGCCACAGACAGTGGCAGTATGGATTTTATTCCAATGCATTTCAGCAAGCTACAAGTTACTCGCAAGCATCCCATTCATCATTTCCGGTATCAGCAGAGCTGCAGGGCGTGTTTGCGATCATGTTCATTGCATAGGATGGCTGGCGGCTCGACACCAGAGCGGAGTCTGTGCGAGTCAATGGGAGCAATGCGCCTGAGTCAAAAAACTACTTGCAGCAAACATTGAGGCCCAGTTAGAGTTTCTAGCAACGTGAAAGTCGCAAGGGAAAGGCGTCAGTCCTTCCTAGCCTATGGTGTTCCACGGATGTTCCACGGCTGTTCCAACGGCTTTGATATCAACGAGCAAAGCCCACTTCACTTACACCACTCTGACGTCTATGACTAGCAGGGACTTGCGATAAGATAGGGAAGCACACCAGAAGTGGCCCATTCCTTGGCGATGACCACACATACCTTGATGGCTCACTCGCTCTTACAGGGTCGGGTCAGCGCATGTTCGATTTGTCAGGCCCAGCTTCAATGCGTGAGATCGGGACAATTCAATCACCAAACCCGACTCCGACTGAGCATCATGTCCCCTCAACTCGTTGACCTGCACAGCCACTGCACCACCCTGCATATACGCTGGGCGGCCGACCGCCGTTGAGGCTAGCACCCTCCTCCCACTGGCAGCGGCCGTAGTGCCCTACTAGGCAGCTAGCCCAGCACTGTTGGCCCGCAGCCAAGGAGGGGCAGCCGCCATAAACAGAGCGTGTGCCTCGGTCTAACCTATGCAGACCATCGCCGCACTCGCATTCGACGCCCTCTTGCCCCGTTTTGGCTGATCGCTTCTCTTTTTTCTGCTCCTTTTTTGTTGGAGTAGCGGCGGCAGCCGAGACTCAACGATTCTGCTCAGGGGAGTGTCGAGCTGCATCATCTTGCCCAAAATGGATCGGGTGCGTCACTCAGACGTTGCGCTGCTGCCCATGACCATCCTGTGATCCGGAGGCCTGGGACGGAGTCGCGGAGCATGTCAGTTCACTCACTTAAATAATAATTACATACATACCCTGCTGCCCTCTCCCCTCGCAGCCGGCATCAGTGTCAGGCCTGCACTTTCCACAGGTGGCTGTTCTCTTTGTCCGTTCATCGCCCAATAAGACGTCTTTGATTTGATTGATCCTGCCCACACCGCTGCTGGATCCTGGTGGCGCATAACTCGAGTGACGATAGCTACGGCCAGCTTCGACAGTCCCAGTCACTGATGGCAAGCTCTACTCACCAAACAGAGGGGCAAGCTCGGGTGGCCATCATCGGCACTGGCCTTGCCGGCCTCACCACAGCCCATCTACTGCACAATGACGAGCGCAAGCGATACTCGGTGACGTTGTTTGAGCAGGTGAGCTTTGGGACTCTGCTTTGGTTTCCTTGTTGCTAACAGGTATTGTTTTCTCCGACTGCAGTCCAACAACCTCTCCTTCGACTCTGCTTCGGTTGCTGTCAAGGATGGCAAAACCGGCGCCATTGAGCGAGTCGACCTGCCCATGCGCGCGAGTGCCGGCGGGTACTATGCCAACCTGATGCGCATGTACGAATACCTCGAGATACCGCTGCACCCTATTCGATTCCTCTTCGTGTTCGCCAAGGCGCTGCCTGCCAACAGCTCGTCGTCGTTATCGGGCGGTAGCGAGCCCGGAACGTATTTCGTACACGCTTCGAATCTACACCAGACCCCGCCGCCATGGCCTGGGAAGAGAGGGGTCGTGGCGCACATTGTCGAGATTCTGTATCTGATCGTCTGCCACTTCTGGTTCTCGGTCGCGTGCTTTCTCGTTCAGCCCCGGACGACGGCGGGTTCGGGTTGCGAGGGGTTTGGGGAGTCGTTCGACGAGTACTCGCGGAGGATATGGCTGCCACGTCGTTACATTACTCACTATCTCCTCCCGTTGATGAGCTCCGTGTCGACATGCTCCCATGACCAGCTTCTAGCATTTCCAGCCAGCGACGTAGTCAACTATAAACGATTGTCGCACGGGGAGCAGCATTACGCCGTGTGTGGAGGGGTCAACCAAGTCCAACTGAGGCTGGCGGGGGGCATCGAGGATGTGAGGCTGAACGCTCAGGTAATCCAGGCCATGCCTCTATCGGATCAGCCTGCTGGTGGTGTTGAGATTCGCTGGCGATCTGTAACCGATGGGTCAGTTTCAGAGGAGAAGTTTGACAGGGTCATTCTCGCAGTGTCCCCCGATGTTGCCAGCAGAATTTTCAGACCCTTGGCTTCGAGGCTCAGCGTAATTCCAACTATCCAGGTCGAGAGCTCAGTCCTGTCAGCCACCACAGGAAAAGGGACAGCACGACACTCAGTAATCGAGACAGACGAGCCGACGTCGAACCAGTGCATGCACCACGGCAAGAGCATCTCCAGTGCACAAGTGATTGCCCTCAGATCGAGATTCTCGGAGAAGGGATCGGAGTCGGAGGCTCTTCACACCATGCCCAGCGGTGTCGTAGTGAGCACATGTCCTCTTGACGGAGACTTGGGTCTGAATAACAGGGTGCTGCACTCGGCCAAGTTCACGAGGACCATCCGCAGCACAGAGAGCCAGGCCCTGATCAACAGCATCATGAATCGACCAAGTACGAGCCATAAAGCGGACGATGAGGGCCAGCCCGAGCAGTGGACGAATGGACAAGATAATGTTTGGCTGGTGGGAGCATGGTGCTGGGACGGAATGGTGTTGCTGGAGGGTTGTATTGTCTCGGCGATGAGAGTGGCGGGAGACTTTGGGGTTAACATTCCTTGGCAAGCCCCCGACGAGCACAAGTCCAGGTAGATATCAACGCCCGATAACTGACGATAGTAATGAACAGGGGACGGAGACGGGGAATGGGTGTAAGAGCTAGGTACATAATGATGATGAATGCACTTTCCAACTCGGACCTCAGCTTGGACCTACAACCAGCCAGTCAGCCTTTAGTAGAGGCACTCACTATTGCTGTAGTTACGTCACTGCCGGAGCTGACATTGTGCCGTGCACCCAATAATGCCACTGTCACACATAAGATAATTCGAACAATCGTATTGAATCATGTATTTCGTTCTACTACCATCATGCCGTACGAGTAGACTCGCAGCACTGCATGAGAATCCACGGTGTATTTGCCCAAAGAGGCCTTAATCGACCACACCGGTATTATGCGCCTAACGGGGCGCCGAGCCTAAACCGCCAGGGTCCCGCGGGCACTGATGACGACACTGGCCCTCTTTGGTTGCATCACGGGATGTGGTATCACACGGGAAGTAAAATCTGATAATATTTATTACTCTCCCCCGCAACGTCCAACTGCCATGGCGCCGCTCTCCTCGGGCGGGCAGATCGCCCTCGCCTTCGTGGGCGGCTTCCTCGCCGCCCTTCTCGTCATGGGAGTCGTCGCCTTCTCGTTCCTCAGGTCCAGCGACGCCTATGGCCTCGGCCACTGGAAGCTCAACGCCAAGATGCCGCTGTCGACCATGTGGATGAACCTGGGATATTGGTAAGCGGTGAATCTTTTGTTTGTTCTAATACACCATCAAGTTTGTTGAATATTGTTGAGTCTGGTTACGTATATGTGTAACTTTCATGTAACCCCACGATATACCATCTATCCCGCATACAACCCCAACCAAGAAACTAACTATTCTTTTTAGGACGAACGCAAAGGGTGAGCCAATCCACGACTTCGAGGAGGCCTGCTCAACCCTCCTCAGGAACATCCTCGACAGGGCCGGCCTCCTCAACCAGCCGGGGAATCTCAAGCAGCCCCAGCAGCAGCGCTCCTCCCCATCGCCCCGGTCCCTCGCGGTCCTCGACCTGGGCTTCGGCTGCGGCGACCAGACCTTTGAGCTGGTCCGCCTCACCCGCCCCGATGCCGGGTGGGACGCCTTCCGCTACGTCGGGCTCACCCTCAGCCGCGTGCAGATCCAGGCGGCCCGGCGGTGCGTCGCGCGGGAGCTGCTCGCCGAGGACGCGCCGGACGCGGACTCGTTCCAGCTCTTCTGCGCGGACGCGGCGAGGCCGGGGACGTGGGATGCGCAGACTAAAAAAGCGGTAGAGTCGCTGGCCGATGAGAGGTACGCCGAGCGGTGGCTGCTAGCGCTGGACTGCCTGTACCATTTCAAGCCGTCGCGGCGGCCCGTGTTCGAGTACGCGGCCCGGAGGTTGAAGGCCAACTCAATGGCATTTGACCTGGTATTGAATGAGAATGCCTCCTTTGGGGATAAGCTGAGGATGAGGGCCGTAGGGGTGATGATGGGGTGCCCGATCGACACGTTCCTGACTGAGAAGGAGTATCTCGACCAACTGGTCGAGTGCGGCTACGACAGGGAGAGCAGCACCATCACCGATATATCCGAGCACGTCTTTTCTGGGGTTTCGGGATTCATTGATAGCCAGGAGCGCGCCCTGAGCCAGTACTCGGTTACTCTAGGCGGGTACAAGCTGGCCGGGCGGCTGTTTGAATGGTTCGGCAGATCCAAGGTGGTCAAGGCGGTGATAGTCGTTGCTAGGACTAGGGAAGATGCGGACCTTTTGTCGAGCTGAGGTTGGGGAGTATACAAACTTCTTGGCGCCTTTACGCATCTAGATGAGAAAGAAAAAAAAAGAGATCAAGCAAAATTATGGTCAAATCCAGTTTACGAATGCTAAAAGGCGGCGAACGTGTTATGAATTTCCAACTTTCGTACCTCTTGGCTTACCCAAAATTTAAGTTATCATAGTCGTTGCTCTAGTTCGGGTCTCTTGCACAACTCTTTGCGATAGTCTAATATGCCAATGGGAATTTGAAGAGTAGCCGCATATTCACCCAATAACGTATTGAGACTCTCCGCTAACATCAAGCACCTTCATGGAGAAGACTCTAGATTATCCATCGCTATAAACCGCCTACGAATAGGGTAAGAAGGCCCTAAGAGAAACATGTGTGATGCCTAATGATTATACTTGGGCTGAATTCATGTACAGCTGAAACGACTAAATCGACTCATAGAATGATAGTGATTGGGAAACAGATCAAGAAGTGCTTCATGCTCAATTCAATTCAATATATTGGTTTCTGTATTTACTAATTACTTTATGGACAACTGAACATTAGAAAGCATATCTTTCCAGCATCTAGTCATCGGCAGCACCTCTCCCATATATTTGGTTTAGGTTACCAAGGCTTCCTTGGAACATCTCTATTCCTCAACGTTCTTCTCGTTGGGCAGAGAAGCCACGGGCTGGTCACGGTCCAGATCGTACATCTTCTCTTCGTCGGCATCATAGTGATGGAAAAGAACCCAGAAAACGCATCCAGTGCAGAAGGCAAAGACGGCAACACCGGTGTACATCCACAGGTATTTGGGGTCCATTGCGACGGAGACAAGGGCTTCTGAAAGAGCAGATCCAAAAGCATTGGTGAACAGATACAGAGACTGAACGAAAGACTTCATGCTGGGAGGAGCCTTGGTGTAGGCGTACTCGAGACCAGTGACAGAGATGAAGATTTCAGAGAGGCCGATGAAAACGTACGCAGGAGTCTGAACAGCGATATGAACGTGGTTTGGCAGCTTGGAATTTCCATCCATGCCCTCGGGGCAAGCGCCGGGGCTTTCAAAGCATGGGCCTGCCTTGTAAATGAGGTGCTGGACAATGGCAGCGTAAGCCAGACATAAAGATGCCAGCCAGAATCCAATGGTGATACGCATGATGGGGCGGAGCTCGATTCCCATACGTCTGAGGATGGGGTAGACGACGCGGTCCAGGATGGGTGTGAAGATCAGGATAGACACGGGGTCGAAGTTCTGCATGAAATCGTTGGGCATTCCGTGGCCCTCCATCTGGCCGGCTTGGGTGACGAAGTTGGTCGAAAACTGGCCGTAGCAGACCCAGAAGATGGGGTCTATAACAGATGTTAGCCGACAAACAAATAATCAAACTAAAAGGACAAAGTTGAAATGAGACTTACAAAAGACAAAGACCTTGCAAGCGCGAAGAGCACGCTTCAGCTCCTCAACGAAGTGGTCGTTCCAGGGAACGACCTTGGTCTTTCCGTTGGCCTCACGCCAAGACGGCTTGGCCGCATCCATGTTTCTGGCAACAATCATCATACCAAGAGCCTTGAAAGCGTCGGTAATAACAGATCCCTGAGGGGGACGGTCGATGTAGTACTTGCGGCACGAAATCAAGACGGCGATACCAATGTTGAACATGACGAAACACATCAAGAAAGCAGTCCAGAAACCCTTGTACTTCTCCATGAATGGTGTTGCCATCAAAGAGAGAGCTCCCAGGTTGATACACCAGTAGAAGACCATGTAAATGCGCTGGTAAGTAACGGCAGGGTCAATAATGACACGCTCACCAGATTTCTCGGTCTTGACGGCCATGACACGGCGCTGGTACTGATCAGCGATCAGAGGAGCAATGTTTGACTTGATACCTCCTGTTCCAAGTCCAATTACAATGATGGCAACGATGTAGCCGGCCTTTCCAGCTCCGTGAGCCATGGAAGTAGGGAGAGCGGTTGTCCACAGAATGATCAGGCCGACCCAGTAGAAACAACAGAAGAGCAGAATAGTCTTGTACTTTCCGAGGTACTGATCAGCAATGATGGCACCGATAATAGGTGTCACATAGCAGAACCACTGGAAGAAAAGGTTGAGACCGGTAGCAGCCTGGTTACCCATTCCCAAGCCCTTGGGTCCATCGGCGCCGTCAACATCGTAGCTGATATAGTTCTGGAAGATACCCTGGGCACCGTAGTAGGCGAAACGCTCAGTGAGTTCGACAATAGCAACGAGGTAGGCGGCGGCGGGCAGGTTTTCTCCGATACGGCGCAAAGTGTTCTTCTCGTACTCGGTGGGCTCCTCGCCATCAGGGGTAGGACCACTCTCGTCGGCCGGCGACTCTACGCTGTGCTTGGCCTCGCCGATCTTTTCTGAGACAGCCTGGTTGGATTCGATGTATCCTCCAGCCAAGTCTCTTGTCTCCTTCTTGTCGGGAATGCGCTCGTTGAGCTGCTCATGGAGCCTGTTGTTGAATAGTATTGTCAGTCACTGAATCATAACTAGCACACGGCAAGATGCATTCTGCAATCTCGAAAGATGAATAGACCAGGGCTTGGTGTCCCAGGTCCGGCGATCAGATCGAGATTGTGGAGGCCCATGGCCTGGGTGCCTTGTAGGTGCAGTTGGTTTATACGCACTCAGCAGCGGTATCCTCATGATTGGTCGCCATCTTGGCCAACTACGCACGAGTGGCAGAAGTGATCCGGTTCCTTTCAAAACTCTGACAGAGTTGTGTGGTGTCCAATTCAGTACCGTGCCTGCCTAATATATAAGAGAGGCAACTCGGGGAAGAGAGGAAGGAGGAAGGAGGTCGGGCAGGAGGCAGGAGCAAACATGGCAAGTGCGACTGCGAAACATGGCCTCATATATTCTCCCACCAGCAACCTCCCTCGCCCCCCATCCTCCTCCTCCTCCGCGCCAGCTTCCACTCCCTGTCCGTCTTGTGCATACGAATCAGGCCGAGGACACCCGGGGCAAGAGCGCGCGCGAGCGAATTCCTGGTCCCTCCTCGAGATAAGCTGCGAAATGCAGTGGCCACCACGCGACTCGGAGCTCGCCGCTATACCTCTGGGTTGCCACCCACATGATAGCTCCAGATGTTTGGCAAATACACGTTGGGACCCAACCCGGGGCAACGACAGGGTTTCGACAAGCTGGATACCCCGAAATGGCCCTCATTCAGAAGCTAGACACACGATCAACGAGAAATCAACGATGCAAAAGGTCCCTCCACACACCACTTCGATGGGGCGACTCTCTCATGGAGGTAGCAGTTGGTCTGATCCATCCCCGGGGACCTTTTGAAGCTTCGAGTTGAATACGGACCGAAAGCAGTGAGAGGAAGTCGGAGTTTGCGTGCCGAGAAGCCAATCACGGGCCCAGCAGCCCTCAACGATCGGGAGTGTGTGGGCCATTCCGCATTCGGGAAATCTTTTTTCGACCCGTCACCCATTCCCGGCCAGGGACCCTGTCGTGTTCCTTCTAGAAGAACAGCACGAGAGCTCGAGAGGACGGTCCTTCCCGTACGTCATCAGGAAGTGCCGTACGCCGAGACTTTTAGTCAGTACGATCTCGGCTCGCTATGCATACGGCCTGGCATAATATGTGCCCGCGGAGAATTTCAATCGCTGTTGGTGCTCTGGATAGCTTCGCCCTGTGCCATGAGCCTCCCCCATCTTACCAGCTCCCCCAGGTCTCGCTCCCCTCGCCAAACAAAGTCTAGTCTTACATGAGCCTGTTCTCTCCCCTTGCAGAATTTAGGTAACGGAAATGAAACAATTCGCGCCTGTAGTCGCGATTCATGGAGTGACAGCCATGATACGTGTGATCCTTTGCTGCATGCGGCCCCACATGTGGTGTCACAACCAGAGCCGAGTATCCGGAGGCGACGATGCTGGAATAACTATAACGAAATCAGGTCCAGTCACGGTCGGGTGAGCTGTGTCCTGCATCAGAACTTTAGATAGGCAGTGGTCTACCCATTGGCCGAACGCCCTCCACATTATGCCACATCATATGACATCCTGGACTCTCCAACCGTCTGGAGATTTGGGTGGCCATTTAGACGAACTGGGTTGGTCAGCGCAAGCGATGCAGAGGATGGCTCGCCCCCAGATGAGACGCAGCTGATCAGTGCATTGCCTCCCAGATTCAGAAAAAGATTTTCTCTACTGCAATAATACCCTCGGGTCCACGCCGCTGTGGATGTGGGAGATGTCGGATCCGGCAGCCCATAAGTTTCTCCAGTAGACAAGGTCCCTGCTCACTTCATAAGTTCATGGACATCTGACCCAGATATCCAGTAAGCTTGTAATAATATCAGATGAAAATCTTTCATCAACTTTTGCCGACGCCTCTATCTCTCTCCAATAGATTTGCCCTGCCACGTCTGCCAGCGCTGCTCTACTGGCTCATCATCACCACAACACCATGTACCCATTACAACATGAAGACACTAATTGCAACATCAGAAAACTAACATCTCCCAACCACGTAGTCCCACCCAAAAGTGGTAATATTCGGTGATAAGAACTTATTAAAGAATATTCTTCTCCGCCAAGATCCAGTTAGCCGCATTATCCATGTGGGGAGTTCTCGAGAAGCAGCGATCTTAGTTTGGTTTCGCTCTTCCTCAGCACTTACTCGAGACAGCACCCTTCTCGCGGCCGTCTTGGCATATCAACCGCGCGACCTTCCCTTTCCTGGTGCCCTTCCCCGAGAGTGCTGAATAATTGCCCTTGCGGCTCTTTCGCGGAGCCTCGGGGCGGTGGTGGTCAGGCCACATCCCGCAAGCCGCAGGGAGAGTTGGTGGCCGCAGCCGTCGGGGGGCGCGGGAGGCCGCTAAGCCAAGTCATGTCGTCGCCATCGCCACTTCTTTCATCTCTTTTTTTTTCCCTTAGGCTGTCTACACGAATGGAAACATGACTCCAAATCACCGACGGCTAAGAGAGCCTCGGCTATTGAATCAAACCGCACACCATCTCGAAACGATGTCGGCAGCACGTAGGCGCAGCATCCTAGAAAGGTGTCTATCTCGCCACGTCGTCAGATTTCATACAAGCGAATGGTTCATTACCCAGAGTGTCAATGTACCAGTTATACAACTCGACGTATACACAGGGAACAAGTCAAACTACTCCCAACAATCCCCACGTTCACATCGACAACACATTCATCGGTTCACGCTTCGTAGGGACAAGTCCACACAACATTAAAGATGACACATTACTCTCCGTTTGCTTCGACGACACTGTCAAAGCATGCTATATGTACAATAGTGTAAGTTGTAGAAGATGTAGATCCCAATCCCTTCTCCTTCTATGCGTAACGTACCACGTCGTTCTCCCATTGCACCCCTCTCTCCTGAAGCAAGAACACAACACCAGGCTGATAAGGCTGCTACCAAGGGGGATGGTGATAGGTAGGTGATGGCGTGGCTAAGTCGTAGTATCAATATGGCCGATGAGGTTTTCCTTTCAAATTCCATCTACTCCGTTTCGCATCGCGCATTGTCGCCATGACATAACAACAAAACATAAATACTGTCACAAATCGTCCCTCTTACAGATAGATGTCAGACGTCGACAGACATAAAACTTCTGTCTCCCTCGTCAAATGTGAACAAATCGGACCGTCGTGAGTACTACTCCTCCGGTTCCACTTCGTGCACTTCGGCCAAGGTTTCCCGCGTGTCATAGCCATCGTCGCCATTAGAATACTCGAGCTTCTCCTGCTGGGCAATGGCCTGCGCCGAGACAATCTCAGCCAGTCTCTTGAGACGGGGAGTTTGAAGCCCTAGAAAGAAGAGGTTAGTTCGCTTTCCAATGGCCAAGACAAGGTTTTCATGGGTGACAAAACTTACAGGAAGGTGTGTAGGTCTCGAGGGCCGTAATAGATCGTGGTTCAGCAATCTCATACGGCCCACTGTCCTCCATGTCGACAGCCTGTAGCAGCAACACATCACTCTTTTCAGTGACACGCGATGCAACCGCCTTCATGATCTCTCCGTTGATAGGCTGCTCGTAGTCGGCAACAAGGTACTGGTTCAGCAGCTTCTGGATCTGACTGGGTGAGAGCCTGTAAAATCAAATATTAGCCCAGTTCACGGTCGTTTCGTGTTGGAATATAAAACTCACATCCAGCAAATATCCTGAATAATCTCGATATCGTTCAGTGTTGCCTTCTTGAGCTGGAGCAGCTTCGTCGCTTGCTAGAAAAACGGGTGTATTAGTAATCGCTTATTCCATGCATTTGAGAAGTCAACTTACCATTAGATGCTCCAACTGGAGAGTGCCCTCGGGCATATCATGGCTCTTGCACCACTCCTCGATACGAGTAATGTTGTAGTTGATCTGCAGACCTCGCTTCCATGAGAGGAAGTTTCTGCGCATCAACAGATCGTTGAATGCTGTGACACCCACAAGACGCAGAAGCTCAGTCACAGTCTGCGTGATGATCGAGTCTTCGAGGTAATAGGCCTTCATGGCGCGGAACACATTGTTCAACAGGCTCAGCAGGTTGTCCATGCTATAGGCAGGCTGCGAGTTGGACTGGAGGAGCTTGCCGAGGAAACGGCTGCTCTCGTTGGTGATGAATCCAGGAAGAGACTGCGACTCGATAATGGCAGGGATGATCATCTTGTGCAGCTTCTTCTTGAGAACCTTCATCCAGGTATGATAGATGTTGAACTCCAGACTCTCCAAGTCGTGCTTGACAATCTCAAGGAGACGGTCATACTCGTAGTTGTCCGTCTTCTGGGTCTCATACCAATCCTCTGCGAGGAACACGAATGAAAGCATCTCGTGCACGTTGGACAGCCAGAAGGCGCCAGGGTTAATAGCCTCCTCTCCATCATGCTGCATAACTTCCTGCTGGATAGACTGCATGACATTGGCGAGGAATCGCTCTGATTCCTTGACGAAGCCATTGTTCCACATCTCCGAGGTGACCAAGTTGATCAGGTATGAAGGGAACAGGACTTCCTTGTCCGAAGGAGGAGGCGTGGTGTTGGGGGAGGGAATCTTCAGGTTGCGGATAAGCCCCATGGTCAATTCCTCATTCAGACCATCCTCGTCAGCGAGAAGAGTCTCCAACTCTGCCTCAATGTTGTCAACGCCAGGGATAAAGGTGGTTCCAGACAGGTTTTGACGGTGGGCTGTGCCAGTGACCGCCATGGAGACAGGGCGGGGGTTGTAGGCACCACTGAAGCGGTCGACCTCGCGAGGCTCGGCTCCGGCACTGCGGCGCTTGGGCTTCTTGGAGGAAACGAGGTTAATCAAACCGCTGGGGATAGGCGCGGAAGCATTTCCATTGGCCAGTTCGCCGTTGAGAGGAGCATTTCGCTTAGCCACTTCCAGGGCATCTCGGAGAGCCTCGAGTTCCTGTCTGAGGCTGGAGCTGTCCTTCTCATGCTCAGCGCTCAGTCGCTTGGCCTCCTCTAGTTCACTGCTGGACTGGCGAAGAGATTCGCGCAGCTCGCGCTCTTCCTCCTGCATTCTCTTGATGTTGGCAGTGGACTCGTCGAATGCCACTTGGAGCTTCTTCATCTCATCCTCCATAGCTTGTAGACGTGCGACAGCGATACCAGCCTGGTTGGCCTCGGTCTGAAGCTCCTTCGTCCTGGCCTCGAGTGCGTTGTGTCGGCTCTTCCACGACTTGATTTGGCCCTCGTAACTCTCGACTTGAGATGTCAGATCCTTGTTCTTCTGCTTCATCGATCCCAGTGCTTGCGTAAGCTCAACGACCTTGTTCTCAAGCTTGTATGAAATCTGCTTGAGATCACGAGCCTCCTCGCGCATGTGCTTGTACTCCTTGCGAGCTGACCTTCCACGCCAAAGGCTCTGAATAAGGACAACCTTCCTGCGGTACTGTCTCCACGACTTGAGAGACTGCCGTGACCTCCACGCTCTCTGGATGGTGAGAGCAGCATTGCCAACTCTCTCCTCCATCAGGTTCTTTCGGCGCAGGTAACCCTTGGCAGCAGACTCGAACAGGATCATGTCCTTCCTAATGGCCAAGAACGCCTTGCGCTGCTTAGATCCACGCCAGACACGCTGGATGGTTGTCGCAGCCCGTACAGTGCGGAGCTCATTGGCCAGTCTCCTGGCAATGAAGGCTCTGGCGGCGGACTGGGTAAGGACAATAGCCTCCCGAGCCTCGAGATACTGGCGGCGGTAGTACTTGGCCTTGAGATTCTTCTGGATCATAATAGCACATTCGTTCAAACGGTTGGTACGGAGATTTTCCAAGAAGGCAAGCATACCAGCTCGGAAGAAGATCTTGGTGAGACCGAGCTGGTACTTATCCATACCCTTCTCGGAGCTTGTACCAAGAGCCTTGCTCAGAATGACATCGGCCATCTGGCGAATCTCAGACGTCCAACCGCTCGAGTGAACAAGCATGTAGTATCGAAGAGCAAACTCTTCATAAGTCCAACGAGTGGGGTAGCCAGCACAGCTAATGCGAACTGTCTCAAGGACACCGCAAGCACGCAGCTGGCTCAGAACCATGGGTCCCTCGAACTTCCAGGCCTCCTTTGCCTCGTTGGGCTTGATACATCGAATATAGTGGACATCTGTGCCATTGATGGTGCTCATCAGCTCAATCAGGGAAGAACGGAAGATGCCACCGAGAGTCGGCTTTCTGTTGACAGCCACACCAATCTTCCTACCAGCGGCGGGCTTGACGGCAGAAGATGCCGAAGCAACATCCTTCTCTCTAACAGCAGCAGCAGCATCGAGAACGGACTTGAGGAACTCGTTCGAGGTCGCGCGCAGCACGTTCATATGCTCATCGGGCACAGTATCACGGTTCTTCTCGATGAAACCCTCAGATTCGTAGGTGACATCAACAGCGTAATGGCAGACGGTGAAAGCGCTCTTGCCGAATCGAGGCTTCTTGAAGAACTTATTCTTGTTATCGCTGCCAAAGTTCTGGTGCAACTTCATGGCAAATTGTTCATCAGATCCCATGGGAAGACGAGATTCTTCGTCCAGCAGGGACAACACACCCAACCTGCCCTCAATAAGGTCGATACATGGCTGATTGTCGGAGAAATCAATGAAAGTCCAGTCAATTTGTTCCCTGAGGTACTCCTCCTGCTCGAGTTTGAACACGTGCTGGTTGAATTCCTGCTGCAGCTTCTCGTTGGCATAGTTGATACAAAACTGTTCAAACGAGTTCTTGGCGAAATGTTCGAAACCGTAAATATCGAGGACACCAATGAAAGACTTGACGCGAGCCAAAACCTCGTCAGTTGCCAAACTTCGGTTGATGATCTCGACAAGCCAGTCGAACAAGCTCGAGTAGATGAACTTTGCCACGGAGTCTCGAACAACGAGGGCCTGTGCCTGGGTAAGGTTGGAGGTGATCTTCTCACCACGAGTAATGAGCTGCTTCTTAACAATCCACTTGGCGAAGTTGGTGGCATCGACACCCAAAATCTTGGAAGCCAATTGCAGAGAAGGCTCGTCGGGGGGCAGGACACTGTCATTTCGGGAAGCAGTGATCTTAACATTGCCCAAGTGCAGCAGACCGGCCAAGAGCTTGAAGATCTCGTCCTGCTCGGCAGCGTGAACACCAACAGTTGTGAGAGACTCCTTAGTCGCCTTGAATTCAGCCTCATCGTCCACACCATCGATTATTGGGGCCTGTCCCTGGTTGAGGTACTCGAACTGCTCGACGGGGAGGATGTTGAGCTCTTCCCGCTGCTGGGTTGATGCGCCAGCAACCAGTTGGTAGAAAATGTGGTAATTTCGCTCCTTCAAGGGCTGGAAAACGAGACGAGAACGCTCCAGAAGATAGGTGCGAATTTTGGCACCAATAATGTTGGTCTTTTCGTCAAACATAATCTCAATGTACTTTCCGAATCGCGAGGAGTTATCATTTCTTGTCGTTTTCGCGTTACCGAAGGCCTCCATGATAGGGTTAGTGGCCAAGATCTGCTCTTCAGTCTCACTCATGGAATCGGCGCCGCGCTTCGTGCGTCCGCTCGGGTTGTCGGGAGACTCTCTGGTCGCAAAGTAGCGCATAATATACTTGGCGCTGACAGTCTTTCCGGCACCTGACTCTCCCGATACAACGACCGTCTGGTTCTTGTTGTCTCGAAGCATGTCCCTGTAGTAAGCAGGTCAGTATATCAGCACCGTTACAAAGGCGCAAGGGCCAACCGACATGAACGCCTCTTCGGCGATAGCGAAGAGATGAGGGGCCTGGGTGGCGCGCTGCTTGCCCGCGTAGACTTGTACCATGCCTGGGACATATAGAGTGTCGACTCGAGCAAAGGGATTCGTAGCAATCAGCACGATACCACTGTAGGTATAGATTTCCTTCTGCAGATATCGCAACCGAATGGCTTGCAGCACTATCAACGGGAACACATCCGTCAGCATCAGCCGCACTCTACACGGTGCACCACGGCTATCGATTTGTTCTGTTTTGACATACCAGCAGGCTCGTTGAGATGGGAGAGGTTGGTAAGATCATCGCTGGCTTCGAGCATGGTAGGGTTCATGAGCGGCGGCAGAGCAGCATCCTTTCCGGACAGGAGGCCCTCCTCGGAGACGGTAATCGTTTTCTCCTATTCGCACATAGTCAGCACCCATACGATCATTGTATATGCCGCAGGAACCAGAGCCCATACCTCGCCATTCTCGAGCTTGAAGACCAGCTTGGCCTTACCGCCCTCCACTGTCTTGCTGACAAGCTCGGAGGCTACCCATCCTTCGGCAGCATCAGGCTGCCATGCTCTCGTGCCGACATCATAAGACGATGCCATTGGGGCGCTGCCCAACAAGGCGGTGCTAGGCGAAGGACAACGGGGGGTTGGAAACGGAGGATGTTAGGGTGAGGTCGGTTGGCCGATGGGAGACATTCATGAGCTGGCCCTTCTACACGTAAAGAGATACCAGCCTAGCTGCCCCAGAATGCTAAGGAAAAGGAGACCAACGGCGTGGGCCGCAAACACGAGTCGCCGGAGGGGAAAAAAGGAAACAGTAAAATGACAGAAAAACGGGCTTTCGTCGCGATGGCCTCGTGAGCCGTGAGTGCAAAAAGATAGAGCAGAGGCAGAGAACTTTTTGGCCCTTTTGCCCAGTCAGAATACCACCTACGACGCTAATAATGGGAAGAAGGACGGAGGAGACAAGGGGGTTGAGTTTAGCCCAGCGCAATTGAGGATCCACGCCACGTTTCTTGCTCCTTGATCTGCTGGCTGGCACGCGGCGGGCATTAATCAGAACACAGTCAGACTCATGCCAGTGGTGGCGGGTGAACCGTTCTTTTTGTCTGCTAAACCGAAACAGCCAGAGGTACTGCAGTACCTGCCCACGCCCCTGTCTCTCAGCTGGGACCTCTCTATTCCGCCCCTGAGAGCGACCCCGATGCTTGGATGGGGGCCGTCCACGGGTGGTGGCAGGCTCTGGCGCACCCTCCTCCCACTGGAGATCAGTGCAGCCAGTGACCGCCATTTGCGCTCTCCAACATTGAACCACTGGACATTTCCACATTGCCATCTCACCCGCCACCCTACATGTACCTGGTAAGGCTACAGGAAGTACCTCTCCTATGTGACCTTGGAAGAGCTACCCCTTTCGGTATAACACATCCATAGTTCGCTGTCCCCAATGGACCCTGATATCGAACCTGAAGGAACATATGCACCCGGAGAGAAGGCTGGGGGCTGTATTCGTCGCCCAGCGCAACCCGTCGCATACAAGTGCCCTCTGCTCGTTTCTTTTTCCCCTCGCCTCGCCTCGCCTCCCCTTCCCTTGCCTTCCCTTGCTTTCCTCGTCTCTAATGTCCTCGTTGGTGCAGTGAATCCCAGCCCATCTCAGGGGCCGAAGGTTCGTCGCCACAAGCCAATCACAGCCGCCAGGGCCCCTCCAGCCCGGCCAGCTCCAGCGCTGTTATGGGGGATGACATTGGAGGACAAGGTATCCTCGACTCGGTGCTTCAGATTGCGTGCTATGCAATTTCACCCACACCAGGGTCCCAGATTTTCGGTCGTCCGCCCATCTCCTTCTATATAGCCCAGCAGCATCTATTAATATAATGCGTAGAGACGCTCTGTCCCGAGCTTTAGTCAATGGGCATAAGCTTAAAGCAGGTTGTGAGCCAGCGCTGGCATACTATGTACACGCACCTGATGCGTTTGTCCAGCCATTCACCACCAAGCACGCGTCGCGTACCCATACGGTCTCACATGTTCTGGTCAGGACCAATCTCTGCTTCGCAGCTGCCGTGTGATGTCACAGCCAGACAAGGTGCGTCAAGCCATCGAGATGTACACATCCCGCCTCCCTTGGCCCCAACGGCGGCGCTGGTCAAGCTACGTTAGTTCTGGCTCGGTGTTCCATTCGGAACTTGGCAGTGACGGGAGCCCACCCCGGTTGAGCATCAGCCACAGTTGGTACCTCCCGCCACCCCCTTGCCCGACCTCGCAATCCTGTTCGGAATTGGGCTGGCAGGTTTCTTCTTATTGCAGGACCATTTCACCAGAGAGGCAGCCCCTGTTCCAAAATGGAAGTATTCTTAAGGTCTTCCAAGGATTATGGCAAAATAGCAATTGGCCGATATAAATATAATTCCGTCCAAATAAATTCAACACGCTTAGTTCTTGTTTAGTATGTGATGTACATATATGTGTACGCCCAGGCCCTCCAGGATGACTGGCCCTCGCTGTTGACGTTGAGTTCGTCTAATTCTTTTCCTCCCGATCCATAAAGTTGAATAATGGACTAGACTGCCCTTTTCAGGGCTTCCTCCTTTTATCGATGTATGCCCTTGCATCCAGGTTTACCCATTGATAATAAAAACAAATAAAAAGCCGATATGCTATACTTAGTAGAGCACACGGGTCAAGACGCGGGCTGCATGAACGACAGTCAGCAATGCCGCTGGCAATAGAAATGGAGGGTAGAGGGGAGGAGGCTTACAGCTCAGGAGTTCCAGACGTTCCCAAAGATCTTTAATCTCGCCAAACTTGACGTTGCTGACATCTGCCATCAGGTAGGCAATGTCGCCCTTGCTGTCACTGATCTGCTTGTCGACGTTGTGGTCGCCTAGAATTTCGTTGACCTTGCGCAGCACACCAGGAACGTTGTTGTGAATAAAGATGACCTGCAAACGAGTGTCAGATGAGGGGTACAGGATTTCTGTATTAGTGGTAAGCCACTTACGCGAGCCTTGTTGTCTTCCTCCAACTTGATGGAACGGAGCTGAACTTCAGGCAGGTTCACACTGCCCAGAGTGATACCCTGGTTGATATATCGGACAAGAGCTTCGCTCACTTCAGACAGAAAATTCCATGTTAGTGACTTGAACTTCACGGCAGTCTTTTTCATGGCAGGGCGATCATACCTTCGATACCAATAGCCCTCTGGGCTTCTTCAGTGCTTCCACCAATGTGGGGGGTCAGAATAAGGTTCTTCAGGCTTCGAAGGTCCTCACCCCAAACATTGAGGTCGTTGTTGAAGTAGTCTCCGTTGGCGGCAGGCTCCTGGGGGTAGACATCAAGAGCAGCACCCGCAACGTGACCGGAGTTCATAGCCTTGACGAGAGCAGGAATATCGACGACACTTCCACGGCTAGCATTAATGAGGTAGGAGCCGGACTTCATGCGCTCGAACTGGGGTGTAGAGATAAGGTTTCTCGTCTCTGGCAGGTCAGGAACGTGCAGGGTGACGAAGTCGGCTTCCTCCAGAAGGGCCTCCAGAGTCGGGACCTGTCGAGAAGTGCCCAGAGCCATGAGGGTGACGACATCGTAGTAGATCACGTTCATGCCCATTGACTCGGCCAGGACGGAGAGCTGGGAGCCAATGTGGCCGTAGCCGACAATGCCGAGGGTCTTGCCACGGATTTCCCAGCACTTGGCGCTGACCTTGTTCCAGGTGCCGCGGTGCATCTCGTTGGAGCGGTCGCCGAGCTGACGGGCGAGGCAGATGATCTCGCCAATGACCAGCTCGGCCACACTGCGCGAGTTGGCGAAGGGTGAGTTGAAGACGGCAATACCCTGGCGGGCGGCATAGTCGAGGTCGACCTGGTTGGTGCCGATGCAGAAGCATCCGATGACGAGCAGGCTCTTGGCCTCGCGTAACACCTTCTCGGTCAACTTGGTCTTGGAGCGGATGCCAATGACCTGGACATCGCGGATCTTCTCGATGAGCTGGTCCTCGGGCAGTGAGGTCTTGAGCGCCTCAACCTGGTAGCCCTGCTCTCGGAGAATGTCCTGGCCGGCCTTGTTGACGTTTTCTAGGAGCAGGATCTTGACATCCTGCGTGTTGAAGGGCTTCAGGGGCCTCTCGCCTGGTGCAATGCGTTGGGGTAGCTTGGCACCCCAGCTGGAGGCGAAGGACTGGGTAGCAAGCTGGGGGGTAACTGGTGACGTGGAAAGGTTCTGGAAGCTGTGTGAGACCTCCCTCGGCGCCCCAGGCTTGATCTTGATATCTTGTGCTGAAGCCATTTTGGAAAAATCTATGAATAGTAATGGGGGTGATGCGTTTGGTGACGCAGAGTGTACAAGCAGAGTTGCAGCTCGATACGGAACCTAATTATGACGTGCGGGGTGGGATGATGAAGTAGCACCACTGGCTGGGAAGAATCTTGTGGCTCGTCTTGGGTGTGGTTGAGAATGCGTATTCAAAATGTCTGATGATTGGAGCTACGAGGCGTGAAAATGAGGGAATATACGTCGTCATATATAAAAAATCCCAATCACAATTACTCTACCGTAATGGCTTTTTTAAACCTCCAGTCGCCCAAGCCAAGTGCCGGCGTGATGGTGCGATTCGGATGGCTAGGGCCTTGTGCCAATCACGACACGCAGCCGTGAATGGGCCAGCAGCATTAAACTTGCGTGCAGCAGGCACTAGCTGCTGCCAGACGGAGCAACCGCATTCTGTCTGCGGGAACTGAGTCACCGGTCGGCCATGAAAACTTTTCTCAGAGCCGTCCCTCGCTGGTGTCAACTGGCGCGTAGCCTTGACAGTGCCCCGCATCATCACCTGGATCGGGGCGGTTATCGGATCGAGGGGCAGCATTGATTGCTTCCTTAGCAGATGCTAGAAGGCGCGTTGTCAGCAGCCAGTGTCTTGTTGGTGGGAATTTCAGGGTTCAGCGCTGTAACAGAGCAGCCTAGAGCCGCCGTCGGCTGGCATTGGGGCTCGACAGGCCCATATTACAAGCCGCATATTGGATTGAAGCTTGGTCGGACCCAATCATGGCTCGCCGTGCCCCTCGCCTCACACACAACTCGCCCTGTGGATATTTCTCCAAGACAGCTCAAGATGGGTCAACAACACATGATTTTTGCTCTCCAACGACTCCGAGCATGTCAATTTGGTAGTGATCGGAGGGAAATAGAGCAATCTTAGAGCCCATTGGTAGGTGATCCTCCCAGCAATACCCAGCCGTGTCACTTGCTGGACAGTAACAGAACCGCGTTCTCAAATTACACCACTCCGAGAATCCGCACCATAGACCTTTCCTGATCCAGAAGTACCGCTCCTGTTTGCAGGGCAAGCTGCAAGCTCCCCTCGCTCCATCAGGCGGCCGGAGTCCACGGGCCATTGAGAGCGGAGTTGCTCCGTGTGTGACTCTCGTTCCTATTCTTGAATCAGTCGAGTCGAGCAAGCCAACGGCCGAATCCGGCGAGGTTCCCGGTCGCCAGAACATGAGCAAGCAGTTAACCGTGCAAACATGTTGTCAAGCCGACAAACCGTTTTCTATTTCTTTTTTTAGAGCATGGCTACAATGCTGTGCTGAGGATCCCAATCCACCAAGCAAACGAGCTGGCAGACGACCGAGAAACTCGAACACAAAAAGAAATATGAATAAAATTAAAATTAATAAAGCCAGGTCTATTACGAAACTCGGAATCAAAAGTGATGAACCTCCAACCCCGTATCACCAACCTGCCACCTCGACACGCGGAACCCAAACAGCGGTCTTGGTTTGTACTCGGCTTGATATTAAGGGTTACATCATGGAATGAAAACAGTGAAAGAATACGTGCAAATTGCACTCTTTTGTTGTCTAGCGTCAGATCATCGCCAATTCCCAAACCGTTCCATTGGTTAAAAACAACACACTGAAAACACACAAACTCATAGATTATCGATTCGAGTATGATACCGATCCCACATCGGCGAGGCTCCCCCCACCTGTGCTCATCTAGATATCCTTGATCAACAACTGGTTGTTCGATTGACCCCTTCTTCCGGGTCTCTCAAATTGTTAAAAAGCTCTCCATATCGCTCTTGAGTTCACATTTTTAGCTCTGCTTGCACTCGGCAGCTTCTTGTCGGGGCTTTCCAGAACCATCCTATTCTTAGTGTCAGTACACCAGCAACAAGGGAACAGCGTCAGGAAGCAGTTGCACATACCTCTTCATCGGTCTCCTCCTCATCCTCGTGGTCATCACTCAAGTCATCCTCGTAGTCGCTGGCACCCTCGAAGTCTCCCTCCAGATCCTCATCATCCTCGTACTCCTCAAAGGCCAAGGCCTCGCCAGTGAACCAATCAATGGCGTGGGGAATAAGCTTCTCCTTGATATCCTCACCCAGGCGGTAATCAATCTCAAGGCGTGACTCGATATCCGAAGCAACGTCATCCACATCCTCATCCTCATCCTCATTGGGTGGCTGTGGGGGCGAGAAGAAGTTGAAGAAAGAGTCTGTGGGGACCGTCTTCTTAACGATACGGGTCTGCTTAGTGTCTGTCAAGGGTCAAGGATGTCAGCAAACTCAAATCAAGAAAATTATCATCGAGGGTATTGTTGCTATGACCCCAGGAGTATTAAGTGCAAACTCACTCTTGTTTCTTTGCTTCTTGGCCTCGATGCGAACGGTAAGATCTTTGCCAGGTACCCAATCAATCTTGGATCCCTCAGCATGGTCGTAGATGAAGTCACCACCGTAACCCATCTCGTTCTGGTAGTAATACGTCTTTGTGAGAGTCTTGTTTGTGAAGAACTCGTTGGAGGCGAATTCGAAGATAAGGCGGAAGCCAAGAACATCGAGGTACTCCATGCGGACATCGACAAGGTGCTTGAGAGCAGCCTCGTCACGCTCTGTGATCATGTCGGCAAATGAGACCTGGTTCTTCATGGCAGAGAGCCAGAACTCAGGGATACCGGCAACATCCTCGGGAATGTCGCTCTTGGGCTTGGAAGCCTCGTCCTCCTTGGGCTTCTCCTCCTCATCGTCGTCCTCATCCTCATCCTCTTCGGCAGCCTGGACCTCCTCCTCGGTGGGCTCGGCACCCCCGTTGATAATCTTGGCTCGGCGCTCGTAGAGAGGGGTGAACTTGGCGAAATACTTCTTCTCAAGTGCAAGGACCTCCTGCTGCATCTCAGCCTCGAGCTTGGTGTGCTCCTTCTGGACTCCCTTCAGACCGGCAACACGGCGGCGGACGGGGGCAGGGAGAGATTCGACATAGCCGGATGAGCGGCCGACCAGGGAGCCGAGGCGGCCTTGGATCATCTGGACGATCTGGGGGTTCTGGGCGAAGATGGATGCAGCCGCCGCCTTATCAAGATCCTCTATAGACAACCGCCGATTAGGATACGAACCATAGACGTGCAAGGACAATTTGAAAAATGAAGTCCCAATACATACCCTCTCGGATGCTGGCGACACCAGGTTGCTGGGCATGGGAAGAGATAGGAGCGTTGGTGGCCGGTGTGTTCTGCGGCGTGCTGGAGGTGGGGTAAGATGGTCAATATCATGGACGGATGACGCTGTTGATGAAGGATACGAAGACACTTACGGTGCCGTCTCGGGGCGCTTTCCTCGGATAGGCTCAGCCATTGTGACGGTGTTGCTGCTGATACAAACAACGATGGGAAAGCGAGGGAAAGGGGAGGGTTTTGGTGAGATGGAGAAGAGAAGAGGTGAAAGCGGCGGCACGTTGCCCTTGGAACGGTGCTAATGGAAATTTTGGTTGGGGGGGAGGCGGGGGGCGATACAATCGGGAAAAAAAATTGGGTTCCGCACAGCGAGGCGAGTCTGGGAGCAGCGACAGAGAGAGAGTCAGTGCCTGGGCCAGACGCCTGGCTGGCAGGCAGGGAGCTGGGGAGGGAGGTAGGGCGATAGGGCAGGCAGGTACCCTTGAGCCAGCTGTGCGGTGCGCGCTACATGGAGATACATGCCTCCAAACCTGCTACGCGCTACACGCACAACTCGTTACTCCTTACAGCACATGCGGGCGGGACCCTGCCCTGGGCAGCTGCTAATTCTTGATCCATAGGTCCGTTTATTTTGTCTGGCCAGCGCACCCTCCGGCCTGCTGCCACACGCGTATTGAACTGGCCAGAGACGCCCGCCGGGACAGTGACACAAGTTGTTGAGCGATCTAGGCCAAAATGATAGACACATGCACCGCAATGCCTGGACTGAGCTCCCCATCCCCCGTCCCTAGGGTCTCTTCTGCTACTATCCCCGTTACCATTATTAATACCTCCGTCTCCTGACATGCTTTGCGTGGTCTGGCTTGGATTTTGTGCGCCAGATCAAGAATAAAAGGTGTGCGCAGAATGCCAGGGTGAGCCCGATATAGACTTCCAGATGCGCATGCAAAGGCGGTAGGTTGGGTAAGGTATCTTAGCAGGGCCAACTGACCTCAACTTTACCTCGGCGGTCAAGTTCTGCACTCCCAGCACCAAAAAGACGGTTCAACTGGCCGATCATGACGCAGACGGGCGCATTTGTCATAGAAGCACGGCGGTGTAGAAAAACACATGAGTCGCGTAAATACTAGAAAACCGCCTTATGACCGTGTGAGGCCATATCAGGGAACGTTGGGTAGTATGGCGGCTTCCATGCAGCAGCCATGCAGCAACCATGCAGTGGCTTCCAACCTTGGGTATCCTTGGAGCTTGCTCTTGACGTGCGCTTGGATACAAGGCAGATCACGGTGGTGTGGAGCTTGGTCGCATTTTGGGGCAATTGGACACGACCAGGAATTTATGGCATAGCTTGATATGGCCGCCAGCGTAGATAAGGTACAGGGTAGTGCGGTAACCCGATTGGGAAAGTTCGATATCTGCGCCTTGGAAGCCTCGATCCCGATGTGTGCACTTGACCTCGTCCTGACACAGAACGCCATAGCCCATTGCGCAGTTCCACACAACCGGATTCTGTCGCTCATGCGTTTTATGCTAGATCATCGTTGACGCGTTTGGCCATGGCAGAAGGCGACCCTTCGCGGCGACGCAGCTCGTCAAGAGCTCCCAACGGAAATGGACCGGGGTTATATCGGCTTCAGTCGAATCAGAGCACCTCAAGCATCTTCGAAGATGTAGAGATGGCTCAGGACGAAGTAGGAATCTCACTCTATCCCAGCAGCCTCCTCCCAAGTCTAACCACTCTCTCAGCTGTACTCAGGACCAGTCGCTGAAAGCCTTCCCTCGAGTGTGTCGGCCTTCAACCACCGTCGTCGCCGCGCTGATTCCACTGCAAGCTTCACCTTCTACGATGAGGACGAGGATATAGAGCCGCAAATCGAGTCCGAACAATTGACTGAACATGACGACTATCTTCGCCGTAGTATCAGCGACATTGGCGATCTGGAATTCGGGGTTGTGGAAGAGGACGAGGATGACGATTCTGCCGATCGAGAATTTGAAGCCTCCCACGACGACTACCGCCTCCGCCGTTCATCAACGCTCTCACGAACTTCGATACGTGCCCAGCTTTTGCGCCACGATAGCGCCGTAACATCTGGCAGTGCGTACGTGTCTGGACGGACAAGTCAGAAGTTATACATGAAGAACGAGGATTTGACCATTGCCATAACCGGTTTCCAAACAAGCGCGAGGGGGCGTGCTCTGTACATTGCCCTTTGCTTCCTCACCTGCGGGATTGGATATCTAGTTCTTCGATGGTTGCCACGATGGTATGTTGCCGTGGTTGGCCAGACTTGCGCATTGAGAGAGTGCCAATGGGTCGTTATCGAAAATGAATGGTCTGAAATGGCTATTCTTGATGTGCGATCTGTGTACTACGGACGCCCACTTTCGTCTGTCTTTGGAATGTCCGAAAAGATGTTCTCCGATGGGTTCGACGATGAAACTGACCCTATCATCGATGACTTGCGAACCCTCGACTATCGTTATGTACGCTTGTGCTTTCATCCCGTCGAGGACAAGTTTGTCCTTTCGAGTGGATGGAAAGATCCCGAATGGACAGATGTCCGAGTCTTGCGCTCTGGTCTGGATACCGACGAGAAGGGCATCCGTGAAGTCCTCTTTGGCAACAATCTCATCGACATTGAACAAAAGCCGATGAGCCAGCTACTCATTGACGAAGTTCTCCATCCATTCTACATTTTCCAGATCGCCAGTCTCATTTTGTGGTCTCTTGACACGTACTACTACTACGCCGGGTGTATCTTCTTCATATCTGTCGGTAGTATTACATCAACTTTGCTTGAAACCCGTGCCGTAAGTACCCATCGTTTTGTTGCTATTCCCCCATATAACCTGGATGCATTTCTAATTGCCAAATCAACAGACTATGAAGAGGCTGCGTGAGATATCCCGTTTTGAGTGCGACGTGAGAGTTCTTCGAAATGGTTTCTGTATGTTTCCTGCACCCATCCAGGCTGATCTGTGTTGCGCCATCTGACCAACTCAAAAAAGGGCGATTCGTAGGCTCCAGCGATCTTGTACCCGGCGATATTTATGAAGTCAGCGATCCAAATCTCTCACAGTTTCCCAGTGACAGTCTGCTCCTTAGTGGCGATTGCATTGTGAATGAGAGCATGCTGACAGGTAACCCTCTCACCTCGTCTAATATTTGGGCGATGTAAAGTTAACATCAATCCAGGTGAATCTGTGCCGGTGTCAAAGATCCCAGCAACAGATGAATCTCTGTTGAAGATGGATCTAGGGGCTTCTTCTGTGTCTCCAGAGACAGCGCGTCACTTTCTCTTTTGCGGCACCAAGATTATTCGCACACGTCGGCCCCAGGAAGACCAGGATGGAGACGCCGTTGCCCTTGCTCTTGTTGTCAGAACAGGCTTCAACACTACCAAGGGCGCTTTGGTCCGATCCATGTTGTTCCCCAAGCCTTCGGGATTCAAGTTCTATCGCGACTCTTTCCGATACATTGGCGTCATGGCAGTCGTCGCCATCCTTGGATTTATCGCCTCATTCATCAACTTTGTGAGACTTGGAGTCGAGTGGCACTTGATCATTGTCCGGGCCCTGGATCTTATTACCATCGTTGTACCTCCCGCTCTACCTGCCACTCTGACGATCGGCACAGGATTTGCAATCAGTCGACTCAAAGGCAAGCAAATATTCTGTATCAGTCCTCAGCGTGTCAATGTCGGTGGTAAGCTAGACATTATGTGTTTTGACAAAACAGGCACCTTGACGGAAGATGGCTTGGATGTTCTCGGTGTTCGTGCTGTTCACCAGTCCTCGCACACTTTCAGCGAGGTCATCTCAGATACTTACGAGCTTGGTAATACTCGGAACGGGGCAAGCCAGGACACCACGTTGCGTGCAGTACTGCACACCATGGCTACCTGTCACTCACTAAGATCAGTTGATGGGGATCTCATTGGCGACCCTTTGGACCAGAAAATGTTTGAATTCACGCATTGGACTTTTGCAGAAGGGAAGCAGAGTATCGGTGATGCTGAAGACGAGGAGCCGGGCGGCCTCTCACCTTCTATCTCTAGACCTCCAGATGTAAGTGTTGATATCTGCTTTAACATTATTCCGGGTTTCATGCTAATTGAGTCGTTTAGAACTCGTTTGAGCTCGGAGTTCTCAAATCTTTTGAGTTCGTATCCCAGCTGAGGCGAGCCAGCGTTATCGTGCGCCAGTTTGGGGAGAAGAGTGGCGATATATATGTCAAAGGTGCCCCTGAAGCAATGCGCGAGATCTGCAGACCTGAGAGCTGTAAGTTGCCATATATCTTTATCACCACCACGCCCTAGCTCACAAATTCGTAGTCCCACATGATTATGAGGAGCGCCTGGCATTCTATACCCATAAAGGATACCGTGTCATTGGATGTGCGACAAAGCATCTGAAGAAGCTCAGCTGGGTCAAAGCTCAAAAGATGGCCAGAACGGACGTCGAAAGTGACTTGGAGTTTGCAGGGTTTATCATCTTTGAAAACAAGCTGAAACCCACCACGGCGGATGTCATCAAGGAACTTCTCATTTCTAACATTGAGACCGTCATGGTCACTGGCGATAATATTCTAACGGCAATCAGTGTGGCACGTGAATGCTCAATGATTGACCGAAGTGCTCATTGCTTTGTTCCTCGATTTATGGCTGGTAAGTTCCCATCATACACTAATCACAAAATGGGTGTTGACCATGATAGGTGATTTCCGCGACCCCAAGGCTGAGCTACGTTGGGAAAGTATCGACAATTCGGCCTACTGCCTTGATAACGCCACTTTAACTGTATGCTCTGACTGCTCTCTCGTTCAAATCTAACTGGCATACTAATACACGTACCAGCCATTGCCTGCCCCTCCAGAGGATGATGCATCCCTGCCCTACGACATTATAAATCTTAGAAACTATTCGCTTGCGGTTAGCGGAGATGTCTTCCGATGGATGGTAGATTATGCGCCTCCCTCGCTTCTATGTCGGGTACGTTGGTCCCTTGTTACCTTTCTAGAGCTACCTAACTAACAAAACTATGTAGATGCTTGTCAAGGGCAAGGTGTTCGCGAGGATGTCTCCTGACGAGAAGCACGAATTGATCGAGAAATTCCAGAGCATTGACTACACCTGCGGCTTCTGTGGAGACGGCGCCAACGACTGCGGTGCCCTGAAGGCGGCGGATGTTGGAATTTCACTGTCAGAGGCCGAGGCTTCCGTCGCAGCCCCCTTCACGTCTCGCGTATTCGACATCCGCTGCGTTCTCGAAGTCATCAAGTGAGTAGCCATTCCTCCTCTCTACAGTCGGGTTCTAACCAGTTCATGTGTAGGGAGGGTCGCGCAGCTCTTGTGACAAGTTTCAGTTGCTTCAAGTATATGAGCCTGTACTCGGCTATCCAGTTTACCTCGGTGAGCTTCCTATATGCCAAGGCATCGAATTTGGGAGATTTCCAGTTTCTCTTCATCGACTTGTTGCTCATTGTCCCACTCGCCATCTTCATGGGATGGTCAGGTCCGGCGCCTACTCTTCATAGGAAGCGGCCTACAGCGGACCTCGTCTCTCGCAAAGTCCTCACCCCTCTGCTTGGTATGATGGCCATCTGCATTTCCATTCAGGCGATTGCATACGTGTGCGTCAAGACACAATCCTGGTATATCCCTCCGAAGCTCAAACACAACAAGTCCAACATCAAGAACTCGGAGAATACAGTCTTGTTCTTGACCTCTTGCTTTGAGTATATCTTCTCGGCTGTGGTTCTTAATGCTGGCCCTCCATTCCGAGAGCGTACTGCCAAAAATTGTAAGCCTCAATCCTGGGTGTGCAACCATTTCTTAGAACCACTTGTTGACAGTAGCATTTCACAGGGCCTTTCATCGCAATGGTTACATGTGCACTTCTTGTAGCAGTATATATGATACTCGCACCTGCACACTGGGTTTCGAAAACCATGCAGCTGACACCCATGAGCGTGAGCTTTGAGATGTTCCTCATCGCTCTTGGAGCATTGTTTTGGCTGCTGGCTTGGACGTATGACAAATTCATATCCCTGCGACTGGCGCGAAAGATTGGACACTTGCAGCAAAGGGTTACAGGGAGTCTGAAGAAGCGCAAGAAGTATAAAGATATCGCAGATATAATGGCAACATAGAAACATGAGGGGATTTTGTACAGATACCTGGCTAGGACATGCTATCTTTATACAGAAGAGAGTATGGTAGATTACACTGGAGTACAATAGTACTGTAGGAAGAGATACGCATCTTGGCTTTCGATACATGTAGTTTCATTTGCACCTGTGTACATTTATGTCACCCCCCTGTTCAACAAATGAGGTTAGTAATGCTCCGCGTCCCATTGGCGAGAATGCCAAAGGTTCACGTCAAGGCTCAATCGTCAGTATTTCCAAATCTCAGAACCACTGTCTTCTCGTATATTATCACGCCTCTTTCAATGTGGTTGGTTGGATTGTCCATTCAATGGATCAATCCTTGCGAATGTCCAGTTCAAATAAGACAGTTGCTTGATTACTGCTAACTGCATATATGTACACCAGCGAGTCCCCGTGTGAAGCTGCACATGACGCTTTCCAGAGTCCCATTTTGCGTTCTGCTCTAACTGAATCGACTTGTCTAGTGGTCCCAAGGATGCTTCCAGCCCATCAATACGGGACCTGCGTTCGGGGTATCGGTTAGCCATGTCTTGCAATTCGCGCCGTCGACCGGGTTTTCGGGTATGCATACCATCCTTCTTGGCTCTGTACATCAACTATCGCAATCCCGAGTTAGCTTTTGTCGAACAATGGCGAGATCCGGCCCTTGCAGAAATCCTATCACTGAGTCCGGAGGATTGGGTCTTGACTTACCCAGAACCACATACCGGCACCCAGAGCGGTAGCGGTGTATCTGTAGATTCCCGGGACATGGGGGACGGGGGGCTTAGGGGGACCCATTGTCGTTGTTCGGTGGCTCGGTCGTTATTCTCGCACGGGAGGATGTTCGGTTCAATTCGAGCTGCGGCAGCGTGAGTAGGCGAAAAGCGCGGGGTATGAGGTTGATAGTTGTAGAAAGACGCACGTTCTAGCGGGTGCCTCGAAATTGCGACAGGGCCGGGGTTCAATGGGGTGCCAATTGAACGCCGATGTCGTGGTGGTGAAGAGCGAATCTGGCCGTCGTTGGCTGGAATCTCGGGATGCAGTTGAAGATTGATGTGAGAAAAGCGGGTCTGCTTATATAACGCAGACGCGGATACGCTGCAAGCTGCAGCTGCGGGGACACTGGAGCTGACTGTCGCACCACTGTTAAGCACTTTACTGCCAGAGCTCAGACCCCGCCTGTGGAGTTACAGCACTGGCCTCGCTGTAACCTCGACGCAACCGCTCCGATCCATGTCGTCAACCAACTGCGTAGAACTGGCCACGTACAACCTCTTCTCTCGCTACCTACTGAAGCATCCGTTTCCCTATACCTCGGCCACTACGTTCTCATTGTCCATCGACGTCGGAGAAGGGCGCTGGCTCCATCCTGGGTTCCGTCGTCCACCGTCGGAGGTTCATCGCCCAAAGAGGACATGCCACCTTGAATATCTCTAACTGCCGTTTCTGAGCTCAACTCTCTCAACCCCAATCCTCCACCATGGCGACAACTCCCCAGGCCGCCTCTAAATCTCCAACAATCCGGCGCATTCGTATGTCCATCATGCATTTCTCCTCTTCATGCTCCTCCTCCCCCGAGCGGCTCCACTGGCCCCAACAGCTATGTCACATGCTATCCACTAACACCTCGACCACCGTGCCTTATTAGTTCGCGAAGCTGCCGAGATATCCAACTCCCCATCAGCAGACTACACAGCCGAGCCGCTCGAGTCTGACCTCTTCGAGTGGCACTTCACCCTCCGCGGCGTCCCCAACTCGCCGTACAGCGAGGGCGTCTACCACGGCCGCATCGTCCTGCCCCCCACGTACCCGCTGCGCCCTCCCAGCTTCAGGTTCATGACGCCCAATGGCCGCTTCGAGGCCAACCGGGAGATATGCCTGAGCATCAGCGGCCACCATGAGGAGACCTGGCAGCCCGCCTGGGGCATCCGCACAGCAATTGTTGCGTAAGGACCAACCCCCATCATTGCTCCTCCTCCGAGGGGACGCCCTCCTAGCTTTCCCATGCATTATACTGATTCGTATCTATATAGTCTCCGAAGCTTCATGATCACCGACGCAAAGGGCCAGCTGGGGGGGTACGACACCACCGAGGCCGTGCGCCGCCGCCTCGCCGGCGAGTCCCACGCCTTCAGATGCGCCACCTGCGGCCGCACCAACGCCGAGATCATCAAGGAGTGCGAGGAGCGCGCCAGGGAGGCCTGCACCTCCCCCAGCGACGAGGTCCAGGTCCCCGAGGAGCTCAACCTGGGCTTCCGCGACGAGCTCGAGGCCCGCAAGGCCCAGGCCCAGGCCGAGCAGCAGAGGAGGGAGAAGCAAGAAGAAGCAGCCGAGGTAGCGCAGCTGGCCGAGGGCTTCGTCCAGACGGGGCCGGTCTCTCCTGCTGTTGCACCGACGCCCACGTCGCCGCTGAGTCCTGTTGCTGTTGGCGGTGGTGGTGCAGGCCAGCGTCAGGCTGCGCAGCTCGGTCGGGCGGCCGCTGTGCCACAGGCGGGAGCAATATCTACGAACAGCCCTAGGCGGCCGTCGGATGAGGGTGTTCCCGTATGGCTGGACCGTCTTATTGTTGCGCTCGTCGTTATGCTTTCCGCATTGGTCTTGAAGGTTTTGTTTGGGGTCTAAGCCCACGGTCCGGTTCCTCCCCTTTTTCCATGTCAGAAAGCTACTTGTCTCGGGCTGAGAGCAAAGTGGGAGAGGAATTGGCCTAGTCAAGTCCTGTCCGCCTGTCGTTTCAGAGTATTTCAATCGGCGTTCTTGGAGTAATACACCTGGTGGTCAGGGTATCGCGAAACGTGTTAATTTATAGATATCCTTGTTCGAGTTACGGGCACGCATGTTTTTAATGAGTTGCAAAAAGAGTCTCCAAAGTCTACAATTCGAGCATATCATGAAAGGCTCCCATTAAGATTTCTCATCGTGAGTCTGTGAAATACAAGAACATACAAATCTTGTCTGATGATTAAAAAATGTCTGCCTGGCGGTTTTAGCTCTCCGCTCGTCCGGGTATCATACTTGAAATACATATCGAAAAGGTACACTTAAGAAGGAAAACCTTCACCAGCAATCGGCGCTCCATTATCCTCCTCTTCGCCCCTTGCGTAGTGCCGCGCCCATGGAACCGCCAGCCACCACCACTCGCCAACTGTCACGCCCTCCCCGGTGGCCCCCTGCTTGAGGACGCCGGTCCTCACGCCCCAGTCGAGCACCATCTGGGCCTCGAACTCCTCCAGGACTGGCTTCATGGCGCTGCATATTCCCTCGACGGTCATCTCACCCCTTGTCGAGTAGGCAAAGCACAGCGCCCCGAGCACATCAAACCACCTCTCGTGGTCGCAGACCCCGAAGAAGTCTCTCCATTGCGGTAGCTCACTGTCCTCGCCCTGGGCCGGTGGCTCCTCGCCGACTACAGTACCCAGGGCCTCGATATCCTCGTTGCAGAGATAAGTATCGGTCGGCTCTGCTGCGACTTCAAAGTGGTAGTAGGATTTGGGGAACTTTCGACTCTCATAGTTCCCCGGTTCAAATCCAAAGGGGATGTCGGGGATATTGGTGGAGGAGAGCCTGATGCGGCCGTGGGCACTCATGTTGGCCAGCGCCATCATCGTTCCGTCATTGACGGTGTAGGGGATTTTCAACGACTCTCCACGACGACAAGCCTCGTCCAGTTGCAGTTTGAACGCGAGAGCCTTTTCGAATTTGGAGCGTTGGGAGAGCTTAGCCATGTTGGTGATATACCACTCGGTGAGTTGATACGGCCTCCCGCCGAGGGGAGGGCGACGACTCTTGCGGATAACTCGCAGCACTGTCAGCTGTTCTATGGCCCGACGGAGGACAGAAGCAACTTTAGTAGCCGATTCCTTCTTCCCGAGGGTAAGGAGCTGTTCTTTGATTCGCGCCGGTGTGTATCTACCGTTCGTGCAGCAGAGTGATTTGACCCAAGACCTGGCCACTGTCATAAGACTCAACTTCGACCTCCTGGATTCATCCCGCGAGAACTCATCAAGACTGATAACACCCGGGTCCATTGTAGCTGCCTCCAAACGACCATAAATTGACCCCTGGACATGGAAGAATCTTTCCCTCCAATCGTCAGCGGGCCGTTTGACATCCTGAAGAACGAAATGGCGTTGCAACTCTTCTCGAGTCTCAGGCATCTCGATCATATCTGGGGGTGGAAGTTCCATCGTCCACCGAACCAGGGCAGCCCAGTCGTAATCAAGAAGATTGTCATAGTCAATCGGCGGGAGCTCATCTGCTTCATATGCCTCGAGAAACTTCTCATGAAAGATGCTCGCATATTTTTCGATGTATGGTCCCTGCGACTTGACAGCCTTGACCCAGAATCTGCGAAGGACTTCCAAGCTAATGTCGGGGAAGATCTTCACCAAGAGACCCCAGTCAATGGATTTATCTGTCCCGCCAAGTAAGGCTCGAACGGCGACTATAGCTGCCAAAACTTCATCAAGGTCCTCGATATCACGACTCTTGTTTGTTCCATCCTCGAATTTATCTCTCAGGTGTTGCTCTGGAAGAGCTGTTAGGGCACGAGAGGCAAGCGGCACTCTCTTTATAGGTTCAAGCCCTCGCCTAGTGTATTTCCTTGGGGTGTGTGTTAATTTTCGCCTTTTGAATAAGGGCGCTGATGCAATCTCCGTTTCATCCTCACTCCATGATGATAACTCTGATAAATCAGAATCAACATTCTCATCCCCAGGATGTTCGAGTGTAAGCTGACCCTCTTCGGGCCAGGAAAGTTGGGTAGGGATTGTGACACTCTGCTCCATTTTACCAGAAAAATTGATAAAAATCTTGAGCGGCATGTGCGCGATAGATGTCTTCAGAAATCCGGACAGCCAAGCATTCTCAGCACTCATAGCAGCTTGCAACTTGTTGATGAACCTCAGATACGGGGTGTTGGCGGGATTTCCTCTAGCGGCTTTTGCTTGAAGTCGACTCAAGGCTCTCTTTTGGATCTCCTCTCCGAAGCATTCCCACACAAACCATCGTTTCGTTGGCATCCATCCTTGGAGGGAAAAGCTGCATTCCTCCTCAAAGTCCTTCAGTAAAACATCGGGCCATTCGAGATTTGCATCACAAATCAACATCTTTATCGGCTTGATGTCTACAGGAGGTAGCAGTGCAGGATCTAGAGGTAGATGATCCTGAGAAGATGATGGTCTTGTTCGCCGCTTGTATGGACGTTTCGGTGCTTCCTGTGCAGCTATTTCCTGAGCCGAGTACCCTGGTGGTTCCTCTCCCATAAAAGTGTTTGGGTCAAGGAATTGAATAGGGCCATCGTGTGCCATTGGAAATGAGTCTGACAACTCGCCGGCAATGACCCAAGTCATAGAGTCTTTGGCATCATTCTTGAACGACCTTTGGGGTTGAGTTCTTCGTCGTCTTTTATATTGACGGGGTGTCTCATTGGCCTCTTCCAACTCTCTCTTTGCAGCAGCCTGAGCGGCGTAGACTGGTGCATCCAGAGTCGAGATCTCCACAGGCAAGGGTCTCCGGCTATGACGAACATCTGCATCGTCGCGCGACTCTGGGTTCTCAGCCGCTACTGATGTTGGTGGATAATAAGGCTTGGGGTGAGCGGCTTTAACCTTCTCCACCAACTCCAGTGCTTGTGAGCTGAATGGATCCATGTCTGGCCAAGAAACGACTTGGCATTTCGCAAAAAGGCCTTGACGGGCTCGAAAGACGTGATGCTGCTCTGCGACGACTTTCCGGGTAATCAAGGATTTCAGAGCTCCCTGATAGTCTTTCGAGGACGGTGGAGATTCGCCATGATAATCCTTTACCCAAAGCATCGTGAGAGAGCGAAAAAGGGACTCTCCTCCTGGGAATACCCCATTGTTATCCGTCAGGAGCGTAGTCAACATAGTTTTAATCCGCCGGACTCGTTCTGCCCTGGACGCAGGCTTTTTGGTCTGTTCCGGCACCTTTCTTTCTCGACTAGGAGACGCTTGATCAAGTGAAATGATTGACGGGCCTTCTTCCTCCTGTGTCTGGCTCATCTGATTGTCAATCTCGGTTTTCAGCGATTGAGGGAGGATTTCCAAGCCAGCACCAATCACGTCAGCACCAAACCCTTCTGAACCGCCAAATGATGGGTCTATTAGTGGCTGGTCGTCAATTAAGAGAGGCTCCGTTGAGTTCAGTTGGGCGTCATTTCGGTCGTGGACAAAATCAGATATCTGACGGGTGTGATTGGATGTGATATCAATCAGTAACCCTTGACCAGTCTGAGGAGCAGAAACGGCCGCGGTAGTCTCTGGTCTGGATGGTTGGGATTTCCGTGGTCTGGTCACCTTTAGGGAGTATATCCCCATAGGATCCCTTCCTTGGGCTCTCGTATCGTCCAAAGTTTCTTTCACTCTTGTTGTTCGCTTCCGTCGGCCAATCGAGCCCGGTGCATTCGACTCTTCACCATCCAGCAAAGGCACATGGCCCTCCCCGGCAGGCTCTATCTCTGAACTTTCGGCGCCGCTTTGTGCATCCAAGAGCTTCTGTACTTCCCTCTTCGCTCGTTTTGGTGGTTTGAGGGGCTTTGGGACCACTAACGAGGGGTCCCATGAAGGATTGCAAGTGGTTCGAGCCTTCTCCAGATGATACTTGAGGCCCAGGTCGTTCTTCCAAGCACCGCCGCATTTCTCACACTTATACGGTTTGCCAGCTGCGCCACCGCCAGCTGCATTAGATCCTCCTCGTCCACGGCCACGGCCACGTCCACTGCCTCGCCCACGTCCTCCCCGAGAGGATTTTCCACGTCCGCGCCCAGAACCAGCAGCTGGTAATTCGCCAGTATTCTCAGCTGACACAACATCCTCCCCTTCTGGAGCAATATCAACAGTCTCTTGTTGATCAATTTCCATTGTATCGGCAGGATTGTCGACATTTTCTATTTCCTCAATAGGTTCCTCAGCGGGGTAGCCCGATACTGCTGGAGAAGCATCGGGATTCTCTATTGAGGAAGCTTTAGGGGTAGCGATATTTTCAACAGTAGCTGGTAGATCTGGTTTTCGATCATCATGCAATGTAACAACGGACCCAACATCAACGGACAATGACTCGTCAATTGGCTGATCGTGCGGCTGCCCACTTGGAGACTCTTTTTGCGCTTCAAGCGAAGTAGACCGTGCTTCTCTTGAAGGCGTATCCAGCAGCTTAGATATTTCTTCAGCCACAGGGGTCTGCAAGCCTGTGGGTTGCACAGAGTCGGAGCGAGTAGGCACTACAAGCTTATGCGCCTTTGGCCTTCCTCTACCGCGAAGTTTTTTCGAATTTCGACCACACAGCTTCGAAAGAGATGCCGATGAATCCATGCCGCTGGCTGGAGGAATATACTTGACAAAGCCGTAGGAATCGCTCAAAGATGAGTGCGAGTCTTGAAGGCTACGGCTTCCAGCAGGATCGTCCGTAGTCAGTGATGGTGAAGCCACAAAGTATCGATATGAAGCAACTTTGCCACTTCGGACAGTCTCGCTTGAGAGTTGGAGATGTTTTAGGCCAGCAGGTTGCACTGTTGCAGTGGCCATGGATGAGGTCAGAGTTGACAGAAAACGGGTGAATGTTGAGCCCAGAGTGAGACTATAGATAACAGGATTCGTAACCCCTGTCTCATTCAGCGTGCGCGCTGTCTTCAGCACGTAGCTTGCCAAGGGCTCATCCCATGTCCACGGAGGGTACGAGGTCAGCAAAGGGGAGTTGATGTAAAGCCCCATGGTCAAATCAGGTCCATCAGCAGGATCTTGCAGCCCAGCCTCTAATATCCTACTAGATTTGGCTTCTCGTTTGCCAGTAGCAAGGTACAGTGACCAATCGTGGGAGTTTAGGTCTCTGATATACTTGATGCAGTCTTTGAACACCTTTGAATGAAGGCGAGCGGCGACATATTGAATAACACCTCTGGAGTTGAGGAACCTACAAATCTTGGACACTACTTTCATTTGCCAGCGCAGGCGAAGTACTCCCAGTTTAGACTTCAGGTCGAGGAGGCGCATAACGCCCCATTCCTTTACGACGGCCATGATCGTTGTCGCCAAAGCAATGTAATCGACAGACTCTCCAGTCCAGCGGTTATGCCAAGGAACAGGATCTAGATTCGCTGTCAGAAACTGAGGCGCAAGAACTAGGTCGTCGGCTTTTGGCTCCTCCGTATCCGCACCCTCCTTAACCAGCGGTGGCGCAAACAGCCGGAGCCACATCTTGCTGGTTTTTGTGCCTCTGACCAGGGTGGTTCGCTTGGTGATGTAGCCCTTCTTGAGAAGCATGTCGGTTCGTTTAGGCACGGATCGCTTATCTTGCTCAACAAGCCTCCCAAGGTCACCTTGCAGGATTCCGTCCGTCTTTGTAGACGCAATTCCCAAAAGAAGAACCCATTCGGATCGAGGAAGCCGTTTATAGTCAGGCTCATGGCCAGCAAGTGCTTCCCATACAGTTTCCTCGGAAGCAAAAAGTCGGAGATCATCAGGAGCCTGTGAGGAAGCTGGTGGTTTTGATTGACTGGATTGGCCCTCATGTGAATTTTTAGAGGTATTCTTCTGTTTTGTTGATTCTCTGAAGTTGTCTGGATCGTCACTCGAATCTGGATCCGAAAGCTTCGCGAGAACCATAACCTGATCCAGAGTCATATGGTTATATTTTCGCTCTGGTCCAACTGACACATCCTGTCTCTGAGTGAGCCAGCCCCACACAGAAGAGGCGGCGCGAAGATTCAATGCCTCTTCATCTTTGTGAGGCTGGGCATTTTGTTCAATGGTTTGGCGATAGCTCGCAGGCCCCCTTGATAAAGTATCCTGCACAGCCTTGAGGAAATCTTCCAGAGAACAGCCTAGGCATCCGTGGTCAGCACGTCCTTGCCCATTATTTGGTGATGAGTTATGGTATATGGTAAGGGGAAAGGCTCGGCATATCCCTGTATCCAAGCCGCATTTGATTGTTATACTTCTTTGCAAATGCTAGACACTAAGGACTGACAGGAGGATAACATACCTTGCTCGCCAGCACATGAAATATGTACCAAAAGGCCTGCTATCAGGCCCTCAAGGTCCCAGGCCATGTTTTACAAGGTATGGGTCGCTTCATAGTCAGCTCAGGCAGAAATAAAAATGAATTCGAGATATGCGCTTGGGGCGGGTTTGAACGCAGGACCCAGCGAAGAAAATACTGTTGCTGGGGTGGTTGAAAAGCTCAGATTCTCCCGCTTCGAGGCCCCGCTTGATGTCGCACATGAGCGGCCCACAAATTCTCCAGCCTCTTGTGGCTTGCTTCCGAGGCCAGACCCACATGTCGCATTATGCGATCTTCAAGATGCATACCTATCAAGCGAACCAGTGTCAGATCGCGACATTGAGTATCAGCCATCACCTGCTTGCCTGCCTGCTGGAGAGTATCCCATCCATCTTCCCAAAAGAAGCGACATTATCAATGCTGATTTCAGTACATCCCTAATAATAACATGTCCTTTTCTACTTAGACACTACACAAGACCAGGAAGATAAATGTCTGTGGCAAAAATAACGTTCTTTCCCTTTGTCTCGTGGACCGCCTAATCAGACGAGGCTTTGCCCATAATTCTAGCGTGCTTCTGTACTCGAAGCTTCCTATACGTATCTACAATCTCGTCCCTGACCACTTGCAGCTCTTCACGGCGTCTCAAACTGCCAGCTGATTTTGGAATGCTCCCGACATCGACTGTGGCACCATCCGTGACCTTCAGCATCCGCGTCTTTTGCTTGTGAAGTTCCGGAGGCGCCTGGGCCGTGTCATGCAAGGCAATCCTGCCCTCACCCCTCCGCTTCCTGAGCACTGCCCAAGGATCATCCTTCCCACCACGCTTCTTCTTCTTCCCGCCCGATGGTTCATCCAGGATGTAGGAGGATGTGGTGTTTAAATTCACACCATCATTTTCCAGTTCTTTCTCGGCCTCCAGCTCAAGCTCGTCCTCTCGCTGCTCGTGAATCTTGCGTTCCTCTGCTCTCCATTGGTCGTAGAGCTTGTGCATCTTCTTTTCCTTGCGCGTTCTGTAGACTTTCATTCCCTGTTCGTCCCTGCCATCCTTCACAATCGCCTTCTTGGTAAGGCCGGCAACGGGCAACGCCGCATCGACGCGAGAGGCAAAGGTTCGCATGTCCTCGCCGGGCCGTATTCGTAAGGGCTCGGCTTCTGGCTCTTGTGTGACTGGCTCTTTTTTATCTCCATTATCAAGACCCGATCGGAATTTCTTGCCCTGTGCCACCGCCATGAGCCGTCTGAAGGCACGCGGCGCATCGTCCTGGTTCTTGTTCCGCTTCTTGTTCTTTCTTTTGGGCTCTTGCGTCGACGAAGTTGGGCCTTTCACTGGAAGTGGTCGAGCTTTCTGGGAAGGTGGGAGTTCATAACTAATTCAAAGTTAGAATAGAATGCGCACACAAGAAGGGTGAAAACACTGACTCTCCATCATCACCTCTCTTTCGCTTATGCTTGTGTGGCATGTTGGTGCTGGATGTAAGTCCGTGGGGGCGCAGAAATTCCAGATGAGTATATGTCGGATTGTTCAATTTCCCGCGTGTGTCGGTCAAGACAAACAATGTCGAAGTCGTCGATGTCGAAATTCTTCAAACTGTTGATCATGAAGAGTATCAGCGGTAACTTTTTTTAAAGTGGGGTTCGATACCACGGGAAATAAGTGGAGAGACTAATAATTGCCCCACACTCACTCAAGCTCCTTCGAGCTCCCGACAACATACTTTAGCTCTTCCCCGAGGCTGCCGTTGTGTTAAATAGTTAACTTTCACTCATCAATTGAAGTCTTTCTGGTATACTAGAATGCATTTGTAAGTATTCCATACAGCCTGAACCCATATAATTAACATCCGGGACCATATTAACGACCTATGAATGACCAGATACTAACATGCAACGCACCAAGGCTCGCTTTGGGGCAATCTCCTGAGAAGCGCTGCCCATTTCACCATGAATAGAGATGAAGGCATAGTCATTTGCAAACATCCTAATTCTGGATCTCGGAATTCATATCTCGGACTTTTTGTAGCATTACGACTATTAACATCAGCAATTTTGTAAGTTAGTCATGGCACAAACCTTCTTTAAATAGTGACTAACACCTCGCGAAGATGTATCATCTTTCTCGTAGCTCTCATCATCAATTCTTCTCCTTTACTATGTCCTTTACTATGCGGCAGGGACATTATACACAACTCTCCACCTTCTTCCTCGGCTGCCATCCTACCAGTCTCGTGTCATTCCCATAATGACTACTGGAGAGAAAGACCGCTATTTTCAGCCTTGGAGGCAGGCTGCGTGGGTGTTGAAGCTGATGTCTGGGCCTACAAAGATGAGCTATTTGTTACCCATGGCCTTGACACCATGGTGCCAAATCGCACCCTGAAGTCTATGTATCTCAAACCGCTCCTCCAGCAGTTGGAGGGCACAGGAACGTCTATGTCTACTCTACCAACTACGACACCTCGGGGGCTATATAAGTCCCGCCCGACACAGACAATGGTGCTTCTAGTGGATTTCAAGTCACATCCAGAAAAGACTTGGTCGCTCTTGATGCGGGAATTAGAGCCTCTTCGCCGCTCTATGCTTCTAACATCATACGTCAGGAATCAGAAGATCATAAGACCCATCACCGTTGTCGTGACTGGGGATCTCCCGGCACATTTGCTTAATCAAGACGAGTCCGCTGAATCCCGCGATGTGTTCCTTGATGCCCCTCTTTCAAATGTACAAAGCGGTCTTTACGATGCCGCCAATTCCCATTGGGCCAGCATGTCTCTTACAAAACTAGTCGGAAGAGTCTCGTCTTCAGGCCTAAACTCATTACAGTTGGACAAGATTCGAAGCCAAGTTCGATCAGCCCATGATCACGGACTTCAAGTGCGTTTTTGGAACTTGCCGACCTGGCCCATTGGGTTGAGAAACAAAATATGGGCCTCATTGCGGGAAGCAGGTGTTGATATTCTCAATACCGATGACCCCAAAAACGCAGCAAATGCTCTCAGAGAAGACGTTGCCTCATAATCGCAAACACTCAATACAAGGATGCTCAATTGAAGTTGTTTTTCCCTGATGGGGCAAAAACATCTCACCTGAGATTCCGATGGGGTATGTAGCTCATTGCGAGTATCCGTATTATCGCCGAATACGACCAAGATATACCCGCACTTTGAGCAACTTCGAGAGAACGTCACTCGAGTGTAATACACAACCCCGCAAAAGATAGATAGCTATTTACCTTAGTAATTGCTATGATAGTGCGTCCGATTATAGGCTATATAAATTGTGTCTCCCCTCTAGTCTCTGGAATATTGATCGAGGACAATCGTTGAGTTTACCCACCTTTCAAGAGGAAAACAGTATTATAACCTCATTAGCCCAAATAAACCGCCACATAGTAAACTCCCTTGCAGCAGACACCATGTCCAACGAAGGCCGAATCGCTACCTTGGATGTACGTGCACCCGTCTAATGGGAATGGCCTCTCCGGGAGTCTGGACTAACATGACCCAGGCCTCCATCGCCCCTCGGCTACCTCCATATTCAACCACACTCTTCAATGCAAAGGCGGCGAAGGGTGTAAGCTTCGAGGAGATTGCCAAGCATCTTGAGCGGAGCGAGGTCGCATGTGCAGCATTGTTCTATGGTCAGGCGACAGCCACCCCAGAGGATATAGACCGTCTCTCCCAGTTTCTCGGCATCCCCAAGAATGCTCTAGAAGCCGAGATGATGGGCTTCCCTGACCGGGGCCGCGCAGCACCAATGCCCCCCGTGGAGCCCTTGATCTACAGACTCTACGAGATTGTTCAAAATTACGGGTATGCATACAAGGCAATCCTAAATGAAAAGTTCGGGGACGGGATCATGAGTGCCATCTGCTTCTCGACCAAAGTGGACAAGGAGATCGATGAATCAGGTGCTCCCTGGGTTGTCATCACATTGAAAGGCAAATGGTAAGAATTCAATCTCCCCTTTAGGTTCAGATTCATGTTAACAAGGGCAGGCTTCCATTCTCTCGATTTTAGTCTGGGTCGGCCGGCGCATCGTGTCCGAGTTGGTGTATGTATCAGGGGTGGCAACGAAAAGCATTATCCCGAAGTTCATTCAAATTCTCCGGAAATCAACTTCAATTCTCCTAATCTAACAAAGCTAAAATGTTTAGATGATTGAGATGTTGCATGTGATCCGCTTGGCAGAGCTCCGTCCTATGATTAATCCTGCCCACCTCATCGCGGTGGCGCCGAGAACAATATTAAGCCCAACAATACTAAGCGGCAGCCCACCTCGCGATCATATTGTTAGGGGCACCAACCAAGCTTCCATCTAGCCTATTTAGAAGACAACGGGACTTTTCTTTATGGATTAATCTTTTTTTAATGCAGGGGTTGAAGGAGGGGTGGCGCCCGAACACGATCCATTGCCAACATCATATTCATGTTGGTGAGAGAACTCTGAGAACAATACTAAGAGTCGTGCCTAGATACCCTATTTTATACTAGCCAGTTGAAGGATGAATGAAAGAGGCTTCTCAAAGACTTCATTCTAGATCTCGAGCAAGCTTGTGTCCGAACAACTTCGATTTGTCCTCTCCAAGTATAAATATCCCATAAACTTCTCGCCAAATCTCTTCTCTCCTCCCCATCATCATCACTCAAGCAAATCAAACAAGATTCCAAAACCAAACAACACTACCATCTTTCAAGACTTCCACCGTCACCAAACAAATCACTCAAAATGGCCCGCAACACACCTCTTACCTGCATCATCCAGAAGAACACTCCTCTGACCTGCATCATCCAAAAGAATACCCCTCTTACCTGCATTATCCAGAAGAACACACCTCTCACCTGCATAATTCAGAAGAACACGCCGCTCACCTGCACCACAATGTAAAGAGCTTGCTCTTTCTCTCTCAATCTCCGGATTTGCTGGGCAATCCATCGACTAAAGCCAGCACGCATCACGAGGGTTCACAACCTCACATCGGCTTTCTCATGAAAAAGAACTCGACATTGACGGCATGAATTTCAACTAGAATCGACAATTCTTCCCAACGGCTTCAAAGTTTCAACTTATATTTTACGGCTCTTGGCCCGACGGACGCGGCACACTCAAGAGTTTCTTTACCCTCTTTATGGATCTTTCAGGCGAGGTCTTCTAAAAATATACTCATCTTGGAGGAGGATCTGACGGCCTGGAAGTACATTCTAATTTTAGCTTCTTTTATCAATTGAACCATTGGAACCTACATTTTCCCCAATACTTGTAGTAGTTTGTCCGGTGCATATATGATGGTACACTTAAGTACCAACCCTTACTCGCTCCCAGGAAGGGAAAAGTATCATGAAAAATGGCATGCCATGCTATACATACACACCCCAAAGTAAAGAAACCTTCAAAAAGCCACGAGCACCCCCTTCTTAAAATATAATCGTGTGTATGATTTATGTTCAGTTTTTGTGAGTGCTACAGGGTAGGCTCATACACATGTCCATGCCACCGCCTGTCCCACCTTAAAGCCATGGTGGGGCACAAGTTTAAGGCGGTGAGTTTTTGGTTCGGCAGAATTGGAGATTTTTTGTTGCCCGTCGCATGCAACTTTTCCCAATTGACCTGAACCCCAGTGTATGCGCTCGCCGCAATAAAACTTATATTTTCCCCGCCAATATTTATTCCAGCAGGGAAATAATTCACCAACGCCCAGTATGGTTTCGAAAGGAAGACTCAAGATGGCCTTGGCCGCCGAAAAGGGCACCGATTTCAAGAAACTGAATCAGAAGAAAAAGGCCAAGGAGGCTGCAAAGAAGAAGGCTGCCAAGGTAGAAGAGAAGCCTGTCGAGAGTGATGAAGAGGAGGAGGAGGAAGAGGAGGAGGAAGAGGATGTTGAAGCTGAAGAAGACGAGGAAATGGGCAACGGGGTACGTGTGCACACGCCACTTCCAAATGATATTCGGGATCTAATCAGCGGCACAGGTAAATTTGGACGCCATCGACGACAGTGATACATCCGAGTCCTCAATTGAGATGGAGAAGCGGTTACCTAGAAAGCCTAAGAAAGACCAAAAGCCTCAGGCGGCCGAGGCGAAGCCCAATGCCGACGATGACGAAGATGATGAGGAAGAAGAGGAAGAGGACGAGGAGGACATCCCCATGTCCGACCTCGAGGACCTCTCCGATGCCGAGAAGGAAGACCTCATCCCCCACAGCCGCCTCACAATCAACAACACATCCGCCCTCCTCACCTCCCTCAAGCGGATAGCCATCCCCTCCGACAAATCCGTCCCCTTCGCCACCCACCAGACTGTCACATCTTCTACCCTAGCTTCAGAAGCCATCCCAGACGTCTCCGACGACCTCCAGCGCGAGCTGGGATTCTACACCCAGAGCCTCGAGGCTGTGCGACAGGCCCGCTCCAAGCTCCGCGCGGAGAAGGTCCCCTTCTCGCGCCCCAAGGATTACTTCGCCGAGATGCTCAAGGAGGACGCCCACATGGAGAAGATCAAGGCCAAGCTGGTCGAGGAGGCCTCGAACAAGAAGGCCGCCGCCGAGGCCCGCAAGCAGCGCGACCTCAAGAAGTTCGGCAAGCAGGTCCAGGTCGCCAAGCTCCAGGAGCGCCAGAAGGCGAAGCGTGAGACTCTAGAAAAGATCAAGACTCTCAAGAGAAGTAAGTGCCCTCCATTTGACCTAATCATTAGATGAAATCAAATCAGAATATACCCCATGCTTTGATATTCAATGAACATAGAATACTAACAAAATCCCTACCCAGAACGTCAAGAAACAGGCGGCGCCGGCCTCGGCACCAACGAAGCCGACCTATTCGACGTCGGCGTCGACAACGAGCTTGCCAAGTACGACTCGCGGTCGGGCTCCGGCCGCGGCAACATGGGCGGGCGCGGCGGGGGCAACCAGAAGCGCCAGAAGAAGGACGAGAAGTACGGCTTCGGCGGCAAGAAGCGCCACGCCAAGTCCGGCGACGCCGTCAGCTCGTCCGACCTGAGCGGCTTCAACCCCAAGGCGATGAAGGCCAAGGGCAAGGTGGGCAAGTCGAGACCCGGGAAGGGCAGGCGCAAGGCCATGGCAAGTCGGTAAACAGCCATGATTGCTTGTTGGAAGCGCGCCGTGTTTCGGAAAAGGTGGTTTACGGAAATTGGTAGAAAATATTAGATATATGCATTAGGATTTGAGTTTCTTTAATTGTGAGGCAGGAGTCAGGTCTCTTTTCAAGTTCAGCTTCCCCCTCTGATTCTGAGAATTGCAGCCATTGAGCGCTGTTTGACTCTAATGTATGAATGATCAAGTTTTCTGTCTCCAGTAACAAGCCTGGAAACCTCAACTACTCAAGAAATCCGTGTGATGCATTCTTCTATAAGCCAAGTGGATGTGCAGAAAAATTCTAAATAACGCTTGTTTGTGTTGTTATGAACTTGTGAACTGAGCTGTGGGTTATCAGACTTCATAAAAACCCTTCCGCCTCCTCTTCCTGTCCGCCTAGTCGAGACATTGCTCCATTTGTCCCAGTTTCATGCCGGGTGAGAGCTGTATATCCCATGGGGACCGCTTATAGAACCCATCATCTCCTCCTCCCAACATATATATACTAATTACAGCAACAGAGGAAATTCAACTTCCTTGTGTTGCAGGAATGAGCCCTCGCACCTCATCATGCCAGTGCAAATGCATAGCCCGGTGATAAAAAATACTAATACTGTTCCTTCGCAAAAAGAGCGATGCCCAAATCATCTGCATTAAACCGACCTGTGCGCCGTAGTCCTGTGGTATCGAAGATAAATGCGGTGTGTGTACTAAAAACGCTTTGCAGTGCAAATGCATGTCGCATCAATGCGGCGAATGGTATCAAAACAAGCAGCTTTCGTTCGTCAAGGCTCGCGGTGTCACTCGACACCAAGCCTTCATGAGACCCAAAAAATCAAATTATTGAGAGGCAGCCACGCACCAGTGCCTGTGGAAGGCCCAGGCGCTCTTCTGACATTCTTTGCTGCAGTACTTGGTGCGGCGACATCGCCGGCACTTGGCAAACTGACGCGTGTACTCCTCCCACTTGCCACACTGGTAGTATGCGCATTGCCGAATACCACCGCGGGTATCGTCCTTGCGGCATAGATTTCTCATAACAACACCAGCCCAGTACTGCATATCAGTGCTGTGATATCGGACTGTGAATTTTTCAACCAGGGGGAAGAGATTGAAATCGTTTGCAAGGAGATACTCCTCATCCTCTTCATCATCTTCTTCGGTCTCGGCCGCTTCCTCGCCGGTGACGCCACCGGCGAGCTCTTTATCAATCTTAAGCTTAGGAACCAGGTGGCTTTTTTGGAAATAAGAACGCAGACCACAGTACTTGGACACATAAGCGAGAAGCTGCAGCGACATCAGGACATCCTCCTCACGAGGCATGACAGCGAGCAGCTCTGCACTGGGGATGATATGACGATCGAGAAGGTATCGGGGGACCGTCGAGTTGGGCAGAGGCGGTTGTGGTGGTGTGACCATTGTTGGGCGGTTGGGGGAGAGTCCCAACTGAGGTGCAGGGGTGGGTGTAGCATTGCCATCGATTGGGCTTCGGTGAGTGATATTAAACGTCTCAGCATCCTGATGAGTTTCCGACACCGTAGGGGTAGCCAAATCCATGGAGGTGCCAGCAAGCATGCTGTCACCGTCCTCCATGATGATATCCTGGATACCGACAGCAGATTGGATACCAGTGTTTCCGTTCATGTCGGTGTCGGGTGACTCATCAGACGGCAGACCGTCTGTATTGATATCATCCGAGTCCGCTGTAGAGTTCTGGTGTCGGATGGAGGGCCTTCTCCTTGTGTGTGTGGGAGGTGCCACTGAGGTAGGGCGGACTGTAGGAGAGCGAATTTGAGGTGGAGGAAGAGGAGTGGTAGGGGATGTGGGCAATGAGGTCAGATCGGTACCAAAGGGTGCCATAGAGACAAGACGTTCAACTTCCCGAACAGGGCGGATGATGGAGTCGATGTTGTCCATTTGGGCAGCAGCACCGCCCAGTGGCAGCATGCGTTGGCCGGAACCAGAGGGCGAGCCATTTCTAGACTCAGACGCCCTGAAGCCATGGCGACGCGAGCTGTGAAGGAAACTCAGGGTCTCCTGTGAAGAAATACCGCTCTGCGGTGTGGGAAGAGTATTCTCAGTATTCTGTCGAGCAACAGCGGTAGATGGACCAGCCAAGCTGGATGCGACGTCGATGGGTTGTGGAGTCTGACGACGATTCGGTCGCTCCTCGTGCTCTGAAGGAGTAGAGGGAAAGGTAAGCGAGGACGAAGCCCTCGAGTGCCCGCGGTGTCGGTGGTGGTGATGATCGTGGGCATGCTTCTGCTTAGCTTCCTCGACCTTTTCGCGGGATTTGTCCATGACTTTTATGTAATTATCCAGAATGGTGGCGATGACTGGGACCATGTCTGCCTCAACGACTCTGGTGCGAACATTTTCAGTGCCACGAACACCAATGTTCACGACGCACTGGAAAGCAAGATTCCACTTCCACATGCCCATCATATCCTTGCTCCTCCCCTGTTTGAGAATACAAACAAGTCTTTCGATGCCTCCATCGACAGTGAGAATGTCACGGATGCGAGCAGAGGATGTGGTTAGGTAGGCAAGGTGGTTGAGCGAGTTAATCAGTGGCAAGGTTGACGTGCAGTCAAGCGCCCGCCGGTCATAAAGGGCCGTGGTGATTCCCACGGACGCCTTATTGACGTTGGGGATACTGAAGTTGACCTCCCTCATTGTGGTGTGATGGGACTCGTAGCGAGCGTCAAAACTAGATGCAAGAACGGGGCTTCGAAGGCCCCTTGAGGGGGATTGAGAGAGGTAGCTAGACCGCTGCAGACGTCAGTGAGCAAAAAGACTCGTAGCGATGATCGAGACGCTAATGGCGGAATGATTTTGTTCGATGACTATAGAATTCGATTCGGGGTTGAGGTTCGGCGCCCTTTTTGCTGGCGTGAAGGCGTGCGAGATGACAAGCGAAGGGGGGAGGCGAATTATGAGCGCGACCCGCGGTACAGGGATGCGACAGGACCAAGCGACGGAAATAGGGAGTCGGAATCCGGTCGATTAAACAAAACTCGTCGTCGAGGCAGGAGTTGGTGGACGAGAATCGTATCGATAGTTTGATGGATGGATGGACAGGTGAGATAGAGGAGAAGGCGGTATGTAGTAGATGAGAGGAGGAGAAACAAATCGAGTTGGCTGGGCTGGGTGCGGTCAGGTCAGGCCGGGTCGGTGGGTGTGTGGTGTGTGGGTGATGTTTCAGGAGGTCTTTTGGTTGGTGCTTTTGTGGGTGCAGCGAGCCTCTGGGCGCTGGATGGGCGAATGGACGGAGAGGCCGCCTCAGTAGGCAGGTACCTAATTTACAGGGCAAGCCAATTGCCGCCGGCTCATTATACCTCTCTCAGGCTTCCTACCAGCCACTTGTTGGGCCCTACAGGCACCTCCATTCGCAATTACGGGCAGCAGCCACGCCCAGGCAACCCAGCAATCAGGTACCTGCTAGCCAGTGTCCCCAGGACATCCAGAGGCCATCACGCGCATCGCTGCTATAGATAGAACAAGGCAAGCACACGACTACATCTCAGGTCGAACACTGCTCGCTCTCCACTGCGTTGCTTGCTCAGCACCTGTTTTTCCATGGCATTCGATCCAGCAGCACCGAGTATTATTCACGTTTGGCCAGAACAGTCAGATGCAGAACCAAAACGGAATGCTGACTTGACAGAACACTGCCTGGTTGATCAAAACGGCAGATTGCCCGTTCCAGGCCGTCAGATTGCCTCCACTGCGCTGGGCCAGACCTCTGGAGAATGACGACAGTGGTTCTACCTGCTGGCCTTCAGCGTCCAGTCTCGGCCTGTACGTGGGTACCATCAGCCGCAGATGAATTTGAGCCTTCAATACAGCAATTGATGCATTCGACCCCTATTGCAATGCCTCGCCGGCTAAATGCTATTGTCGTTTTACGCTCCAAAAACACCTGCGAAAATTTTTCCACCGGACTCAGTCTCGCCCGATTCTGTCCCCTGATCGCATTGTACCGTCCTACGCATTCATTCACACAATCATCAGACTCCGATTTGAGTTGCCGTTCGGAGGTGGCTGCAGCCAGCCACACCTAGCAGATGGATGCCCAATGAGGTCCAAGGCCACAGCGCTACAGCATACCGTTAGCCCAAAAGGGTGCATGGGAACCCCGTAGCCATGTTGCCATGACCCAAATTTACTTCCCTGCCACCACTGTTGTGGCAAGGTCTCGGTTCACTGATCCGCATCCACCAGCAAGCCAGCCCCTAAAAAAAACCATCAGATCGCTAGGCAAATTGCTAGGACGGGCGATGGCAAGTTCGTCGCCAATCTTCGGTACTCAGCTTCTTCGCCTCGTTGTGTAGGCGAGCCACGCGGGCACGGCTTATGGGCTCGGGAACTATGCATTGATGTGACCTGGCTTGCCTGGCTAGCCTTTGGACGTAGAACACCTCAGGCTAGTAACGTGGTATTACGGGGATTCGTATGCTGATTACCTACATCCTACAGCAATCCCCTCGTGACATATAGGAGACTATTCACTGGTCGCTCCATATACTCACCAACCTCTACCAGCTGCATCAAATCGCTTCCCTTGACGTCTTCAACAGCCGTTCAAGAATACCGATTGGCTAGGCCGTACCCCTACAGCCTTAGATCCAACCAGCCGGAGTCTGATCTTATTTTGCTTTCGTGTTCGGAGGCATGAAGTAGTTTCATAAGCAGAGGGATCCAGCCGACGTCGAACGCTTACTCGAACCCCTGTCATTGCGGGAAACTCGCCACCCACTCGCCTTGCCAAGCCGCCTCAAAGCGCTCAGCTACGATTGCCAAGACATGGTATTGAGCAGTATGAGGTTGTGTGTTGTTCCTCTCCGCGCAAGGAACTGCGAAGTGAAATATCGACCCTTTGGGACGCCATGGCCCATGAATCTGGAAAGAACATCTCCAAGTTCCCCTTGCAAACCCTGAAAGAGAGCATGCAAACAGAGAGATGGAAGTGGGGACTTTTGAGATGTGGGTATATATAAAACAATAATTTTGAGTTTGTCAGCCAACCAGCTTCAGCGGGTACAACCCGCTGATCCTATCCCCTGTGGCCCAGCTGGCTAAGGCGTCCGACTGTTAAGACATCGCAATCGGAAGATCGACAGTTCAATCCTGTCCGGGGGAGGTTTCCTTTTTGGGCGTTGCCTCGAGCTTCACTCTCCTTTTTGTTGCTATGTCGATGTTTTTGTCAAGTATACCAATAGGTGAGAAATGAGTTGCTAAGAGTGGGATTGCTACCAGGATAAGATGTTGGTTGCGGAGAGCTTATTCATTTGGTTGTTATTGAGATGAATGCGTTAGAGGAATTCAAATCCACAACACGTATTAAGACCATAATTCTACACAGGAAACAAGAGTTCACTCAGGATTGCAATGGTCTATCATTAAGTTCATGCTATATTTGGTTCCAGACAACGAAAGCCGAAAGGAGATCGTAATAACCTATGCGTGGTTGATGATACATGAAAGATATAGGGTAGTGCCGACAACCACGGGTCGACTTGGTCTATGCCCACTTTCGAATTAAGTTTCGCTATGTACATATTGCAGTGATCAATGCTCAGTATATAAGTTGTTAGTATATCCACGCTAAAAGCAGAGAGAAAATGGGCTCAGCCTTTTAAGTTGCTGGCTCAGAGATGTGCTGTTTTCCCCAGATTTCTTTTCTTGAACCGGCAGGGATCCAGTCTCGCAAGAGGTCAGAGAGCCACGCAAGACCTTGTCATGTCTAAAGTATTAGCCCTGGCTGTGCCGTACTGCATGACATTCCCCAGGCCGTCTAGTTACACAATCGGAGCCGACGGGCTCGGAGCTTGTGCGTAACACCTCAGTCGCCACTGATCTTGGCATGGCGGAAATATTTCATGCCAACCCAGGCCACCACGACCCAGACCCAAGCCATGACGCCGGTCAGGATGATCAAAGCTGGGTAATATCCCACAATGGGTAGTGTTTCGTCGTCCTCGAGTTCTGGAGGGGCATATGGGGTTGTGCCAACGTCCCATGCCCAACTCCAGATCCCAAAACATGACCCCATTCCAATCACGAAGACAAACCAGGTCACGGACAGTACCAGCCACCCCCACCACTCAGTCTCCGAGTAGTCCCAGTCGGAATCTGGAGGCTGGAGGGGCGTGGAGGCAAGGCCTGAATAAGAAAGAGGTGATTTGGCTTGGTGAAATGACGGTCGACGCTGTTGTATTGGGCTTATGTCGCCAAAATACGAGCTTGGAGCCGGTGGCAAAGGTAGCCCCGAACGCAGGGAAGATGCGGCAAGGGGAAGCTGTGGCAGGTCCTCTTCATCTGTCGTTGAATTATACAAGGTTGAAGCTTCTCGGTCTCGGACGTCTCCGCTGTTGGTGGACGAGACCGAGGAGTTTGTGAGGCTCGTGCGGCTGGCAAAACCGTCCATTGAGGGTCGGGGAGTGAGGTCGGATAAATCTACGCCATAGGAATCGTCTCTGACTGCGACTTTGGGCGTTGATTGAGTCGAATGGAAGTCTGTCTGCGCACGATCGGGGACCTCGATGGTCAATGGGCTGGCATCCCTCCTATCACGTTGTGCCCCTCTCCCCAGAAGCGCAACCTTTCTAAGGGAGCCTTTGCGACGCCTCGTTCTGACCTGTTGCTGAGTTGCAATCGCCGTTGCGCGTTGCGTTGGCTCTGGAGCACTATATTTGTCGACGGTCGCGGCGGCCTTGTCTTGCTCAGGAGTGGTGTTCTCACTCGAGGCCATTCTCATGAATGGAATCCTGGAAAGTAAGCCATGCGCGGATTGGCTTTTTCGAGAAGGAGAGTTCGGACCATGGCCGCCATTTGGCTCGGCTCCTTTCGTTGTAGCGTCCATCGTTCGCGGCGGCGGGATGGAAGAGCTTATCGGCCACGCCACATATATCGGTCTCTTGCTTCGAGGCTGGAGGTGGAATTGCGCGTCGGTTGCTTCGACATGATGTAATTCGACGATTGACCAGAATCGCAACTGGCGTGTCTCAATATCCAAATGCCTCCATTTCCCGGAGAACAGGCCTGACAACGATATATTCTGGCACCTGTTGAGCGCTAAGGCACGTAATGTAGGTCTGGAGTTTATGACGGGAACGGACAAGAGGTTATTTAGTAGACTCCCGCTCCTTGGTGGGGTATCCAGCGGGTGTTAGTGGCGCAGCTGCACTGTAGACGAACCCCAACCTGCCAAGCTGGCCTCTGGAGCGCGCTGTATTAGGCCATCAGCACCTCACTGAGCGGAGATTATTGGCGATATCAGACACCAAGAATGCGGCACGGAGCCAAACCTGACAACACTGTCGCACCTCCTTGATTGAGGAGGAATTGGCCATACAGGTTCACAACCCCCGAGCCCACCGACTTGTGAGCATCGTCGCCATCCAAGCCCAGATAGTAGCGCAGTTCCAAATTTATCGCGTTCCCATTCCCCTTGCACGTTGTCTCTAGAACGCGGGAAGGCTGGTCCGCCAGCTGGTAACTCTATTCCAGATGGATACCTCGTCTCCTTCAACCGCCAACTTCACCCCACCCACTCTTGTGATTGAAGTAGACAGCGACTCGTCTTCCTCGGCTCCCTCCCATTCCTGGCAGAACCAAACCCGCGAGCCGTCAAGGCTAGGCCTCCCTGGTTCAGACTTCCTCGCACCTTCATCGACAATGTCGTCAAACGAAGATGATGGCGCAAACCTGACCCCCATAACCCCGGGCCCGAACCCCTTCAACTTCCAGACTCAAGTGATATCGACGACGCCTGTGAAATCGGTACGTCCTGCGCGCATTGGCTCGTCGGAGCTCCAGCATTGGTCATCGCAGCTAACATACTGGCGTCCTGCAGAACATTGGGCAGCGCCGTGGTCACAGATACAAGCATAGTAGCATCTCGACCCAGCATCAGATCTTCCAGGAGCCACCGCCACGCCCGCCCCCCGTGCTTCCCGCCTCGCTACCGATCCCAACATTAAGAGAAGCATGGAAGAGTATGCGAAAGGACCAGCGCCTGCGGCTATACTGGTGCTTGTGCCACCTGGCTGTGGCCATGTACATCTTTTACAAGTCTGAGGGCTCGCTTGCCGCCGTTGCTCTATCCCACTTGGTCTTCTTCGATGCCGGGAGCGCCGCTGTATGCGTTGCAGTTGAGGTGCTGGGGAATTTCGAGGTTTGGCGCCGAAGCAGCATTCGCCACCCGTTCGGTCTTGAGAGGGCGGAAGTGCTGACCGGTTTCGCCATGTCGGTGTTCCTGCTCTTCGGGGGGTTCGATCTCGTGTCACACAACCTGAAGCATTTCCTCGAATCCCTCGGCAGCCACGAAGCCCACCACGAACACGAACATGGCCATGTGTCGGCCTCATCTATTGATCTTATCGCTGGGGCGGCCATTGTGAGCACTCTGATCTCAGCATACGGACTCAGAAACCATGCCCGGATAGCCAAGGTTATGAGGGTCTCCTACTTGGCTCATCTTCCAAGCATTCTATCAAATCCTTTCCACTTTCTCACATTATCCTTCTCGGCACTCATTGCTCTTCTGCCGCTCATGTCGATTGCTCTATACACGTGGCTCGACCGCCTCATCTGCGCCGTCATTTCCTTCGCCATGTTCGCAGTCGGTATCCGCGTGGCCGTCGCCCAGGGCCTCATGCTCTTAATGTCATACGGCGGCAATGGTGGGAACAATGTCGTTTCCTCTATCCTGCGCGAGATCGAGTCCGATGCCGGCGTTCAACGAGTGGAAAACGCCCAGTTCTGGCAGGTCCATTATGGCCTGTGCATGGCAAACCTCAAGCTCAGTGTTGCACGAGGCTATGATGAGGTCTCGCTTGGCAAATTGAGGAACCGGATTTCGTCCCTGATCCAGAACCGCCTGGGCGAGGGATACGGGCATGGTGGATACACGCGTTGGGAAGTTACTCTCCAGATGGACACGGACCTCGTATCTTAAACATCGCACTTGGGCCTGCTTCTTGTTTGTCCTTTTCCATTTTTGAATTATTATCGGCGTTAACATTCGTTTGGGTTATTTACCACTGGAAATTGAATATCACTATGGACTGGGTGTGGTCATTGACTTCTGGGGAATCCTTCATGTAAAGAACATTCTTGTATATTGTCTCTCCTATACCCCGATTTCTATATAACAGCAGCACGTCAATGTACTATGCGGACAGAGGCAGACAAGGCTAGAGTAGGGTATCATTCAGTCGCACGCAATATACCTATCTACATACGTTCATGACTAGTGATGACTGGAAATGTAACCAGGTTTACAGTGAGTACAAAAATAAAAAGGATCAACGCCGTCAAAACTCCAGAGTTATCATGTCTCATGTGAGGGAACCACTGCTGGCAACGTTATGCTCTAGAACAGACCCCATCGTCCGGCCTTCTTCTCGCCGTCGCGCTTCGACTTGGCGCTACCCCTTCGCTCCCGTTCCCGCCCCTCAAGCTGCCTCAAGCTCTCCATCTTCTCCAGGACGAGCTCGAGGAGTTCCTTCCGGCGGATGACCTCAAGATGATGCCTAATTCTGGGGTCCTCGCGGGCGAACTTCTCGACCTCGCTTGGGGCGAGCTGCCGGCCAAGGCGCAGGTCCAGCTCGCGTGGGAAGTTGTAGTAGAACTCGGAGAGCAGCTCCACGTTCAGGAACAGAACCGCCGTAGAGGCCAGCTTCGATGCTGCAGCGTTCAGGAATACCTCGGGGCAGTAGTACTTGTTGTTGATGCCGGCACATTGCTTGGACTTGACGGCCAGCAGGCGCATCTTGATGATGTCTGCCCGGTCACGGAGGAACACAGCCTCTCGCCCTGTATGCTCTTGTTAGCCTATTGATTCTTTGGGGTAGTGGTCTTGGAAGAATGTCAACTTACCTCGAGCAAGAAGAGCGGCACTGAAACCCCCGGCGCCAGTTCGTCCGTCGCCGCCCTCGACGATGACGTCTCCCTTGCGAGCCTTGTCCACGAAGCTCATGACCTCCTTCAACTTTCTCCTGCCTCCGACAGCGGACTCAAGAGATCCAAGAGCAGACTCACAGTCCTTGAGCTCCTTCTTAAGAACATTGCCGACTTGCTCACGACCCAGTCCCCACTCGCGCTCATCAACGTCGATTTCAAATTTGTAGGGTTTGATGCAGTTCTCGACCTGATCGCTAGTGCTATAATACCTCTCATTGAGGATCGTAGATGTAGCCTCCATGATCGCATCGCGGGCAAATGGATGATTGGCAAAGGTGGACTGTCCGATGATTCTGTCGATATGTGCCTGAATTGAAGAGGCAACAACAGTTGTGGCCAGTCTGCCTACTCCCAACTTGGTAAGTGCCGATGTAGAGGCATCCAGCTGTCTGTGCCAGTAAAGAGATTCGGGATCAGCCTTGGGCAAGTCATAAATGCTATCAACCTCGGGCTTAGCGGGTGACAGATCCTCGATAGGCTTGTTCCAATATCTAGCTGCAAGGAGATCAAGAACCTTCTGGTCGAGTTCATTCTTGAGCAGCTCATGCATTTGGGGTCGGCCAAATTCTTCTGTGAACTGCTTGAACGAGTGTTTAAAGGCATCGAGACTCTCTGCTAGGTAAGACTCCGCAGATAGGGGCCTGTCGTTGTATTGCACCTTGAACTCGTAGGTTGCCTCCTCTAGTTCCTGCTTGATGGCGTCGCTGGTGCCCTGAAGGCTGGACGACATGGTTTGCTCAAGCACATTCATCAATTTTTTCCGAAGTGTGGTGGTACCCACATTGACTCCCGCCTCAGGGCCAAACTCAAGAGGATGCGAGGAGAAGTAGGCATTCTCTTGCTTGGTGATGGTAGACATCAAGTTGGTGTGGCCAATCTTGAAAAGCCCAGGAGTTGATGGTGCCTTGGCGACAACACCCACATACCCGAGTCGAAGACCATATTGCTTATCATTCAAAATTGCTGCACCTCGAGTGGGATCAACCAGATCCATTTTTGTAATGACACCAATGGTTCGCTCTCCCCGCGGGTCTACTCTTCTAGAAGCTCGTAATGCGGTTGAGTTGGCCAAGTCCACATCAGCTGCTGATATGGCTAGGATGACATTGGGTGGTTGAATGTACTTGTCACACAGCTCTGCAATCTTTTGCTTGAGTTGAAGAGGCTGATTCGCGCCGACCACTTGAATATATCCAGGGAGGTCGATGAGCGATAAGTCTGGGACATTGGGCGAATACACTGTGAGGTGAATGGGCTCGTGAGAGACACATTCACTGTCCGGAACAGCGAGATTCAGCTCAGTCAGGGTGCGTTGGATGGACGAAAAATCCGTGATCCGTCGTAGTCCAAGGTCGGGAAACTCGCCATATTCTTCCTGGCCTTTGGGAGTGTTGACTAGAGTAAGCTCGATTGGTCTTCTGGTGACCATGTTTGAACCCTTGGGAAGGAACTCATGACCGACGATGGCTTCCAGCACGGAACTTTTACCCGACGACTGAGACCCGATGACCACGATCGATGGAAGTGTGAGCGTGCTTGATTGACCGACTTTTTGAAGGATGGTCCGAATTTCGATCATCTTCTTCGTCAGGATCATCATTTGGTCATCCTTAGCCACCTCGGCTGTCTCCCGTGGGTCCTCCTCATCAGACTTATCATATCCATATGCAGCAGCGGTTGCACCGGCAGCGACACCAGCGGATGTCCTGCTCTGTTTTGGTTCTTCGCCCCCAGGCCCGGATCCGTTGCCCCCAGTTCCGATGTTCTCGTGTATTCGTAGTATTTTCTGGACCCAGTCGGGCACTTCGATTTGCTCCTTGGTGGCTTCCCATCCTTGTCGAGTCTGTGCAGCAATATCTTTGGCACCATCAAAGATGCCCGTCGCCGTACCCGTTATGGTATCCTTTGTGGTGTTGAAAAGCTCGACCGCATAAGTGCCAGCCCCTATGATATATGTTAGCAATGAAAGACTGATGTAGTGTGGTGTGGTGGTACTGACGGTTGGTCTGATATTGAACCCATGCAAAGCCAGCAAGCCCTATACCGCCAAACATAGCTGGGATCCTGACCAGCTTGACCACTAGCTTTGGCAGGAAGCGAGCGAAAGATATATTCCTGGTGGCAACTGCATTGTGGAATGCATTCCCCCCAAACCACATGCGTCTTCTCGTTGCCCGTATCGAGGCATCAGCCCGTAACAACCCGCCGGCCGGGAATCGATGAAGATTTCGGGTGATAGTAGCTGAGGTTGAGCTTCGTGAAACAGGCCGGAGCCCAGCGGAAAGCATTCGGCCGCTCATCTTTGACAATTGATGTTTCTTGAAACACTCAGGCAGCTCGAGTGGTGTTTCGCGGAGCCATCAGTTGGCCTCGGTCGCGCGCGGTGCTGCTATGAGAGAGGTGATAATGATATATAATACAGCGGGAAATTGATGGGTCATGCATAATAAGATGGCATCATGCCCGCAACGTCCAAGTTATCCATGTGGGTACATGGAATATACCGTTTACTGCGAGCTGTGTGGGCGTGCTGATAAGTAGCGGCTTGTCCCGCCGCTATCGCCACGTGATGCTGCTTATCAGGTTATCTTGGGGGAAATTTTTTGGGCTCGCGGGGACTTGGAGTAGGCGGTTTCTGAGCGAAGGCCAGCCTTTTGCTTTTCTTGAATTCTCCAAACGTCGCCATGGCGATCCAAAAGAAGCACGGCAAGGGCCGTTTGGATAAGTGGTACAAGCTTGCAAAGGAGAAGGGCTACCGAGCTCGTGCTGCTTTCAAGCTTATTCAATTGAACAAGAAATATGGTTTCCTCGAGCAGAGCAAGGTCCTCCTGGATCTTTGCGCTGCGCCTGGTGTAAGTCGCTATTGGTAAAAAACTTTTCTACAAACACAACTGACATATAGGGATGCAGTCATGGTGTCAGGTTGCCGCCGAGGTTATGCCCCAAGGTAGTTTGATTGTCGGTGTCGATTTATCGCCTATCAAGCCCATCCCAAGAGTCATCACGTTCCAAAGCGACATTACGACCGACAAGTGTCGTGCGACTATTCGCCAGCACTTCAAGACATGGAAAGCAGATACGGTTCTTCACGATGGTGCACCCAATGTCGGTACTGCGTGGGCGCAGGATTCCTTCAACCAGGCCGAGCTTGCCCTTCAATCCATGAAGCTGGCGACTGAGTTCCTGGCCGAGGGTGGTACCTTTGTGACCAAAGTCTTCAGATCCAAGGACTACAACTCCCTGCTGTGGGTGCTGAACCAACTCTTCACCAAAGTCGAAGCAACAAAGCCGCCGTCGTCTCGAAACGTCTCCGCCGAAATTTTCGTCGTCTGCCGTGGCTACAAGGCACCCAAGCGCATTGATCCACGATTCTTGGACCCGCGATCGGTTTTCGCTGATCTCGCCGGCGCCACGCCCAATAACGAGGCCAAGGTCTACAACCCTGAAGTGAAGAAGAGGAAGCGAGACGGTTACGACGAAGACGATTACCTGCAATTCAAGGAAATCTCTGCGAGCGAGTTCATCCAGACTGCCGATCCGATCTCTATTCTGGGAGAGTACAATAAGCTCAGCTTTGTGCAACCTCCAAATGGGGATGTTGCGCTGGCGGCTCTTGACCGTCTCCCAGAAACGACAGCGGAAATTCGCGACTACTGCAACGACCTGAAAGTCTTGGGACGAAGGGACTTCAAAATTCTCCTCAAATGGCGGCTCAAAGTCAGAGAGATTTTTGGTCTTGCCACCAAAAAGGACGCAGCTCCTCAGGAGGCCGAAGAAGTAGCGGAAATCGAGCCGATGGATGAGGAGCTCAAGATGCAAGAAGAGCTGCAAGCAATCAAGGACAAGGAGGGTGCGAAGAGGAAGAGAGAGAGGCGAAAAGAAAACGAGAAAAAGCAACGTGAGATTGTGCGCATGCAATTGAACATGGTTGCACCCATGGATATCGGTATGGAAGAGTCGGGCCCCATCGGCGAAGGTGCCATGTTCTCTCTGAAGAAGCTCGACAAATCAGATGCGCTACGACGTATGTCTCGTGGGCGAATGTCGATCTTGCCTGCTGACGAGAAGAAGGAGAAAGACAGTGGCCTGGGCTCATCCGGAGAAACTGATGATGAAAGTGATGATGATGGTGATCGTCTTGAAGGTGAACTTGAATCTATGTACAACCAGTACCAAGAGCGCAAATCCGAGGCGGATGCCAAGTACAGGGCAAAGAAGGCCCGTGAGGAGCATAATGATGAAGAGTGGGAGGGAGTGTCTGTTGATGAAAAGTCCGAGGACAGCGACTCAAGTGATTTGGAGGAGGAGGATGGAGATTCATCTGATGATGAGGGTGGTGCTTCTAATGGTCTGCTGCGGGACTTGGACCAATCGACTGGCGAAGGTGGTCTGTCAAGACAAGCAACAGCTTTCTTCAACCAGGATATTTTCAAAGGCATGGATAGCGTGCTTGGTGGTCTCACTGGACAGCAACCAGAAAGTGAGAAGAAGACCGACAAGAAGAGTGAGAAGAAGGTTAAGACGAGCGAGTCCTCGGCTGAGCCCTCGAAGAAAGAAAAGAAGAAGTCGGCCAAGGTACAGAACGACGGCTGGAGCGATTCCGATGTGGAGATGACCAACGACAAGGGTGGGTTCGAGATTGTCAAGACTGCACCCGTGCAAGATGATGACGACGATTGGGAGGAAGAGAGCGAACGACGCAGGGATAAACGGCCTGGTATGTTAAAGATCCCCCGCCACTACCTCAATCTATGGCTAACAGAATCCAGACATCGATATCATTACAGCAGAGGCAATGACGCTTGCTCATCAGCTTGCGACCGGCCAGAAAACTACTTATGATGCCATTGATGATGGGTTTAACAAGCACGCACTCCGAGACCGCGATGGTTTACCAGACTGGTTCATAGACGACGAGGGCAAGCACGACAAGCCCCACAAGCCCATCACCAAGGAGGCTGCTAGAGCTATTCAAGAGAAGATGAGAGCATACAACGCACGACCGATCAAGAAGGTGCGCGAGGCCAAGGCCAGGAAGAAGTTCAAGGCTGCCCAGAAGCTGGAGAAGCTGAAGAAGAAGTCCGACATGCTCGCCAACGACCAAGGCATGACGGAGAAGGAGAAGGCCGACAGCATCTCCAGACTGCTCAGCAACGCAGCCAAGAAGAAGCGCACGGCGCCGGCAAAGCTGGTCGTGGCCAGGGGTGTGCACAGAGGTGTCAAGGGAAGACCACAGGGAGTGAAGGGTCGTTACCGCATTGTGGACCCAAGGATGAAGAAGGAATTACGGGCTCAGAAGAGGATAGCACAGAAGAAGAAGAGGTAGAGAGGGGTTCTTGTATATCCATATCCATAAGCATCGCTCACTATGGCGCATTGATTTTACGACTGGGCTTGGTAGTTATACTGTTGATTCAGAGTTGAGACCAATATTACGAACAAAAGTTGTTAGTGGGTAGAATGGCCCGGAAAACTCCATGTCATACCTAAGCGAAGCATGATTAGCCATGGTTGTGAACAGTGACTTTTCTACTGGGCAGGACTCGAGTTGGGACTTGCCAGTAATTGATTGCAGCGACGAATCCCTCTTCGCCTTCTATACACGACTGCTTGACTTTGTGGTACCTGAGCAGCAGTGTTAGTCACCAATCATTGTCACCGGAAGTCATGAATGAATACGTACCACATGGCTGGCAAATAAAGCATATCACCAGGGTTCAATGTGACAAGAAGAGGCTTGGCAAGATGCGAATACTTTGTGGTATTCTTATCGGGATCATCGGGGTCCCAGATTGCCAGCGGCACGTCATCCTCGCCCTCATCCAGTTCCAGGGTTAAGCCCTGACCTGAACGGCGGTATGTGGCTGGAAGGACGAGCTTCTCATTCACACAAGCGTGGCAAAGAGCCGGTAGGAGGACGAAGTGCTTTCTTCCCCTGATCTGAACGTAAATGTTTTCGAATGGGTCGCGGTGCAGGTTGGTCTGCGAGCGAGAGTTTCCAATCCACATGTTGATGGCCTCGGGAGACTTCTGGAGAGCTATGCGGGCAAACGGGATGTCCTTTGGCGCATCTGAAAACAGGGCAAGGTATTCATTGCGCAAGTTGTCATTCTCTTATTGCATGGGATTTGGTAGGGTCAGAGAGGTGGCTCATGCAGAACGTGGAAGTGAACATCAGTCAATATGGAGGTACGTGTGTGGCTTACGAGTCTGGGCATATCTGACCTCGGCTTCTGAAGGAAAGGTCTTATCAGTTTCCTGCCTGATTACATAGTCAAGGAATTTGTCAAAAGGCTGTTCCTCCTCATGTGGCTTTGATATGACTGTGGCATTATGCGCTGGAGAAAAGGTAGGAGCATCTGCGTTTCTAGAGAGGGTGGAATCTCACAGGCGGTCAGCGAGGTTGAATGGGAGAAATGAAAAGTATTGAGGCGGTTTGAAATCGAAATAGAAGTTTGGAGACCCACCCGTGAGGCGTTACTGCCACATTGACATTCTGCTGCAGAATGGTTTTCAGATATGCCGAGTCCCATAGCTGGGTCGCCTTCCAGGCTGATGCGGCGCCCCTCACAACAAACGGAGTATTGCGGGAGACATAGCGCATGAATTCGAGGGGACTGGGCTCCTCATAGATCTCCTCGACTTCACCGCTATTCAATTCGTTGAAGGAGGATATGAGCTCTTCCAGAGGCGATTGCTGGCCATTCAATTCGTTGAAGGAGGAGATGAGTTCTTCCAAAGGCGATTTGCTGGTCTTTGGGGGCATGACTGAAGCTGCAGGCTATTGCGGCTTGCAATAATGAAAGGCGGTTCAGGATGTGCCACTGCACTGGCGCTTGGGCCACGCACTTTGTTCAGGTACCTTCTTGTATAGATTGTGAGACGGTTTCATGAAAGAGAGTGGCTTGACTGGGCAGAAAAGTTTCATGCATCCAAATGGGCCAATTAAAAGGTGGTTCCCTCGCGGAGGCGGCGCCGTGCATATTGACATCCGCCAACCAATAATGTATCCGTCGCACGAGATGTGGGAGAAAAAATTAATGAGAATCAATCAGAATTCAAAGTGCAGCACGAAATCTCTTTTGCATTCTGTTCATTATTATCATCTTACAAAGGTGTCTCAAGGCCGTCTTCATTGCACTTCTATTCATGAGACCGAGAATACTCTTCTTTTGCTCACTATGCCGTCTCTATTTTCTTACCTGTGATATTGGGTTAAATGAGGTGAATCACATTGCTTCTTTCACATATGTCACTGTGACTTGTGCGTGCTTCTCGTATAAGACACTGCACGTAAGTTCATCGATATTCAGTAGACCTGAGCGAGACAGGGAATGAGTTCAAGGTTTTCGCCCTCGCATTAATGACATCTCAAGAGCATTGATCGCTGGTTGGAGGCATCTTGATACCAAAGGACACACCAAAACCGACCGACCTTGGGCCTCTCTCGTCCCTGAACCAAGTGAACTGAGGCGGTGAAGAAGCAATGAAACAATGTTGCTCACCTTCCAGGTGTAGGACCTATGGAGACTTGTTCTCGATGAAAACCCGGAAGGTGAACGCGGGAGGCGGTAGGGCATCCACCCCGGGCAGTTCTGAGGCGATTCGGAAGCGAGTTCGGGAAGAGACGAAATTCTCCAAATCATAAAGTCAAACTCTCCCCTGGCCGGAAATTGTTGGATTGACACGTCAGCTAATTGACCAGCGTTGATTCTCATACCCCTCCAAGCAGCGTCTGCGTCTGTGGTTCAGTTGAAGGCAAGGGTCCAAGTCCCATTCCTTTCCGAATATTTTCCCCACCAGATATTGCTTCGATCAGTTCCTGCTTACCTGCTTCTCTCCCTGTCGGTAGCCAACACATCTTTCAGTTAGTGGTTTAGCCGCGGCCGTTGGGGGCTAGGATTGGCTTCCTCACTAGGCGGAGATCTGATACCTGGAGCCTGTGCCTGGGTTGGGGACCGAGTGATCTCCCTACAAACTGCCAGAAATGGATGATAAACCAAGAGAGCTGAAAGCATTGGTGAACAGTGCTCATTATAAGACATGGGAAAAAGCAAGGAAGCAGGATGAATAGCACAAACTTTGTGGTGCTAGTACAATTGTGTAATCACTCGGTAGGACGGAAGGAATATGGTGCACTTATATCGAGCCGAGAAATATTCATGGAAAGACTCGCCAGTTTTCTGCTTGGAGTCCATGCCTCTGAGAGCATGTGATCCTCAATGAGATCCCCAACGACAGGCAGTTATCTCGTATTCATGTATGTCATGTTCTTCGGGCCATCACATACATCGCATCTCATCTCATCGGTGCATATCGGGCAATGAAAATTGCTCAAACCCCCGTCAAAGGAAGAAAAAAACTTTGCTCTTACATATAATATCGGTTGCGATAATTACAGGGCCGGATTGCTGACCCGCGAACATTCCATGACGGGAGCAAGCGGAAGTTCCCTGTCGACATTCTTCTCTCGCTTTAATCCATCGTCTATGAGTGGACGGGGCACGATTCAAGACGTACGATTTCCAGAAAATAGGAAAGGCGTCGACATAGAGATACTGGGACCAGGCGTCTGCATAACAGCCATCCCCTGGTCTATAAGATGGCCCTAGTGGGGTGGAAGTCTTGGAAGCCTCATAGTGGAAAGTCTTAGTCACTGGGTCGGGTCTTTCGCAGGCTTCGGTACACCGGGCTACAGCGCCCGAGGTGCGCGCTCACAGAAGCCGCTGGTACCGGTACTTTTACGACGCAGACGACTGTTGGAGAGTGGAGCTGATTGTTTGATTCGAGAACCTTTTCTAAGACATGTGCATCCCACGTCTAAGTTGATTACTGGAATGTGGCTGACACTCAATGTACCAAGACATGTACATCCCACGCTGGAGGGCGAGCAGCTTGGGCTCGGCCACAGCGAAAGAAGCTAGGTTGGGTGTATCGCGGTGGTGCTAGTGCCCTCCTCCCGTCCACTTGGCTGCCACAACCAGATCAATGGCTCGTTGAGCACGCCGCAGTGCTGTGATGTCTGCATGTTGAGTGGAGGCAGTTTGTCCCTTCTGGGCCCATGTACATGATGCACAGGTGGGATCCTGGCAGGCAAGAGCCCTGTCTCCCTCTCTAGCGGGCGCCTCCCTGGAGGGTACCTGGCGGGCAGGCTAGTTCCAGCAGGTGGCCCAGGTACCGCCAGAGGCAGCCTGGTGGCACTATTAGTGGCCGGGCGGTACCACTGCCGCCCACCCTTAGCAGCCGGCTCCTATATCCTCACCGCGCCTTAACCCCAAAATTCTTGCCTGGGTATGGCCTGGCCTTGGACTTGGAAGCTGTGTGCCTGCTCTTGAAAACCTGTCCGGACCAACGCCCGAGCCTCTGTCATGTGAAAACGAGACCAGACTCATGTTGGTGGTGAATATTGCCGTGTGCATGCGAAATACCATTTGGGCGACAAAATCCCGGGGCCTTAGAACTGTGGTTGCGACCCGGACAACGGTCCTCCTCCCAGCCCGGATGCCAGGCTCGACTCGATATTGATCGGTCGACCCAATGCTTTCTCCTTCGCACCGACCACCCTCCTCTGGCTGCCTCGACCACGCGATCCCATGATTTGGTATCTGCTCTATCCGATCCGGGGGTGAGTTCTCTTCAATGCCCCTCTGCCACCACCCGTTGCTGCGGATGTCCCTAACCACCGCTATCTCTCAGTACTACGGAACCGCCTGTCCTCTCTCCGTCACACCCGCTCCGTCTTGCCTTTGAGCGATACGGACGTTACGCTGCCCGCCATGTTGTTACGACCTTATTAATATCGGCCGCCGTGGCCACCATGCTCATCTATCCGATTCCCTTTCTCTTCACCAACGACTTTATCAATGGCGCCTCCAATCTCCCCCACCATGTCTGGACCGTGGCTCAACCCCTGCCCTACAACGCCGTCGCCGAACCCGATATAATAATGCGCTCTGCCTGGATTCATGGGTCTTATATGGAGGTTCTGGATCCGCAACTCCTCGCCTTAGCGCTCGATCTCCAAGACGAGCTCCTCGGCGACACCAAAGACTTCAATCCTCTTCGAGCGCTGGATAGACCTGTGGACACTGATGTCGATACCGACACCTTGGGGTTCTTGCGTGAGCTTTCGCCTTCCCAGCGCGATGCTCTGCACATCATCAATGACCAGTCTAGTCAGTCTTGGTTCTTCCACTCCCCACTGCAGTACTGGAATTGCGATCGCGACACCATTCTGCTCGACTCAGATGCGGTTGCGACCGTCAACCGGAAGAAGACTCTCTCTACTTCGGTCAATGTCACTCTACGGCATTCAGTCGTTTTTAGTGGAAAGCGATTCGAGAGCCGTCAACTTGTGGCCGCCGATGCTTTGGTCATCACCCTGCTTCACCGTCGCGACTCCCCCGTCGGCCAGCAATGGGCGAAAAAGGCTGCCATGCTTGCGGAGCAGGTCACCAATGACTGGGATGTGTATCCGTCCGATGGCCGCATCTCCAGTAGCCGCTTGTATGAGTTTCAGTTTCGGCCAATATCGCTGGAAGATACTGTGACCCTTGCTCTTGGATATGGTCTCGCCATTGGCTATTTCCTCATGAGTCTCTCCAAGATGCGTGCGGTAAAGTCTAAGATTGGACTTATGACCACCGTTGTCACTCAAATCATAATAACAATCATGTCAAGTTTCACAGTTTGCGCTGTGTTCAACGTCGACCTTTCCAGGATCCCATCAGCCGCATATCCCCTCGTAATTCTAGCTGTGAGCCTGGAAAATATATTTCGATTAATCAATGCTGTTCTCATCACACCATCAGAAGATAGCACAAGCAGCAGGATCGGGGAGGCTTTCGGCGAGACTGCGCCCGTCTCCCTTGCGAGCTCGGTGCAAAATATTGCGATCTTGGCCATATTGTCTCGTTGGGTGTCTCCCGGCGTGGCTGGCTTTTGCACCTTTTTGGCAGTAGCCATTTTCTTCGATGTCTTTTACATGTCTACTTTCTTCTTGTCCGTCCTCAGTGTTGATGTTCGCCGCACAGAGTTGAGCGACACTTTGGCTAAAGCGGCCTTACGATCTCAGCATCATCATGCCACTGACCCCAACGGTCGCAGACCTTGGTTCGAACAAATCTTCCAAGGCAAGACCGCCCTGTCGACTCGTATCGCGGGTACCTTTGTCATGATAGGTTTCGTCTTGGTTGCTCAGTGGCATTTCTTCGATCAGGAGATGCTGGTGGATAGTCCAATTGGATTGTTTGGTGATTTGGATAGTGCCAATGCCACCAAGTCGACCATGCTCGAGGGGATTAACCAGGCGCGAAGCCCTACATCATGGCTACGCCTCCAGGATCACGAGACTGCCCAGGAGCTCATCAACATCATCAAACCGAAAGCACACAGCTACGTGGCTCAAGTCTATGAGCCGCTCGTCTTCGTGAAAAAGGGTTCCGACCGTAAACCCCGTAGCAAGGAGCCGGCGTTGCTCCCAGCAGCCTATGACTTCATCAATCACGAAATGACACAGTTTACAGTCATCGTCATCCTGGTCGTTGCTGTCCTTCGCCTCTTCATCAGTTATCTACTCTGGGAGGACGAGGGGAGCCGGGAAGGGGAGTGGGATGACGACGATACCCCTCTCCTCTCTGTAAAGACTTTCCCCGAGGGCCACTCTCTCGACATTGCGATGATCGCCACTTCTTCCGATGGGCATCTCATCTCTGTCGGACTCGATCGCTCGATTCGTGTGTGGGATGTGCGCTCGGGGACTAACTACGCCCTGTCCGAAGGGGGCAGCGTGGCTAGCAGCATGCTGTTCCCTGTGCTGGCGATAGCGATAGACGACGAATCCCGCTGGCTCGCGCTGCTATCACGTTACAGGGTCGCCTTTTTCAACCTCTCAGAGCGTACTTGGGGCGCTTCAGTACCTGTCGACCTCGGTGGATATCGGCCCGAGGCAGCTTTCTTCTCTCCAACTACATCCAATCTTCCGCCTTTGTTCATAATTGTGCGCAAAAACGGTACCTTGATCGAGTTCAACGTAGAACAGGGGGAAGGCAGTGCAGATTTCGTGATCTGCCCAAGCCCCCTGGTCTGCGCTGAACCGGTCGTCAATAAAGGTAAGAGGATACCAATATGTGCTTGTCTTGCTGTGGGATCAATACTGACATTTGGATTCTTCTAGGCACCAACCTTTTGCCCTGGCGACTCTCCGTTGTGACAGCGTCCAAGTATGGATGCGTGCACAGGAGGGGATGTGTCCATGTGGCGTCTCGTGATAAGAACGGTTGGGAATCGAGGGAAGTACCACTCAGCTCGGTGGGTTATCAAAAACCCCACCAAATAGTCTCCATGCCTGCGCTCGGCGTGTTCCTCGTTGCATCGGTTTATAAAATCTTCATCTTCAACGCGGAAAGCCTGGAGATTCTGCACATCATCCACACAGAGGCCATGAGACCTCGCTCTTTACAATGCGCGTATTCCTACCAGCGGCTGTATGTCGGAACGCCTGGAATGACGACGTCGACGATCTCGTATGTTGGAGTTGAATCTGGGGACTGTATCCTCCATACTTTTGTCCCCTGTGAGGACTTTGACTGCATCGGTCTGCGGAGCTCGTCCAGTCTGCTCGACGACGAAGGCTGCGAGTGGTCCGAGGCCAAGGAGACGATCAAGCGCGTCAGGAACCCAGGCCACTTCAAGGTCCTCACCGACGCCAGCCTGGTGGGCGTGCGGCGCAAGCTGCCGCGCGACAACGACTTCCTCAACGGCGCTGGAGGTGCCGCCGGCGAGGGTCTGCGGAACCGGTTCGCCAGCCGCGGCGGGGCTGCGAAGAGCTCCTCGTCCCCGAAGCAGTGGGAGGCCTGGACGCGCTCACCGCCATCGGGCCGGGCGGTCACACACGAGTCGCAGCTGATCGTGGACGACGAGGAGCGAGGTAGCATCTTCATCTGCGACGTGGGACCCAAGGTCAAGGTCGGGCTGATGTCGGCTGCCTTCTGCTTCGGAAACACCATCAGGCTGGTCACGGTGGGAGCGCCTGAGCGTTTCGACATTGGACCGGACGACGCAGAGGGCTGGCTGAGCCTGGCCAGCAGACGACGAAAGGTTGGGAATGCTACGAAAATGAGGACGTGGAATGGGTTTGTTAATGGGGAGTGTTAAGAGGGAGGGAATATGAAAACGGCGGTAAAGAAGATTTTCTCTATTGTTTGGGTTTATGGGTAACACGAAGAAAACGGCTACGAGAAAAAGAGGCTTACATATACGGGAAAGCACAGATGGGCTGCGGCAGGTGTCGGCGTTGGCGCAAAGACGATTTTGGTTCTCCCTGTTTTTTATTCTGTAACATCCTGGATACATATATACAAGCATACTCATATACATTCAATATTTACATACTTAACTCTTAAGCTCTACTCTTTTCGGCGTTTGTTAGGGATCATGAGATGGGCAAAACTGAGCCATATACAAGACAAGGGCAACTCCAGCAGCCTGAAAGTATGATGATGGGCAATGGCATAGCCCTCGGATTTCCGGCTGAAGTAACTACGCCTTGACAAACATTAATCAGACTGGCCTCATTCCTCTCAGCTGACTCCTACGACAGGCGTTCTCACGTTGCACATGTTTCTGCAGGTCGGATACGGGCATGATGAGTGCTCGGGAGTGGGCCGCTTCACAACTGCGCACTCACGCCTACTTGCAGGTTCGCGGGAACGCTTCGGCCAAGGTCTCAGACAGGAATGTCTTAGACAAGAGGAGGACGTGAGACACAAATGCAAGGACGGACGGCACAAACGTGTCTTGCGTGTCTAGGTGCATGGAAATGGGGCAGCCGGACTACAACGTCGACTCTTCCCTCAGGGGCAGCGATCCATTCGCATCCCACGCGCGCGTTGTGCGTCGTGGCTTGTAAGAGAGAGGCCCGTTCGCAAGCCGCCGAAGTGCAGTCTTCACCTTCCAATGATTCGTTTGCCTCTCCATTTCTCCAGCTGGGACGCTTTGCGCCGCCAAGCCTCTTGAGGAGAAGTTGGCTCGATGCTAATTGCTCTTTACCACGGTCTAGTTCCATTAGTTGGTCAAGAGGTGAGCGTAGGGACAATAAAACCAAACAAACGAATCAGTGCAATAGTTTAGGCCTGGCCGCAGCTGAGGCGGCCGGGAGGGCCAACGGAGGCCGGAGACGCGTGCCAGCCAACTTGGGAAACAAAAAAAATCCGGGAGGCTGGGGAGTGACATGGAGCGGCCAATTCGCTGGCAGTTTTCCGGGTGGAGGGGCGGAATGATGACAGCAGCGGCCAGCTCGTGCGACCTCCTCGTTGCCCTATCGCGACCCAGACTTACATCGAGTTTTGCCAACGTCGACACTTTCTATTGATGGAGAGGAGTTGGAAGGGGTGGGTGGGGTGATGTGTCTGTTCGGGAGTAAGCTTGACGTGGTACTGCCCAAGGCTGAGACTGAGGTTTATTTCGTTGGATTCATGCCCGGGGCTTTCTGAAGTCGCATCTGGGCTCTGTTGTTGGCCCCATCGTGCATATGACCAAGGCTCGATGCGACGGTGCTCTGGGTTGGACGCCAATCGAGGATGAGTTGGGCATCCAATTACACGACTCTGTTATATTAGGTATATTATTCGAAGGTGCTAGGCACTGACATCTGACATCTACTCCAGCCGCTCGTCGGCATTAAGAGCAAGAGTCTCCATGTCATGTCATGTGGAGAGTGAGAGAGTGGTTGCCAGTTTCAACTTTGACAGGAACGCATCACATGGATCGCGGGCCAGTCGGGGAAAGAGTGGACAACCAAGAGGGAAAGAAACATTGCTTCTTTCGACACACGGTGCTGGCCGAGGCCAATTAAACACGAGCAATTAGGGCCGGTCGTGTGATGTAATGTACCTGCCTGCTAATAATAGGAGAGAAGCTACATGAGTGCTACGTCCATGCTGTATGTACCTGACCTGAAATTTGGGGATCGGAAGGCGCCCTGGGGGTTAGTAATAACGGAAAAGTGCCTGGGAAGGCGCAGGGACTGGCTGGACGCGCCGATCTGCCAAAATCAAACTACATGTGCCAACCTCAGGCAGAAGAATCATGGAGGCTGATTCTCTTCCAACCATCCCCTCGCTGGTCCTGGTGCGAGTGTGCTCTCTCTGCGAACAGGACGCCCAGCATACATGCGCCCTCCTACGCGCGCCAAGGTATCAATTATGCTTGCTTTTCTTAGTATCCCAGACCCTGCTGGCGTTCAGCTCACCCTGCCACCTCACCCCGACCAGCTCCCGTAATCATGCAGCGCAAGGTGCCAGACCCTGGTTCATCCACGGCCGTCCATCTCCACACAGGCGACCTTAGCCCGGCTTTCCTTACGAACTTGGGTAGTGGCAGCAAATTGATTTCGCTCGCCAAAGCGCACGCCTGCCTTGCCCGTACAAAATTAGACGGTGCGGTACCTGGCCAGGTGCTGGACGCGTGCCGCGATGCGATCGCAACCCAACCCCCATCTAGAAGCGCTCACTGTTTCCCATCCTCCGCCATCCTCGCCCTAGCGGACAAGTCATCGTGCAGCAACCGCCAGTCACACAGCATCTCTCCTCGCGACCCTCAGTGGTCTGTCAATTGCCTCGCGGCCGGATTGGGCACTTTGCTGGGCTAATTGGACACCCATTGAATCCCGTGGGCCTCGCTCTGACCCTGGTTCTGGCTCTGGGCTGCTTGGTTGGCAAGGGGGCCGCCAACTCTTCACATCGTGCGTGTGTGGATGGCATGCGCTTCGCCTGACATCTTGGATGCACGCGCAGATCCTGCGGTCTGCTCTATCGCTCTTCCTGCTCTATCGCTCTTCACCTCGCCCCCCGGATCTGGAGCCCAACCAGCAACCCATAAGCTAGTCAGTCTTGCGATCCAGCTAGACGGCGAGCCTCTCGATTCGACGGACCCATCAACCTCACCGCCCAATCCCCCCCTAGGCCTCCATACATACATCACGCCTAGCCCCAGCTGCCTGCATTGCGCATACATCATTCCTGGAAGGTTGAACCTTGCTCTCCTGCATTCCCACGATTTCGAATCTGTCTCCTTACATATTCCACGGCGGACTCCTGGAGCTATGCCCGCGTGGTGGGTCTTCTACCTCATCTAGCTCTTCCCACTCGCTCGCCATCCTACTCGCACCTTTCTCACAGCCAGCCTCAGAGCATCATCTCATGCGCGCTGGCCTCTCAACACGCTCTTTACGCTCATTCAAGTCTCGGTAGACTCACCTACCTTCTCCTGTGTTCAATTGGTTTGTTTGTTGTCTAGTCTGCCACCACGGCTTCAACGTTTGGTCTTGCCGAGGTATTCAGTCAAGCAACCTCAGTTTTTGTTGAGATCAGAAAGACCTCGCCCTCTCGTTCATGTGCCGATATTGGAAAGCTTGACAAAATCAAGATCTTGATCCTCATGTCGCACACAGTGGAAGATCGCTCCCATCGCTCCCATCTTCCCAATTGACGTCTCCCGCCACCAGCAACCACCTCCGCTAGCTTGAGGACCCAATCATAGCTTGCCAGCTGTCAACCAACCTAGTAGTTCGACCCGGTTGCCCATTCCGTCTCCATTCCTCTCGTCTGTCGTCATATGCAAGGCTGTGCGAGCTGCGACTTGGCTTAGTTCGCAGTCCTGAACCCTTGCGTCTCTGGGCGTGTCATAGGTTTCTATTGAAACCTAGAATACCCCGCCATTGTTGCGCTTCACCACAAGCACTTGTTTTCAACCGAGCAACTTGACCTACGGTTGAGAACAGACCAGCTGATTCAGACCGCATGGCATCCTCTGAGGTGGACCAGAAATTCCTGGGCAGGCTCGCCGAAGCTGTGGAACATGACAATCCTTTACTTTCAAACATGCTCTTCAAGATACTTGGCTTATCCCTGAGCCTAGCTAAGCAACTTGTCGCAGCAAGAAAGGAGCGCCGCCCAGACACACAGTCATCCCCAAATGCTCTGAGGCGCATCTTGCATATTCTGTGGCTCTCGCGCGAAGGCCTCGTGATGCTCGATCAATACGTCGTCCCTATGGTTGGGAACTACGTCGAGTTGAAAGTCCTTGCATACAAGCTCCGTGCCAGCTTCAATTATATCTTCGTTCTTTTTCACAACAATCCTCCGGTCTCAGATATGGCCAGCTTGACCCCAGACATGATTGCCGCCGCCGCACCGTCGTCAAGACTAGGAAGAGAAAGGGATAGGGATATGGACACCCTTCCGTCACGGTCGTCATCTATTCAACCAACACATCCCATGGAAGGTGGCCCTGTTGGCCCACCCCCTGGATTTGAAGTCAACGTGGCGCTGCTGCCTCGGTCAGCTCTATTACCGTGGAAAGATTATTTACCCACAGCGCATAATCACTTCAAAGAAGCTGTCGAGCTCGCGGAGACTCTGCTCTGGGGTTCACACTCTCTTCGACTCTCTGTCAAGACTGAGTATGCCGCCTTCTTGTACGATTGTGTTCATGATCAAGAGGCCAGTCGACAGTTGGCTAAGGCTAGCATCGCAGAAGCGTACGAGGCTGAGGAGGGAATGACGGATGATATGTTCAGTGACACGTGTGAACTTGTCACCGTGTTGGGCAAGATGATGAAGCGTGGCCTACCTGCCGGCGGGCCTCCTCGTACCAAAGGCCGTGGCGCCAGCGTGAGTTCCGGGCCGAAAGAGGGCATCCGAACAGGAATGGAAAATCCAATCTGAGCGCTGAAGTATCAGACATGACCTGACGATAAGACCGACTACAAGCGACACGACATCATCGAATATGATGATGTTCCAAAGGCGATAACCCGTGGCAAGGATGCTTCAGCCGGATACCGACACTTAAGCTTCTTAGCCGTCTCCGTCAACACAACTGGCTCGTTGACTCAAAAGGGGCTCTTGACAGCAAAACCTGAAACGAAGTTTCAGCTGAATACCGAATGTTAACATCTTGTAATATATACCGACAGTTCTGGCATCGACGAGATCTCTAGCCCTCGCCCTAGTGGATCTCAGGAAGCCCAAGGTGTCATCTTCTTTTCTGATGTGTATTTTGATACCCGTGCATTCTAATTTCATAGAGACTGGTTCATTCCAGCTCCACACTGCAGAGGTACGGCGCCGCCGTTGCCTCAGCTGGACCTTGTTTATAGAGGAGATTTGGATAGATGGGTGGAAGGGTCATTTCATTTTGCATTTTGCATTTTGTTTGTTGGCGTTATTAAAGGGCCCCAAGGCGGAGTGCTGATATTTTCACGGCGTACATTAATCAAAAGAGAGCGCTATAGTTCGTGAGCAGTGGAGTTGCATATTGTTGACATTAATTTGGTTTAGTCACCTTGGAGGTGCTCATTATTCTCTGTTAAATATACGTTTGCTCGCGCGAGTTTCAATTTCCCCTTCTATCCGATTACCTTCCACGCGCAGCAACTGGTTAACCTCGCTACCCATGACCAGCCTGTGACCGTCCCAACTAGATGTTCCATATAACGCCATTTCCGTAGCCGAAGTGTGCTAAAGCGATGTGAATCCTGATTCCTAAGTATATCCCGGCCTTACACATTGAGGGTACCGGAGCGTAACCATTGTCTTTCTTAGTGAGTGCCTTCTTCCTTCTCGCATCTTGCGCGTATCAATTCTATTGGCACTAGTCTCCCAGTTACGTTGTAGAAGTTTGCCTGCATCTCAAGGCATTTTGAGATCTTGTACTGACTCTCTACCGACGCCAAGATCTCGCAGTCTTCCTGAGAGAAGGTTTCGTCTGCTGTAGGGTACTTGTCGGGAGGGAATAGCTTTGCCCGGATGTGTCTCTGAAGATACCTCTTTTGACGACGAATCTCCCTGTCGCTCCCCGCATAGGTGAGGCTGTCCGCTTCTGATGACGAGGAGGGCGATTTCTGGTCAGCTGGGCCGTCGTCGGGCGATGCCTCGGCGGAAGCATCCTCGCCGGATAGGACGATGGTCTCCTCCGCCTGGGGGCTTGGCTTGTGCTTGGACGCTCTTTTGCCGCGCCTCTTTCTGGACTTCTTGGTCTTGCGTTCGGGTTGCTGCTGTTGTTCGACTTCAGGCTCCGATGGGTCTTCTTCTTCTTCTTCTTCTTCTTGGGAGCTGGGCTGCTGCTCCGTCTTGTCTCGTAGGATCTTCCATCGGGCTTTGATGTCTTTCTTGGACTTGTGCATGGCCTGGGCGATCTCGGTCCACGAGGGCTTGCGGTCGTCCTTCTTCATGTTGACTAGGATGACGTCCTCCGACATGGTCCAATTTGGGTCGGCGGCGGGGCTTTCGTCGCCGCTGCTCTCGGGAGCTGGCGAGTCTTGCTCTTCGGCGCTGCTTTTCTCGGGGGTTTCGTCGGTGCTCTGGGGGGTATCTGTCCCATCTGTTGTGGTCTCGTCGGTACTCTTTCGGGGGCGTCTTGATTTCTTACCCCTGCGATGAGCCCTGAGATGTCTGGACTTTCTCTTGAATCTTTCCTTCTTTGGAGGAGTGTCTGAGTATTCCCAAGTTGTCAATGATGGGGTTGTCTCATGATGAGTCGGTCGATTACAAACCGTTGCCGCTGGTGCTGGGCGAGCTGCCCTCGTTGGAAGGGCTTGACGGATCGTCTGCTGAGCTCTCAACATTGGAACTATCGGCTCCGGACTCCCCAGAGGTCTCGTCAGAGACCTCTGGTGTTGTCGTCTCTTCTTCTGAAGTCGACATATCTCTGTGCTAGGCTGGTGTAGCTACAGTTGAGATTGAAGGAAAAGCCTTGCCCGCTCTTGGTAAAATAAAGAGGGGAGAGTTTGATTTATCTCAGAATTGGAAGAAGAGAAGCCTTAGGGCCTATTCATCCGTTCCATGAGCCCAGGGTGAGGAAGAAGTGAGTGAGTGAGCACATGAATACCTCAGGCACACACCTATTCCCTATTGTCGAACAGAGAGACAATAGGAAAATCAACTCATCAATAGCTACGAAATGCTTAGTAACTACATAGAACCTGTTAACTACCTACATAAGATCACTCGATGGGGCTGCTTTGACAGACTTGTATCTGCATTTATATGTTTTAGTTGTCGTTGGTAATTGCTGATCGGCTATTGGCTGTTTGGGGACATCAGATGAAAGCTGTTCCAAGGAAGAAACTCAACGCAAACAATCATTTGATGCCATACCATGCAAATTAATTGATTGGAAAAGTTAGCATGTATCCATATGTATTATTCTAGCAACCAATGGCTCGTACAAGACGGATTCTTGGATGTTGAGCGGAATGTCGTACAGTGCAAATACTGACTTCATTGATATACTTTGCACTGTATTGTAGATGACTCGAGCCGCTTATCAAAATTCCACTCACAAGCGACATCCATCTTGTCGCAACGGTCAATCGCAGGAGGCAACAGAAATTGGTTGCTTCACTTATCCTAGATCCGAGGCATTAGTACGGCCACACCTGGCAGACACACAAAAAGGACTAGTCAACCATGACAGAGCCAGCAAAGCAAGTCGCCGAGTTGCCTTCATTGCAGCCGCAATACATCAAGGCAGTCGAGCTCATCGACCAGGCTCACGCAGAGGATCCGAACCTAATTTATGGGCCGGAAGGACCCAAGACGCTGCCGTACGAACTTCACTATGCCCGTGAGATGACGAGATGGCTGGCCAGCCGGTACCCTGGTGCATCTCCTACTCTCCAGCTCGCATGCCGGGCCCAGCACTTCAGGAGGTAAGAGGACCTAAGGATAAGACAGAAGTCGGTATAGACTGCATTCTATGAGGCTAACGCGCATACTCTTGTGTCAAGATGGGAGCTCCCACGGAGCAGTTTCCCCAGGACACGCCCGGGCTATCTGACCTGGCGCGCCAAGCAGAAATCCCAGGCCGCCGAGCAGGTGGCCGCCCTCCTCGGCTCCCCAGCCATCCAGCCCCCCATCCCGGAGGAGGAGCGCGCCCGGGTGGCGGCGCTGATCCGCAAGGAGAAGCTGAGCACGGACGAGGAGACCCAGGCGCTCGAGGACGTCGCCTGCCTCGTCTTCCTGGACGACCAGTTTGACGACTTCGAGAGCAAGGGGGGCTGTGACGAGGACAAGATCGTGGACATCCTGCGGAAGACGTGGGGGAAGATGAGCGAGCCGGGGAGGAAGCTAGCCTTAGGGATGGACTTGAGCGATAGGGCCAAGCACTTGATCGGGAGGGCTCTTGCGGGTTGATCTGGTGAGTTTTGCAGAACATGTTCAATGCAAATCTCCTCTCTTCATCCAAACGGGACTGACTGGTTCAGCTCGCATGTGATTCCGTCCATCTTCCACAAACCTCCACCTAGCTCCCTTTAACGACTTGGATTAAGATTGGTAAAGCTACTCTTTGACACTGTAAACTGACTCGCTTGCACCCCGAGCAGTCATGTCCAATCTCTCCCCGCATATGCAAGATCGGGGCGGGGAGCTCGGCTCAAGATACCCCGAAGCATGAATAAAGGTCGAGCACCACAACTCGAGACATCGTGACAAGCCCTTGGATGCTTCAATCTTCTCATTCCTATCATGACGAGCATATCAGGAAAGGCAGGGGCTTTGGTGTCGACTGGTGTCGATGACCGCCAGGCGACCAAGCCAAGCCTAGACACTCTCATCTCAACGCACGACTTCGAGCTCGTTGCCTCCAAGACCTTCTCCCCCAAGGCATGGGCCTTCGTCTCCTCAGCCGCCACAGATCTCTACACAAAGCAACGTAATGCGACGACCTTCTCTAAGATCAGGCTGCGCCCCCGCGCCCTCCGGGACGTCTCCAAGGTCGACCTTAGCACCACCATGCTCGGCCACCGCATCCGCGCCCCCCTGTTCTGCAGCCCCGTGGCCATGAGCAAGCTCGTCCACGAGGAGGGCGAGAAGGACGTCAGCCGGGCCTGCAAGACCCTGGGCATCGCGCAGTGCGTGTCCACGAGCGCCTCCTACCCCCTGGGCGAGATCGCCTCGGCCATGCGCGCCCACCCCGTCCCCAACGACGATTTCGAGGTGCCCATGTTCTTCCAGCTCTACGTCGACAGGAACCGCGAGAACTCACGGAGACTCCTCCAGAGGGCCCGCGACGCCGGCGCCAAGGCCATCTTCCTGACCATCGACGCCCCCGTCCCGGGAAAGCGCGAGGCAGACGAGCGGATACTATCCGACGAGACGCTGAGCTCGGGCATGTCGGGCGTCGGGGTCAGTAACGACGCCAGGGGCGGCGGCATCGGCCGCGTCATGGGCGGGTACATCGATGCGTCCGTGTCGTGGGGGGACATCCCCTGGCTGCGCTCCTGTGTGCCCGGCCTGCCCGTCGTTCTCAAAGGGGTGCAGACTTGCGAGGACGCAATACTGGCCTGCGATGCCGGCGTGGACGCCATCGTCGTGTCGAACCACGGCGGGCGCAGCCTCGACACCTCGTCCGAGTCTATTATGGTCCTCCTGGAGATGCACAGGAACTGCCCAGAGGTGTTTCGGACGGTGGAGGTGTATGTCGACGGGGGTATCACGCGTGGCACTGACGTCTTCAAGGCGCTCTGTCTTGGTGCTAGGGCCGTGGGGATAGGACGGGGTCAGCTGTACGGTTTGAACTACGGGCATGAAGGGGTCGCTCGCTATTTTGAAAGTAAGTGTTTTTGTTGTTGTTTCGTCTCTACCCCCTTTTCTCAAACGTCCTGCGGGTACCAAGTTGGACTGACACATCGCGATCTCACTTTTTAGTCCTACGAGATGAACTGGAAACAACGATGAAGATGTGTGGTGTTACAAGTATTGATCAATTACATCCCGGGTACTTGAATAGCCTTAGTATCGATCATGAGATTCCAACCCTAGACCCGGCGACGAAGCTTACCTTGATGAAGAGCAAGCTCTAGATCATCTCGCCCCTTGAATAGCACACAACGAGCCGTACAGATCGAAGTCGAATCGACGAGAAAACAGCGAATAAAACATAACAAACGATAGATTCATTCTTTAAATACAAATTCAATGTCATCATTGGCATGGTAGAACTGACTGAAACGCCCAGGTACACAGGTGATGTTCGGGACTACTTAGCAATTCAAAGGCACATACTATCATCTCCCTAGATGCCTGGCGATCACTACAGCCGACGAGGTAATCCAATGGGATGGCACTTAATTAGGATGCCTCCGCTACTTTCCTTCTACTTACCCTCCTAAAGACAAGAAATATCAGCACTACCAATACTCCTTGAGTTCGCAGAAAATCCCGAGCCAGTGAATTCGTAAACAGGCCGGGCCAATATAGCGGCGCGATCAAGATCTGCTCGCGTTTCGATCTGAAACTCAGACACCGCCGACAACGGCAAAGCCAAATGGTGCCTACCCCTCCTAATATTGAGAACACAACTATGTAGGTCTCGGGTTATGTAGAGAAACCTCACCAGATGTGTGATCGAAAAGGGAGGGGATCCATCTGCCTAGACATAAGCACGCTTCATAAAACCCGAAGGCAAGCCTCCTGTGTCAACATCTGCGCAACACAGTCCCAGTGACCTTGTCAATGTCACAAATTATCAGGTACCAGTCTCCCAGGACCTTGTTCCCTTCCATGATGCCACCCTTGCAAAAACAGAGCCATACGAGTTCACATGGTGGAGAAGGTAGATTGTGGAAATGAGCCTTCGACCATAGTATGATATCTTGTGTGCTTTTGGTCGTAGATCCTTGGAAAGGACCCGCCGTTTCAGCTCTCTCCAACTTCTGGCTGTTCTCTCACCTCAACCTGGGCTCTGTTTGGACATCTCGTTGAAGCAAGACATGTCCCAGATTCCAGCGATGCGCAACACGCCACAAGACTGTATCGAGGATCGATTCCACATTCATCAACCTCGTAGCACGTCGCAGGCTAGTCCTCGAAGCAGTGAGACGTGCCCCTTGGTCAGCTCAGTGTGTTGATGGAAGAAGAAAACTTGGCTTGGGAGGACTGATCCCAAGTAAAAAATGGGTCGATTGGAGAGTAGTAGGTCTCGTCTTACCCGTATTACCCATAAATGAATCCATGGGACCCTATGAGGGTGCGAATCCGCGGAGAGGAATCGGGAATACTTTCGGGCTGGCCGAATCTCGCTCTCAAGAGTTCAGTGAGAAAGTGTGGGCAGGGATATGCGCTCGGAGCTCGCTGTGCTACTTGTGCTTCCACCATCCTGGTTGAGAGACAAAACCGCCAGCTCTTTCTACTCTGTGGTAGCTTACAATAAGCCTCTCGCTTTCCAAGATTCCAATATTTCATCTCAGGGTGGCGTGTAATCAGCCCCTTCGGCTCTGTTTCTGGCTCCCACTAGATGGTGCGATGGTAGTACAAGGGGGAGAACCACACAGGAGAGACTTAGGGAGACAACAATGGCTTTGAACTAAGCCTAGACCTCGGAAGGGCGGCTCAGAATGCAGAAGGAATACTGGATAGACCCTAGTCTTATGTCGATCAGTTCTACCTTTTTTGGCTCCGTCTCGGCCAAGGAGAAAATAATCCTTGAAGGTATTTCCGTTATGCTACATCACGATGCGAAACTCCAATTGAAAGTAGAAAGCTCGGTTGCCACTAAGTACATATGTGATGTGACATGGGATGATTTCGAAACGGGATTTGTACATGTTACATGTCTCCTTTTCTCTAAACCAACTGGCACATTGTAGGTATCTAAGTAAACATTATTCACTGATGTCTTGTTCGGAAAAGTGTGTGCCTCACCATATCCTGTGTGTTTAGCTTCTTGTAGTTCAAAGCATAGGTCAGGGGTATAGATTCTATTACAAGTTTGATTATAGTCGAAGCACGGGAATCTGTACCTACTTAGCTAGAAAAGCACTCTTTCGGTCAGCAAGGTAAGCCATTTCGCGTGCGCGGCTGCTAGACTGCTCCCGAGTGGCAAATAGCTCATAGCCGGTATGGGGCTAGATAGAAAAGTAGCTGATGGTGGCCTCGAATGACCCTCTAGATTCCTTTGGGGTTAGGGGTGAGGCAGAGGGGGTAGAAGTATAGATGCTGGAGTGATTCTTGGTTTCCAAGACTTATTATGCCGGCCATTCTTGATACTTCATTTGGGTCCCACATATCGATAGTGCATTTCCAAAGACCGTATTGCTGTTATTCTGCTATGAATCAAGATCGTCCATAGGCCAGCAGGGCCCTGTTGTCATGTGGGACAAATTGCCGAATTGCTTTTTCTGCGCTCGAGCCCAAAGACCGGCCCTACCGGCCCAAGTATGGAGGTTTCTGTAAGGAAGGGGCTGCGGAGCGGCTGAACGACAGCCCTCCGCTACTCAGCATTACTTACTTACAGATATTTGCTGAATGCAGGTAATATTGTGAGGTTGGTGTGGGTGGGTGAGGCTTGGCCTGCCATCATCTAAGATCAGGAGGTGGCAACACATGTTGCGCCCAACTGATTATTTTTCTTTGCTTTGTTCCCAAAGCGCAAGGATTCAATATTTAATAGTGGCTGCGTTTGACCTTGCACGGATTTCCATGTAATACCTTGGCTTTTGTCGGGTACTGAGATTGGTCTTTGAGAGCCCCTCCACACCGATTCAGAGCATCTTTCTTTTCTTCTTCATATGACTTGAGGGTGTGAGAAACCATCCGTGGCAATAAAGAGTTCCTGTATCGTTGTCGGATGATTTTCATAACAGAGAGAGTCCGATTTGATGCTGCATAATTGTCTTGGAAATGTGGAAGTGGGAGGGTAGAGTCAAACCAGGACAGAATACCATTGAAGGCTAAGGCTGAACCCGCGTCACTGAATCTGAGAGAGGTTAGAGAAAAACCCGAAGATATAACCGGACCAATAGCTTAGCCAGAGGCTGTGAACAAGGCTGTTAGGAAAAAGAAGTAAGCCCAGAGAGCAGGGGCTGTTTCGGCTTTCTGGATGAGGATCTGGCCAAAAATAAATATGACGAACAGCGCAGGTCAGGAGCAGCAAAGCATTGCATCTCGCCAAGCAATGCAAATTCGTCAGTTCTCACTCGCTTAGGCTCCAACCCAAACTTGCTAGGTGCCTCAGCCTTGGAAAGTGGCAATGGTGGGTGACCTTGAATGTTTTCTTTTTCTTGTGTATTTTCTTTTTTTCCGGAGCTTTTTGTCAGATTGTCAGGGGATCATTTGGGGCATTGTCATTTGCATGACCCTGAGGAGTTCAGCTGAGGCTGTGAATGTGGTTCTGGAACGTTCGGGCCATGACAAATTGTCTAGACCAATCTTTCTATTGTTGACTGCCAAGTGTGGTGGTTGAAAACCGAGGATTGAAATCGTGGTCTACTTCTCCGAGAACTGGCACGAAATCAATGCTGCGATATGATGTACTCGCTCCTCGGTTGTTGACTTGATGCCGGTGGATCGGCCAGCTGCGCTATTGCACGCGCTTGTTCGATAATATGTGATGGGTCAGTTTTGCTAGCTTGCCAGTCGATAGCTACTTGCTCAATTATACACCATGGTTGGTATAATGCCTGCGGGCAGATGCAGTGATCTCCCTCTAAGATCGTGTGTAGAGAGCAACCCATGTCCCTGCCGACAACCCTTGGCACGCTGAATATTGTGTGGGAGGCGCGATTTGCAACCGGGATTTGCCAGCCGTGTAGCCAGCCTTCTTCTCCAGATACCAGCTGGCCCACAGCAATTCCGTTAACGGTCAAATTCCTCGCGCCCCTAGACCGGCGCAGGCATAGCTACGAGTTAGACCACATCATATGACGCTGGCTGGTCCCTCGTGCAAGCCAAGGGTCTAACCTGCGAGAAACGATGCCTCCCTGCGAGACGACGCACGAGGTCCGTACCGAGTGAGGAAACTGAACTACCACCCGGGAAGTTCAGGTTCGGCTGAGCAGCTACATGGTTGGTAGCTGTGGGCCTCCGGCGGCGGTGCTGAACAATCGAGACTCGGGCGCTCTGGTGGCACCCGTATGGCGGGGGTATGGAGCTTCAATAGGAATGGGTTAGGATGATGAAATAGGCTTCACCTCGCCAGCACTGGACAAAGAGTAAGCTCTGCGGGTTCAACGACGGCGATGGCCACGAGGGGGATGCACTAGAGACGCACGCTCGCATACTTGGTTCGCAAGTTGGTGATAGTCAGGGGAGGCCGAGCCAACCACACGCACAGGCTGACTTGCAGCCGCCCACCTGCTCCCGCCTGCTTGCCCGCTTCCATTGGCCTTGCTGCGTGGGACCTCGAGCTCGTCAAGGTCCCCGTTTGTGTAACTGGCACCGGGTACCTATACTTGGCCGAGTCAAGAACCAGGCATCTCCTTCCTGTCCAGACCATGAACACCGGAGAAGCAAAGCTTTGGAATAACGTATCTGGCACCGGGGGCAAAGGGGAGATCCGCCAAACAGGTAAGTGGTTTTGGGCTGCGATGGGCCGTGGACCGGGTAGGCATGTGCGGTATGTGCTTTGTTGGCAGCAAGGCGAAATGGGATCCATGAATCATACCTTGGTTTTCAGCGTGGGAACTTTGGACAGGCTCCCGCACCCTCCCACGCGCACGCGCCCGCATGGCATACGCATGGTGGCAGGTTAGTGCCTCAATGGTAAATGGGTTATCATGGAGGTCAAGTCGCCCACATCTCCCGTTGCGTGCTCAGCCTGCTGAACTATGTGCGTTAGTACCTCCGGTAGGTTCTAGCCAACCCAATCTCTCTGGGTGTACCTGCTTCACCTCGGCATGCATTGCACCTGCAGGCTGGGGACTTGCATGCCTCTACAGTCGCTCCTGCCGGGCGTAGCCTTCTCTGCAGTGGTTGGCTGGTGCTGCTTGCGCCGGGCAGGCCGTACAGCCGGCTACTATGTGCCTGCTGGCATCTACCAAAGTAACAAGGTAAATCGGAGGCAAGCAGGGAGATAAACGCCACACCGGATGGACCAAAGGCAAGAGCGAGGCAGATGGACCTACGTAACGAAAAAGACCTGGAAGGAGCTACGGGTGCCACGGAGGGTACCGCCGGAGCGGAGCCGCCAGGGGACCAGGTAGCTGTACCAGCTCCATCTGCACCTGCTCGTCTCCCTACAGACCTCCACTACAGCGCTGCCATGCCACGCCAAGCCCTCCATCCCTGCCTACCCGGCCTGAGCAAGCAAGCAAGCAAGCGCACCGCACCGCGCCTGCCCCAAAGTCCGGACGAAACTGGGCCGAACCAACATTTTGTTCTCTCTTGCTTTTTCTCTTTTCCCAAATCTTCTTTTCTTCTTTTCCTCAGCCTGTGCTTATTCCTCGAGTCCTGGTCCCTACCGTCCTAGTGCTTTGGTTCAGCTTAGGTACTTCCGGCAACTGTAGCTCTCCGGCCCGCTTGGATCACCGACGACACCCTCTTACACCACTTCGCCAGCTTTCTTTGCACATGGATACAGCCAGGCCATGTACATGAATTCTCGTTTTTGCTTCTGCTTTTTACTGTTCGATCATTGCGTGTGACCAATGAAATCCTGCCTTTAAACGCTACTGCTCAGCTTTCACCCTGGTTTTGGTCCCTGAATATCACAGCCACTTACACCCAGGCTCGGCTCGGCTCTCTTGTTCGCTTATCTGCTCTGCTCAACACAGCCGTGTCCAGCTTTGCCTCTTCCTTGCCTCGATTTTCCTGCACGGACGTCCCAGCTTCTCGGTTTGTGTCGCTGCTTCGTCCGGGTTGCAGTTTCAAGATCGACACACACGCAGACACGGCATCTTGGGCTGGCTACAGGGTGTTTTATAACCACCCCCCCTTCTGAGACCATCTTGCACAGTCTTTGGCTATTTGATAACCAAGTCTCATCCTGTCACTTTTTGCTCTCCTTCTATCTTGCAGAATCTCGATACAGGCCCTCCTTTAGTTATTGACTGACCCGAGTGTTCCCAAAACCCCCGGGCAATTCCCCAGCTGTGATCATTCCCGCGGGTGCCGATTCTCAGCAAGTCTTCGCCACCAACTCTTCTTCTCTGCACTTTCTTCCTTCACTTTGTCTCTTCTGCCCTCGCGCTACAAAACACTCAGAGAGCAACAAGATGTCGGTGTCTTTTCAACATGTGGGTATTATGCCAAAATCCTTTACCGAAAGGGTACCTTCTCTTCCTATAGTTCATTTACTTACACTAGCAAGCCCTTCCAAGAGATCCAGTTCGACCTCTTCGAATGGTATCCAAAATTCCAATCCTGCCTCGCTTACTTCATGGACCATGCCCAGCACACCGGCCCTGTCCAGACGGTAGCTGCATACGTCAATATCAAGCTCCCCTACCAGAAAGCGCAACAGGCGCCAGCACCAGGCCAAGCCCCCACCACCAATTGGAACAGAAACCCCTCCGCAGAGCAGCAGTCGTCTTCACAGCCGGAATCTCACCAGAGCCAGATAGCATTCCTTATCCCCTACGTCCGTCGTCTTGTCGCCACCTCCTTCGACTCCCCAACGGTGTTGAACGGATTTTTTGGGGACGAATGGGAGGCAGGCATCGGCCCCATTCACGAATCCGAGCGTCGGAACTACTTGTTCGCGGCGAAATCCGACACTTGGCTCTCGGTCAAGTCCCACTACGACATGGAGGACGGCCAATTGATACCCTTTCTTCGCCCACTCCAGAACGTGACAGTGGAGGAAATCGAGGCCGCTGAGGCTAATTGGAGCGAGTGGCTCGCCATGCAGGATTGGATGCTTGGGCCCAGAGCCCCGACCGTGGACGCCACCAACCCAGGGTCCTCGGCTCGGGGTGCAAACGCGAGGAGGGGGCGGGCCTGAAGGAAACCGTCAACGGGGCGCCCGAGAGGGCGGCGGTGATTACGACGGGCACTTCAAATGGTGACGATGCAGCCTTGGACAATGGCAGCAGCGGACTGCAGGCGCGATGGGAGCCACGAGGGAAGAATTACGCAAAAGAGCCGGACTCAAACGACACATTGGAGTCGGAGCTGAATGATTGATTCATCTTGCAGATTTGGAATTTCACATGTAGAGAAGCCAGCACAACGTCCGTTTTTTTTTGGGTAGCATAAAGATGGCGGCGCTTTAATTATTAGATGTGTAGCGAACTGGTAATAATACTACAGACAATTTTACACCAAGATTTTTGCGTCGTTTGCCATCAGATTCTCCAAGCGTGGTTGTGTAGATGTGTGTATAGGTTGTGTGCTATCACGCAGAGCACGGCATGGTTGAGATATTGTGGGAGTGATCCCCCATCTGATCCTTTGGCTACACTGGATTTCCCCAGGGTATATATACATAGTGCCAGAAGGTAGTCTGCAGAGTCACCCGCGAGGGTTATATGGGTGCTCCGTGAAAAGAAAATCCAAGGCCGGTTGAGCGCCTTGCTGAAAGAGTGTCGAGGACCGAGGACGAACCATCCTCGGCAGGGGGAGCGCAGTGTCCAAGTGTGTTCGCAGAATAGACAGGGGCAGACTCCGCCTGTCTTGATCCAAGGCAAGTAGCACCTTGGGGGAGACGATACAGCGCATCGTAGCGTTAGAGATGAAACAAGAAACTCCTCCCAACGCCGGTACAGAGCCAGTCTGAGGCATGGGGGGCCTACAAGCTCTGCGGCGTGGCTCTTTGTAACGCAGAGCCAAGGACATGAACGGGCCCCCCGCCAAAGCATCTCCTCCGACGATTTCCAGTTTGTCCAAGCGATGAGAATGTTGCTGCGACATTTCACAGAACTTAAGAACGGGCGAAAAGATGCAGATGAGGGAGTGTGTTCTTGGCTCCCTTTTGTGATAGACGCTATTCAAACCAAGCCCGCCCACACCAATACATTGGGTAAAAGATAAAACGCCAGCGCCAGTAAACTTTTTATATTAGTTGAGGAATCCTTTACACGCCGGCGTCCCGCAGAGGCAGGGAATGCGATCTAAACTTCCAATCTCTCGCTCGAATTTGTAGTCGTAGGTCAACTCCTCATCTGGGCCTTGTTAGCTTGGCGGAAACTCGCTGGGGGATGCATTGGAACAAACTCACTCATAGCTATGTCACGCAGCGCATAAATGACGATGCGCTTGCTGCCTTCCACTTTAATAATCTTGGCTGTGCAGTTTGGAGAGCAACTGTGATTGATGAAGCGTGCTATGCCTCCCTTCTTGGTTGCATCTACAACAGTGCCTTCATCAATCCGGAAGAGATAACTGCTGCCGATGCCGCTCTTGAGATAGCGTTTCTCACGAATCTCGGCAACCTGCTGGCGGACAACTTCGCCAACATATTCAATAATCATGTCATCCTTGGCTATGTTCTCCATGGCGTAGAGACCCCAGTTGTGGATGGCTGAGCGGGCGAACTTGACGGGCTTCTTGCGCTTCTTAAGCTGGTTGAACTTGAATACGTCCGAGTCCTGGCCCAAGGTCTTCTTTTGATCGTTAAGATCAGCAACATAACGTCGATTGGTTGCACGATTGGCCCTAGAGTTGCCCTTCGTCAACAGTTTCTCCGCGGCCAATTTGGCGGCGTCGACGGCGGTCTCCTTCCCTCGCTTCTCCCGCTCTTCCCTGGCCTTCTGAACCTTGATATGATGCGGTAGATATTTAGACTTCTCCGAGTTGAGAATCTTCTTCACGCCCTCAGTCCTTGCACTTCCCGTAGGGTTTGGCACGTAGTAGCCGCCAATCGAGACTGGTGTGTTGACACTGCCTTCAGTCGAATTAAGTTGGCGAACACGGTTACGCTTCCACAGCCACAGCTCTGGATTGCCAATATCTGCAGCCGGAAATTTCTTTCGCAGTTTACTGATGTCAGGTGAATCCTTAGGACCTAGAGAGAGCTGTTGCAGAGCAGCAAAATCGGGCTTGAAACCGTCTGGAAGATCGAGAGCCGGAACAAGAGGTTCTGTTGAGAATAGTTTTTCGTCGAACTTGGCGCTGAGATCTGTAGTGGGAGGTTCAACCTTTTCTTCCTTGGATTCAGGTGAGGTGTCGGGAAGCTCCTCCTTTGGCTCCTCATCCTCGGTCGCCTCGGTTGCTGCTGCTTCCTGCTGCTTCAGTGCTTCCCTCTCTTCAAAGAGCTGCTTCTTAGACTTCTTCTTCGTCTTTACGAGCTTTTTCTTCGCTCCCTTGACAGTGGCAGGAAGTGGTGTCTGTGAGCGCGACATTGTACTCCGTTGATCTTCCGCTTCGGTGATATCAACATCCGGAGTGATGTCCTCGGTCCCTTCACGGCCCCTAAACTCGCTTTCGATGCGGCTGATTCTAACACCAAAGAGTTCTTCGTTTGATTTCTTCTGGCGTTTGAAGGCTGTCTCGATTGAAACTTCGAGCTTCCTCTTCTTAGATAGTGCTGTATCCCCGACAGGAAGACTGAATTCCGTCATGGAGTCGTCCTCACCTGGACCCCAACCAAAGTCATCCTTTGATGCTTCGTCGTCGGTACTCATCCGACTTCGGGGTCGTGAATCTACATCTTCACTATCCCGAACCAGCGCGCGCAGATCAGTCTCATCCTCAGATTCAATATCACTATCCAGACTCTTGAGCCGATGGTGAAGAGATCTGAAGGCAGTGCGAGGAACGGCAGTGCGTTTTCGCGCAAATGGATCTACGAACACACTCCTATGGGCTTGTGCCCTGGCTTTGGATTTGCGAATGCGGGGAAGAGCCTTCGGCTCCAAGCGGCCTGTCCTTCTTTCGATAGGGTCGGCTCCTGACGTTGGAGTGCCGAATCTTGAGCTCTCGGTCACGTCATCAGGAACCACACTCTCTTCATCGTCCTCTGCGGTATCAATATTTAGCTTGCGCCGTTTAGCAGCATGATTGGCAGGATCTAAAAAGGCCTCAAGCGCCGGTGCGGCAAGCTGAGTGCGAATGTGCCTGATTAAATGTTCCATCATCTCTGCTCGAACCACGGCTACCGCTTCGTTCACGGGATCAAAATTCTTTGCTCTCTGTTTCTTCTCCTCCTCCAGATCAGCTTCCTCCTCGCGTTTTCGTCGTTCAGCCTCTCCTGCTGAGGCCCTGGGAGGAGGTGTCCGCTCTCGTCTTATTGGACTGCGGCTCGCGTGCCGGTCATGACGACTCGCTCGGGGTAAGCAGAGCTGCATGGCCATGTCATAGTTGAAGAACTCGGTGTGATTAACAGCTCGATAACATCTTTCAGCTTCTGAACGGCCATGGTAAGAATTTTGAAACACGATGAAGAATCCCGTCTTGTCAATGCGAATTTCCTCGAGTGCATAGTTTTTCAATCGCTTCTTCATATGAGGTATGATGCTAGGCAGAAGAGGTACTTTTTCGCTCGTAACGAAGATGTAGGGGTCGTTTGCCAGTACGGATGCAAGATTCACCGTCTCCAATACTAGCTGACCCCGTGGTTGGGAGGGGGCGATCAAGGGATTCGGTGCGGGTGTTAGAGCAGGGACCGAGCTGGGCCTCGATGCTGCAGGGCCCTTGGGAGCCGTCAATGGAGCCTTCGCTATCCCAGGTATAAGCGTCGATTTGGGTCCAGTGGGAGGAATTTTTGGCTGAGGAGCCTTCGCAAGTCGCTCTTTGGCTTGTTTCTCTCGATCTCGTTTCAAATGTTCTTCCAACATTCTTTTGCTCTTCCGGCCCTCTGGATCATATTCTACTCGTACGATATCGGCATCAACTTTTATACCACGAGCTCGCACTGCGCGCCGAGCGGCATCGATTGCAGACACTATAGGACGACTAGAGCGAGAATCTCGGTAGCGGATCGTAGCAAATCCCAAGTAGCTACCAGTTTCAGGGTGCATCTTGTTGCTGCTCTCGGCAATTTCACCAAAAGTGGCGAAGATGGCTGTCACCTTATTGAATGGGACGAGAGGATTATACTTGGTCACAACAATCTGGGTCGGTGGTCCAGGGCCGATGGATGTCTTGGGGTCATACGGATACGGGCGCAAGTTTTGAGGGGCGGGCCGCAACCGAGCTCTGGGCAAGTAATAATCGGTGTTGATATATCCCAATCGACCGCCCGCCTTTGCCAGGCGAGGATCCGAAGGGGGAGCGTCATCGTCCTATTCCATAAAAATTAGCCTCGAATTCACAAGTGATGACGCTCCCCCTTCCCACGACGGGATATATGTATATTCATTTTATACGTACCAAACCGAACTCCTTGTATATTGGCTTTGAGCCTTTATTGGTACCCTTATTGCGTAGTCGATCGAGTGTAGGATCATATGTGCATTTGATGCCCTTGATGGATGGCAAAGGGTCTCGCGCAGGGATGCGCTCGGTTATGGGGGTATAGTCAGATACGGCGCCATTGTGACCGATGGCACGAGGAGTTTGAGATGTTGGTCTTCCGACGTGATCGCTCGATGAGCCCGACGAAGGCATTTCTTGTTTTGAGGGTGCAATGGTGAGTGATAACGGGGACGACCCTTCCGATGCCAGTGGGGTAGCACTGGCGGTCGGGAAGCGGGATGAGGCAGCTGTCGCGGTATGTCGCGCGCTAAACACGGTAGATGCTAAGCTGGTATGAGAGCTCGTAGAGTCGACCGTGCTGGGAATGTCTCCGGGTAGAGATTCGTTCTCATCGATGCGAGCCTGACACTGTCCGTGAGGGGCATCCGAGGATATATTGCCAGGGCCAGATGGATGAGGCCCCGGGCTGATGGGTTGAGATTCCAGAGTGGAAGGACCTGGCCTGTCCTCTCGCAATGTGTCAACACCGTTAGTCTTTGGCTTCGACCGCTCCCGGTCTGCCCGACCTTCGGCTTCTGCCCTGACCTTGGGGGCAGTAGGGAAGAATTGCGCGAAGCCCGGGACAGACGTAGGACGGGTCATCGTGATCGATGGGCTCCTGCTATCGACTCCACCGTACTTCAATCATCATCTCTCTTATTGTAGCCTCCGATAGTGAGCTGGGGTTGGTTTGAGGCGGATTGGGGGTCAGACCGCTGCTCTGACGCGCAAACTCTGAAAGAGTTCACGCGACCGGGCGGCTGGACAATCGCAGCGCCCCAGCAGGCGACATATACCGCGATGGAAGGCCAAGAGAAGGTCGAGGGCGTGAAAAAAACGCGGGATCTCACAGAGGAGGCGGATGCGATGCTTGGGGTGAGCGGGCGACGCGAAAGAGCCGGCTGGGGGAGGTAGGGAGGAAAAGCTGGAATGAGTGAAAGGCGGGTTTGAGCCTTCACCAGAACAACTTTCTTTCTTCGCTGTCAGGGATGGATGGTCGATCGGGCAGATTCCTAGTAGGTAATTTAGGGGTACGTACCTCCCCGTACTAGCGCCTGTGACGATTGAAGACAGCGCATCCGCCCACCAACCAACCAGCGCCAATTCATTGTGGAGGGAACACAGTTGCCCCGGCATTATAGATTTTCCGAAGCCCTGACTGACTGGTCGTTTTGCCCTTTCCCCGATGCAGGACGCCACTAGAGGCAGGCACGTGTCAATCTCCCTCCTTTAGCCTGCGAGGTACGGAAGTCCCGCGCTTGCACAGCAAAACGTCACCAAGCAAGGGGTACTGGCCGGAGTGACGTCCGTTGTTATGCAGCCTATGTACGTTTGTTGTTTTGTTTCCCTGCACAGGGCTTATTTACGGACAACAAGATGTGGTTTCCCCATTGCGGATCATTTGTATCATTATTCGCATTTCGTAACTTATTAAACAAACACAAAGCCGTCTTTGTTACTGTGTCCTGGATTGAGCCCATGCCCAACTGATTATCCAGCTAACTCCATACTCCACAAAGGAAAAATAGTAATAGTACATGTGCTAAGAACTCAAATATCAAACTTCAGCTCAAACTCCTCGTCTTCATCATCTGAAGGGAAAGGAGCGATGATAGCAGGTAGGTCCTCCTCCTCATCGTCTTGACCAAAAATGGACGTGAACTGTGGCCGAACCGCCTGGGAAGGCCGGATTCCAGTCAAGCCAGCCTCTTGTGCCCGAGCCGGTGTGATTGTGGAATCGGGATCGACATCTCGAAGAACTCGTGTTTTAGTCGTCGACTGTCCGCGAGCGGCGGTAGAAGCTGTCTCGCGGGCATGAACCAGTGACGAAGCTGCTTTGCCTTTGTTATACCCGATGGTAGTTCTTGATGCAACTTCTCTAGAGTTGCTTGCAGCAGACTGAGGTCGAGTAGAACGTTCAGGCTGCCGAACGGTTCTTTGTCCAGAAACAAAGCTCAGCGGCCGCCTACCTGCTGACATAGCACTTGTCGGTCTAGGAAGCTGAGGGCGCCCGCTTGGCGGCTGCATGGAAAGTGCAGAAGCTGCCTTTCTTGAAGTGATTGTGGAGAGCTGTCGCGAGTGACCGGTTCCTCTGATCTTCCGACCCATTTTGGCCTCAGCGACTTCCGGGACATCTGGCTTTCTTTGAATGAGCTTTGGTGGTTCTGGTGTATCGGCGAGGTTCCAGTCTAAAGCCTCCAAGTCCCGGTTGTTTTTTTCAATCGCTTTGTCCATGACGAGCTTCATCTCTTCATTGAACCGCTTTTCCTTTCTTGAGACGCCATTATCGTCAACAGGGTTATGGAACTGCTGATAGAAGCCCCGGAACAGGTTCTCCTTCTTCAAACCTTCGAACGTCAGGCCACCAGGTGGTAAGAGGTCTGATTCGTAAGGCAGATCTTTGGGTTTCGGGGGGGCGTATTCAGGCTCATCGTCCAGAGGGTCGAAACATTTGATGTCTGCTTCAACTTGGAGCGGGCCTTGCGAGACGGCCTTTGGCTTAGGCTTCTGAGTTGTTGTTGGCTTTGCCTGCGACTTGTCGATATTTTTCGTCCCGCCGACTTGGCCAGTTCGTGCCTTTGCGTTGGTCGTTTTGTTTCCTAAAGGTGCTCTTGACTGTGATTGAGGACCTGTTCCGGAAGATGTTAGATTCTATGTTGGAAATTCCTGGGGTTTTCAGTGCGAATTACCTGTTGGCGTAACCATTGATTGCTTGCCCTTGGTCATTGTGATCTTATCCTGACCCCCAAGCCTGGCTCCGCCTAGGCCATTTTTTCCTCCGAAGGCTGTAGGTGCATTCTCATCGTTCTGTCCATACTTGAGTGGTGTCTTTGGATATCTAGCGCCTGGAGTTTTTGGTTGCTGCTTTCCAGAGACCTGGTGACTGTGCACCAGGTTCTCTTGGTCACGATGGGCTGCGAGCATATTTTTGATCGAAGTTTGATGGCTCCTAATCGTGGACGAAGTGAGATGCCTGCTTTGTTTCGTCACCGAAGCTCACTACTGAGATTAAGGAGAAAGTAAAGTGGCTGCTGAGGAGGACTTGTTTTCATTGGTCGCGACTGCCTAATGGTTGGCACAGCAACGGGTGTTGGCGCACGGACTCTCTAGCCACAGAAGGAGTGACCTGGCCGCCTAAAGTGTGGCACGTACATGTGGAGGGGCATCCAGCATCTGAGCAGTCAGTCTCCCCACCTCATCCCTTTTCCCTAAGCCATCATCACAATCAACCGATATTACGACACCCACCAATCTTGCTCTCGAGCTTTTTCCCTTTTTAGAATCACACAAGAGCGTCGCACGCCGAAAACAAACTCTATTCACAATGGATCGCATCAAGGAGGTTCGTGCCCATACCGTTATTTTATCTCCAACGCTGTGGTGGGGTAAAGGCCAGCAAAGACGGAACTGCGGGCTGACAGCTGAGTAGAAAATGAACCAGCTCCGCCTGGAGGCCGATGAGGCCAACACCAAGGTTGAGGAGCTCCAGACCAAGGTCAAGACTCTTGAGCAGGATGCCTTGTCCAAGGAGCAAGAGATCACCTCTCTGCAGCACAAGAACAACCTCCTCGAATCGGAAGTGGAGAAGCTCGAGACCAGCATCAAGGATGCTAAGAAGGCAGCAGATGAGGGCCAACAACACGGCACCCAGAATGAGACTCTTCAGCGCCGTCTGCAGCTCCTCGAGGAAGAAGCCGAGGATGCTGACAAGACCCTCCGTGAGGCCAACGAGAAGTAAGCATCGACCTTTGTGAATTGTCACTTGTTTACTCACCGCGCTGACACCGTACCTAGGCTCCGACAGACCGACGTCAAGGCCGGCCACTTCGAGCGCAAGGTACAGGCTCTTGAACAGGAGCGCGACCAGTGGGAGGCGAAGTACGAGGAAATGGCCAAGAAGCACGCAGCCCTCCAGAAGGATCTCGACGACCTGCAGGGAGAGATCGGTGCCATCTAAGCGAGTTCAGGTGGATTTTATTGATATTCTTTTGTCTCTGCATGGCGTGCCGTCGAACAAATCTCAGAAGCGCAGAAGCGCGCAGGGCTATGTCTATCTGGGAAAAATACCCTTCCCTACGTGAGAGTGTATGGTGCCAAATGTGTACACGTTCACTTTGACGGAACGAGACTCGCATTCCCAAGGGGTATCTATTATGGATTGCAAATGGCGCTTAACTCAAGATCGTACATATAACAACCAACTTTCCGCTACCTCTTTGCTTTCTTGGCCCGATGTTTCCGTTCCGCAAGCTGTCTGTCGAATTTAGTCTCATAGCGAAACTTGGCTTTTTTCTTCTTTGCAGGTTGCTTGGTATCCGTTTTCGTTTCGACATTTTCCTTTGGTTCGCCCTCCTTCGTAGGTTCATCCAACACTGGCTTTTCAAGCCCATCTCTCGACACGGATACGGACTCGACTGTGACTGTGGTGTAACGATCCTCGTCAATGTATTCCTCTTCGTGGTCGACTATGTCCAGGTTTGGTCGATCTGGGAACCCTCCCCATCCATCCTCTTCGTCATCTTCCGAATCGTCTCCGTCTTCCACTGCGCCGGCCGCGCCCGATTCTCGTAAAAGCTTATTCACCATGTTGACATGATCTTCGACTTCCTTTTTTCGCTCCTCTCGTACCTATGATTTTCGAGTTAGCTTTATTACTTGCTACCCTGCATACCGGTAGATCGTTGGTGCCAATCACCTGTTTCCTAGTTTCAATTTTCTCCAGGCGCTCCCTTCTAGCCGCTTCTTCCTGTGCACGCTTGATGCGCTCCTGCTTGCGCTTGTGGAATCCGGTCAGATACTCGTGACGGGCGGCATTGTCGAATGTAACTTCTTCAACAGCGGAGGTAAATTTTCTCTTTTTGCTGGGATGGGGAAGAAGAAGTTTCTTCGGTCTTGGCTTGGCAAACATGATAATTGGAATCCAATTTCGTTTTCACTTGTCCTCGTACAAAAAGCGTAGCAAAAGGTTGTCGTCGCAACTACCAAAGAATTTTGCCTGCGTCTCAGTGGATTAATACCAGAATCCGGACCATGTCCATCGGGTTTGGGCTTATGCAGAAGAGTGGGGTCTCGCGTCTAGAGAGCATTACGTAAGGTTGAGGCCAGGTGCATCATCAGCTTCCTTTGGTTTGGAACGGTGCCAATCCCTAGGAGTAAATCGCTTTGTTTGCCAACGAATCTATCCGAAGAGTAATTCAGACCAGCCATCTCTCTCCCGCTCTACGATGCGTCTTCAGCTCCTTGCCAGTGCCCTGGCACTTTTCGGTTCTTCGGCCGCCTTCTCAGACTCATCGCCATGGGTTGTCCTCTCGACCTCCTCGTAAGCTTCTTTGAGACGTGGCGCGCGCGCAGACGGACAGCTTTTACTGACGGGATCCCATCCAGCTTCGACCAGAATAACGCCTCGAATATCCAGACGAGTGCCCAAATCGTCGAGGCCACGAAGAAGGCGTTGCAATCATGCCCCACTGATCGATACCTGCTCGTCAACCAACCAGGCATTTCCGCGCTCGATCTCCAGGCATCCAAGGATTGTCGCATGCCTCATCTTTGCCATGCAGTGGAGGACAAGAGCATCTCCGGCAAGCTGATGGCGTCCGAGGTCGTTGGGGATGTCAAGCATACGGGGCTGGAAGACTTCATCAAGGAGGCTTGCGCCAAGAAATCGGGTGTTTCCGTTGAAGCCATTGAGCTTTCCTCGCCTGCGAAGAACGACCGTGCCGGTTCCCTCGCCCAGAGCGGTATGATGCGACCCAATCGGTGATGCTTGAAACCTGGTGCTAACTCATTCATAGACGCGGCTTTCGCTGCCAAGCTTGAACACCTGAAGAATGACAAGAGCTACACTGTCATCTTCTACTCTTCTGCCGTCGAGCCAGTGTATGAGGCCGACTTCGCCGATCCTGCCCATCTGGAGTTGAGGAGAAACGTAGAGAGCCCCGTCCTCCGACGTGAGAAGAAGACCTCTGGTCGGGACAACACGAATCTATTCGAGAAGTACCAATTTTTCACACCAGGTCAGAGCTACTCGGCCCCATTCTTCGGTGTAATCTCACTCGCTAACAACGCCAATAGGCATCTTCATGGGTCTCATTGTTGTCATTTTCCTTTTTGCCATCCTGTACGTTGGCGTCAGTGCTCTCGGTAGCCTCGAGGTCTCCTACGGCGCGTTCGAGAAGGACGTCAGCCCTGCTTCTCAGAAGAAGCAGCAGTAAACGTGCTTCCATCTCAGTTCAGCGTGTTCGTGCCGCTATCCGGCCCCCCTTACATACTTTGTGTATTTTTATGTCTGCGTCACACCTGGAGTTTGGGACTGTATTTGGAGGGAAATGCACTAGAGCTCATACGATTTCGAGTTTGCAAGGTTAGAAGAGGAACATAAGTAGCTTTTGGAGCGATTAAGCTTTCCACAATGTCGTTGCAATTGAACCATGTCTTGATTACTTAAAGGCGCCATGGAAGCAGGCAGCTAAACGTCCCAAGGCCGAGAAAGCATGATGTAATCTTTTGATTTCAATAACCCTCAGTCATGAGAGAAAACAGTAAAGAACCACTACAACGCCCAGACTCCATCCCGTTCTTTTTATCCATTTACTTCTACGATCGCGGCAGTGTGTGAAACGACACTCTCCGACGACCTCAGTCTACCATACGTCCGTCCATGCCCTACACCAAGTGGCTAGGCAGCAGGAAATTGGCAATCCCCTCCTTCACGGCATACTCGTGGCCGCAGTTCCCGCAGACCAATTTGCCCTCGGAAATCGAAGTCTCGAGAAGGAGATGGTGCAAATCCTTGAGCTTCGTATTATCCGCCTCAAGCTCCTCTGCGGTTGGTGGCTGGTCTGGCAACGGGGGGAAGCCAAGCTGTAATTTTTTTTTTTCGCTGTTAGCTTGCATACTGCCCCGCGCTGCAAAAAGGCAAAAGGCCGTTTTCATGCCTCGCGACAATGTCCCACCCTCAAAAACTCGTAGATTGGTAATTTAATGAACATTAATACAACTGGGAAAAACTCACCTCCGATGATGTCGTCCGCAGAGCTGTCCAGTCCAGGCGAGGCAGCACGTTGACTATCATATCCGTGTTCAGCTCGAGCTCGTCCTGCACCAGCTCGGCGTCTTTGGGGTGCAGGGGGTGAGAGGCGGGCGAGCTCTTGCAAGCCTTGACGGCGCAGGTGAGGAAGTTGAGGGTGAGGACTTTCATGGCTGGCGACTCCCGATGGTGGTTCTTTTTGTGAGGTATGCAAGTTTGAACGTTGGGCCCTCCGACTTACAACTTTTCGTTGAGCGTCAGGTAAAAGGCCCCACGTGACAACGGCCATCGCAAGTGGCTATCCCGAAACTTTATTGACGTTCAAATGGAGTGTATGCATGCATTTCACGAGCGACCGGGCTTCTGTGACTCAATTTTTTATTCTTATTCTTGCTAAGCACTTCGGAATTTCTCGCGAGATTCCTCATGGCGCTATGTACCTGATACAGTTTGTCCCGTCGAAATATACATTTCCCCAACTCCATTACTACTTCTGCTTTAAGCAATCAAGCCTCTTGACTTCTCATCGGCAACCTTGGTCTGGCGCTTCTGGTGCTGGATGAAGAACATGACCGCGGCGAAGACAATGCCCAGGAAGAGGATTGTCTGGGTGCCGGTGTATCCGCTCTTTGGCGCCTCTAGCACGATAGGTGGCTTGACTACTTCCGTTTCATCGTCTTGGAATTCTTTGTACGCGTACCAGACTCATCAGCCCACTGCCCAAGTTTGAGTGTATATGAAACGCGCTGTGAAGGAGACATGGAGAAGAGATGAATGTATTTAGAGCTCGGAGTGCTCGGAGTTTTCGACGTGAATACCTTCAGGAGGAACTTCCAGCTCGCCGCTCTTGGCGATGGTGACCGGCTTGGCGGGCTTATCGCCTCGAGAGGTCTCGACCTTCTGGATCTTGTCAACAATCTCGTAGCCCTCGAGGACTTCGCCGAAGACGACGTGTCGGCCGTCGAGCCACCTGTGATTGAATGTTAGGATGTGCAGTTTAGTTGGGGATGGAGGGGTATGTCTTACGAGGTGATGACAGTGGTGATGAAGAACTGGGAGCCATTGGTGTCCTTGCCGGCGTTGGCCATGGAGAGCAGACCAGGCTTGGTGTGCTTGAGCTTGAAGTTCTCGTCCTTGAACTTGTTGCCGTAGACTGAAAAACAATTCCTGTTAGCCAATGATCTGTCTATCACAGATATAGGTGTCTACCCACTGGATTTGCCGCCAGTGCCATCGTGGTTGGTGAAGTCACCGCCCTGGATCATGAAGTCCTTGATGACTCGGTGGAAGGTAGATCCTTCATAACCAAAGCCCTTCTCGCCGGTAGCAAGAGCTCGGAAGTTCTCAGCGGTCTCGGGGACAGTGCCGCCGTAGAGGCCAAAGACAACCCGGCCGAGCTCCTCATCGCCGTGCTTAATGTCGAAGTACACCTTCTTGGTGATCTTGGGACCCTTGGCAGCCTCAACGTTGTGAGAGAAGAGAACCAAGACCACTCCGAAAAGGAGGGCGACGGAAATGAATAGTCTGCTGAAATTGATCATCTTGCAAAAGTTGCGATGAAGTCCGATCGTTTCGACAAAGCGACCTTGATGGACTGGTGTGAAGGGGAAAGGAGGAGAGTCGCAGAGGCGCTGTAGGGGACAACTAAACTTAAACGCCCGCCAGGAGCTGAAGCACGGGGGGTTACGACATCTGGAGCTCCACCAATACACCCCGCTGAAACACCCCTGGGGCAAGCAGTGGACCCACCACCCACCACTGCACAAGCGCTTATTAACAGCACCCAGATAGCCCAAATGTTTATCCGCCTTTTTTCCGACATCTTCAGATTTCGAGAGATGCGATGCGAAGGTTAGCATTGCAAGTCTAAAGGGAACCAGCACCGTCGTCCAGCTTCACGTCGTCACAATGGTAAGTATTCATTGCATGGGCTGTGAGATCCCACTTGGAACTTTACGTAGTCTGATATGCAACAGGTGTTTATCTTGGGTGTCAACTTCAGCGAGCAGAAGCTCGTCTCGGTAAGGATTTGACATGGCGATACACGATACAATCGAGCAATTCTAACCGCACATCTCGAATAGAAGGCGCTCCAGTCCTTCTATGCTCTCGGTCCCAGAGCCTGCGAGCGAATCATGGCCAAATACACCATCTATAGGCTTGCCAAAGTCGGCTCTCTGGCGCCAAAAACAGTCACATCTCTCACCGCAGAGCTCTCTCAGATGACACTCGACAGCGATGCAAGGAAAATAATGCAGGACAACATCAGGAGATTAAAGGATATTGGTTCATTACGGGGTAGACGACACGCAATGGGAATGCCAGTCCGTGGCCAACGCACAAGAACGCAAACTGCTACAGCAAAGAAGCTGAACAGGCTCGACCGGAGAAACTAAACCAGGCACTGTTTGCCATTGATTGATGCGCATTAGATATCCCGAGACTGGAATCAGCAGCGGAATCCCCAGAATATGGCTTTGGGCATTGACGAATAGGAGCACCAGATGTGTGCTCTTGACCTTGATAAGGATATGTATAATTGACTGTACATCATGTAGGATACATGAAATAGACTAAAAGAGACAAACGACATACGCCATCTAGCTATTCCGTACCAAAATATCGTCCTTCTTGTCTAATAGTGCTCGTAGCCATCCGGATCTTCTAGAGCAGGCTCCCCAGCCGCTTGCATATCGGCAGCGACCTCCTCGACATCCCTCCAAACACGCAGAATGTTATCACCCACAATTTTAACAACGTCGGTCTCACTGACGCCTCGTCGAAGTAACTCGGCAACCAGGTCCGGGTATTTGGTAACGTCCTCAAAACCTGCAGGGCGGCTCGGGATACCATCCAAGTCGGTTCCGATGCCAACATGCTTGTATCCAATGAGGTCGCCAATGTACATGATGTGATCAACGACCCGTCCCAGGTCACTCTCTTCAGGGACTGTAATTGGAAGCCCATTCTCAGCCCCGACGTCCCTGCAAGCGATGAAGTCGGGAGCAATGTTGACGAGAACAACTGAGTTGCGAGCCTTGACAAGCTTCAATACATGGTCTGGAACGTTGCGTGGATGGGGGCATATGCCAAAGGCTGAACTATGAGAAAACATTACTGGTGCCTTGGAGCCAACCCAGCCCTCGCCGCCTCCAAGTACGTCCACCATTGTTTGCTCACTTCACACTATGAGTCAGTAGGAATGGTTGGAATACCATGGACAACGCCAAGGAGCTCACCTAGTATGAGAAAGGTCTACTATCAAACCCACACGGTTCATCTCTCTGATCAACTTCCGGCCCTCGAGGCTGACGCCATTATGGAGAGGAGTTGCTTTCCTCATAGGATTCTCTTCAAGGGCAGCGTCAGCAAACTTGTTGTGACAGTTGTGGCTCAAGGTGATATAGCGTGCACCCATGGCGTGAAACCGTCGTAGATTTGAAACCTTGTTGCCGATCTGGTGGAGGCCTTCAACGCCAATTGGCGAAATTAGCTTTCCTTGAAGAAATGCGGATAGGGCAGTATCGACGGTGATGCCTTGAGAGGGAGAAAAGTCATCGGGAAACAGGTCGTGTATTCTATTAGTGAGGTCAATTTGGTCGTATGTGAATTGAACGGCTGCATCTCTTATATCAGCCATACTTCATCAACTGGGAATATCAGTTCACAGGTCATTTACCTCTCCACTCATTCTCATCTGAGAGATCAGTGCCATTTTGAGGACAGGGGCTGTATACGCTCCAGAAAGCGCCGCCAGACAAGCCCTCTCTCAATCGCTTGATATCAAGGTCCCCAGGGAAGGGCCCGTTGGCAAACTTGTGCTTCCAATCATCGTTATCGATCTGATTTTTGTACATTACACGAATGAGCACAGCAAGGTCGACATGGCCATCTACAGAAAGCACATATTTGGTAGGTTAGAAACAATTGTCCATAGAAGACCAGTCTGACACACAAGAGACACATGCTCACCAATCAACGGAGTCTTCGACAGAATGGCACGAGCTCTTTCATCCGCAGAACGCGATTTATGGGCATGATGTGAAACGCGATGGTAGCAATGAGAGATTGGCCGATGAAGCAGGGCAAAAGACGCGATCATCAAAAGAGCACTGATAATCAGGGTCTTGGGCTTAATTCTGAGACGTCTCTGCTCCTCTTGAGCCGCCTCGCCAGCTTCAAGGCATTGGCCCTTCTTAGTTGATAACATGTTTGGCCCTTTTTCATGTATATTGATAAGCCAAATGACTCCGGGTGGAATTAGGAACCAACACGACGTTGACTGCGGGGCTATGAAGGGGTGTTGAAGCGTACGTAAGTATATGTGGGACAGATTGTCACTGACGGCGGTTATGATATCAACAGGGATAGGAGATGTCGTAGGACGGTGATGTGTCCCATGTTAACAGGGACTGCCAAAGTGTTTCCATGTCTCAACTATTCAACACATGTCACAATCTTTTTGAGAACGATTTTAAAGCCCAATAAATGTGTTTATGATTGCATATGATGTGACTGGTACAATTGTTCGTCGAGGTCACTACGGTCCCTGTTTTTCTGACAGCCACTTGGTGCCATCTCATGGTGGTGGGACGGGTTGTTCCTTGCACCAACAAATGGACCTTAAATCACGGGTATTTCAGTTCATTTCCTCTCGCACCCGAGTGGCTGGCTTCCCTTCAGGCGGGATCCGCGAACACCGTGGATCTTTGGTCGAAGGTCGGACTCACTCTCACACACGGAGCTAGGCTAGTTGGCTAGGTACTCGACACAGAGAGATAGCTGTCATCTTACATACATACGCTTATGCGGAGACATATGACCAAGGAGGGCAAGTCGCTTGCGACCTATCATACCTGTGAGACAAGACAGGCTTGCTTGCTCAATGCTATGCTTGCTGTTAGACCTCGTACCTCGCGTGACGAGATGATGATTCAGCACACAGGCAGCTCTCCAAGTCAATCGGCAGCGTTCTGCCACACACCAAGCCATCATGTGTCTTGCATTGGTGCCTGACCCAGAGATTACATCCAGCGACGAGAATCTAGCCAGCATCTGTCCAGTCCTTGGCTCCGATCCAGTACCCGTGCTACCCATGCCTTGGGGCTTGGGTACTATTTGCCCGCTAATGCCCCTAGTACGGCGTGTGGCAGTGTGCCTACAGCATGCTGACGGCTCTGTGGCTCGCTAAATTGCAGGTTGGCAGAGCCCTATCATGCCCTGCCGACTCAACCTGGCTGTGGCGCTGGGGCTGCCTCAGCATGCTGGCTGGGCTATTCTTAGTGCTGAGGGCTGACGAAACGCGAGACCAGCTAACAGCTCGCTCCCTCATTGGGCCCAACCCAGCACCTGCACCTTAGGCCGGGGTCAAGGTTCATGGCCTCAGCTGGTTACTAGCACAGCGCTGTCGTTGACATTACTCCAGAGACGGGGGAACGAACATTCTTTCGCACATCCCTAACCCGGCACCGCCCATCTCAGCATCCTCATATGAATTAGACAGCAGAAGTCCTGGCCTCGACCTCGATTCCTGCCTTACGACGTACAGCACCGGGGCTTTGACGCACCCAATCGATACCCACGCCCGACTCTGCCTCTTGATGATCTGCAGCGCCCCGTGATCCTCCACTCCTTTTCTCAATTCGCACCCATCGCTTTTTCCCCTTGGACTTCTCAGCAACGTGGCTTTCGATCGACTTCGCTCGTTCTCGACGATTCCCGACCTCACGCGACCCCCGCCCGCTTCTCTTGTTCCTGGCCTGGACACTAGGCTCCCAGAAACGCCTCTGGCAGTTGTTCGATCTCGAGGGGGCTCTATACCGTGAGCTAGTTTGGGAGAAAATCATCAGAAATCAAGGGCCACAATAGTAAAAATGCCCGGTTTCGCAGATTCGTTCTGGTCCAGCGACTATGCCGCAGGTAAGTCGCTGGCTCTTTGCTTGCCTACCCCTCCCCGGTATCTCGCCCGGGCTAACTGAGTCGTACCTAGGTCTCGGCGTTCTGTTTGGCAAGCTGCAGCAAGGCGCCCAGGAGAACCGACAAGTCTTGACCATTGCACGCATGCGTGCCGAAGCTGAGGAGCTCTACGGAAGTCGACTGTCTGATATCGCACCCGCCACGGACAAAGTGTCTGGTGGATTCGCACAGGATGATGGAGCTACAGTTCGCAAGGTTTGTTTAATGCCTACCTATTCTTGCTTACTTGCTTTCGAGCCCAATTTAACGGTTGAATCTCTCAGGCATATGATGGCATGCGGTCGGAAATGCAAGAGGCTGCTCGCAGCCACCAGCGAATTGCACAAAACATTCGTGACCTCGTTGTGAACCCTTTCTCTCGCTGGTGTGATGCTCATGAGAGCCGGCTACAAGATTCACAGGATGATCTACAAGCCCGAATCAAGGTCCACGATCGCCAGGCTGAGACTATCAAGAAGTTGCGATCCAACTACTTCAATAAATGTCGCTTGCTGGAAGACCTTGAGGAGGAGAACAAGTTGGGTTTCCAGGACCCCGAGACCAGCCCGAAGAACCCCGCCATCCCCGAGATTAAGGTTCAAGAGGAGGAGCGCGCCGAAATCGAGGAGGAGTTCTACGAGATTGGTGACGAGACCTACCAGCCTGAGCAACTCAAGAAGATCCTATCTCAAATGCTCACGACCATCAAAATGGGCGAGCACAAGGTTGCGATTCTCGGCACTTACCAGAATGTCTCAACCGGTTCCGAAATCGTCGAGTATCTTCAGCGTCACATGAACAGTTCGAGTGTCAGTTATTCTGAGCGCATTGGGCAGGACCTGGTCAGCAACGGATTTCTGCGTCTTGTGGGTAATGTTGGAAGCGTTTTCGCCAACAGCTCTCGCATGCACTACCAATGGCGCCCCAAGGCCTTCCAGATGGGCGGTCTGCCAGAGAAGGGAAAGCCCCTCAACAGAACATTCTCCATGCCTTCTACTGGATCGGAGGCCGGTGATAGCCCCACTACATTTGGATCCGTCGGAGAATATCTGTCCAACTGGAACAACCGAAACCCAGATGAGACCCCTCGTCAACGACTGCAACGAGAGGTTACTGAGGCCGACAACAAGTACAAGGCCGGTGTGAGGCGCCTGGATGAGCTTCGGTGCGACCTCGAGGAGGCCATCTTCCTGCACCTGCAGTTCCTCGAACGTTGCGAATTTGATCGTCTGAAGGCCATCAAGACCGTCATTCTTGATTTCTCAGGCACAATTGGCAATGTCATTCCCAGTCTGCAATCGACTGTGGATAAGATGTTGCTGTTCCAGGAAACGATTCAACCGCAGGGCGATCTGCGCTACCTTCTTGAGACCTACCGCACCGGTAGCTTCGTCCCCAAGGTTGTTGTGTATGAGAACTACTATAACAAGGCAAACGAGCAGACTTTTGGTGTCGATCTGGAAGCCCGCGCCAGAGCTGATAAGAAACGAGTTCCAGTTATTGTCACCACCATTCTCACATACCTTGACCACCACTATCCAGATCTGGAGGGTGATGAGGCTAGGCGCGGAGTGTGGCTTGTTGATGTTCCTCTCGCCCAAACCCACAAGCTACGAGCACGCGTCAACGACGGGAAAACGTTCTCGGCTGAAGTTTTGGGCGAGTTTGATGTCCCTACTGTTGCTAGCCTGCTCAAACTCTATTTGTTGGAGTTGCCTGGTAAGACCTAATCTATGCTCCTAGGGTTTCTTCTATTAAGGTCTATATTCGCTAACATTCTCTCATAGATTCCCTCGTATCCTCGCACGTGTATGAAATCATCAGAACAATCTATAACAACACTACTGCTGATGGCTCAGAAGCATCCCGTGTTGCCGTTCTGCAGCAAACGCTATCGCAGCTCCGTCTCACTAACATTGCCACTCTCGATGCCTGCATGAACCACTTCACTCGTCTCATCGATCTCACCTCCGCCGATGAGGAGTACACTGCTTCACTTGCCTCCCAGCTCGCGCCCTGTGTTCTGCGACCTCGTACAGAGACCTCGCTCACTCTAGAGGAAAAGCATGCCTACAAGCTCGTCCGAGATCTCTTTGCCCACAAGGACCCTATTTTCAGTGCGCTCAAGCGTATGTCTACTGTTAACCACAGTTCCTCCGTCAAGGGTAACCGTGGTCGTGCCATCAGCACCGACGAGAGCAACCGCAAGGCTTTAATGGAAGAACGCAACAGGCAATTGCTAGAGAAGGCAAACGCCAACCGTGGACGTGCTACCAGCCCTGCGCCCAGTCCCCGTGGCCACAGGCGCGATCGCAGCAGCGGTGGGCCAGAGACCAGATTCCCCATCCAGACCAGCCCAACCACCGCGACTGACCGTGCTCGCGGCGGCTTCGGCAACATCAACAGCATTGCCAAGACCAACCGCTCAAGCCTCGACGTTCCCAACCACGATGCAGATGCCATCAATGGCTCTTCTGAACCAGTTAAGCCGGCCGTCGATTCCCCCACCACCTCCGAGAAGCGGGATAGTCTTCACGGCCGTACCAAATTTGTTGGAGGACGCCGCGTTCCCGTTGAGCCTGCACCAGAAGAGTCCAGAGGAATCACCCTAGAGGATGCGCCTATGGACAACCTGTAGTTATTTTCGTTCGGCATCTGGCGGTTAGCTTGGCGCTGTTGGTTTGGCTTTTATTCCCCCTCCCTGTCTGGACATTTATTGTTTTACCAAGGCGAGTGGGAGCATGAGATACGTCTCTTTGTGTGTAAATCGAGCATTTCTGTGTTTGGTCGTCCTATTTGGTTTCCTCATCTCTTTCTTGTGTTGTACGTGGCAATGTGTAACCCTTCCTACCGGCGATGGCGGCTTCTTCTTATCTAACCTGCGTTAGAGTCTATTATTAGGTGATTTTCTTGATAATAGACAGTTCGGTTTTATTCTATACCAGATGCTTTCCTTCTGTTTTCTTAGCATGTCAGTTACGATGGGATAGGGCGATCAAAAGTGATGGGTTTTTCTTGGCTGTTTCCTCTCCTTTGAATGTTTCTATTTTCAAGTATCTAGTCATTACGAAAATCGAAATACTCAAGGCGAATAACGAATAGGAAAAGGATTTTGATGAATTAGTCTACCTCGGAGGAGCAACGGAGAATACATGTGCATGCAATGAACAAACCCGTGCTAAATGTCTAGATGCCTATTTTCTATTGATATGCGCGAGTTTTTAACAGGTGAACTTGTGAACTTTGTCGAAGATCTCCAGGAAGGGTCAAAAGACTATTCATTTATTCATTTCAGTAGGTATCTTCCTGTACCGCGACCTCGACCGGCTTCTTCTTTTTCTTCTTGGGCTTCACCACGACGGCCTCTGCGTCGTCCTGAGTCCCCACGCCGCCTCTATTATTGTCCCCGGCCGCTTCCGGCTTGGCCTTCTTCTTCTTCTTCGGCTTGACGTCGACGGGGGTCGACGCGCCGTCCGTCTTGGCGGCGGGCGCCTTCTTCTTCTTCTTCTTCCGCACCACCGTCGTGCCCTCGGCGTCGACGCCCTGCGCAACCTGTATCCTCTCGTTGGCGCGCTGCATCTCCAGCCGCAGCCGCTCGACCTCCTTCATGGCCAATTGCATCTCGGCGTCCTCGCGCTGCTGCCTCTCGTGGTCGAACCCGCCCGAGGGTTCGCCTTCGAGGCTGAAGGATCCGATGGTGCTGGAGTCGACGCCGAGGAGCGACTGTTTCAGCTTCTTCGACTTGGTCTTTGTGAAGCTGTCAGAGTTGTTCTCCGAGTCGTAGGCGCGGGATATCCCGCCGCTGTCGCTGCCCTCGAGCGTCTCGTCCGAAGCAATGACCATCTTCTGTCTGGGCCGAGGCGGTGGTCGCGAGGTGGGTGCCGAGGTGGCCATCTTGTCCAGATCCAACTTCATGATAGGGATCGAATCGATATCAAGATCAGGGCCATTATTGTCCTGGAGGATGTTGTGGATGGGCGTGGATGTTCTAGGAACATCGTTGCGTGTGGGGATATAAAATGGATCGTCCCTGTTGCGCTCACTTCGCTCTGCCTTTCTCCTCGCCACGATATCTGCATCAAGGTAGCTATCCTCGGATGCTTCTTGATATGAGCCAACGATCTCTTCACCGGGATCGGCAATCCTGCTAATTGCGGGAGCTGAGGAGGAGATACTGCTAGGGGCCGGTCGCTGATGGTAGAATATGTCAAAGTCGTCCGCTTCGTCTTCTTCCCGTGACCAGCTGTTTGCTTCTGAGAGGAGGAGGTTCAAGTTGGCATGGATAGGCTCGTCTAAATCTATCCCTTCAGGTGCGGGGACATTGAGTTGAGCTTTGGCAGCCACCGAGTTCAACTCCCACCCACTGAAAAGCGAAGGTATAGCCTGGGTAAGTAACAGTGGCGGGTCTTCAGTATTATCATCTGTTGATGCGGCTTGAGCAGAAACTGCCTCAGCAGTCAGTTTGAACAGCTCAACAAACTCCACTGCACGCCCCTGAACTTCCAGAGTAGGGTGTGAAACAAGAGGCTCCAGAGAGTTGATAATGCGAGCTATCAGTAGGGCAATCCTAGACTTCCTTTCTGGAGTCCAAGGTTCAAGCTCATTCCCAGACAAAGACGAAAACACCTTGGCTGTCGCTTGAAGTGCCGTGGCCGTGACCTCCGGCAAACTGCTCCGTGGGATGAGTTGTAAAAGGCCGTTGAGACTGTCATCTGGAGTGGTCAGCTGAAAGGCATACTCTCCAAGCATCCAACAAACGGATTTCAATGCTCTAGATGAGATCGAATGTCCAGTGGGAGTATCAGCGTTCATTTGAGCGAGAATGATCTCTGATGCCCTGACGACAGTAGCCCTCATGGCTCTGACTTTAACAGCAACGTTTCTCAATTCGTCACCAATCCTCTCCGACACATCAGTCGAGGGTTTCAATGCCGAAGATGGTTCAAGATCGTCGTCCGTCCTTCGCACAACTGGCGCGATGCGTACCAGTTGAGTGAGAACATCAACGTACCAGTCAAAGTCATGGATGTTTGCGTAATTGTCCTTGGAGCACATGAAGAGAATCCTACCAATAACATCTGTACGGTAGTCCTCTGGAAGATCCGAAGCTGGGTTGCTCTGACTTACTTCATTCGGCGTCTCTTCGTCAGAGTCAGCACCCATGTCGGCCGATGAGCCGCCAGCGTCATGAGCATCAGCGGCTGACGCTGCAGCTTTCAGCTGTTTCATCAATCGGCTTACGACGAATACCAGGTTGTCGCCAGTGACCATACCCTGGACGAGGTCCAGAGCTTGGATCCGGATAGTAATGTCAGGGCTATCAATACATTCTAAAATCACATCTTCTTGCTGTGAAACGAGATCGGGATGTGTGAGCACGATCTTGTTGAAGGCAAGAAGCGCAACGTATTTCAAATTTGGATCGCCATCAATCATGACCATGCCTCGTAGCTTCGTAACGCAGAGAGTGGCGATCTCTTCAGACCCCGAGTCGTCTGCACTTAGAATGCCGCCCTGGATAATCCCGTTGATACACTCGTATAGTAAGGACATGGCGGGTGTTGTTCGGATGAGAGTCGTTAAAGGAGGGAGGAGCTTCCTCACGAGCCGCGGTTCCAAAGGTGTGAGGGTTGCAAAAAGCTTGATCAGCTTGATAGACATCCAGTTATTGCCACCTTCCACCAGCAACTCGAAGAGCCTCGGCGCCAAGGCCAGGAAATCGTGTGGTCGCCGCCATCCTAACTCACATACCACGTTGACAATGGCAGCTGTGACACTGGGATCCTCGTCGGGATCCATCAACCTCTCCTTGATCTTGGGCCATGCTGCTCGCAAGGCTTCAGGATATACCAAAGCTAGTCGGTAGAGAGTGACCAACGTCTTCTTTCGGATGTTGGAATGGCTGTGGCCTAACCGGGGGAGGAGGTCCGCTAACACCGAGAGTGCAAGAGAAGGCGTGATAAGGTGAGGCAGGGCGGCAATCGGAAGAGAAATCACGGTTGGAGTCGGCGATCCCAGGTCCTACCCGATCATCCGGTCAGTCGCTGCATTCAGCAAGTACGCTTTTGCAACTCACCTTTTTCAGCAGGTTGGTAGCCAACATGAGGACCTCGGTATCCGGCCGAAAGCTCTGCACAGCACCGAGATATCCCACTCGCTTCTGGTGATATTTGGGAGATGACATAACTTCGAGCACGTGGAAGGACGCCCAGGACATGTCGTAGCCCACCATTTCGAGGTAGATGAGCTTGAGGAGTGCCGTCGCCTTCACGTCTGTTTCCAGTTGTAAGCAAGAAGCTACGAAAAAGGGTCATATAGACAGCAAGGAGATAAAGAAGCATACCCATATCCTGGCTACGGACTTCAGCGCGACATTCCTTCAAGCGTTTCTGGATATACTCCTTTTCATTGCCCTTGTGATTGCGCAACCCTCGAATGAGGTCGTAAAGCGACTTTTCGAACCTAATAGCCCCAGTCAGCCTCCCCTAAGGTGGTTCCTTGGGCCGGTGCGAGCTCCAACGAGGTCATACATGATGCTGATATTGGGGCCCTACGCGGGGCGACAACGGCGGGGGGGAGGAACCAGCTTTCGTGGGACTGGAATGCGTGACGATGGATCGTTCTCAGGGGTTCGTGGAAGAAGAAAGTCGTCGGGTCATTCTGGCTGGTGGTGGTTGAAGCTCGAACTCCGGAGCCGGGGCTGTGTCGAGCTTGCGGAGCGGGAGTGTCGTGCGCACGTAGCGGGATGTAGAAGATGACGATCGGTCATGCCCCAGGCAATTGATGGGGTCGGGACCTAAACGGACCGACCACCACCACCAAAACCACCACCACCAAAACCACCACCACCAAAACCACCACCACACCACTTAAGCCGCATCATTGCGACAACCACCATTAGACCTGTCTGCCCTCGCAGTCAATCAGCAGCCCAGCATCCATATCCTGCAGGTCTGGAGTTCCGGTGGCTCTCTCATTCATTTCCTCATTTCTTAATTGACCATGCATAATTTATAATGACCACGCGACGACGCCCATCTGCACCACCACCCAAACTCTTCTAATCCGAATTCTCCCAACCCGCCTCTCATCTCAATGTCGGCCTCAACCGCCTCCCGGCTCCGCCTCCTGCCTCTGCGCACCTCCCCCCTCTACCAACATACCGCCCCTCGCCTCTCCCGCCCGTTCATCACCCTCCCGGGCTCCGACCTCACGCAGACCCTCACCGCGACCCGCATCCTCCCCTACTCCCGGGACCCCCTCTACTCCCTCATCGCCGACGTCGACGACTACTCCTCCTTCGTCCCCTACTGCTCCCGCTCCCGCGTCACCCACTGGTCCCCCGCCGACCCTGCCTCGGGCGGCCGCCGCTGGCCCACCCGCGCCGACCTCCACGTCGGCTGGGGCGGCTTCGACGAGAAGTTCACCAGCCGCCTCACCTGCGTCCCGGGGGTGTCCGTCGAGGCCCTCAGCGGCGGCGGCGGCAGGGGCGAGCCCGACGCCTCCTCCGTCTTCAGGAGCCTCGTCACCCGCTGGCAGCTCCGGCCCCTCGGGGCAGGGACGGGCAGCGGCAGCAGCGGCAGCAGTCCCAGGACCGAGGTCCACCTGTCCATCAAGTACCAGTTCGTCAACCCGCTCTACGCCGCTGTCAGCGCGGCCGTGTCCGACAAGGTGGCCGGCATGATGATCGAGGCGTTTGAGAAGCAGGCGAGGCAGAAGCTGGGTTCCCAGGTGCCTCTTTAGGTTTAGAGGCGCAGTGTAAAATCACCTATCCACCTCATGTCATACAGCATACATTCGGCGTTTAAAGGAAGGGGGGGTTTATTAGAGAGAAAAAGCTCATGCAGTGCGGGTTTCAATCTTAGACAAATAGATAGATGTATATGTGTAACTAGGGTATCCAACAACCACACCAAAGCACTGCGTGCATGTACAACATGCGATGTATGCACTCACTCACAATCTCGAGCCAACGTACAAGTCTAATGTTGCTCCAATTTCCCTAATAAAAACACAACCAAGCAAATTCAAACCAAAAAAAGACATCCCGGACCAAAATCCAAATCCAGACTTCTACTTATCCAAACTTCTTCTCAGACACCATCCACACACACCACTTGCCATGTGAACTTGACCACCCAAGACCCTTGTAAAGAACACCGACGGCTAAACTCCAGTATACATGCATAAGGACGTAGATAATGATTCGTTCGGGGGTGGCTTTCGTGAATCGCTTTAAGAGAGGAGTTGAAACGATGTAATGATGCTGCTGCTGATCCTCCAAAAAAATAGTTGCGATAACAATTGCCTCAACTGGTCGGGCAAATAAAGGAAAATGACGGCTATATGATCAAAATGCTTTTTAAGAGAGGATTTTGAAATCATTTGCTCTTCGACCTATCAAAAACTGTAAGTTAACGAATCTAAATTCAGGGGAGGTATAATTCTGAACATACTTTCTTTTCGGCTTGCTACCCCCGACAATGAACCCTAGAAGCCCCGGGTTTCCGTGGCTCTTCTTGTCTTTCTTGGGCTTGTGAGGTGCGGCGTTGACCACGGTCACGCCTTCGGGAACTCTTCCATCCTTCCCAGGCAGTCCACTAAATGGGGGAGGCATCGGCATCGGGCCGCCTTTGCCTCCTCGGCCGGGGTGGAGGGGGCCGCGACCACCAATAGGTCCAGGAATCTTGCCTCCTGGGCCCGGCATCCCCCGAGGCGGAGGCATCTTTTCGATCGGCCACATAGTCATGGTGATAGCCCAGTCGGGTTCAACCACCTTCTCCCATACAGAGGGCAGGATGATCTCTCCATTAGGCCCAATTAGGTCGTAGTGGCCCTCCTGGACATGCGGACCCAGAGTTTCCACTTGGAGGAAAGCTTGCTTGATGAGCTCCTCCATACCCTAGTGATGAGTTCGTTAGCACGTTGTCTTCCCGTATCAAACTTTAAAATCGCAGGTGCTTACTGCCCAGGTGGCGCAAAGGTGGAAGGGGAAGCTAAACTTTCTGCCGACTGCATCTTTGAACCTGATCGGTAACTTCTCGGCCTTCTTCTTCTCCTCCTCAAACTTGGCCTTCGTCTCGTCGGCGATCTGCTTCTTCATCTCCGCTGCTGCCTTGGCAGCGGCGGCATCAGCTTCAGCCTTTGCAGCTGCCGCCTTGATGGCCTCCTCTGCGATCTTTTTCCTCTGCGCTTCAGCTTCAGCTGCAGCCTTTGCATCGGCCTCGGCCTTGGCAGCTGCCGCCTTGATGGCATCTTCTGCAATCTTCTTCTTCAACGCTTCAGCTTCAGCCGCGGCCTTTGCTTCAGCTTCAGCCTTGGCAGCTGCCGCTTTCATGGTTTCTTCTTGAATTCTCTTCTTCATCTCCTCGGCCTCCCTAGCAGCCTTAGCCTCTGCTTCAGCCTTGGCAGCTGCCGCTCTGAGGGATTCTTCTATGAGTTTCTGCTTCATTTCTTCGGCCGCCTTGGCGGCTGCGGCCTCGGCCTCGGCCTTGGCAGCCGCGGCCGCTTTTGCGTCGGCTTCCGCCTTGCGGGTCGCATCTTCTTGTATCTGCTTAATGCGCGCCGCTTCCTCAGCCGCTTTCTTCTCGGCAGCAAGTTTCTGCGCCTCTGCTGCCCTGATGGCATCCTCGAGTCGACGTTGCGCTTCCTCCTCGGCTCGCTTGCGGGCCTCCGCCTCCATCCGGTCTCGTTCCTCCTTGGCCTTCATCTCAGCCTCAAACCTCTTCCTCGCTGCCTCCTCAGCTTGGGCCATTGCCGCAGCATGTGCCTTCTGCCTCTCCTCTTCCGCCTTCCGCTCTGCTTCGATGCGTTCTCTGGCAGCGCGCTCTGCTTCTGCCTTGGCCCTCTCGATTTCCTTCTTGGCCTCCTCCTGTGCCTTCCTCATATCTTCCATCCGTCGTGTAAAGGCATCCTCGGCATCTTTTCTGATTTGGGCTTCAAGTTCCCGTTGCCTCTCTAGCGCTTTTGCCTGCTCCTGCATTGCCTTGAATTCTTGGAGCTGTTTCTCGAGCTTCTCCTTTTCAGGGTCGGGCTTGGGAGGTTCTGGCTCCTTCTTCTCCACTGCTTGGCTTGGTGCCTTCACCAACTCACTGCTCTGTTGTGGTTGTTGAGGCCCAGCAATCTGATGAGGTGGCTGGAAGTTTGGATGCATTCCTCCATAATAGTAAGGATCGTGATATCCCATCATGCCGTATGGATTCTGGCCATATGGGTTCTGACCGTATTGGTATGGAACCATTCCTTGGGGGCCGCCATTGTGCATTTGTTGCATACCGCCAGGTTGCATACCGCCATACATTCCTTGTCCAGGATGGTTGCCGTAGCCGCCACGGCCAGCATTCGGATCCATGTATGGAGCATGGCGCCCCCCGGGAGCATGTCCATTTTGTGCTTGATGATGGCGCATCTGCGGCGGGTAGTGTGCGCCATCTCGGCCATAACGGCCGTGGTCGTCGTAGGGAGCCACGTTGGCTGCTTGATGTTGGAGAGGTCCCGCAGGTGGGAGGTGTCCGGCGCTTCTACGCGGCGGAGGTTCAGCTCGCGCTGGGAAGTGCCCACGCCTACCACCGTGTGGTTGAAGCGGGCCTTGCTGCTCTTCGAAAGAAGCCGAGTCCGATTGATCGACTATATCGTCGTCGGTATAGTAGTCTTCGTCCTCTTCGTCAGATAAGCCAGTGTATTCCTCCTCTTCTTCGCTGTTGAAAGAGTTCGACTGTGACGAGAAGCCAGCAGGTATTGACTGTGGGTGATGATGCTGCTGCGGGTGATAACCGTTAAATTGTCGAGTAGTTAACTTTCTAAAGGAAGTTGTTAGCGCGCCGAGTAGTGAGGAATCGAGGGCGGGGTTGGGAGAAGCGAAGACGCACGGCATGTCAGATGAGGTTGGTGGACACCTTAATAACAACAACTCTCGCTTGGTCGGGGACAATCGGCTGAGGAAGGGCGGGCGGTGATCAACGGCGACGCTTGGAGTATTAATACAGTAGCGCTATGGAGTGCTAGGCCCCCGCGAGGGAAGAAGTGTCAGCCTATGCCCGAAGAGGCGCAAAGAATGAAGACAGCGGCGCTGCTGTCAAAATGCGACTAAGGCCAATGCAAGCGCACGAGAGCAGAAGAGGGGAGAAGGAGGAGTAGGGGCGCGGGAGAGGGGGGAATGCGCGCGAATGGAGGGGTGGGCTATGCGAAATAATCAGGTCGGCGTTGTGACGATGTGTGGTCACCGAGGCCAAGGCAAGGTAGTAGGAGGGAGGGGTCAAGAGCTTGGCCTGGCTGGCAAGCGGAACCTTGGCTCCTTGAATGTGTGCTGTGCTGCTATGCTGTGCTGTGCTGCGCTGCGCAATGCTAAATTTTCTGCGTTGCTTACCTACGTCGTAGGTAAATCACTGCTGCGTCGAGGCAGATTTGCTGGCACACACCAAACCCGGCCTAGGGCGGGAGATTACCGAGATGATGGGTAAGGCTGAAGGCGGGTGGAAACTCTGAGAGACTAGATCTCGAAAAGTCAATTACTTGAGCTGTGCGTCCTGGATGATACGAGGGGCGAGTGAAACACAAGCAGGCGGGCGGCGAGGAGAGTGTATCCGAAGGTGGGATGAGATTCGAGGGTAACGCAGGTTGCAGCTAGGGAGATCGCTTGGAGACAGGCGAAATGGTATGTTGCTTGGTGGACGGCAATGTTTGTTCTTGCTGGATGTGGGTGGTAGGACTGGGGCTTGTTGACTATGGAAGAGGGGCGATTTGCGTTGGGAGGGAGGGGCAGCAAAATGGGTGTGACGATGGACTTGGTTTTTTTTTTTTTTTGCTGGGGAGGGAACTGCTTGTGCTGGCTGCTGTGGCGCTGCAAAGAGAGGGAGGGGCGACGGTAAATAATGAAGGGCAGAAACCGGCGGTGAAGGGAGCTGATGCGAGCCGCAGAAGCAGAAGCCATCCACCAGCATGATGAGGCTTCTATTTTCTGGGCCCGGTGTCCCTGTCATGTCACCTACTTGTGCTGAGCACAACCTAGGAACAGGCCCTGGCCATCCAGAGCCGTCGATGCTTCGGAGCCCCAGCTTGCCAATGCAGCCAGCAGACGACCAACTGTGCCGGTAGGTCCAAAAAAATGAGATGCATTGCAGGCAATGCACTGCGCCCTTGCACACTTGCTGCCCGGGCGAATCGCCAGTCACGTCTGATGGGCCAATCTATGGAACAAGGAAGGCCTGACGGATCGTATACGGCCATGTGCTGGCGTGTACCCAAGGAAAGCGAGCAAGCCCTCGTCACTCGAACAACAGCCCGGAGGATGGCACTGGCCAGCCACAGTAAGCACGCCTGCACAAGCGTGAAGAGGGGTGATGGGCCGTCGCCAATGGATACCGCCATTCATCGAGGACAGCGGCGAGCGAGGCGAACGACTGCCTCCAAGGTCGAGTCCACCCTGATTTGCGGCATGTAGGTACACGCCACTGCATGTCTCTCATTCAATCACGGTCCGACCTTGGCACGAGTCGTTTCGATTGGCACAACGATCGGGTATGTGGACCGCCCCAAGGGCCGCCAGCGAGTAGCGATAGCAGTCCGACAATCCACAAGATCATGTATGTACGATTGTGGTCAAGCGATCTGGCATGGCTTGGCTTTTGCTCTATTTAGAGCTTGCTGGGCCGAGGGCATCCCTCCCATCGACCTCTGGCCGCAGCAGCACGTCTGGTCACTCGACCTGACGTGCGCTGCTGCGCGACAAGCCCAAAAATGCTGGCAACGGATGTCCATGGATGACTATCGTCATTGTCGAAAGATGGATGTGGGAACTGCAGGCAAAGCACTGGCTGCCTGGATTGGGAGACGCACATGCACCGAGTCACATCGAGCGCAAGATGATATACGACGACGGGTGTGTGCGTATGTCTGCGTGCAGCGGCGTGCATGCGTGCGTGTGTACCAATTGGCACCGGGGAATAACGAGCGAATAGGGAAACGAAGCATTTGCTTACTTACCGATTGCACGTCTCCTTGAACGAGGGCGACTGAGTGGCAAGCAGAAACAGCCTGCTGGCGACGATGTCTTCTCCCACACCTCCAACAAGCTGAAAAGGACGACAAGGAAATCAGGCGGACGAGACCGAGGTGGGAGCGGGTGCCGGGGGGATATATGATCAGAGCGGTCGAGTCGAGGCTGGCTTAGGTCGGTCGTCGTCTTATGCGGGTTGCTAGGATGACTGTGTGTGTGTGAGTGTGGGAGCTAAAAAAAAATAAACAGGCGCCAACAGAATGCCAGTCGTGACCGTTTCTTGTTTGATTAGTAGTAGCAGGTCGCTATGCAAACACTTCCTTCAGCCACCGAGAGGGAGAGCAAGTCGGTCAGCCAGGCACACCCACCAATAATCTCAGTTGGCTCCCTCAGCTGGTCCAGTGACTGGGCACTTAGCAGCGGTTACTAATACTCTGCGAGGCAAAAAACCTGATCCGAGACAAGGCTTCCTGTATTATGTTAGCGTCCCTTGTTGGGCCTCTATTCACACGCAGCCAGGCTTTAAGTCAGAGGGGCCGTTTGGTTCGCCTGAGTGTCTTCCTGTAACGGTGCGGGTGATTTCGTGCTCAAGGCTCCAGTGAATGCAGTTTGGCAGCACAGTGGAGAGCTCCAGCGGTTCCAGCGGTCCCAGGGTAGGGGGGTCCCGGGATAACCTGGGTGGGTGAGCCAATTGACACTGCCTTGTTGGTACCTAACGATACCGACGCCGACACACAGGGCAACTTATTAAGCATCCAACACGCAACAATAACAACAACTCTGACCGGTGGCCTCCTTTGGTAGATGGTCCAAGCTAGAATGTCCAATATGTCCGGCAGTCTTACCTCAATACACAAGTCGAAGCGAATAAGCACACAGCTTCTCTCCAAATCGATCGGTCGGCCTGTCAAACTAGGCTTCTGTTCCCAGCAAAGCACGGTCCGTTTTTCCTCGTTGGTAAGGTAGTCTGGGGTTCCTGGAATCTGGCAACCTTGACCAGCCAGCCAAAATGGGTTTGGTTGTTGTGGGCTCGTCGACCAGAATGGGGCACTTCCCTTCCAAGCAAAGATGTGCTGTGCCGATACGGACGAGGCAGCTAAGGTCGTAGAATCCAAAAGAAAATAGAGTGGTAGCCGCGACAGTCTGCACCCGAGTTGCGAAGCCAAGGAGGGAGGGTATCACAGTTGAGTACGTCTCATGCTTTGTTCGCCTCCTTCTCGGCAACAAGGAGGATCAGCACTTGATATAGGCTGACCTACGCCCTTTATACCTGCCGTGTCAACGCATGCCACGCAAACGCAAGCCATACCCGCGCTGCTCGAAACTGTCTTGCTTCGTGGCTGCTTGCATGCATCCTACCTACATCCCGCTCAGTCGCCATTGTTGCAAATCCTATGTAACCCGTCCGTCCTGTTCTCCGGAATCCAACCACGTTGGACGCACCAGTCCTCGAATATGTGTTCGAGCCTGGTCTTGCGGCCTGATCTGACCCGGCACTGCCTCCGGACTCGCAACTTTCTTTAAACGTGGACGGCGGTGGGTCAATCACCAACGCGGCGACAGGCATATCCCTGGCAAGGATCAAGTGCAGAGTAGCATCTCAGCGACACGGGTCGTTTGCCACCCCGCCATAGCCTGCCATTGGACTGCAACGGACCCCTCGCGCTCATCATGGTCAGATGGCCCTGGTTCCGCTGGGCTAGTGGACCTTGGACCGAAAGGCCAGGCCATGGAGGCTTCTAGCTCAGTGGGCCAGAGTCGTTGCGCAGGGCGTTCGCTGGTCGAGCCCCGGCAACGTGCATTCTACCCGAAATACAGCCCAAGGATGAACCCCCAATGAGACAACACATCACTGGCCTCGATGCTGTTATTCGTCTCTCAGGAGTAGGCAACCATCGAGGCGTTCAAATTTTCACTTCCAGCCTGCCAATTGCCTCTGTCCGTACCATAACAGGTGAGTATATAGCAGGCTGTGCCTCATCGGTAGAATTATGGGACCAGAAGTGCCCATCACGCCTCGAAAAAACGACTCTCTCACGGCCCAACGAATCCTGTAGAGTTTCTGCCCAACCGCAGTCCCAGCACGATGCAAGCCTTGGTTGCATCGATCAAAGTCGCATCCCCACCCCCAGCAAGCTGTCGAGGATAGAGCGATGGAGTCATTCTGCACCCAATGTTGAGGAAAATGTCACCGTTGTTTCCAGCACATGCGAATGTGCATATTACAATCCGAGCACATGATGTTGAGACTTTTGAAGCCGGTTCCTACGTGTAAACCTCTTGCCTAAAATCCATCTAGACTTCCGTTAGATCAGCTGGGCAAAAAGGGAAGACAGATATCCTTATGACATGGATGTGCCCAGATCAACATGAGGTGGGGTATCCAATACGTTGCGTCAAGAGACTCGGCTTGGTTCCATCAAGTCAACGGGTAAGTCTGTAGGGAGAATGCACTCGTCAATAGATGGCAGTCAGCTTCCTAGCCGCCTTATTGTATCAACCACTATTTTGAGTTGGCTTGGCAAAGGTTCAATAATTTGATGTTCTGTTATCGATAGCTACTCAGAGCCAAATTCAAATAGCGACAATTGGTAAAATACAAGTATCTCTGCTTGCCACTCATGATGGAGACCCTGCATATGTTAGTTCCAACTCCATGCGCCACGTAGATTATCTTCCGTAAATCAGAAATGCCTCTTCCACTCCGTCTGTGTTCACGATGCGGTTGACAGCCAATCGAGTTCCTCCAATCAAATACAGCAATCCCCTCACTGGGTATCAAAATATGCGCTATATGCACGCTCCCCAGTCATCCGGATCAGTGTAAGACATTCCGAGGGAGCCAAGGCCCTGCTCTTGGGGACGAACGGCTGCGATCAACGGCTCGGGAGATGAGCTGCAGAAGTATGCCGCGCTCAGAGAGCCAGCATAGAGACTGTGTCACTTGATCGCCAGCGAATTTCGTTATCAGATCATCGCACTAATTGAGGTGCTGACGCCTCAAGTAGGGTTTTCGCGGCGGCGATCTCATCGGCATCATAGCCCTGCCAGAGCTTCTCCTTCGCATTATATCTCCGTACAATCTCTCCCAACTTCGCTGTTGCTACTTGATTTAGCTTCTCGACTTGCTTTTGGTCGGGAAGTTTCGGCTCGTCAGCGTCTTGCTTCTTGCTCTTCCCAGCTTGGCTCAGTACTTGGTCGGTCACCTTGGACAGGGTCAGCATTTTCAAGTCTGAATTAAGGGAGGAAGTGGTGTCACACCTTCTTCAGTCCGTAATACCCTCGTAGATAGTCATCGCACAGCTCGATGCTACGGCAGAAGCGCTTCAAGGCCTCGGCAAGGTGCCTATTAGAGGAATCGGTCTCTGAGTTGGCTGCCATCAGTAGGATCTCACCCAGCCTTGCGTGTACCTGTAGTAAAATTAGCTCCCACGTCTTTTTTCAACATAATATAATGGCGTAGCATACATTCCAGGCATTTGGAACCAGGACGAGCACTTCCTCCAAAGAAAAAATAGCCTGTGAGTAGAGCCCTTGTGTGAGGTACAAGTCTGACAGCTCGGCCCATCCCTCAGCGTCGGTTGGGGTAAAATCGAGCAGGGCTGTCAGAGATGCGATTGCTTCTGGGATACTTCCCATCGAGCGGAGTAATGCGACTTTTCGTTTTGCGATAGGCTTGTCGACTAATTAGTCCAGCATCATCATATTGGTCATCGCTATACGCACAATGTTGGATGAGTTCTCCTTAAGAATGCTGTCGTATTCTCCCAGTACAGCCTGCAGCTGATCTCTGCTCTCTGCTTCGGCTTCCTTCACAAGCCCCTGGAGCGCCATGATCCACTCATTCTTCTCGCCAAACCGAAGCACAAGTCTGTCCAAGCACTCGTGCGCTGACTGGTCGTTCTTCGTCCGCAGACAAGCCACCAAAAGGTTCGTGTATATGGTCCAGAGGTCTGCGGTTTCGGCGGCCGTGAAAAGGGAGACGAGCGGCGACGAGGAAATGGCCTTTGGGTTGTTCCGGAGGATTTCAGGTGCTTGTTGCGCAAGCTGGAGAGCTTCGGCTGGTGACAGGTTGGCCTGAGGCCCCAGTAGAGAGGGCGCCATGATTACGTTTGGAGAAATAGTTTGGATTAAAAATAAGAAGAAGGTAAATCAGATATTATCAGTACGCTCGAAGTAATTCGGTGGATTGTGGACAGAATCAAGCTCGACTGTTTGAACTCGTGAAGATGCGGTGCTGCGGGAGCTTAAAGTCAATGAACAGCTCTCAATTCCGACAGGAGCAGTGGGGCAATTGAACGCGAAGTGATTGGTCTGCATCTACCAATCTCGGAAAATTATACCCTCCGGTCCCGACCTGGCCGCTGTGCCCCGCGACACGGTCTTCAAAAAATTTCTGGCTCAAAATTTATTTCTTCTCTTCCTCCTCCTCATCTCGAGCGCACTCCTTCTCAGCAATCGGGTCCATGATTGACTAGCAGCCATCATGTCTACAGTGCTAACTGAAGATGCTGGGAGTCAAATGACTCCCCCAATCGAGGGCGTCGCAGAGCTAAATATCTCGTCACCGCCGACAGGAGAAGAAGGCGATGTGCCCTCGCACAGGTCTCATGATCCTGCGACGAACGCAAAGCGAACTGATCCATTCCAGTTTGGTAGTCGCTATCTGGAGGCGGGAGACAATGTATTCGAGTACAATGCCTGGGACCACGTCGAGACTGACGATGCGTACAAGGAGTACGCTCAACGTCAGTTTGAGATGCAGCGTCAGTCTCCCGTCTCTGACTTTGACAAGAGTAAGTTTCAACACTTTCTTTCCCACTCCCCAACCTTTGTTTTCTGGAACCCGCCTACTGGGCTCTCCATGTGATGTGATGATTCTCCAACCAAAATGCATAGTTCATCTGATACTACTGATGACAACCTAGCCTTCAAAGTCTTTCGCTCCCATCTGATCTATCACTCGAATCTTCTTTACTCTAAATTGCACACGCGCCGATATCCAGACGCTAACATGGTATTCAACAGACAGGTTCAACTCAAACCCTGCCAAGTGGTGGAATTTGTTCTACAAGAACAATACTGCAAACTTCTTTAAGAACCGCAAGTGGTTGCAACAGGAGTTCCCCGTCTTAGCAGAAGTCACAAAAGAAGATGCTTCACCAACTGTAATCCTAGAGATTGGAGCTGGGGCTGGTAACACTGCTTTCCCCATCTTGGCCAACAACCACAATCCACACCTGAAAATCCACGCATGTGACTTCTCAAAAGAGGCTGTAGAAGTTATGCGCAAACAAGAAGAGTATGACACTAAACACATCCAGGCCGATGTGTGGGATGCTGCGGGTGAAGAGCTTCCCCCTGGTCTGGAAGAAGGCTCCGTAGACATTGCTATCATGATCTTCATCTTCTCGGCCTTGTCGCCCACCGAGTGGGCAAAGGCCGTGGCGAATGTGCACAGACTATTGAAACCCGGCGGGCTGGTCTGCTTCCGAGACTATGGAAGAGGTGATCTTGCTCAGGTCCGCTTCCGTAAGGGACGGTACCTTGAGGAGAATTTCTACATTAGAGGCGACGGCACCCGCGTCTACTTTTTTGACAAGGATGAGCTTGCCGACATCTGGGAGGGGAAGGACAACACAGCCGATGATGCACCCAAGTTTGAGGTCGAAAACCTGGGCATTGACAACCGCTTGCTTATAAACCGGGCGCAGAAGTCGAAGATGTACCGGTGCTGGTTACAGGGTCGTTTTAGGAAGAAGTAGCGAGCTATATCTCAAAATAAAATAAAAAGAAGTGAAATCCAAAATCGAATGGCCAGGGTCTATGTCTAATTCAAATTCAAATCATGCCCTCGCTGGGTACAGAAGATTGCGTCGGAGTGCCGCTCTCTCGTCCTCCTCAAACCCAATGAAATCGAGATATCCGTTCAATCCGCCGTATTGCTGATCTAGATGCCTGATGATCCCTGAGATCATATTCTTGTCGGTTCCCGCCCATTCCTCGGTGAGTCCTATTTCCCCTATCTCAGCCAGCCTCACTTCTCGCTCGTGAGCAATTGCCTCATCCGTGAGAAAGTAGTCATATTCGATGGCTTCAATCGGAATACCCAGTATCAGCAGCACCAAAGCTGCGATGAGTCCTTCATAGTCCTAAGTCAGCTTGACCAGTCAGGTGTTCAGCTTGGTCTTTAACCATGGTCTCACCTGTACGGTCCTTGCCGTGTGTACAATGAACCACGCTCGGTAATGTACTCTGTGTCGCATACAAGGATAGAACTTCGCATATCTCGTAACCAGATTGGTCCAGCGTATCCAAGCCAAGGCCTAGGAGTCCCTTGGGTAACATCACCTCTCGGCCGATGACACTGATGGCTTCCATGCGATATCCAGTCGCATACAAACCGACGCAGTTACTAAGATTCCATCCATGCACAATCAGTGGTGGTCAGAAAGACACATGGCAGAGACGGCAAGCTTACAAGAACCCCCACCAGGACAACTGGCGCACCAGATGTCTCTCGAGCTGGCGCCCTGCAATTTTGATCTTGTGGTATTCCACACCGGGGATCTGGATGGGGTCTGGACCATCGCTGAGCGACCGGTAATGAGCCTCTAGCTGAGCCTTGTGCTTCTCTGCTTCCCTCAGGTGCTCCGTGCTGTTCCAGTTAGCGAAGCTAAGTTTCGAAGGAAGGGGTGTGTTACTCAGTGCGCAGATCTATGACAGTTTTGATGCCCAGGTCGCCAGTCATAATCTTTTTATCCTGGGCAGTTGCTTCGTCTATAGGAGCATACTCTGTAAGCTTAATCAAGTATTAAAAGAAGGTTAACTTATGGCCTCACCTAGTCTAGCGGAGCGGAACACCAAGCCTTCCTTAACACGTCTGCTCTGCAGGTTAGCATCTCCAAGCCCAATCTAATGCGACATCCATTTAGGGGTCAAAAAGTCCTTACCTCTCGCCTAGAAACGTGTTGACGATGTAGCCAACATCTCGAAAGTTGGAAACCTTCCGAAGGTTTACCAACTGGTTCGCCATGGTAAAAGGGGTAGAGGATGGCTATTAAGTGAGATGGCGTTGAACTTTCACATGTCTAGAGAGCATGGCGTACTCGAACTGCCGTGTTGATGTTTAGGGTAGCTCGACTCCAGGGGTCTGCCAGGGATTCGGGCCCCAAATCCTGTCACCCAGCCACTTGGGCTCATAGCATCTGCTCACCATGAATCAATTCTTATTTATGATTCCCAGAAATGACCAGTCATAGCTACTACATAATCATAAAACAGGGATCATTCGTTCCCGGGGATCCAGTTTTCAGGTGATGACCGTATGCATGTAGCTGTAGGTAAGGACTGGCAAGTGGGTGACATTGGAAATGGCACACATAAGCAGTTCCTTAGCACATACTTGATTTACCATTATCTTTCATAGCAGGTAGGTAGCTATAGAAATACTGAAATAAGATTAAAGGAATAGAATATTAAGACCTGAATATTAATATTCTCTGATGACTATTCAGAATAACCTACTTATTTAGATATTTGAATGTTTATTCGGTGATTGTTTAGGTCTTCATTTGGGTGTCACCCACTTAACTGGGTAGCACTCAAGGGTAGCACCCAAGGAAAGCGTATGCCGGATCAGCAGATGAGAGCCCCAAATAGCATTCCCGCCATCACATTGCAGCACAGCCGGAGGCTGGAATACGCCATGCCCCTCCGCGCACCAGGGCCGGGTCTCTTTCGACTGAAGATCACAATCCAGTCGTGGAACAGGGATTGCTGATGCAATTGACGGCAGTTATTGGCTAGCCTCTGCGGGGGAGACGATGCAGCCTACGCCATCTGCAAAAAGCGAGCTGCGAGATGCTGCACTGAAAGTCAGCGCGCGGGATCCGTTGGGCGACCGAAGGTACCGGGCTAAAGTTAGTGCTAGCGCTACTGATAGCAGGTACCCCATCATCGAGGCGGTGGTACCGGCACTTACGTGGTGTCAGGCCACCCGAGGCTGTACCAGCGCTGGAATTGCTGGTTTCCCACTATTGCCCAGCTGAGCGAAGTGTCACTGGCCCCGCCATCTTAAGTACCTGTAGTGCCGGTTCGCCTGGAAGCACGTTCCTTCCTGGCGTCACCCACCACGATCTTCATGACGTCAGTGTCTGAAACCCTTCTGCCGCTTCAAGCTCCAAGCCTCTCGGCGGCGACGCACTGGCGTGGTCTTGGCTGCCGGCTTTCAAGAGGGAAGAACCCTGGCGGCCTGAGTAGCTCATGCGCTTCGTCGAGCTAGCCTAGCATGATCCATTCTATCATAGTCTGACCTCGTCATCATCTTCAGACATTCGTTATATCAACTCCGTCCTCATCCGCCAACCCTCCACCTCTCCAGCCGTCCTCAATCCCGGTATCGTGTCTATTCCCTTGAACCCTAGGGCCCGGCAGCAAACATTCGTATTTTCTACATAGATACCACATAATCACCCAAATCCGGTCAATCCTACAGCTGGTTCCAGGGCTGGCCCACCTCGGAAACCCAGGCGCCATCGCGATTGGGCTGATATTCACAACGTCTGCCTTAGCACCTATCAGCTATCAGCCTTAATGCCATTGAATACGAGCTACGTCGCGACCATTTAAAATCAGAATCATGGCTGAAGCCACGCATCAGGCCCCTCTCAGTATGCTACTTCTAATCTCTGGGCCCATCTCTGCTGAGCGCCGCGACTCTCAGCCCAATACCATGCTAACATATGAATCACCTTGCATCAGCAGCCAACAACTCCGGTAGGCTTAAGTACGCCGATCCTCGAACGTTACCGAGCTTCCCTTCCAGCGGCCTGAGACCGGACGGCGCAGCAGCCAGCGCCGCTGCGACACTGGGTTGGAATAACCAAAAATCCATCGAACCGTGGAAACCAGAGAAGCTGTCTTCTGCATCTGCAGCTGCTGTTCTGGCGAAGGACTATAAGATGGCGCCTCAGTGGGAACCTTCCTCGAACTCCGCGGGTCACAAGGCCGCTCTTCTTGCCGTGGACTCGGCGAATTCTGCATTCAAACAGCATTCGCCTACCAAAGATCAACATGAAGGCTGGGGTAACTCTGCTGCCTCGCAGGCCTTCAATGCAAACCGACCCTCCTCCCCCAAGAAGAGCGACCTGTCTCATGGCAGCTCAGCCGCCACTCAAGCCTTCAATGCTAGTCGCACCCAGTCGCTGCGCAATGTCGAACAGCCCACATCCCCGCCAGCCGACCGTTCTCTGATCGCTGCTAAAGGCGCCATGTCATTTCGACGGCCACGCGCATCCTCAACACCTACCACACCTCGAACACACGAACCGCACTTGCAGGACAGCGCTGCAACGAGCGCATTGAATGGAGCGTCAGTGGCCCATAGAGCCGCTCTGAAGGCGCATGCTTCTCCACACGACGCAGGGGCTGTTCCTATTACTACGATGACTCGGAATATGTTCACATCAAATCCTATGGTGAAGCCCGAGGTTGACGAACGAACGAATAACGAAAGGCTGCACCAGTCAGCTGTGGAAATGGCGAGGAAGATGTATAGCAACCAGCAGAAGGCGGGAGGGTCCCCTCTGCTAGGTTCTGAAGACAATACAGAGAAGCCTTCACAGTCAGCGGCTGGGTATGTTAACCTGCAAGATGCGGCATACAAACAGGCGCAAGAACGGTTGGCCAAATTGCAAGACGAGCACGAAAAGTACTATGGAGGCTCAAAGCCACGCCGCCGATTCACTGTTTCCAGTAGGCTGCGACGAAAGAGCTCAGATGACGATTTGATCAACGACCGCGAACAATCAGAGAAAATCCGCCAACAGATGTCGATGTTCTCCAATAAGCTGTCAGAAGTTGACCAGACGAAGCGGAAGCAGGAACATGATGCTCTCATGGCAGCCGCGCAACGAAACGTGAAAGCCCGTTTGCATGGAATGGATGAAAAGGTCTATCATGAAACTGGAAAGGTCAACCCGTCACTTCTGAGCGATTGGGAGCTCAAGGCGCAGCAAGCAGCTCAGTCGCGCCATGAGGGACGCAACGAAAATAAGGGGAAGCTTGATTTGGGAGGAGGCATGTACATGGATCCAAATGATGTTGATGCCATTGCTGCAAAGAGGATGCAGCCCCTTCTCGATGATATCAGTAAGAAGGCTGAGGCCGAACGCGAGCGACTGGCAGCATTGAAACTTGAAGAAGAAGCCCGAAAAGCAGAATTGGAGCAGCAAAAAGCTCGCGAGAAGGAGATTAAAGAAGCCAGCAGGAAAGCGCGAGGTAAGAATTTGTAACTTGATCAGAAGCTAGTCTCCCATATAAACTAATACCTTGGATATAGATGATGAGAAGCAGGAACAGAAGGCAAAGAAACAACAAGAGAAGGATGTCGAGAGGGCACGAAAGAACCAGGAAAAGGCCGAGAAGTCCGAGCACAAGCGCACAGCGAAGGAAGAGAAGCGCAAGTCGAAACACGATTCTGCCAAGAGCGGCATTGATGGAAGTGCCGCTGATGAAGATACTGGACCTGCTAGACCAGCAACGGGCGAAGGCTCACGCGCTTTTCCTGCGGTAGTGACGACGAATGTTGCTAGTGACGCCGGCCAGACCGGCAACACAGGCTTTGACAGCAACCCGAATTCTCCCAGAGATGAGCCCATGTCACCTACGTCGAAGGTGAAGGACTGGATCAAGAATCGATTTTCTAGAGGCAAATCTGTGAGCGAACAGGACGACCCAAAGAAGAAGAGGAGCTCGTTCATAGGTGGTGTTTCGCTTAAGAGGTCCGAGGCAAACGGAAGCACCACGAGCCTAGATCGTCGCGCCTCAAGCTTGAAGGATGTGGCCCTTGCTGGAAAGGGTCAGGATGAAGGCGTCCATGACAGATCAGGGTTGGTCGACTCAGAGGGAGTGAGTCCTGTAAGCTCACCGGACGATGACGCAAGGCCAACTACGTATGAAGTTGACGCCGAATCATTTTCGATGCGCCCCCCTAGGCCGATTGGAGATACCGTTCACCGTTCGAGCGCGAGTCCTACCCGCGATTCTCGATTCAAAGAAGAGATGGACTAATGATTTGATGATGGGTTCCTTTTGTTTTACAAGCACACGACTTAGGAGTAAGGTGCCGGGAATATGGTTAATTGACTTATAGTTTCATGTATAATTTTCTTGGGCATCTCACGCGATTGTTTCTTGGATATGATGGATGTTGTGGAATACGAGTGAAGATATATTTGTGACAATTTCATGGTATCAACGAATAGTAATATGATTAACCCCCACCCAGGTCATTCTCATGTCATGAATAAGGAACACAAATTTGCTTTAAAGCTCTTAATGCACTGTGAAGAGAGAATTTACGTTTCGTTCTGTATAAAATGCAATCTTTCCCAAAAATAAAACATGTGAAATAAAAGGAATCCCGGTCGTTAAAATGAAGTTAGAGGGATGCTTCAGAGTGTGTAAATCTGCATAGCACTTTCCTTCTATTGTCTCAATGGCATGAAACAAGCATTCTTTTTTATACATCTAGAACATGGTTGATTTCCCAGCGTAGACTTAGAAATGAATAAGACGACGGCCGCGAGTGTACGCGGGCTGTGGCTGCTGCTGCATGGGGAGGGACTCGTCGCTGACGGGGTCGCCCTGGACGTTGTCGCGCAGGGACGGCTTGGGGAAGCGCTGCGAGTAGGACCTCGTCTTGGTGGCCGGGTAGAGGTCGACGGCGAAGGAGAGGACGTAGCCCGTGAAGATGAAGGCGATGACCCACTCGAAGTAGGCTGCGATGCCCTGGTGCTTGCGGAAGGTGAGGACGCCGAAGGCGATGCCCAGGGCGATCTCGACGAGGATGAAGGTGAGCTTGATCCAGAAGGAGATGCGGAGGACGCGGTGCTCTCGGTTCTCTGTTTATTGGTTAGATGATCAGATGTTCTTTTGGAAAAACGAGAAGGTGGACGTACTGATACCAAGGCGTTGATATTCCCAGCAGATGAAGATGGCGGAGATGACATAGCCTCCCATGAACAGAAGCAGGAAGACATCATGCAAGGTCGGATGACGCACGGTGTCGAAGATACTGAGGCAGATGAGGCCGACGGTCCCGACGACGGCGAAGATGATTGACAGGCCGAACAGGATCTTCTCCCCGATGGACTGGTTCGGGACGAGGCGGCCGCGGTGTCGCAGCCAGCGCTCGGTCAGGAACGAGATGTCGAGGGTGGCGGTGACGACGCAGCTGCCGGCGATGAAGAGGGGCTTGAGCTCGTAGGCGCCGATGGTGCTGATGTAGGGCAGCGTCATGCCGGGCTTCATGGACGAGTAGTGCTGCTTGTTGGTGTCGACGACCCAGTAGAGGAGCATGCCCAGCAGCATGCCCAGCCATACGAGGCTGGAGAAGACTGGGAACCACTATCGTTGCACTTGTCAGTTTGGATTATCAGATTGCTGGAGGGTTTGTGTTCAACTTACCCAGTATGAGAAACAGCTTCTCAAAGCCATGGTGATCTTGGCTTCCTAAATTGAGTGGTTGGGGAAGGGTGGCAGGTGAAACGGGAGAGGGAACCGCCAAGTGAAGACATCCAGGAACAGATACGGAGCAGAGGTGTTGAGATCTAGCCCCGAGACTATATGCAAACGGGATGGATGAGATGGGAGCCCATCGGGGGTTACGTTGGGTATGATGCCATGGCCTCTAGTCCTGGTACCCTGCCGTGTGAATACAGGCACGCACTACAACGAGAACAACTGGCGGACTGGCATAAGGGTCTGCGCGGTTCCTTGGATGCACCAGTGAGATCATCGACGGGGGAAGCATCCACCTTGGTGTAAGTCAAGGGTTTGTTAGGTATGTATTCATCCATCAGGTTGCGGCAGAGTTGGAGATGGACTAGCCCATTGTCCATGACGTCAATGGTGATCGTCATTGTGGGCTCCCTCTTTCCGTCCCACAACCTACAGCTGCAGCCATCAAGCATCCTCGACACTGGATTGGACCACGCGGAAGATAAGCATTTTCTCTAGAAAAAAAAAATCCCGCCGCCCTTTCAGTACCGAGATAATTACTATTATTATATGTCTTGCGGTTATGATGTTACTGTTCTGGACCACTAACACATGTGTAACCCCTGTTGAACCCTAGACTCTGTGCCTTTGCTCTTCTATACAACTAGATAGTTCGTGCATTGGCTAAACTGCTGTTACTTTGGAAACCAAAATTAATTTATTCCCTTCATTAATTTCAGTCCAAGTGACTTTTGATTGTGATAACTATGAATGATCTGATAGCGAGGGTTAGACTCATATGCCGGTGCCTACCTACCTAGGTAGGTAATACTCCCTTGATACTCAAATACCTCTCTTAAGATATTTGTCTGTAGTCTACAACATATCAGTGAAAATAAGTGGTTGGTATAAGCAGTTCTAATAGAGAAAGGCTCTAATTTGATGTATGCACAATGAACTTTTTATTTCTCAAGATAATTAACACAAGCTAATTAGATGATTCTTTGGCCTCCTCGAACTAAGAGTTTAGCCCAAGAAAATCCAGTAGATCAAAGTGCCTGTTCAATTCTCTTCATGGAATGACATCTTCCTATCCAAATCTTCAACCTCTTCATCTCACACGATCTCATCCGAGGCCAACGCGCTCTCCATCAGCCTGCGAGTATGAATTCTGACCGAGCACAAGGCTTTTGTCGTCTACTGGGCACGGTCACCATGATCCTCGACCTTGATCCTGACCTTCTCCTTATCACTATCATCGTCATGACCCTTATGGTGATGGCGATGGTGATCATGGTGCTTGTGGTGAGGGCAGAAGCGGCCATGATCATGGTGATGGCGGTGGTGGTCACGATCCTTGTTATCCTTGTGGTGATAGATGCGGTGGATATGATCCTTGAAATCAGGGCGGTGGTGGTGACAATGCTTATCATGATGATGGTGATCCTTGTGATGATGAGGGTGGTGATGACCCTTGTGATGATGAGGGTGGTGATGACCCTTGTGCTTGAACTTGTTCTTGATATCCTCAATAATCTTCAGCTCCTTCTCCTTGGGCTCCTTGTGGTAATCCTCGACCCGGAAATCCTCTCCTGTGATATAAGGAGTGCTGACGAAGCGGGCAAAGGCACTGCGGATGCTGTGGGGCGTGCTTCCATCTGCGGCACCCTCCTTCCTGAAGATTTCAACCTGAATCTTCTCACGCTGCAGGCGGCGACCCAGCTCGTAAACGAATGCCTAGTTTTCGTTGTTAGCATTACCCGTGCCTAGGAGGTGATGCCTGGCAAGAAGGGGAAGAAGATTAACTTACGTAGTCGGCGGCACGCAGACTGTTGACAGCAGTGACGATGAAGTAAGCGGTTCTGCCTTCAATGTGCTCGAGCTTCCTGCTGATCTCCTCAAGGAGCCTGATCAGGGCTTCGGCGTACTAAAATTGGAGAGACAGTCAGCTTTCAATGTCTTCTTACAGCGATGGTCTTTGGAACATCTCCCGAAAAGCGATTGATAACTTACACGGCAATAGCAACGGGCAATATGGGCTTCCTCCTCTTCGGAGAAGCACTTGTCAAGGCTGGACTTGTCAATCGCCCTATCGAAGAGGTCGAGCTTCCACTCAAGCTCATAGAGAGCCTTGCGGACTGGCTCCCAGCATTCGCGATCGCCGTTGCCGCACTTGATGTCCTTGACAAAGTCAAAGAGGTGGTCGGCCTTGTGAGCCAGGTGATGGAGCCTCTCGCAAATACACTTGGCGGTCAGGTCCTTGTGCTTCTTCTCCTTCTCATGTTCATGCTTGTAGTGGATTTCGTGCTTATTCTTGTCATGGCCATGCTTGCGGCCGAGATCGGTAGGATCATTCAGATAGTAAATCTTGTGGTCCTGCTTTTTGTCACAAGGTTTGGGATCATGCTTTTTGTGACAGGGCTTGAGGGGATCCTCCTTTTTGTCACAAGGCTTGAGATCATACTTTTTGTAACAAGTCTTGGGATCATCCTCCTTTTTGTCACAAGGCTTGAGATCATACTTTTTGTAACAAGGCTTGGGATCATCCTTTTTGTCACAAGGCTTGAAGGGATCAGGCTTGTCGCAAGGCTTGTGCTGATCCTGCTTGCCACACTTGGGACAAAGCTTGCGGTCAAGTTTGGTGGGGTCGAACTTCTGCTGCTTAACGCTGTCGAAACGGGCTGGCGTGAGTTTCTTGATCTTTGCGATTGCGGGCTTTTCGTCCTTAATTTCCCTGTCTTCAAGTTTTGGGATCCTATGGGGAGTTACAGCGAGCTCTTCATGAATCCTCTCGAAACTATTGATGAACTCGTTGGGGTCGTAAACCTCCTGGGACACTCCGGTAAGTCTACTATAAGCCTCTTTGGACACTCCGGCAAGGGTAAAAGGGAACGCTGCCAGAGCGGCCGTTGTAAACGCGAGCAACCGCATGATGGGCACGACCAACAACGAGCGAGGCAGTACTCAAAGAAGGAATGAGAAGGTGGGTAGGAAGGAAACTCCCAATCTATGGTGATTGATGGGAAGCAAACAGAGAATTGATGGCCAGCCATCAGGATCCTTAAATAGCCGTCCGAAGGCCTGATGAGACTATTTGCTGATCTCGTGAATCGCGCGTTGATAACGCGGTTTAGTAAATGTTATTATGCCTTCCCAAAGCCAATTGCGAAGTGAAGGAGTCGAGAACAGTTGTAATCGAGGAAGCCGCATCATAATTTCGTATTCGAACAAGCCTGAAGATGAAGCCATCTCGAACAACCATCCTGAATCAGGGGGTAGTTCGAAGCCAGACTCCAGCTAAGTATGCAGGATGAGGGGGGTCACTGATATTAGGATTGAAATTTGGAACATGTGTATCATAATGCCGCATCAAGTGAAGTAGCTCATCGAATTGAGGTTCGCACTAGAGAACTTTCCAGGTTGTTGTTATAGGATATGGTCCTCGTATTGAGATCAACATGGCCGGTGCTTTGCCAATGAGATGGCGGGCAGTTGACGCGAGGCCATCTGCATAAACAACTCGGCAACCGTGTTTCTGCAGAGCGCGTTTCCATTGTCCATCTGTGTCTTCCTTTGGCTTAGAAGGAAAGTTTATAGGAGAAAGACGGCTTGAAGGAGGTGAGGTTATCGATAAGGATCTTCCAAGCCCCACTCCTTGGTGTTTTGTCAACCAGGAGCTGTTGGAAAGGGAAAGCAATGGAAATCATAAAGAGATACTGCAAAATAGATCTCGATATTCAAGTCCATGGAAAATAGATTGTAAAAGTGGCCTTTAAAAACTCCATGTGCCATATCTTGGGCGAAATTGGATGTGTCGTTGTAGATTTAGCACGTGAGGAATAGCCGTCCATCCACCAGAATTCACATGATAGGCCGTCTTTAGCCCTTCTTACATCTCGCATCTGTCGGTGCCTGCTCGTGCACTTTAGCCTTCCCAAATACATACAAAATCCGTCAATCGACACATCCAGACCGACCAAACTACAACGCAGATATCGCCCGCCTCTAATTGAGCCCAGCCACTCCGCGAGTCCGTTGTTTGCCGCCTTGCGAGAGCTGATTCTGCGAGACGGCCTCTGCTTCCTGGTCCGCCAACCACCTCCCCTCCAACCATGTCTCTCTCACCCGTCGTCACACTGCAACAGCCACAGACCGTTCGATCTGTCTCGTCACCTCTCAAGACACTCGCATCCGGACAGACTTCCTCCAATGGCACTCCCAGGCCCGCGGCTCAGCCCGCCCCAAAGGCGGTCGGCCCCGCCACCCTCGATGTCGCCGAGCAGATGAACGAGGAAGAGAAACGGAAATACGTCAAAGGCAAGCCATGCCGACTGCAACCCGACAAGACAAATATCAACTTCATTGCTAACTTTCGAACTCCTATACAGGCAAGAAGCTCGGTGAAGGTACCTACGCCATAGTCTTCCTGGGCCACCTCCGCGCGAACCCCGCCGAGCTCGTCGCCATCAAGAAAATCAAGATGCAGAAGGAGTACACAGAGGGCATGCCCCCCGACGCCGTCCGCGAGCTGAAGCACCTCCAGGAGCTGCACCACCCCAACATCATCTCCCTCCAGTCCGTCTTCTCCTCCAAGGACCAGAACGTCAACCTGGTCCTCGAGTACCTGCCCCTCGGCGACCTGGAGATGCTCATCCGCGACACCACCAACGTGCACTACGGAGCCGCCGACATCAAGGCCTGGATGGGCATGCTCGTCCGCGCCATCTGGTTCTGCCACGAGAACTTCGTCCTGCACCGCGACATCAAGCCCAACAACCTGCTCATCGCCGCCGACGGCGAGGTCAAGCTCGCCGATTTCGGTCTCGCCCGCGGCTTCGGCGACATCCACTCGTACATGACCTCCAACGTAATCACCCGCTGGTACCGCCCCCCCGAGCTGCTCTTCGGCGCCAAGCACTACGGCGGCGCCGTCGACATCTGGTCCGTGGGGACCGTCTTCGCCGAGCTCATCAAGCGCGCCCCCTTCATGCCCGGCAACAACGAGCTCGACCAGATCAAGCTCATCTGCGACGCCATCGGCACGCCCACGGAGGACAACTGGCCCGGCGTCACCACCCTGCCCGAGTACACCGTCCCCACCCAGAACCCCGTTCGTGGTAAGGACTTCTACATGTACCAGTTCGGCACCGTCGGCCCTGACGGCGTGGACCTGCTGATCCGGACCCTCGCGCTCAACCCCAAGAAGCGCATCACCGCTCGTGAGATGCTCAGCCATCCTTGGTGGCACGCAGAGCCCAAGCCTACGCGTAAGGAAGACTTGCCCCGTAAGGATGGCGGAGAGGACAAGATGGGTGCCGATCTCAAGCGGCGCCCAGGCGTCGTTGAGGAGGAGAAAAGGGGTGCCAAGGTTGCGAGGAAGCTCGACTTTGGCGGAGCTAAGTAAGGTGTTAATTCATTCCTTTTTCTCGTCTGGGACCTCTATCATCTGGGACTACACTTCATTCCTATCATTTCTTTCCGGAGTTTTAGATATATATCATAGCGAGCATTTTATGAGATTTAGATACCCTCTCAAAAGATGAGAGAGTACAAAGACTGTATTGAATTCACATAGAATCAGGGTTAGCAATCCCCTGTTCGAACAAACAAATATCCCTCCGATATGTGAATATTTACCAGCCATATATATAAAGTTCAATGCAACCTTGAGAGTCATATCAAGCGTAAACCTACACTCCCTTCATAGTCTAAATCTTGTTAGGAGCTTCCCCCCTGGTGTACCATCTCCTCGTCGGGCCCCTTCTGAGTGATATTCCCAAATAAACACTCCCACAAATCGGAGCTGGGGACCACTTCCCCCGCGGTTTTGTCTTTACTCATCAGTTTTGAAAGCGCCGCTTGCTCCAATTCCAGCGTGTTCGCAGCCTCCAGCTTAGCGTCCATAAGCTCCTGCGTCTCTTTCCCTTTCGCAGTTTTCCCCATGTGCTCGAGACGACGCTTGACCGATAGATTGTAGATGGACTCCTCGACAGTCCCGGCGGTAATGTAAAGCCAAACTGTTGTCTTGTGCTGCTGGCCGATGCGGTCCACTCGCGCGATGGCTTGTAGTTCAAGTGCCGTGTTTACAAGAGGTTCGCAGAGGAAGACGTGGTTGGCATTGACCAGATTCAGCCCGCTGGAATGGGCTCGGGCATGGAGGAGGAAGACCTCAATGGCTGGATCTTCCTTGAAACGTGTTGTCCCACCGTGGCTGTCGATGGAGGCGTACCCAATCCGAAAGCGCTTGAAAGCTGTCGCGAGGATTCCCAAAAAATCCTTGTATCTATTAAGTGAATATTCATTAGAATCGTAGCTAATGGTACTGTAGATATGAACTTACTGTGAGAAAATAATCGATTTCGCTCCTGGATCAGACTCTCGCAACCAAAGGAGATGTCGTAGTAGAGTGTCGACTTTGCTTGTGTAAGATGGGCCGTCAAGCTCTATGTTTTTTATTTCTGCCAACTTTTCCGAGTTAAATGACGAGTATATCGTAGTCTGTTGCTGGTCAGAAGCCCCATTGCTTGACTGGCTTGTACCGGAAACACCTGGATCGGAAACGCCTTGGCCGTCGCTGTGGATTTTGAGTGACTGTGGCTTTATTGTGATGTCGTGAAGCTGTGAGGCATTCAAATGGCGCTTGCACACTGGGCAATTTCGATGGGCTTTGAACCACATCATCATGCAGGCTTTGCAAAACTGATGACCACAAACCGTCAAGACACCCGTTTCGAAGGTTGTCTGACAGATGACGCACATTCGGGGCTCATTGGATTTGGAACCAGCCTCTTTCAAGTACAGCACTGTGAATGTTAGTACCTACAGGAATTGGTAAACATCGGCATGGGCTTACAGTATCTGTGTTTCCCCTCAGCAGAGGCCACTTTCTGTGTGATTTCTTCCTCTGTCTTAATGATCCGAGCAAGTGCCTCTTCTGTTTTTTGGCCATCATAGGGAAGAACGGAGTCTGAAACAAATTGGAGTTGTCGGTAGTATTCGAGACGGGCGTTCATGGTGGCAGTAAACGTATCGATCTCGGATTCCAGAGAAGTCGATACCTTTTGTTGCTGGCTGAGAGCTGTCTGCGTAGACTGAAGTTGCCGGGATGCTATAGATTGTTCCGCCGAGATACGTTCAATTTTGACCTTTTCGTTGTTTAGCCTGGATGTCAAGTTACGCAGCTCGTTTGCCTGTGTGGTGGGATTTAGCTGTCGTATTGCGGCTGCATGGTCTGCAGCAACCCGTTCGGCTTTTTGTTTGTCGTTGGATAGTCTGGACGTGAGGCTTCTGAATTCGCTGATGGCCCCGCGCATTGACATGATTGCCGATTTAGGCTTGATCTCTGCCCTGTCCTGCATAAGCTTTAGGAGTAGCTCTGGGGCAGGACCCTCCCCATTCTTTGCTAGTCTGATTGATGTCTGAGTTTCATATTTGACCAATTCGTTGGTTTGTCCCGACATGGCATCCTGTCGGTCGGCAATTGCTGCCCGAAGAACTTGGACGTAGACCATGAGATGGTCTTGAATCTTGGCAGACTCCCCAAGCTCCTCTCCGGTAGTTTCCACTTCATCCTCTTCGTCAACAAGAGACTTTAGCAGCAGTTGAACCACTTCCTCTCTCCACTCGTCGATAACGTTTGCCTGTTCATTTAGCTCTCCGTAGAGCAATTCGAGTTCATCAATAACTCTACTGCTCTCAAGTCCTCGCTCAGGTCTAACGGTAAGCTCAGGGATCTCAGCAAAATCCTGGCCGGATCCCTTGTGGGATAGCTTCTTCATAAGCCGTGTTGTTTTGTGGTGGCTCTCTGAGAGAATCTCGCGACGAATTTCCTTTGCTGTATCATATCCTCCGTCCTCCAGTTTCTTGAGCTCATTATACTCTTCTGAGTCTGGCTCAGTCATTTCCTTGTTGTCCCGAATTTGGAAATAAGCATTGGCGCAGAAAAAGACCGCTCGGTGATGCAATTCTAGGGCTGAGCGAAGCTTGCGGCGGCACTCTCCTAGCTGGCCTCTGTGTTCTCCGATGGCTGTCTCTTCATCTTCAGAATCATCGGGATCTTGAGGATTCTGGATCCCTCGGGATGGTTTCCCTTTGTTTTCGGTGTTTCTTTTTATGATGTCTCGAAGCTCAGAGCGAGCATTCTCTACAAGCTCTTCTGTCGAAGCTCTTACCTCTTTCCAAATAGACAGTGCTTCTTTAACGCGCGGGCCGTTTTCGAATAACTGACCCCGAGTCAATTTGTTCAAAAGAAGCGCTCTCTCTTCTGACCTGAGACTGTTTTCGCTTTGCTCAAGCATGGCATCTAGAACTTCCTCCACCGTCCTCATTGGCTTTGTCTTATTTTGTCCCAGTACTCGACGGCCATACACTCCCACCTCGGGATGTAGGGCAGTCTGCCGCAGTCGGTTGAGCCAAGTTCGCATTTCTTCCACGTAATTTTCGGGCGTCCATTCGTCAAGCACTGGTTGACCTTGGGTATCAAGACCACAAGCTTCTGCCATCTCTTTAAACATGGACTGGTAATGCTGTTCCTCAACAGCTGTGAATGGCACACTGATTGCGAAGCGTTGCTGTGGTGGGAGGGAAATCTCATGCCGAACTAGTGCCTTGGTGTGCCTTATGGCTATCGTATTAAATAGTTTCTGAAACGCAGGTTTATGTTGTGTAAGAATAGCTCGCCAGGCTTGTGAAGCAGAATCCAGGGGCGCATAACGCAAAAACATGAGCAGGCCGAAGAGATCCTGGACACTATCTTTGACTGGAGTACCAGTTATTCCCCAAGCATTGACTCGCGGAATGACCTGGCTGACTTTTGCTGCTTGGCTGATTCCATTCTCTATCATCTGGGCTTCGTCAAGACAAAGACGCCACCATAGTATTTTCACTAGCGGTGATTTTGGCCGTTGATATTTCCGTTCCTGTCTGCGTGAACGCTCGGGAGCATCGCTGGTGAAATGTAGCTCGGCAGAGAGCACGCTATAGGTGGTTACTACAATATCGCAGCTCTTGAGTCTTTGCACCGTTTCCTCCTCATCTCCCCCCTCTTGCTTGCGTCCCTTGTAGAACTCACATCGAAGTCCGGGGGCGTGGCGAGATATTTCAGAGATCCACTGCTGTCTCAGAGACTCCGGTGTAACAATCAAAGTTGCGCCGCTTGGGATTACTGGCGGGTTGGGATCCTCGCTCCCATCTGGAAGAGACTCGGGTAGTCGGTGCAGAGAAATGAGACCCAGAATTTCAAGAGTTTTGCCTAATCCCATTTCTTCAGCAAGTATGCCTCCCTTTGTCCTTCTCTCGACCTGTTGAAATGGGGAATTGTCCAAACAGATTGTATGTAAAATGTCATTGAGAATGAATTCATTTCCGTCTAGATCTTGGACGCGCCTGGACAAATCGCTGATGGGAGCTGGAAAATCCTGTGCGAGGAGACCGATCCCATTTTTTTCGGACCACTGAACACCCTCTCGTGCTAATAGCCATTCAAGTGATCTCGCCTGGTAGGGGTACAATGTAGCCTCCAGGCCGGGTATCTCGAGCGGGATATTTGTTTCATCCCGAACGGGCGGGACATACGCCGCCTCATAAAAGTCCATCGGATAGGAGGCCGATTCCGGTGAGCCTGAAGCAGGGAAAAAATTGTCAATTAAATCTTGGCTGGCTTGTCTGTGAAGAGAAGTGCGTAGACCATTGAGAGGTGATGGAGTTACGTTCCAATAAAGGTTGAGGTCGAGTCTCATGGTCGCAATAGAATCTCGTCGTTCCACCGTTACATCGACATTATGCCATATTGTGCCTGCTGATCCATTGCGATCCCCTCCAAGATAGATAATCTGGGCCGCAACTGGACTCATTTCAGAGGACGAAAGTGAGAATACTGAGATGAACGATCCCAGCCGGTGTGGAGGGCGAGACCTGAGAGTGAATGAATTTGACCGGGGATTAAAATAGAAGGAAAGGAAATGGCCGATGGCCTTCCGTGCTATGATTGTTGGCTCTGATGCATTCTCTGTGCATGGTCGAGAAAACTCGATATGACCTCTTGCAGCATGACAGAATGGCACGGGAAGAGGTTCAACCTTCCTCCGTTTGCTCTGGGGGGCCGTGTTAGTCGACTCGCTGTCTGATAAAGATGGAAGTGAAAAAATATATTCGAATAGGCTCTCAGAGAAAGATTCTACAGATTCCGAAGAGGAAATACGATTAGATTTTGAATCGCTGACATGTAACCCGATTGAACTGACCATCAATATCAGAATGACGAAGAATGAGAGGGAACCTGGCCCGCTGCTTAGTCCGGGCCATGATAAAGGATATGGAGGGCTGTGACGCTTTTATATCGAGATGTTGGTGATCATTTCAAGATATGCGGGCTCGGAAAAGGGATGGAAATCGATGGACCAAATAATCAGCAAGATGAAGCAGAAGTGAAGAAGAGGAAGTACACAGGTCGCTGGGGAGGAGGATGGCCCCGGAGGACCCCAAGCTCGGAAAACGTGGGACCCACTAACTGCCTAATCGATAAGCCCAAGTTCCAAGAATGGGAGAGGCGTTTGGGTCCACTTTGTGGCTTGACTCTGCGTGTGCTGACTAAGGAGTCGGAGCCTGCAAACAAATTTCGACTTCAACGATCACGACGCTCTCCAGATTAGCTCGAGGTTGAGAGCTCATCCGTAGACAGCTCCCCACCATCGGTAAGTCTGCACTGCCCCGGGATCCATTGTAATCAGCCCAATTGAGAGGGTGAGAAAGAATAGGCCCCTAACTCACGAATCTTCATAGGCAAAATGAAGCTCGAACGCCTACGGCCCTGCCTGCGTATGTTGGCGCCGTCCAACAATTTCACTTTCGCTGGCCAAATTCGATCCATCCACCAGACTCGGCGTGCCAGGAAGATCCCAGAGCCCAAACCATTCGTCCCTGACGTAACGACGTTCCTGACCCTGATTGGTAGAGGTCTCAACAAATACGCAAACAAGTTCCCCTCATGGGATTCTCTTTTCTCCCTGACTGGACCCCAATTGAAGGAACTGGGCATCGAACCAGCGCGAAGTCGAAGATATTTATTGAACTGGATGAAGCGCTACAGGAAGGGAGATCTCGGACCTGGCGGCGATTTTCTATTCGTCAAGGATGGTGAGGCTATCTTGAGAGCGGCTACACTGCAGGAAAAGGAGCTCAGTGGCTCCAAGTTTGTCGTCAATGTTCCTCATCCCGATGAGGAAGTAGAAACACCGGCGGAAATCTTTGGCCGTCCACTTGGTTACGTGGTACGAGGCGCAAAATCGATTGCTGGGCCATACGCCACACCTCTCCCTGGTTCGACCGGCGTGAGCGTCAAGGTTACTGAGGGCATGTGGGAGGATCGCCGGGGTCGCAAAATTGACGGAGGTGAGCGAAGAAGAGCTGAAATTCGCTTCAAGAAGAGATCAGCCGAGAGACGAGCACAGCGGGAAGCAGAGTTTCTCGGACACTAGTAATACGGCTGGTGTATTCTTTTATGTACAATATTTGTGTATGTATATTGGCGAACAATTTCAAATCGCTCATTGGCAATCGCCAATAAAGGCAATTTGACCACTCGTGGTCGCGGGCAGACAATCTATCAATGTGACAGATTGTTGGAACAGCTGTTGCGTTACTCCGTATTACGAGGACCTAGGAGGTTCTGGGATCGGCGTTTTCCCGATGTACCCCGGCCAACCTTCTTGTATATTGGCCATACTACTGTTACCTCCTTTATCACAAGCGTCAGAAAGACAAATCCCTGGTGCACCGGCAGATTCGCAAATCTTCGGCAAGGGAAAGGAGAGAACTCTTTAACCATTGCTTGGTATCAACCTATTGCTTGGCTTGGTCAGAGATCCTTACACTTCAAGTACGTATAAACATGCCTCCTTATCCTATTTAGGCCTGCAGGTCTGATGGAGGCAGATCTTCCTACTCACACACATGCATGTGCATGCCACGAGGCACATCCTGGCACTTCGGATCTCGAGTATTTCAGATTGCTTAGGCTCGCCCCGCACCTCCTCGTCAACTTCTCTGTCACTCTGTAAGGGGAGGTGCAGACATACTGGTGGGGTTGCTTTGGGAGATCATGCACAATCGCTGTGTAACTCGATGTACAAGGAATAGCCTAGTGGGCGAGGGGTGTATATATCGTTGCATCCAACTTGCAAAATCTGTGAAAAGCAGCTGTAGGTGGATGGATCTCCCCGAGTTAGATGCTCTCTGCTCTTTCTACCTGCTACTGGATGACGTTTATGCCTCTTCTCCGACGCCTGATTGGTTGGTGAAGCTTGAGGAAGGCTATCTGTCCCTTCTCGACAGGTTCAATCATGAAACATCGTGTACTTAGTTTACCAGGTATCGTTAACTCTCCTTCCTAGAGATCACAATGTCTTATTGCATAATGACGATAAATGTGACGAGGAAGACGAAAATAACAGGAAAGACCACGACGAAACATAGATATGTAATCGGCACCGTAGGCCTTCCGAGCCGTATGGATTCATGTGAGTTTACATGGAGACCAATATTTTCAAAGACTTATAAACGCAGACTACACGAAAGTACTAGCGATAGCGATTACAAATATATCCTCTTCTATAGGTATCTCATTGCCGACCTGCTCCCACCGACGATCCTCAAATGCCGCGTCGTATATCAGGCTAAAAGAAGCTTAGGGGACTTTCGCTTCCTGCCATGGCGAAACTCTCGGCGATACTATGCGCACAACCCGCAGCGGGTGCTGCAACCAACATAAATGGTTGTTGCTGATCGCCAGGGACGAGAGTCTGTTCCGCTCATTGGTGATGCACGTGACTTCCATCGCACCTTCCTTGCCTGCCGAGAAAGTCGAATCCTCATAAACAACTTGTTCGCCCTGTCAGTTCCAGGTCTTTTCATCTTCCATCAAGTCTCATGGCTGGCCAGAAGCCCCGACCATCGAATCGAACAGTCGCCAAGGATGGCCACCTCCATTTGGGAGCGGAGTCTTCAGTTGGCCGCTTTGGTGCCAAGCCAGGCGTATTCGAGCTTCGAAATTAGGATTTCTTCCAAGGCCACGGCGACATCAACCCATTAACTCGGTTGCAAAACCATCACTTATTTTTTGTTCTTCAACGTGGAAAACAATATTCAATCCTTCCTGGAAGGGATCTCTTTCGCATCGAGCAAGCGGCTGGCAATTTGCCGTAGAGTGTCAATTGTTTTGGGCTCCCACCACCAATGTCCCATTCGGCAGTGACATGCTTGGATAACCATGGTTACATTCCCATGGGTTTCGATATCGGAGTCCACGCATTCTCGGCCAAAGCAGATGGGTGCTCTTCCCCAGAGGGATCTGCATGCTTCTTGCCTGTGAGCTTCTTGTCCTGGTGGGTAGGAGAGATCATCATCGATTAATCGTTTCATAATACCGGATCATCCTGCTAGTCTTGACGCCTACTGATTCCAGGACACCCTTAAATATGAATACTACGCCAGCTATCTGTCAATGCATCCGTCCATCTGCACTCCCACCTTGGGCCCCCTGTCCCATGCCTTCAGCTGGCTGCACTTGTCCCTTTTCAGAATGCTGTGCGGCGGAAATCATTACCAATGCATACCGGCTGCCTCAAATCTCTTCGTCGATATCTTCATTCGTCTAAGGATGGCAGACCGTACCTGTCACAGGACGGGATGGCGTTTGGGGGGCCACCCAACTCACCAACTCCAAGGGCAGGGAAGACAGCGAGACCCGAGGATGCTACCCATCTATCACGGGCCACCTACGGGTGAGGCGTATGCATGATTTCGTCAGAACAATATGGACCAATCAACATTACTCTTCTACGTTGATAATATCGGTCGCTATAATGTCATCATTCACCTTTACGAGCATGAGTTACGAACGTGTCTTGAAGTGCTGGCTTTGAGCATCAGCCTCGATATATCCGAAGGGAATTGAACACGGATGGCTCCATGGGCGCTGGCCCCATGCGTCTAAGGATTTAAGCTGTGTCGACCCTGTTTGGTAGATTTCCCACATTGGGTGGAGGGAAGACGGGAGGTTGAACGGAAGCCAGTCCCCGGACCGGTCAGTATCCATGTCACCTGTCACTACTTCAGCAACATTACCAGCCTGCTCCCTCTTCAAAACCATCTTGGGCCTTTTGTTGTGCTTTTGTTTCATTCCGCTTCTCGCATAGGTACCAGCAATTGATCGTCATGTACAAACTAAAGTTAACGAAGGCGGCTGAGCATGGGGCGCCGTGGCTACATCATTCGACACACGCCCGGAACAGAGAAAATCCACCATGACTATTACTTCTTAGTAAGGAGAATTGAATGGAGCATAGAATTGCAACGGGCGAGCAGATGTGCTAACGTCGTCTGGTCCTACCCCGGTCGATCGATTGAGCGAGGCCTCCTTCTACAATGGAAACAGCCTTGTTCAGCCGGATTTCTGTCGCTAAATTCCATCTCTACTATGCCAGCGGCATTTCACTGCGCAGAGTACCTATCTAAGACGCTGTTTAAGCATATGTCACGAGTGTTGACCAAACCTAAAACTACGACTACCAATCTTGACACCACAACCAAAAAAGCAGGTTCATTGCAAACCTGGAGAGCAGCCTTGTGATCTCGCTTAGATGTCCAGGAAGTGAGACGAGAAATCACGTCGGCGGTCATCAATTCTCTCTAGGGAATCGTGCAGCAGGCTTACACGGCACAGACATGCATCAGTAACGCATGTGAGTATATTTAGGTAGGGCGCCTACCTTGGTTCCCCACCACCGACTTTTCATTGGATTCTTGTGCAACATTGTCTCTGGTGTTAGGTCGAGACTCGAGCCTGTCCTCAGAATTCAGACAGGTATTTAACAGCAACCCACCAAAAAGCTCACGAAAGCCGATACGGTATTGCAGAGAAAACTTTCTGCGGCCGCATTTAGCTCCGAGTCCTACTTGGCGATGAGTTTACGGTGTGGCATAGCTCTTTTCCCCGCTACTCTCGCATCCCGTATCTGACGACTGAGGATGACGACTTGGTAAGAAGGCCTCACTAGGGTGACGCCCCCCCACCCAACACTTGGGCACTCGTCACAATCGGAGGAAAGATCAGGAGAGGAACATATAGGAGGAGACCTGGTACCTTCTCGTGCAGCGGGATTCAACGCGATTGGTAAATGGTGCAATTGCCCATCACTCACCTGTAAGTAGGGTCTGAAACTGGCAGAAGATCAGTGGATGACAGCTGGGTTGGGGGGTGTGTCTCCAGCCTGTGCAGGAGAGTAGGTCTTTCATTTGCTCTGTTGGGCATGCTTCACGACATCAATCGGGAGCACAATGGTGTTCACCTTGACTCAACAGAGTATCTAGACGCAGCCAGATCCCAATTTGGGAACCAGCAAGTGAAACAGCCAAGTGGCAATGGCAGGCAGGCACACGCCGAGAGACAAATGGTTGATGCCACCTTGGACGACTTGATGGCCTGTCAACGCTCAGCAAAGTACATGGATGGAGTCCTGTACTGCATTTCCTTCAATTTCTGTGAGGCTTTGGGCGCTTGCCTCATTTATGGACGGCCTGAGGCAGGTATATCGCCGGCAGATTTGAGGCTTCGAGGAATCGGTTGAATCTGGGATGGTGGAACCATGACGTGGTTTGCCGGAGAATAAGGCGTTATGATGGCTTCCATCCGACTTGTCTCTGTTCAGCTCACCCGCTGTGCTCCTTGTCCCAGACGGCACCTGGGTTGTCTGGAGGCTGGATTCCTCAGAAAGTTCCTCCATTGTCTCCGCGGCGGAGAGCTGAAAACGCCCCTGGCGCCGGGCGGGAGAGCTCGAAGCTTGCGCTGGCCAATAGCCTGCAACTGCCGGGCGTGAGAGGGGCCCGTGAGCCACCACGACGAGACATCTCTCTCTTGAGTTAGGCCGTTGACGTGCATCCTCCTGGACCGGCCCACCCACTAAATATGTCCCTCGGCCTCGAAGCTAAGGTAAACTAGCGGGCAGGCTAGGTACCTACCCGACCCTAAGCAGGGCCGGCCTGTACACACCAGCCTGTCTTATTATGGCACCTCTGCCTCTGCCGCGAGCTGTGGGCGGCCATCGTCGCCTTGTTGCCAGGGTGCCTCTGCCCATCCCAGCAGCCAAGGTCGTGGATGGAGTCGCACAAGGTGGGGCTGCTCGGGTCTCTTCTCCACCCCCACTCAACTGCTCAACCAAATTCAAGATGAACCTACAAAGGTCCTCCTCAAAGGCTGTCCTGGGCTTCTTGCCTCGTACCCATCTGCCCACTCCCATGTCATCATGTTTTTCTTTCATCTGCGACGGCCTTCCTCGTGCAGACTAAACCCTTGAGCGATCGGTGGATACGCACTATACGAATCGCCTTTCCTATCAGGGAACAGTCAGGAGTCCGCTTTAATCTGGCGAGGCGCTGATATCCCCAGATGATATAGGAGGTAGGGGTGATTGGACGTTGCAGGGCCGTCCATTACGGCTCCCGCGTGCCCAAGGCGTGCTGGGATGCATCATCCTATCTGGACGATTGCGTCGTGTGAATATCACCGTTCGAGCCAAGTAGGTAGCAGCCAACGTCACGCACATGGTCTGACTGCCTACCAACTAGGTAGCTCCAAAGACACACCGGCTCACTCGTCCTCAATCGGTTCCGACAAGTGCCCAACCATCTTGCTGCGCTTACTCGCAATCAATCCTGGTGAAGTGGCCACGGCTCCTCCTTACATATACGTACGTACTTGCAGCCGCGTAGCATGCCTCCATCGAGCCGACAGGGACAGCCATGCATGTGAGCGAAACAAGAAAGATTTCCAGTGGGTCCAGCCCATATGAATTTCGCAGGCCGTTTGGGTAAGGTAGGCGTTGGACTTGGCTGCCCAAACCCTCAGCACGCCCTTCCAATCTTTGAGCACAGAGGCCAGCCGTCTTGCAATCAGGGTGGGAATTGCAGTGGGGACCTTTCTGGATCTTGCGCTGTTCCCTACCGACCTATTTCGCTCTGTATTATTGCCAGTTTAGAACCAGGCTGAGCGCCGCTTTTGATTGTGGCTGCCAGACTCTCCCACACGCCCACTTGCACCTATATCCCCCAGCTGCCGAGAATCACGGCAGTCAAAATGGAGAACAATGGGCTTCATCTTGATCGGCCGGAGGCATCGCGGCGCTTATCGAGCCATGTGGCTGCTCCTTGGCTGGGAGGCAAGGGTCTGTGCTGTCACACAGCTAGATAGGCAGACTAACATACTCACCTACATGCCACCGCCTGTCCTCAGCTGCTTTTTCCTATGGTTCCGTACTTTAGCCCTCTCTCTGATCGTCAAAGCATCCACAACCACACTTCGCAACCTTGCTTGTCCCTGACATGGGAAAACCCTAGACGGTGACTCCACAATGGGGCACATCACAGTGGTGTTCAAGATCATGTACGACGCTTGGGTGCATCCAAACCAGGGCCGTCCGAGCCTCCAAACAGGCGTGGGAGAAATAACCAAGGATTTGGTGTGGGATGCCCTGTAGCTTTCAGGTCGTCCGCTGCTGATTCCGCCCGTCTGCGTCACCCCGCGACTTGCTGTGTCTCCGCCCGCCTCGTAGGGATGATGGTGGATGGTGGGTGGTGTATGCAGCCGTCTTTTCCTAACATCTTACGAGCACCACCAATCGAGACAGGGCCATGAGGCGCTGGTCTCACTCCCGTCTTGACACATCTTTTCCGCCGGCCCCTGCCAGCACCTGTTCTGCAGCCGCCTCCTCCAAAAGCACGTCAACAAAATGTAATGTAAGCGTGCATACTTACCGGTCCGTTATGACATTGGCCCATCTCAACATCTGGTATTCCCTGAGAGGGAGACCCCCGTGCGGCTCGCATAGGGTCATATTTTCTCCCCGCCGGGTCGTGCTACGTCGCTTAAGACATACATCCAGCGATCTTAGTCTGCTTTTGCAATTTCTAGAAGGGAGGAGTGTAGTTTCTACACCTTTTCCTTTCCAGGTCTTGCTCGACTCACCCCTACCATGATATAAAAAAGCACCCACGCCTCTTATGCCAAGATGTCCTCCCCCCTCCTGATGTTGCCATTGGAGGTTCAAAAAGTATATCTTCCCCGTACATTCCACCGTCTGAGACGAGATTCACTCTTCTCAGTGTCTTCCCATCTTCATTCCTTCCAAAGATCTCTCCTCTTAATACTTATACCGCCACATCTTCCAATTTCGACTCTAGACTCTCGACATAAAAGTCATCGGTGCTACACTACACATCCATCCAACATTATATAACAGCCTCCTCTCCCACCCCATTTCTCTCACATCGAGGCATATTCCACACATATCAAACGCTACAAAACAATACATCATTGCAAACAAAGTAGAGGCTTCAATAATATCTATATCACAGCCACAATGTCGCCTCGCAGTACTAGACACAGCTCTATCAGCTCGAAAGCAAGCAGCCCTGAAGCGACTCCGAAGAAATCCAAGTCATCCAACAAGGATGCAGACTGGGCCGATGTGACAGACCCCGAAGAGAGGAGACGGATCCAAAATAGAATTGCCCAGAGAAAGTTTCGTAAGTCTCCCATGTGCCCTCTATCACCTCGACTTACTTCCTCTACCAACATACTAATGTGATCCTTACACCCCTCTTCTAGGAGAGAAAGCTAGAGACAATAAAGAAAAGGCGGAAAGGGAGATGAGAAACCAAGAGCATGCTGGAAACAGCTACCGGACACCCACAGCGGATGACTTCGCCAACGACTCAGAGCTCTCCGGTCTGCCCTGGGGAAGCGTCAACATGACCCACGTGTTGAAGAAGACGCACGACTCGGGTGGACTCCGGAGCAGCAGAAGAGAACAAACCTACACCGGAGATGAAGCATACAGGAGCAGGTATTACAACATGCCCTACGGGCAGGGCTTCCAACAATCACCCAGCTACGGCAGCAGTAGCACCGAGGACGCATACCTCGACGATCAGACCTACGTCTACAGTCCCGTGCTCCCACCGTACGGTCGTCACCCGCTGACACCCCAGTGATAATCCCCACGGACGGGGACCCATCGTGTAAGTCGTCTCCTCGCGCTAGGCAGGCGTGGCGCCTCAGCTGACGCCAGGGGCATCTCAAGTATGACATAGCTACAATAATAAGAGTTGCTATTCACCTTAGCTTCTTTTGCTTCACGGCACGGCACTTTTCTTAGGCTATCTAACTACGGTTCTAAAGAGGCGGAGCAAACCCTTCCTCCACCTACGTCAATGGCTGCACAGCATACTACTTTCGACATAGGACTGATACGCTTCCCTGCTGAGCACAGACGCGGAAGCTGGCTTGTTGTTTTGATATGCTTACTCCTGTAGATGAGGTCTCTTTTCCTCCTCTTTCTTCCTTTTATGTGGGTTATTTTGTATACATAATACAAGAACGGCAGGTTTACATAAAGGGAACCGTACAGCAAGACCCGTTTGCTTGCTTTTTTGGGATTGTTTTTCTTTTCTTTTTTTTTTCAACTCCCATAGAGACATAGCAATTAAAGTATTATGAACGGGCATCACATAGGATCCTCAAACTACCTAGAATGAATACAATACTTCCTCATGTCTCCGATCTCGGACTTGCCCGCGTGATGATGAGAGACGGACGAAGCTGCAAAGCGACGGACGAAAGCTGCAGAGCTTCCCTGGAACCTGATATTACCAATCCACCACGAGGGAGTCCTGGGGGGAGCGGGAATGTCGGCGATTGCGGGCTGTGTAAAGTGGCTGCAGACGGGGAACAGGGCGTCCGCCAATACGATTCCCGTCCCAGCTACCACGGCCACGGTGAGCGGCGTTGTCTCTGCGTAGGTAGTACCTTGTTTTTTTTTCCGGCGTAGGCCCAACTGTGCCAGCTTAGTATCACCCTCCACACATCTCGGCCATATCCCGCCAGCCACTGTTTCGGATCAAGGAGGGAAAAGAAGCTAAACTAGGTATGCGAGCTCCACAGATCCGGAGCGGGAAACATGACCAAGGCCTTTGCAGCGAGCGGTGTGAGAAGGGTCCCCGTTGGAAAAGGGGTGTGGAGGTATGGAATGAGTTGTCTTGAAGAACAGCACCAACGTTGTCTCAGTTCCTCTTGCCTTGTCTCTCTTGTATTGCTTTTGCTACTTGGGCATCCTCGCCTTTGGTCGATCCTCGCCGCCACCACCACCCACCCACCCAATGGCGAGAGATCCAGGGAAGGAGATTCATCACATCACATACAAGGGTTGGCCGCTTTTGGGTGTGCTTAACCGTCCATCGAGCCCTGCTATCGGTACTCCCCATAGGTCAGCGGTTCCCAGTATGTAATAGGCCGAGGGGTTGCCTTCTCGACTCTTTGGCATGATGACAGCAAGGCACGGGGAAGAATGGTAAGACGAACCAGCATGGCAAGGTTCCCCCAGACAGTTCGGAGGAGGAAGAGGGGGGGGGGATGGCCACCCTCCAGTACGGAGATAATCTCAAAGATGGCAACAGGCACCGTTCCACCAGTCGGCCTGTCTCTCATAATTCGCCTGTGTTACAAATCCGCTACCTTATACAGGGGAAAAGGAGTACATCCCTTCCGCAATCCCCTCCCACCCAACATGCTGTGCTCGTTGAGAATATGTGACAGGTTCCGATTTCCGGATCCACACCACGGTACTCTACCTGCATATTACAACCCTCTGGAAATGCGAGTCGGAAGCCCCCCCACCATCACAAGACCGTGCCTCCTTGACAACGACGAGCGTCCAAGAAAACACCTGTGGTTACCAGCCCCGAGTACAAGGCGGGAGCTGACCCAACCTCCCAGGTTATGCCTTTTCGCGTGAGATTAGGCTGCCGTGGCCGTGGCCGGTCTGTCCAATACACGTATATCCTTCCCATGGCGGTTTCAGCTCGTTACATTGGTAGGGCTGAGAGGTTGATTACACAAAAAGGGACTCTTGTAGGTTCGGGGGAGGCGCGGGCAGATGAGTAAACACGCGTAAAGGACTGCGCTCCGTAACACACCTCTGCCCGGGTTGCCGGTCGACGCCTGACCACCCCCCTTCCGTCCAAGGTTTGGCTCCCGGGTGACATCTGGATTCCCGGTTGCTGGCATGAGACTGCGAAGGTGATATGGGCAGCGCACGAGAAAGAAGCATGTTTCGGGGCCTGAGCATCACAGACCGCCTTCGCTTGCGCCTGCATATGGGAAGTGATGGTGTTATTATGTCGCAGTGATGCAGAGGATTGATCACTCGCAACTCGCCCGCGGCCAGGCCAAGAAGGACGAGACATGCATGAGAGGTACCACTTTCAGCTACGCGCCCAGCGCCTCTTCTTGCCTGGCAGGTCAGAATGCGGCATGATCGGCGGGCGAGCCGTCCAAAAGCAGAACGAAGGGAAAAAGGCCAAAGGGCCCTTTTACTGTTCTGTACTAGACCAGTGTCCGTGGCCTCCAACTTCAGCCAGTTTGATGGAGGAGGAACGGCATTCGGCTTGGGCGACTGCCGCCAGGAAGAGTGGGGAGCAGGCGGGAATGGCGGGGCGCCGGGACCGAGTTGGCTGCCAGGTCGCAATTAGGTTAGCGACGTTGGCACTAAGCAAGGCCCTGTAATTCGTATAGGTAGGTACCGCCGGTCGCTGTATGCCGCCCCCGTGCATCTATCCCACACAGCTACTGTTGGATGGAGCTCCTGATGGCTGGATGATGATACCATGATTGCATATCGCGTGCTGGCTTGAACGACTTTCATGAGGCTTACAGGCTATAGATAGGCCGGTGAGCGCCTCGGCGTAGACAGCTGGACCCTTGATGCGTCCCAGTTTCAGGCTACCGATGATCTCGCAAGCGGTTCCTTTCAGCGATCAGCAGAGCGTGGGGCGGCAGCTTCACACCGCCCACCAGAAGCCCACCTCGAGACGCTATCAATCGCGGCAGAAAAAAAAAGTTCATCACCAGCCTCGTTGCTGAAGCTCACCACGCAGGCTGCCTTACTTTGCCGCAGGCTTGGTCGCCAATCAGAACCCGCACACCCCCTTCGTCACGTCATATCATTCCCATCTCCTCGGAGATAAATTGGCGCACATAAGACGAATACATCCTTATTTTGCGGAGGACGCGCACGCCCTTTTGCCAATACAACGTCGTTCTCATCCTGAGCCTCCGACACGCCTCGTCACCTTTCCCGTCTTGGGCGGCTTCATCTTCGTAACATTTCGGTCAGCAGCAATTGCAGATTTCACTCTTACCACCATGTCTCCGGACGCCGATCAGTCCCAAAACCCTCCGCAAGGTCAGTAAGCCCTATTCTTGTTTGATTCAGCTCGGTGCGACTTCACGCAGCAAAGGCTCGGCCAAGGAGAGTTTCACCTCCCGACTTCCTACGTTGAAGAACATCTTCTCCATTTTACAACCCCATGTCGAACGAATACGTCCGTCTTACCATGTCTCTACGTACAGGAGCGACTAGCAATCGCAAGGAGGAACTCCGCAAGGCCCGAGCCGAGGAGCGCAAGGCCAAGCGGCACCTAAAGGCGGAGGCCAAGCGTGCCCGCAAGGCCAACAAGGCCCCCGCGGCCAAATGGACCGCGGAGCGCAAGGCAGAAATAAGGGCGGCGGTGAAGGAGAAGAAGAACCAGCCCAAGATGCTTGAGCGGAAACGGGAGCGGCTTCTCCAGCGATCCAAGAACCTGGAGCTGCAGGCCGCGAAGCTGCTCGCCAAGTCACGGCAGGCGGCCGCCCAGTACCAGGCCATGGTCGATGCTGACAAGGTGGGTTCGGAAAGAGTCATCCACTCATCCACCCCTCCCCCCCTTACAGGTCGTGTCCCATTGAAACTTATACTTTTTGACTGCAGAAGCGCAAGGCTCAGGGGAAGTCGGGAGAAGATGAGGCGGAGGCCTACGATATTGCTGTCGAGAGCAATGACGATGACGATTCCGACTCCTCATCCGAGGCCAGCGATGATACTAGCGCTTCCCAGGATGAGGGTGCCCCCGTGGCCGAGGTTCCGATTCCGAAGAACGTCCCAGCTGACGAGATCGTCATGAAGAAGCGACGGGAGAGCGATGCCGCCTCGGTGCGCAGTGCTCAGGAATTGACCGAGTCCAAACCCAAGGAGAAGAAGGCCAAGAAGGCCAAGAAGGACAGCGAAGAAGCTGAGCCTGAGGCTGAACCCGAGGTCAAGAAAGCCAAGAAGGACCGCAAAAAGAAGTCCGAGGCAGCCCCCGCCGTGGCTGACGAAGAAGAAGAGCCTGAAACCAAGAAATCGAAGAAGTCGGAGAAGAAGCGCAAAAGGGAATCAGCTGCCGGCGCGGAGGAGACCCCTGCCGAGGACGTAGAACATCCTAGCAAGAAGGAGAAGAAGGAAAAGAAGGAGAAGAAGGGCAAAAAGGACAAGAAGTCCGATGAGCCGGCCGAAGACCCCGAAGCCACCTGGAACGTGGAGCAACTGGATGGCGGTGCTGAAAGACAGGCCAAGATGCTCCGCCTTCTCGGCGGCAAGAAGAAAGGCGCAGCGGCAACTCCTTCCTCCGCATCCGGCGGCAAGTCGAAGAACAGCCTGGATTCCGTCAAGGCCGAGGCGGACTTGCAACGGCAGTTCGAGGACGGCATGCGGGCCAAGAACGAGGGCGGCGGCCACCGTCGTGGTCTGGGTGCATAAGTCACGTTAGAATCCGCTCGCCACCCTGTTTCTTGCGCTCACATCGCAAGAGAAGTTTGTACATGTTTCCTCAGATATCAGATTCCTTCCACGGTGCATTTTGTAGTTCCTACGGCGTTGAGTGATACGGGAAAAAAAAAAAAGGAGCACGAGAAGTGACCAAGGTGTAGATGCATAGTTTTAGCATTGAATTGATGAGCATTTTTGACAATTCCCATTCTCCATTTTCACCTTTTGCGCCGCCGTCTGCTATTGTTCTCTCTAAAAGTACAAGAGAAGGTTGTAAAAGATTCCCCATCCCAAGGAACAAATAATAGTGGAAGAAATTCGCAATCAAAACAAAATAAGCGCCTGGGCGGCACAGATAGGAGGTCCTAGTTCCACCCTATGTATGAAAAAACAGTTCGCTCGGCCAGTGACTCGGGTCGTTCGGTCGGTGCAGGATGCCCGTCGATCGCGCTCCCTGAAGTTGTCATCCCACATTCCCTCGCGGAGGAGAGAGCAACGCTGTTCCGTCGCTTATTTGCCGAAGAAGTGCTCGAAGGCCTCGAATATCAGGCCGCCGAAGACAATGAAGCCGAGGATGACTGTAAGTTTGGCGCACGGCGATTAGCGATCGGAAACGGGGGCAAGTTGGGCAGGAGGAGCTTCACGTACCAATCCAGATGAGGGAGATGGGCGACTTTTGCACCTCCTTGGCCTTCTGGGCCTTGATCTGGTCCTCGGACTTGCCCATGCGGTTCTCCTGGGTCTTCGCGAACTTGGCGTTGCGGCGGCGCTGCTCGAGTGTCTGGGCCTGTGGTTGTGGTGTCAGCTTGGAGCATGCGACACGGGAGCTATAGCAGTGCATACCATGGTGCTTGATTTGTGTTAAAGGACAGGTTGCGGAACTGAAATTTGGAGATATTTTCGGGTCGGGAGACGTTGAACTCGTGGGTGAAAGGGGTGTTTCGTCTTTTATACTAGCGATCAATTGATTGATTTCAAGGGACAACGAGGTGGAATTCGAAGGGGACACAGTGTCGCGGAAGAGGTGTGACGATCCCGGGATTGGACATGTGTCGTCTACAGGGGCCAAAAAAGACGAACGGACGCTAATTACAGCATGCCTTATTAGGTATGTGGTTACAGGTGATCCAGCCAATGACACACGTCCAATCCCGCTGACTCATCACCCCAGCTAAGACTATAAGCTCCTTGCATTTCCACCAAATCGTCTCATTCCCCTTGCAATAAGAGTCACATGTATCTATCTCATCGTTGTGAGATACATATACTGCTTGCTTCGACTCTGGGCTGGGGCGATGGAGATGGAGCCCCTCGCGCACGATGACTCAATGCATACTTGATGCCTTATTCCCAACAACGTGTTCCATTGATCTACACCAGGTATTTCCATCACACACCACCGCTCAGGACAACATCACCGTATCATACCATGATGTCTCCCTCTTTCTTTCTGCATTTTACTCCTGGAACTTGTAGAACACGTTGACATATGCCGTCCTTTCCTTGACCCCACCATACTAGGCAGCCTCTGCCCTCGGTACCTGCATCCTTGATGGTGTTGACGAGCATGCCACGCTATTTCTCATGGAACAAGCTCAAATACAATCTTCCCGCGGAGCTGCTTATCATCGTCATCACTCCGCCGTCTGAGAACTTTGAGGCGCATGTTGCTCAGCAGCAGGATGTCGACCTCGGAGTTGTTGTCTTCCCCCGGCATGTCACCAGGGACGGCGATGGTTATTCTCGTGAGCCGCTTCGACCATCGCCCTTTCATGGGCCGGGTCAGGGTGAAGACATGATGGACGGGGAGACCAGTGTTGGAGGGCACGAACTTCCCGGTGACGCTACGTACGGGGTAGATCCTGAACGAGAAGCCAAGAGGACTAGCAACGAGCGGATCAGAAGCCGGGGATGGCGAGGCGACACTCGTCTGAAGCTGCCAATACTCCGCTTGCAGATCTGCTCGGGCGTAGGAGAGTATTCCCGTTGGCGAGGGGCAAAACCCGGTGTCGCCCGCGGTGTTACCGTCAACGGAACAAGGGTCTACTCGGCCTTGGCTTCAGAGGGTATGGATAATTGAAAGAGTGAAAAGGGGGCTGACGTGGCTTGCGCGTTTGCATCACCGATATCCAATTCCAGAATACCATCATTAAGCTGCAAAGCAATGACGGCAGATATCGGCCCTTTGTCGTCAAAGTACCCTTTCATTGCTGCACTCAGCTCATTCACAAGATACTGACCAAAAGCGGCTGGATTTAGAGTGCGAGTCTGCCAGTTGAAGACCGCGGTCGGGGTGCCATCAGAATTGAACACTCGATTCCCGAGCCCTTCTCCGCGCTTTTGGCCCGGGGGCTGCTCTTTTGTCGTATAATTCTTCCTGAGTATAAATTGGAGGTTGTCCGCAGTTAACGAGTGCCCCGCCCTGAAGCACTGCTGATGAGGAGGCACCGTGAACGTGATTCGCTGCAGGTCTGGAGGTGCCGCATCGAACAAGACGTACATGGTGTCAGGGGCTATACGCTTCTGAACCAAAATGGGCTGCTGGGTGGGCGTGTTGGCTGGAGGATTCACGCCGGTGCCAACCTCGACTCCCTCTAAATCAATGGGCTGCGAACGTGTATCCGAAAACTTGACGTTGACAGCAAGGTCCGGAAACTGTACAAGCAATTGGCTGCGTAGCAAGAACCCGTACCGTGGCATCTGGACATGCCAGCCTCCCAGCGATTTGTCGGCGGTCCTAAGACGTTTGTTAATGGCCTTTTTGATTGACGCTCGACTCAAATCCTGCTCTGGTTTGTCCCCCCAGTGATTCGCGAGACTCAGCGCACCGTCGATGAGAGCATCAACCCAGTTTGCATCAATATGAAAGAACCGAAGCGTCTCTTCAGGCAAGAAGGCAGGGTCTGGGATGAGATATTGTGCCGGAATGTCGTTGAGATATACTTTATCGAGAACCCAGGAGTAAATCAGAGCATAGTCAGGGCTCACAATATGGGGAGAGGACTGCGAGAGCATATCAACGGATAGAATGCGAACCCCCCGTTCGTCTTCATGAGCATCATCGTTGGACCATCGATTGGTACTGACGGTAGTAGTATCGCCACCTCGAGTATGCAGAGGCGTGTTCATCTCATTCAAGCCCCTGACCAAGTCCGCCATCCTTCCAGCAGCACGCTCTTGGGCCCCATATCCGTCGTGCCCAAAGAGCGCATGGACATCGCGCTTCGCAGCTTTGAGACCACCACCTTGCACCGCATTTCGATATCTCGCAAGAGCAGCGCAAAAGGCTTCATCAGCCATGGCTAGGGACTTACCTAATTGCCATGCGCTGGAGTAGGTTATGTCTATAAGGCTGAGACGGGGATCAAAAATGGCCAAGTCGGTCCCAAAGTTTGATAGCATCAGCATGTTGTTTGTCAATGGTCGAGGGACCTGCACTGGCGTCAGTGGTCCACGAAAAAGAGCAGCCGTGACCTCCCCGGTGACTGTGCGATGGTGAGTAACTGTGTATCCGCCACGTCGACGAGCGGCAATGAGAGCATCCAAGTCCTTTTCTTCCCCTTTTGGCGTTGCAGGGGCCTCCCCCCGGACGTCATCGGTGCGAAGAACAGTGAGATGATCACCCAGAGTGGCGAGCATATTAGACGTTTTGGCCTTGGTTTTAGATGCGAGACAGGTGTATGTCCAGCTGTGCAGACTGACCATAGCAACACGATCTTCGTCCTTGGGGACCGGCATTTCGTCGTCCCAGCTTAGTGAGACGAGATGAGCAATCATCACACTTGACGTGTCGGCGTCAATGGGCCCGGTTCGCCGACTGACCACGACACTGAAGATTGCTTCGTTGCTGTCCGCGCCCGCATTGACCATGCCATCTGTGGCGACTTGCCTCACGTGCGCCATGTGTTTATAGCAAGCGACATCCAACTTGTCTCGTGGCCCATCGGGAGCGACAAAGAGACCGTTGAACAACTTGCCGGGCACCATGATGAGCTCAGTGGGTTCGGCGGCGTCTCTGGCATCCTCGCGTTCCTTAAACCCTGTCGTGTTGACCAGGTTCTCGATGCCATTCAGAAGAGGCGTATGACGTGCCAACGTTCGCAGAGTGCATGTTTCGCTCTGCTCGAGTTTAACATCCGGCGGCATGTTCTGGAAAACATGCTTGATTTGACTTTGGCTGAGCTGCAGCTCATCCAGAGAAAACACCAATAGAGCCAGCCATGTGCTACGACTTCGGGGATTCTCTTTTTCCTCATCTTCCGGGATATGTGCAGGTGATGGTGATCTTGACCATGGAAGATGAGGGTCTGTAAAGACCATGTGTGGCAAGATTGTGTGCTCAACGCTGATGCCAGGCGTCGGGTAGACCGAGTCAATGATCCCCGGGGCGAGCGAGAAGCGCGGAGTGACGGCAATGAAGGACTGTGATGGAGCCTCAATCTTGGACGGTCGGCGGGGTGCCTCTTTGGCGCTGCCAGCTTCCGCCGGAGCTGAGATGCTTTGACCAATTGAGACATTGTGAAGGCCGCCATCTAGAGATGGTGCATAGTAAGAGACGAAGCGAGACTCGCCAGGAGCCAGTTCACGCCCTTTTCCAGTCAGCAAACGCTCGGCATGCCAGTGGACTAGACGGCGGTGCGAGGACGGCATTGTGCTTTGAGGTGAAGAAGCAAGTATAGCAGCCAGACATGGACTTGTTGGGTTTGGAAGAAACCGATTGCCCAAACACAATTGCTGGGCAGCTGAAGATCCTTACACCTATATTCGAGAAGTCCAAAAGCAACCGGGACGGATATGTCACTCGTGGTCTGGTGTTTTGGTGCTGCAACACTGCGGGCCAATATATCGGACACTAGTTGTGAACTATTGAGAGCATTCCAGCCAGACAGAATGCCAAACATGGGGAGCTTGGGAAGACAGGGGAAAAGTAGTCATGAGCAGCCATGTCATCCCAAGCATTTGCCAAACCCCTGTCATGAGATGCATGTTCTCGAACGGCGTCAACTAACTAGTTCGTGCACCCGAGCTTAGCTCAATCCACATCCGCCGGCCACACCTTATATAGATGGCGAGAGCGGAACCCGCTTTCTTCAGCAGTGCTCTTGTACTGTGAGGAAGAAACTGGCTGGCTGAAAGAGAAAGGGGGGACACGAATTCATGATGTTAGAGAAGGCTAAAGGGTGTCGTGGGAAAAATGATGTGAAAACCGAAGATGTCAAACCGCCGTCATCTTCTTTATTAGGAATCTGACAAAGATCCCCAATGGTGATTATCTCTTGAGGATACCCTTCATGGCAGCGCCGTTAACAGCTGCGCCAGCTACGATATTTAATACATATCCAAACCATGACTTCCCATATTTTCTCTCCTCACCCCCGATCTTCATCAAGTGCCCCTCTACAAGAAAATATAGCCCCTCCTCAAACCTCGCCCGAGAGAGGCAGCAATTCGATTATGGGCAAGTCAAATGGGTTGGAGCACTCAGCACGGAAAGCGTTTGGTGGGAGCACGACCATGCGGAAAGCTGTCGCGGTTTGGGGACATGACCCCAGCTCTTCCCAGAGTATCAGCAATTTTATAGAAGGAACAATGAGATGACGAGCTAAGGGGACCCCTGGCAGCTAACGTCATTGGTGACTGTTATCCCATCCCAGTGAACGTGTTTCCAAGTCATGAGGGGCGAATTTAAGAATGCTCGCAATTTGTAGTGCTAGCTTTCGAGCCCATAACTACTTTTGAAAATACCTAGAATGGATGTATTTAGCCAAATCAATATATCAATACATTGGTATCTCCCAGTAAAAGGTCAAGGCATGGTGGATGTGGCTGAAAACGCGGGGTGCACCGCCACACCCAAGCTTAAACTTCCCAGGAAGGACGGCGCATCCAACGGTTGATGCTTCATCTATAACAACATCCAATTCACAACCAACCATGGCGCCGCGAATACCCATGCTGCGCTCAGCGCTGTTCCGCCGTCCTTTTTACCGCACAGCGCGCCCGTACTCGACGAAAACCCCGAATCCTACCGTAAGAACCAGTTCAATCGATCCTCTCCCAGGGCGAAAAGTAGCGTGTGCCGGGGCTAATGTACAATTGCTCGGACGATGCAGAGCCAGTTCTACAAGACGTTTACCCGGCCGATCGCCAAGGTCGTCCTCGGCGCCGTCCTTACATATCAGCTCGTGTACTGGGCCTGGGTGAAACTCGAGACGGACGAGATTATAGCGGACACAGCCGGTAAGCCACGGCCGCCATGCTGGCACCTCTTGAGCCTTGTGCGCAGTTCCCATGTCGCTAACTGGGGGTTCCTCGCTCTTGCAGAAACCATAAAAGATCTAGAACGCAAGGTGGACGAATATAAGAACAAGACTGCGTCCGACAGCAAGGCAAAGGGTTCGTGACGGGCATCTTCACAAATTACACGACCAAAACTGGGAATTGGTGTGAGAGGCGGACTTCCTTCAGACATCTTCATCGACGGGGTTGCTGAATTAGCATAATTGGAGGTCGAAGCACAGTGGGTTTCACTGTTTGTATGATAATTTGCTCTTCAATGGGCCTGTATCACATGATGCCAGATATGAACTGGCAAATGCGGCACACTCAATGTTTGCCAGCGCTCGAAATTAAATATATCGTTACATGCTAGTTTTTTGCATACTCCCGAATAACCTGGTTATGAATGTCCAAAAATGAGAAAAGCAGTATATTCATGCCAACATAAAGGCCCCACAAGATCTGATGAATGATGATCGTGAAGCCCAATTCTAGTGTCGTAAATCCGCTATAAGTATAAGGCAAAGGATACGAGCAGTGAAACAGAGAAAATTCCCAGTGCCTGTGGCTGCAACAAGTGTGCAATACCCAGTTGACCCTGTGATGTGCCAAGAGCGTTGCACGTCAGACCGGTCTTGTCGTCCCAAGCTCGCATGGCGTAGCTCCCGTCAAAGCCTGGATAGTCCCACATTGGACAACCAAACTGAATGGCGGCTGGACAACGCCGTACGACCTCGTAGCAAACTTCGTCGCAAGGCAAAACTTCCTTGTATGGCCCTGGCTTGATATTCTCTTCGATCCACAGGTTTCTCGACATGTTGTGCCATTTGTGCAAACTGCTCAAGTTGTTTCTCTCCGCTTCGTCAACCATTGAGCCATCAGGGAACGGGCTATTGACGTTCCTTATGAGACCCGGGTTGGAGCTGGAATATTCTTCGCATCGGGGGAAGGTGACGGTGCAAAGCCACTCCTTGTATGCCTCTTCGCATGCGTCGCAAGAACTAATGAGCGAGTATCGAGACGAGTTTCCCTCCTCGCAAGGCACCTGCTGCATGACTTTCTTGAAGCTCTCATAGATGCCCTTTGCGTAATCATCATACGCCTGACCTACTTCAGCGTTGCTGGCTGAGCTGTTGCCGGGCACAGCCCAGGAAACGTTGCCGCAAAAGTCAAGGTTGGATACGATTTTGCATGTCGACTCTAGGATCGGCGTTAGCAGGTGTTTTTCGTACATCAAATTTTGCATGTTGGCAAAGCTTACTGTCGGAAGATGTGTCAAATGATAGCTCCCCAAACACAACACCGCCTCCTCCTATCTTTCCATTCCTTGAGTCGTTGCCGGAGTCGTCGTCTCCATTCTGTCTTTTTCCTGTCTTTGTCTCCGACCCAGTGTCCATTTGGACGAGAATCGCTCGGTAAGATGAGCTGGAATTCAACCCTTCGAACCGGAATCGCTGCCTCGGCCCTTCGTATATTCCGGGGGTCATGGACATCGTGACCAAGTCCTCAGTAAAGGACCTGGCTGCGTTCTTCATTCCGCAGATGGACTTTCTCAGTCCATCAAAAAGGATCAGATCCGTGTTTTCCACGAAGAGCTTGTATGGTAACGGGTTCAACTTTTCAAAAGTCTTGTATTCGCTTTTATTAGTCGTCAAGGGGTTGGTTGAGAGAAGTACCCCGCGCGAATCGCTATGCACCAACCTCGAATCCAACGTTGTATTCATGGATCCATCGTAGCTGTGGAAATAGGCATCCGTGGATGCCGCAACCTCGAAATTGTACACACCATCGAAACCCTCGGTCACGTTTGGCGCTGTGAGGGTAATGAAGACGTCACCCTCGGCCTCGATGATCACCGTCGCACTGCCTTCGTCGAACTTGGCCTGATTGGGCTGATTGCTGGTGGGCTGGGAGCAGCCGGTATCACCAGATGTGCTGGCAGCAAGTATCAGCTGTGGTGGCAGGCGATCCTTCGTGTCGTTTTTCGTCTGCGTAGGCTGCAAGCAGGTGTTCGCCGATACGTATATTTTCCGCTTGGCAGCTCGAGGTGCTATAATGTCGGTATCCAAATCCCTTTTGCCATTGCCCGCCGCCGTCGCCGTCGCTGTCGTAGATGTCCCCCCAACCTGCGTAGTCTGGGTTCTCGAGCTGCCGGTAGTGAAGACGTAGCACACAGTTTCCCCCGGGTTCAGGTTCCAAGATTTGACGATGTTGTTCCCCAGCGATTTGAGACCAGATGGCGCTCGGCCGATAATGCTCCGATCGAAGGCCGCGAAATCTGGCTGGTATGCCGGCTCGAATATGTCGGTCTGTTCATCGTCCAGAGGGCCATTCAGGCCCAGATCGAACCCATCGCGGACCGGTAACTCCGTTGCCGATGCAAGTTGTGGCGAGAAAAGAAGGAGGTAGATGGCAAGGAGAAGAAGCGATGCACCCAACGAGGCCGCCAGGCGGGATTGGAGGGGGCTTAAGGCCATCACGAGAGCATACTCTCGGGGTGCTTTTGTGGCTGGTTAGAGGCAACCCTGATGCTGAGTCTCAAACTCTCACCAATCGGAAGCTTCCATTCTAAGATCGAGGGCGTCAAGAAGATACAAGTCGCAAACAGAAGATTCCAATTTTGGGCAAAAGAAAGAAATGCCAAGTTGAACTTGGGGAAGTTGCACAAGACAATTCAGCGGCGATCAATCCCCCCCAGTGTCATCAATCTGTTCAGGGGTCCTAGAGCTGAAGCAGGCACCAGCCACTGAGACAGCACAGCCACAGTTACAGCTGAATCCCTGTGGATGTTCCTGGCACCCACAGCCCCCAAAATAGATCGCTGGAATATATCCATGGGTTAGCCAATATCGTGACATGTTGTAAATCTGTCCTGTGCGAAAAGTAAACATGATGCAGTAACATGTTACAATGTTAAAGTTCATGCCCTGTTTAACCTTAGGGCTGATCGGCAGGATGACTATGTATGCACAACAGCTTGGAGCGGCCCCGGTGTGGAGAGAAACCTAGGAGGGATCGCAAGCAGGGACATTCCTTGGAATGATGGGCACGTAGATAACAAAACATAAGTTGAATTCCATTACTGGTAATGCTACCTCCAACACCACCTCCACCAGAGCATTCATAACATGATTTCATGATCTCGGAAAGCGCCCCTCTGAAATCACACCCACCCATTAAGAAAAAAATGGGACAAAGACGAAATAGAAATGGGAATGCCGAATGACCACACTTTTCTGCTGTAATAGATACTTCCTTCCCTTCATCTAAGTCCAAATTCGACCCCAGACAACGCCAGGAATCATTCGTCGTTCATTGCTCAATTATCGTAGAGATAAGAGCTGGCCCAGCCTGGGATTGTTGAGCTATGTGCGAGCACATCTCACACGCATGTGATCGCATGACCAGGCTAAGCCAAGGAAACCTCGAGACACATTACTCGGTCTTGCTGAATCCCTCGGCCTTGGAGCGCAGGTTGGAAGCGCCGCCGGGCTGGACGAAGTATCGGCTGAAGGTGGGCGCAATGAAGGAGCGGAAGACAATCTGAGCACCACTAGAATCCAGTTAGAAAACAGAGAGGAGGACGCATGCACAGCTCGCGAAAGAAAGACTTACTGGAAGGGAGGCAGAGAGAGCCAGAGCAGGAACACAAACTTGAAGACGAAGTAGAAGGGAAACCAGTAGACGATGTTAACGAAGCTCTCGGCGACAGTGAAGAAAGCGAAAACGACCCAGTACTGCTTCTAGTTAGCGATGGATCGCGACACAGGGCACATGGTCCACCTACGGTAAGCCATTGGGTATCGTCGGCGGTGCCGCGGGAGAAGAGGGCGCCAAGAGAGTAATAACCGGGGATGATAAATCCAGCAAAGTTGGTGAGGAGCTGGCCACCGATGTTGAAGATGACGAGGAAGAAGTAGAGCGCCGCAAGGCCGATGACGCCGTAGGCTTTGGGGACGCCCACCTGCTTCTCGATGTTGTTAAGGGCGGGGTACTTGGAGAGCTATCAAATGGTGCGCTATCAGTAATTTGATCGTTGGCGAAGCTCGGGAGCTCGGTCAAATGGCACAAACCTCCTTGTCGAGCTGCGCAAGATAGTTCTGCGCCTTTTCCTGGGGAGAAGCCATCTTGAAAATAGAAAGCTATGGAAGGTATGTGCGTTGGGCTTCTAAGATTGTGAGCAACCTCGAGATAGCAGTGCGGGGTGTCTGGTGAGCGTACAGTATGTAGCTGCTCCTTGAAGCTAGGGAGCAAGATCAAGGTATGCAAAAACAACGAGAATTGACTCTGTAAAGCGAAGATAGCTTGCGAGTTTTTAGAGGGTGCCGATGATGAATGACGAAGGAAATGGGCACCGGACTGACGTGTGTGTTTTTTCAGGTCTTTGAAACACCGTCATCTCAGTGGGTACTGACGCAGTGTTATGTCAGAGCTTGCCGTTCTGATAGGGAACTACCTGCAGCAGCTCGCTTTCCAGTATCCAAATGCGCAGATACGCAGTACCCCCTAACAGTCTCAGCCCAAAAGGTACAACTCGGTTTGAATGTGCGATGTGGCACTTCCCACGGCAGACTGGTTCGTCAGATCCATCCAGCCCGAAGACAGGTAGATGGTACTAAAAACAGTGACATCAGCCCCCATATTTCACCCGCAGGATGACCATTATCCCAGATGTTGCATGTACCTGGCTATGTCCCTTACAGTGTTTTACTTGCTTGCTCCCGGGGCTTGCATCGAGACCATCGAGGCAGCCATCACGACGGGACTGATAACTAGCCCTGATCTTAGCCCAGACCTTCCGTGCATAGAAAATGCCTTAGCCGCATGTTTCCTTTTTTTGTTTTTCCTGCACATGGCAGTCATGCATGTCTTCTCCTTTTTGAGCCAATCTGGCAGCGGAAGTAATTCTACTGTATCCTGCAAGATTGGGGATGCGAGCTTGCTTGAATCTCCCAGACACGGCGCCCCGTCGGTCAAATAAAACACACCTCGGCGAGCATCGCACCTAAGGACGGGAATCCAGAATGGGTGAGGTTCATCTGGAGCGCACTGGCGCTCATCCAGCGGCTCAGGAATCCCCGCTAATGAGCAACATGCCTGCTTACCTAAGGCACCGCACTGTCGTTGACCCGCCCCGTGATTTTCTCCTCCCGCCCCGTTGGCCTCGCAACATGTAAACAATCCTATTAGCACAATAACAGTCAAGCGACAAATAATTCAACAACGCCTTGCGCAAGCAGCACCCACGCCGCCAACTCACCCAACTCTCTACGTGGACAGGCGGACATTGGGCATTTTACATACTTTACTTATTTTATACCCGTCGTCGTCGCTGCTGCACCGTTCTGTTTCGAACAACCGGAGGGCCATGTTGTTTGTTGACGAGTAGCACAAATCCCATACGACAATACTAATCATAACAGCTCTCAAACATGGACCAAGGTACGTCAAGCCAGAGCAACAACTACACAATCGATCAGGATGCCACAGGGTCGAGACAGCACTCGAACCAATTATTTGCTAACGCTTCGCTCGCCAGATGGTTTATCACAGCGCAACGGCGCCAAGTCGAGAAAACGTCCGCTATCCCGCGGGTCGACTGCATCGATTCATAGTGCAACAACACAACCAACCGTGGATCACAGTGGCTTCCCTGACGCACAAGACATGTACGCCGGGCAATGGATGGACGCCTCCGCTCACCAGAAGGCCCTCGGCGCGCCTCCTCAGATGACACCCGAGGATATGATACTGCACGCCGCAACTCACATGCAGGCGGCCGGGCATGACTTCTCGGTGAACGCTGCGATGAGTGCACACATGGGCCACCACAACCCATTCCAGCAGCACGACAATATCTCAAGGCACCCATTGCCTGCTGAGCAATTTGGACCCAATGCCAGTTTCACCGAGGCAGACAGTCAGATGCTTGATCGAGAGGACAATGAGGAGGGTGACCCAATGGCAGCTCTTGTCGGTGCTCCCAAGCCTACCGGCTCCAAGTCCAGTGCCAACAACGAGCTCGAAATGCGACAACTCTTCGGTGCCAACCGCCATCGCAGTCTACAAGATGTCGCCTCCGAGCTTCACGGAAACGAGCGGGGGCCCAATTCCGAACGAGCACGCCAAGTGTTTGCTATGTTATGGTAAGCAGTGGACAGAGGAATAATACACGTTTAAAGGCCAGGACACTAACGAGCAAACAAAGGATCAACTCCGTCTGTGAAAAGGGAAAGGGCTCCGTCCCTCGCGGAAGGGTGTATGCCAACTATGCATCCCGTTGTGCCACCGAGAGGATAACAGTTTTGAATCCCGCCAGTTTCGGCAAGCTCGTCCGCGTACTCTTCCCAGGGCTCAAGACCAGGCGTTTAGGAGTGCGTGGAGAGTCAAAGTATCACTATGTCAACTTCACCCTCCTAGAAGATCAACCGGATCTCAAGGAACCTTCACCTCAACAACCTCGGTCCCTCCCCGAGCCCAAGAGACAAGAGAAGCGATCTAGGTATGTCAATCCTTCCGAAAATACTACATGCAGATGATCATTGGTCAAGCTAACATCGCTTGCAGCACCGTACCTCCTCAGGCTGGTCCCAATTGGCAAGGCGGCGCACTTCCCTCACCTGAGGATGCTACCAACATACTATCAGTGACGAGTCGCGCTGCACACAAGCCGTCATTTAACCAGCACAGCATATACCATCAACCCAACTTAGAATCCATGGACGACCTGAAAAATGCATCGACGAAAACACCCCTCGGACTATCCTTCCTGGCAGAAGAAGACGAGACCTTTAATCACTCCGACCCACTACCTCTCCCCCAGATCAGCCCTTACTTGCCCAAAGGAACCGATCCCGATGCTGCCAAATCTCTTTCTGCTCTGTACCGATCCCACTGTACATCTCTTGTCGAGTGCATTCGATTCTGTAAAGAGAAGACGTTCTTCCACCTGTATCAATCGTTCCAGGGAACACTAACTATGCCTGTTCAAAAATTGTTTGGCCACCCAGACCTGGCGCCGTGGATTGAGGGATGTGACCTCGTTTTGTATCAACGACTGATGAAGATTTTATCCAACATCACACTCCAAGTGCTTCCGAAACAAATTCTGGACACACTAAGGAATATTTCAGAACGTCTCGTTTCACATGTTCGGTTATCTTTCCAGGGACAGCCACAACATGTAATACGAGCCAAGGAGGCCCCTGCTGTTGTATTTGCAGCACTTCTAGACCGAGCCCTCCGAGTAAATTTGACAGCTCACGCAGCAGCCAACATGCTGTCAAATCCTGCCAACCGCGACCAAATGTACCTTGACTGGATCACCATGATTCGGGTGCGCAAGGTTGCAGAGTGTGTTCCGACACGAGGCATGGACGACGTCGTCCAACTAATTATCGGCGAAATGCGCAACCTTTTGGACCCAACTCAAATTCCCAGCGACGTCGAAGCTCTCACGATATATGGTGAAGTAGTAGCAAGAGACGGGAACAGACCCAGCATGGCCAATCCCAATGCTGATGGCAATTCCGTCGAGGGAACAGAAAACGTGCTGGATAAATGGGTAGCCTTCTTGCGAAGTCTTCCTGACAGATTCCCATACGCTTCTCACTCCGAAATCGTCTGGTGTGTAGAAAGAGTAGGGACGGCTGTGATGAGAGACCTGACTCTGGCTCAAGGGAAGAGCTATGGGACATGGTGGGTAACGAAGGTGTGGATAGACGAAATGGTCTGCTTCTTAGCTGAACACGGCGGGTTCATGAAGCAGGGAATCACTTACACGGCGCCAGCCCAAGATTCCCATCCTTCGGCTGCGCAGCAAGGGAACCGGAAAGAAGTCGGCAACAGCGATGCCGCCGTCAGCATGAAGATGCCACAAGTCACTCAACCGCAGCTGGGCCGAGCCCCTTTTCCACCAGCAAATCACGACAGCCAACCGCCCGCCAGCGAAGTGCATGGCGTAGATGCACATGACGATAGCGGGATCGGTATTCGGACGCCAGAAGAAGACTTCACAATGGACAAGTTCGAGTTCTCCATGTCAGAGGCGGCCGGTCTTGTTACCGGCCCCGATTTAACGGCCTGATATGCCGGCATGGGGAAACATAATTAGACGGGAGAAGGGGAAAATGGGGGATGCGGCTTGGCGTTTGGCAAACTGGGTTGGCGGGCAGATTGAGGCCTGCCTCATTGTTTTGGTCTTTGATTCTGATTCATTTTTTTTCCTTACCCGGGGATTCTTACCTTTCTACCATCTATTCTTTTTTATTACTTTTTTTGTTTCGATCTGCTCCTGCGGGAGCTGGGTTGGGAAGAATTAATCAATTCTGACGATAAACGAAGGGATGAAGGGATAAGCCATGTGGGATGGCCGAGCACGACGAAGTAGCTCCGACGGACTACAAAGGGGACTTGCTCGGACAAGAAGCAAGGCGTGTGTTTCCTATTCTGGGCGGGAGTCATTCATGGGGACGGCAAGGCGCAAGGCGTGAAGGCGGATGGTTGGAATAGAGTCTTCTTTCACATACTTGATTGATTAAATAGTTGGAAGCATAGGTAACAGGCACTGTGGAGGTGCATCTACAATATATGCGTTGACTAAATGATTGTCTGTCGCTCGACTGTGCTGGGTTTCCTCGGGTGAGGCAGTTGTGGTTGTCTGGGTCCTTGTTCAATTGTTTGCACTTGGGTTGCTGTTTGCAGCCCAAGGCAATGCAATGCAACACCGAGGGAAGTGAGGAGTAAACACCAGCAGAGGGGTGGGAAGCACATGACGGAATCAATGGTGAGACAATGTGATGTAAGTGCGAGCTGCAGAACATACGAATATATTATATCACGTATTTACACACCTGCAGGTTGGCCCAGCTGCAGCTCCGGGTGCTGTGCATGAGCCTCGGGCCGCAATTGGCTCGTGGGCCGAAGACGGAGTGGGAGGTGACCCATGGCCAATATGCCGCTGCACGAAAGGCGCCGCCCTGTGACGCTTTCGAGTCATAGCCCGCGCCCAGACAGGCCAGGCGAGGGTGACGATGGCCGTTCTACCCCCACTCCATGCATGCTCTTGGAGATGTACCGAAGAGTCAGGAGTGTAACGCCGCGCGTGTAACTGGTTCCGTTTACGGCTTCGCAGTGGTGGAGGGTGACTTGGAGCAATGCCTACCCTACGCACCGCCGCTATTAAAACGGCCTCCCACCGTGTGATGCACGCTCAAACTCTGTAATGTGTATCTGGACACTTGCTCGCCTGGGGATAAGCTTGAATGCAAGCGGGAAGCAGATATCGGTTGGTGCATTGGTAACAGCTGTGATCTCATTGATCAACTACACACCCTCCTCGCATCATCCTCCCACCACTTCCTGTGTTCCCAGCTTTAGTCCAAGGTCAGCCGCACATTCGCAATTCCATCACAAGCAAGTACTGACTGGAATAGTATCTATTTCCAACAATTCACCAACATACCAAGCGTGAACACATCGCAGTACGCTCCCGCCGGACCAGGAAACGTGCGCGTCGCATCATCTGTCTTGACACCCAATTGGGCACTTTCGGTGGCTCCCAGCCGGGTCCCTCCGCTCCAATTCCAGCCCAGCTTCCACCCCTCCCACCACCCTCCCAAATCTCGTCGTTCTTTCTAGGCTCATCCATCACAGTGGGACTGAATCAAGGCAAGTTCAGGTCCGGGTTTGCGGGCTAGAGCCGGTGCCGGCGTCCCATTTTTCCTGCTGCCTCTACCTCACCCCAAAAAAAGGCTCCGGGCGCCAGATATAATTAGCGGGTGACACAGTCATCGCTCGGCTGAAAAAAAAGGAAAACTGATCAGAAAGGCTGAGAGAGACTATTGCTGTACTTTCCGCACCAGCGTCAAGACAAAGGTATGTCGATATATTCGTGTATGCAATGCATGCATGTTGTCTAATGGACCCTGCAACCCGTTCCGTTCATCCCCAGACTTGGTCATCGGCAATTGGCCTTGCTATTTCCCTCTGGCCGTCACGGGCCAAAAAATGGAGGTTGAGTGATATTGGCTCATGCAAGTGGTTGACGAGACACGGCACGCCCTTGGATGCGACCCTAAGCTCGTGCTAGCTACGGACATCTCCTTCTGATCTTCATTCCCTCATTGACTTCCCTTTCAGCACCCAAAGATTGCACTTATCAGAGACCTGTGTTTAACAAGTGGTTTTATAGGTTCTGAGTCGAAATTGTGAGAGGATCTAGGAGAATTGAAGAACAATTGGCAGGTTCATTCAGAGAGCTATCGGTGCCTGTTTTTCTTTGTTCACAAAGAGAAGAAAAAGGGGAGAAAAGAGCGCCCGAGGGAGAGAGGGGTGTTGAAGACCGTCCAGAAGACGCGAAAGCCACCAAGATGAGTATTTACCAGAACGATCCCAGCCTCGGCTGGGTCGTCCAGAAATTCGGTGGCACCAGTGTTGGAAAGTTCCCAGACAAGGTATGTTGAAAAGACGCAAAAACCTCCTTATCGCCGTTCACTACCATCATCAAACCGGCCTTCATTGCACTGTAATTTCACATCATTTCTAGTTTGGCATTAGACTGTTTTAGATGTATCTCTTGCGGCTTCCGCTAACCTGGGTGGTTCACAATTTAGATTGCTCATGATATTGTCCGGTATGTTCACCCGCTGTGTGACCTGTTTCCTTGTACCTGCATATCGTGGGCCACGGGGCCCGGTCTTGTCCCACGGTCCGAGACATTGCGCACCAGATCGGTCACTAATGATTCACCTCGTTTTTTTGTTGCAGAGCAAGTCTATCTAAAAACCGAGTTGTTGTTGTTTGCTCCGCCCGGAGTACGGGGAAGAAGGCAGAAGGCACTACCAGCCGGTGAGTCAAACGGTCCTTTATTTATTTTGACTTCTATATTCATTCTGCGAAGAGTTTCAAAGACGTAAAGTGGTCAAGTTTTGCTTACAATGAACGATATATCTTAGACTTCTCGCAGTGTATGAAAAGTTGAGAGCTGTCAGCAAAGCTTCGGCCACTGATGACGAGCAGCAAGGCCTTATCCAGGAGGCAAATGGGCTCATCCTTGAAATCTGCAATGATCACATTTTTGCCGCCGAGACATTCGTCAGCGACGAAAAGCTGAGACAGGCTCTCGTCGAGCGCCTCAAGAATGAGTGCCAGGAGATTATTGAGTACATCGTCGCCGCCAAACGGTTTAATCTAGAGATCAATGCGAGATCGAAAGATCGCGTCATTAGCTTTGGCGAGAAGCTTAGCTGTCTGTTCATGACCACTCTGCTACATAATTTGGTACGTCCCCATTGATTCGGATATTCTCGTGGGCTGAATACTAATGTAGTGAACCATCAATAGGGCGTTGAGGCTGAATACATTGATCTCAGCGATGCTTTCCACGCAGGTGCGAATACCCGTGTTGACCAGGCCTTCTTTGACCACGCTGGCGCTGTATTTGCCAAGAAGATCGCCGCTTGCGAGAACCGAGTACCTGTCGTCACTGGGTTCTTTGGAAACGTACCCGGCAGTTTGATGGAGGGTGACATTGGCCGTGGTTACACTGACCTGTGCGCGTCTCTCTGCGCCGTCGGCCTTGGAGCTCAGGAGCTTCAGATCTGGAAGGAAGTGGACGGCATCTTCACTGCAGACCCGAGCAAAGTGCCCACCGCATGTCTCTTATCCTCCATTACGCCATCTGAGGCAGCAGAGTTGACCTTTTACGGTTCCGAGGTCATCCACCACCTCACAATGGACCAAGTCATCCACGCAAAGCCTCCCATTCCAATCCGCATCAAGAACGTCAACAACCCGAGAGGCAACGGAACCTTGGTTGTACCGAAGCCTCGTAGATCATCTGTAAACGGGAACGGGGTCGTGAACGGTGCATCATCGCCTGGATCACCACGTTCTAGGAAACCCAGACGACCGACCGCAGTTACCATCAAGGATCGCATCAGCGTGCTGAATATTCACTCGAATAAGCGTTCGATATCTCACGGGTTCTTCGCCAAGGTCTTCTCCATTCTCAACGACAACCGCATTTCCGTGGATCTCATCTCCACAAGTGAGGTGTATGTGTCACTTGCCATCCATTCCGGCGGCCTGGATAGCGATAATCTGAAGAAGGCCCAGAAGCTACTCGAGGAGATTGGCGAGGTCACGATCCACCCCAACATGGCCATCCTGAGTCTCGTCGGCGCAGATATGAAGCAGATGACTGGTATTGCCGGACGCATGTTCTCCGTTCTTGGAGACCATCAGATTAATTTGGAGATGATCTCCCAAGGTGAGTGAGCTCCAATCAACAGATGTGGCTCTTTTTGCTAACAGTATCGTGCCAATAGGTGCCAGCGAGATCAACATTTCATGCGTCGTCGAGGCCAGTGAAGCCACGAGAGCTATGAACGTTCTTCACACCCATCTATTTACATTCCTAGATTAAAGCTGATTTCAGACTACGGCATTTTGTTTGATTGGTATAGAGACACAGCGCCTCAAAAGTAAAAGCATCCATCCGTATCATTGGGAGGATGGCCCAGTGGGTTTGTAGAGCCGCTCCTTTGCTGGAACGGCCGAGGATATAAGTTTGTTCATTTTCCCTTCGTTTATTTGGGGGGGCTTCTGGGTCATCATTGTGGAGTTTTGAGATTTGATGCAGGTTTATACATATATTTTTGGTAGAAACAGAGACCATGACCGGGAGCCTCGAATTTGCTGTTGTTTTGTGACCACTAGCAACCTATCATATTGGCCGGGATGGATTTTATGAGAGCTCGTATTCCAATCCTTCCCCTTCTCCTCAGATCATCGAGCGTGGCGACGACCCCACAAGCCACCTCAAGCCACGCGACCTCACCGCACATCGCTGTCTCTTCAATTGGTGAGGAGCACCTCCACCTCACTAAGATACAGGCCTCCAGCACTAAGGTAGGTGCTTACCGTAGGGCAAGCTGTCAACCTGTGCTAGCCTCACCACCTCATCATCAACATCTCCAATCGATCCTACACGCAGGCCGCCCCCTCACCTAGAGACACCTCTCCAATTCCTTGCATCGCCTGCAGCTCCTATTCGCCTGACCATGATACTGGTCCCTGGCCTAGTATTGTCTTGTGGCTGATGTATTGTTCGTGCATATTCCCTGGACGACCATAACCGGCGGTGCTACTGCTGCCGACGCTGCATCATTCCTCTGGCCGCCCTCTAGTCAAAGCTCCGATCTGTCATCTCCTGCTGGGACAGAAAATGTATCGATCCAAGAGCACTGCTGCCCGCGGCGGGAACCGCAGCAGCGGCATTCTCAATGCCTTGCATGCCACCTCAATCGTGGACCCCAGGGCAAATCTCCCCGCCGGTGGGTTCCCTCATGTCCTCTTTGCTGCCTAGGCCGTAACTACTTGTCCGGGAGAGGATGCTGATGTGTAGCCTTGCTGAATGTAGAGATCCTCGTGGCAATCCTTGATTACCTCCCCGTCGCCGACCAGATACGATTCGCCCGCGCGTCCTGGCGATTCCAGGAGATGGTATATGACGACACACGGTGGGTAGCGCGGCTCAAGGCCATGGGTTGCTGGAACGAGCTCGAGGCGAGGCAGCGATTTGAAGACATGGCCCGGAAACGCAAAGAGGCAGCTCTGAGAGCCAAGGCTGGTGCCCCGGGCGAGGCCAAGACCAATGGCACCAGGCAAGCCTCGTCCACCCTGTTCGACGTCGCTGAGGAGGAGGAGGAGTCGAAGAAGCGAGCGGCATCGGGTTTGCAAGATGGCTTCCAGACCATGACCATCGGGACCACGAGCGCCCCTGTCCGGAACGCCTCAGACGACCCATCCAAGTACCTCGATGTTTTCAAGAACGTCAAGAGCATCCGGGGAGGTGCCAGGCAGGAGTACGGCAAGATTTACGGCGCCCTCGCTCCGTTCTACTATGATCTCATCACGGCGCAGACCCATGCCGATCCCATTGTCTTTGAGGCCTTCCGGGATCCAGAAAGTCAAGCTCAGATGCTTGCCAACTTGAAACGGTTCGCAAAGAGCGATTGGGCGGAGGCATCTCTTGATCGGGACGAGAAGATACAGCACATGATGAGCATCTTCGAGAGTGCCGTGCTGCGAGAGTTTGAGCAGGGATACGAGTTCTGGGATGTCGACGGGAGAATGCGCCGGTATGCCAACGTGCTCCATATCTTGGATGGCTCTCGGAGCGGCATCGAGCTGTTCATTCACAAGCATCCCATCTTCGAAGACAAGACTCTCATGGTGAGCCCGGTCAACTGCATGAGTCGTGAGAATCCAGACGAGATATCGCTGGAGCCGTCACAGCAATTCCTTGACCTCATCTTGGCCAAGCTCAACGACCAGACGCCTATTTTGGAGCGCATCTTCCCTCAGCCTAGTATAGCTTTCTGGGCATTGGCAGATAAGATCAGAGATGATATCATCATGGAGTACACAACGCCGCTTTTTGACGAGGCGCATGAGCGAAGCATTGCGGCATACCTAAAGGCCGTGTCGGGTGTGTTTGAACAAACTTTGCAATTTTTCCAGTCTTTGCAGCTGCCGAATGATTCAGAACTTGATTTGAAGGAAAAGGCCAAGGAGCTGGCATTGAGCGTCTTTGAACCTCATCTCGATCTATATTTGCAAGAAGAACTGGATTTCTTTACCAAGCAGGCCGAGTCAGAAGTCGACGCCTGGGATAAGAAGCTTTCGGAGCAGGACTCGTCGCTGGAATCTTTCTACATGGCCAACTTCAATCGCTCTGCTGATAAAAAGGATTTTTTGAGCTCCTTCAAGAAAGTGGTGATGATGCCCGTCACAGTTCTACCAAACTTTGCCAACAACAGCTCTAGTTCGAAGCCCACAGCGGTAACGGCAAACGGCTCATCGGTTGGAACACCACAACCTTCAAGACCTCAAACTCCTGGATTTGGAGGCCTCGATGGCAAAACTGGGCTGCCCGAGGACGCACCCAAAGACGAGCTGGCAGCCAAGGCTGCCCTGATGGCAACAAAGCTGGAGGGCATAAAGTCTCTCTTCAGCATCGAGGTGGCTCTCAATCTGGTTCATTCTGCAAAGACGAGCCTGGGGCGGGCTGCAGTCTTCATCCAACTAGGCGGCCAAGTAGGTGAGGAGGCACGAGAGCAGTGCGCCAACATTTTCGTGGTTTTGCTACGAATCCTTGGCCAGGGCCATGTCAAGGGTGGATTTCAGCGTGCCGTTGAAAGTCTCTCTCACTACAACCCTCGAGAGGCCTCTAGCCACGAGAAGCAAGGCGTTGCCCCTCTGGTGATGTTCATTGAGCTTGTCAACGTGGGTGACCTCATTTCACAGATGGTGGATGTATTCTACGAGCAGCAGCTGGCTGCGCCCAAGATTGCCGATAAGAACGACTTCCTGGATCCGGCTGGCCTAGCTAAAAAGAAGTTTGAGCAGATGCTGGACGAGAACGTCGCCGCGGGGCTGAACAAGGGTATCGATGCTCTCATGGATGAGGTCGAGTACCTCCAAGCCACCATGCAGCTCCCAACAGATTACAACCCCGGCTACGATGCTTCAGAATCTTCCACCGGCATTCTAGGTTCCGGGGCGCCCAACCCCTTCGCGTCTGCCGCAGCCCCGGCCCCCCAAGCAGCACCCGGCAGCTTCAACATCGGCCCCACGCCCACCGCGCAGCGCATCGTCGAGCTGGTCTCCTCCCACACCAAGATGCTCACGGGCACCACCGAGAAGTCCATGCTCGACGTCTTCAACGCCGAGGTCGGCCTCCGCCTCTTCACCGCCATCTGCAAGCACCTCAAGCGCCAGCGCATCTCCATCGACGGCGCCGTGCCCCTCATCGCCGACATGACCATCTACTTCGAGTACGTCCGGTCCCTCCGCAACCCGGACATCCTCCCCTACTTCCGCGCCCTGCGCGAGCTGAGCCAGATCTACCTCATCGACCCCTCGCATGCAAAGGACATGGCGACCGTCATCGCCGACGGGGACCGCTTCAGCGGCGTCTTCCGCGCAGAGGAGGTGTACGAGTACGCGCAGCGGAGGGCGGACTGGTACCAGGTGCGGAGGAGCGTCGAAAGGGCCATGTACGGGTTGGAGTGCTCTGTGATGTAGTGACTTCTTCCCTCCCTTTCCCCCTTTCCCTATACATACACAATGATCAAAAACCCTGTTTGAATAGTCTGGATTGCTTCTGTTATATATGATCTAAGCGGCGCATAGCGATTGACGAGTGGGATGAGTGGATTGAAGAAAAAAAGTAGCGAGCTCATATATGTCATGTCACACATATGTTTGAAAAGTAAATGAAAGGGGGCCCCTACTCCGTGAGTGGGAAATCCAAATCCGAATATTTTTTTCTCTCTAAAATAGTTCCTTACATTTGCAAAACCCCATGATTTCAACAATTACAAGTACTATCGACCAGAACCTCAAGTTAACTCTTGATGCCATTGCCAGCTTTTCCGGGTGTTTCCCCCCTTTCCTTCCCTTGATTGAAATACCCAAAATATGAGATACATTGATAAGACATGGATTTCTTTTTTATACACCCTCTCGATTGAATGAAGAGTAGATTTTGAGAACCACGGTGGCCGAATATGAATCCCCGGAGGGACCAGTTACGGTTCTCCCCCGGCGCATGCCAATTGCAGCTACTATCCGCCTTTGGCAGCCAAGCTACGTCGCCACGCGGCGACTTACTCAATCTTCTTGCCCTTGGCGGACTTGCCGCGCTTGGTAGGGGGGCGGTTGATGTGGTGGTCAGGGATCCAGCTCTCGTCGTAGGTCTTGCCGGTGGGGGAGACGGTGATGGACTCGGAGCCGGAGAGGGCGCCGTCGTTTTCGATCTTCTTGACCTTCTTGGGAGTCTTGGGGGCGCGCTTAGCGGCCGGCAGCAGAGTCTCAACCCAGGTCTTGTAGACAAAGTACACTCCACCAACGAAGGCGGCGGAGAGGAAGAGGTAGAGGAAGATGCTGGACCCAAGTTAGCTTCCGCGGAGGGCCAATGCGCAGCGTGTTTAGGGGACTGGACTCACATCTGGGGGTCAAAGAAGCTGACAGGAGCCTCGACAATGGACGCCTTGTCGTCGAAAACGACGACGGGGACGACGTCGCCATTGCTGTTAGAAACGATGGCGGTGAGCTGGACGATGACATCCTGGGGGTTCTTGTCGAGAGCAAAGGAGAATGGGAGAGCCTTCTTCTCGCCGGCCTCGATCTTGGTGCTGTACTGCACCGCGGTGATGTTGTGCAGGATGGACTGGTAAGCCGGAGCTTCGGCAGGGACCTTCTTGGTGTGCTTGACATTGCCGGTGACGAAGGAGACGATGATTGGGCCGGCCTCCTGGTTCTCAATGTCGATGAGGGCATTGGTAGGGCGGCCGTTCAGGATCTTGACGCCAAGAATGTCCGAGTCGGGGAAGCTCGTCTTGATCTTCGCGTTGAGGGTAGGAGGCTCAGCTGGCGCGGAGGGCTTGGCGTCGGCCTTGATTGAAAGCGAGTTAGTAGATGAGCAGATACGAAGGTGGTCGCAAGACAATGCATCGATGCGCACCCATTGCGTCGGAGGGAGCATAGAGACAGCTTACCTGAGCGGCGGCACCAAAGACCTGGACAGCCAGCAGGGCCAGAAGAGACTGCGTGAAGAACATGGCGGCGGGCAAGAGACGGGGAGCGAAGTGCAATTGGGGATCCCTCAGCTCGAAACTGCTGTCGGGAGTGGGAGGAGGTGGTGGTGAGGTTGTCGATGGAGGTGGAAGGAAGGGAAGAGAATGAATGAATTGGCCTGAGCTTGGGCAGCAGGTCGGACAGGGCCCACGGCAGTCGTGTGTGGCGTGTTGGCGTGCTTAATCAATTAGCGTGGGTGCAGCTCTCCAGCTCCCTTCAGCAGGTAGCTCCAGTGCAATCTGGCCTCAGCTGTAGCCCGCTCCCTAAAACCTAAACAGTTAGTGAAGTGCCCTTCCCCAGTATTGCCCAACGTGGCCGCTGCTCTGTGGGGACACCGGACCTGGAATGAGGGGCGGGCCTCCCTCTCGGCACTATCCCAGCCCTCGCTCCCTGGGGATTGAATCCGGCATTGCCTCGATACAACACATGACATGCTGAAACCATAGGACTGAAGGTTGGGTCATGGCTCGGGGGCAATAGAATCATCATCACCAAGATTCGGCTGTCCAGACAGCCAGCCAGGCGCCATACAAGACACTTCATATAGCACGGATTGGGCGTCCGAAGAGCCAAATCTTGATGATGACCATTCTATTGTCCCAGAGACCATGACCCAACATTCAGTCTACCGTTCCAGGATGTCATCATTTGTTCTAGGACCTGGCCACTGATCAGGCCCTGGGCGGATGTTAGGGGTAACACCAGATACTGACAGCGCAGCTGGGAGAGAGGTGTATTATGAGCTTCTAATTCTTTCGAGGTGTTGATGCCTATGCTTATTAATATGTGTGTTAAAGTTCTGAAATTTCTTGGTATGAAAGGTTCGGGTAGAGACAATATTTATACCCCCCAAAAGACTCTGTGATGTAATCATGCGTGTGGCTGGTCTTGCTTATGGCTTGATAATAACTGCAACAATACCACCGGCAGCTAAGTTAAGGCACAGCCGGACTCAGCGGGCACTATCGCATCCCGGAAGCGGCGTCAACTTTCCCCAGACAGTGGATCGCGTGCATGTCGTGCATGGAAGCATCTTGCCGGGCTAGTATGGTCTAATTATCTGCTCGAGCTCCCTGTCTGATACCCAGAGTGGCTACAGCATCGATGGAAACCGCCTGCATGAATGTCCAAATCTCCTCCCCGTCAAAATTGAGCTCCCAAACTCCGTACCCAGCTCCTCAAGACTAACCAAGCACCCAACGCCAGGCTGATAAATGGTGTCCCTAACCCAGCTCCATTGTGCTACCCCAATCAAAGTCATCCAGGCTGGTGCTGTCAATGCCAAATAAGTCGCCGTCTCCATTCGGGTCACCGACGCCAGCCGACGAGGGGCCTCCAAGGCCATCGATCCCCGACATATCCAGGCCTGCACCCCCGACATCATTCTGCATGGCTGCCATTGCGTCGTTTAGTGAGACCTCCGGAGCGGCACTCATGTCAAGAGTCATGTCAGGCGCCGGAAGCATCGGGGGCGCAGGAGGAAGGTTAATCTGCATTTGTGCCTCGACCTTGCGATGTAAGCGTACAATAATCTCTGCTAGGATTGGATCCTTCTTCTGTGTGGCCTTGAAGCCCTGCGCCTCTAGCCTCAGGGCGTCACGTAGCGTGAGTGCTCGTTGAAGAGTTGGTATGACTGGCTGTGGCTCATCCCCAGGGTTCTCGACGCTTGGTGCCGAAGGCTCATTTGTCACATTCGGCGCACAGATGAGCGCCGTGGCCACATCGTACGCCGCTTGCACTCGCACGTCACCAGGCTGAATGTTGCCCCTTGGTGATTGCGCCCTGGTGTCCTCGGTCGCTGTTTTGACCTCGTCTATTATAGCGCTCAACACTCTCTGCGCCGACATCATCTTGATACCAGCAATAATCTGCCGGTGGGTATAAGTAGTAGGCATAATATTGGGCTGCAGACTCCATTGTGCACTCCACTGGACGAGACCCTGAGTCGTAGTCTTGATCGAACTCCAGAAGCCAAATGGTGGCGCTTGAGCCCACTGCTCAAGTTCGTTATTTTCCGCCAGGCCCGTCCTCCTGGAAATTAGGATGCTCTCTTTAATAGCACTGAGTAGGGGGTTGATTTCCTGGTTTTGTGGATCACGACGTTGATACGTGCGAAGAGCATGCTCAAGTGGTGTTGCGATGATCTTCTTTACAGAAGCGAGCATAGAACTGGCTTCAGTGGAGATTGCGTTGGGAAGCAGGAAAAGTTGGAGCACCTTGAGAACGGCTTTTTGCTCCTTCTGATCAATCCAAAGGTAGTCTGCAAGAAACTTGATCGCCGGAACAAGCGACGGTAATAAGAACGGTTCCACGAAAACTATACAGCCCATGTTAATAATCCCCCAAGCAAAAATAAGGAGAGAGAATGGGGCAGTATGTGAGAACCTACATTCGACACCACTCTTAAGGCTCTCATCCGTGAGATGTCCGTGAGCATAACCTATGACAATGTTGCAAAACAGGGGTGCTACTATCAAATAGAAGTTTTGAGGAGGGCACGAGGACATGAGCTCATCGCCCAAGCCACCCGCCTCGCTTCCAAAGAGCCCTTGTATCCAACCCCCGAGGTGCTGCTTCTCCTGGTCTGACAACCCTTCCGTGTCGTAATTCATATGTGACCGGCTAAGAATCTTCCGCACGCTTGAATTTGCAGAGTACAGGCCCAGATCGGCAGGCGAGAGATTATAGCGGTTGACAAAGGTGAAGACCAAGAGGAGAATGCCGCCGAACTCTTCGTAGACCGGTTGGTATTCTGCTTGATCCTCCTCGTAATGCCACTTATCGAGTAACTGGCAAATTGGTGCCAAAATAGTAGGCACTCTCTCGAACAAGAGCAAGATATCGAGGGCTTGCGGCTTTTGGACGAGCTCAATACATAACGACTTCAGAGACATCGTTTCCTTACCGCTGCACAGTTGTCGAATGACCTGTGATAGCCAGTTAGCTATTCCGTCTCGCACTCTCAGGTCACCATGATCGAACCTCTACAATTGCCTGGCAAACAGCGCCGACATTCCCGTCCATCTTGTCGAGATCTGCGACGACCCCACTGATTTTATCGGTCTGAGATAAATAATCCCGAACCAAATCGTCCTTGGAGTACTTTTTTGGCTCATACCCCAGCGACATCTCTCCCAGGATTCTTTCCACATGCTCTCGCTCCACGAGGCCATGCAGCACACAAGCCGCACAAAATTCCTCGCGTGCGCTCTCGGTATATGGATTATTATTATTGGCTCGTGACTCGTCAAACATGAGAGACGCCGTTGGGAAGAGAGATGTGTCTACCTGGGCCAAAGCCTGCGTAATGCAGACTTCTGCCGACGCCGTTGCGAACCCTGGGGCGAAGAGTTGACATAGCAGCAACGGCACTTTGTTAATCAGGAATGATCGAAGTAGCTGGGCATCCTCCTTGCCGCTGTTCCTGAAAACGACACCGGCGAGAACGTCAAATGCCGCCAGGATGAGATCGATTGCTGCAGCTTGAATGTTGCCCTAGGTTTGAGGTTAGCTTGCTCCGCATGCTCCCCTCGATATTTATGACAATATAGGAATAGAAAAGAGATTAACGGGCATCTTACCTGATAGCGATTTGTTAGGTAGCTGAAAAGGGTAGCATCATCCACCAACGGTCGTCCAACTAGCTGTTCAGTCGTCAATACCCAAGGCTGAGCAACAGTGGAAGCTGAAGAAGAATAGAGTTGAGCGTACCAAGGCGCTGACGTAAATGTACAAACCCGCACGGGTATTAGTAAAAGGAATATCATCAATAACGAAAGACTCAAGGCCGCCCACAGCCGAGTCAATGATCTCACTTATCGCAGCATCTGCCGCCTGCTTCTTCTCATCGATGGGGTCAAGGCTTGCCAGGGTCACGGTTCGGAAGTTCTCCAGCTTCTCGAAAATGCCCCTTTCTGTGATGGAGTTGCCCAGATGTAGAGTGGGCACGAAGTTGGACAGGTTCTCAGCGAGATCCTTGCGGGCAGCTATGAGCCGTAGGTCAGTAAAGGCATACTCGGGATGTTGCCGCGACATGCGAGGATGCGGTATACCTTTCGCTATGGGGCGAGCGATGGCGTGCAGCAGCGCTGGGTTGTCTCGAAGACACATGAGCACGGCCACGAGACCGGCTCTTGACGACTCGAACTCGACTTGTGCGCTCTGCATCTCTCCCAGCAAATCCGTCGCAAACGCCGCCGAGGCTGCCGTGAACAGACCCATCCATTTCGACAGAATCTCCACTACTTCTAGAGCCGTCGTTGAATCTCTTACCGCTCGGCCCTCCACGATCGACCTGGTGATCGCGTAGAATATGTGGTCTTCGGCCCAGTACGAATTCCTCCACCGCAAAGGCTTGTCCGAGTTTTCCTTGCTCTCTCCTTCTCCTGAGCCTTTCCCTTCCCCATCGGCGCCATCTTTAGCTTTGTTTTCCTCTTCGCCGTTGGGAGGCAGCTGCTGTCGCTCGACTAGCGCATGTGACGACGAATACTTGTACAGAGCTCTGAATATGCTGGGCGCATCGGTATATTCCAGATTATTGAGAACCTGGAGGTACGGGGGTATTCGCGGATCCAAACTCTCGTCATTGTTAGGTCGGGGACGTAGGAACAGGTCGGCAATGGCTGCAGCCGGTAGCGGGTGCTTCGTATAGGCAAGTCGGGCAAACGATTCGAACCGGTCGGTCTCCAGACGGCTGCAGATGCACTGGTTGATGAAGACTCCCCAGTAGGAAAGAGCCTCCCTGACGGCGCGCGGAATTCTGGCACCAGCAGGTTTTTGGGCTACGCTGCCTCCATCCATGTCGATGGTGGCTGCAGAGGCAGCGCGGGACGGACACGATCCCCAGAATAAGATGGCTGAAGCATATAATTAATGGTCGCGAAGACTCAGGGTAGGGCGCGATGTAATGGGTCGCTGGTGGGAAAGCAAGAGGAATTTATTTCACCAAAAAAAAGCTTGGGGATGAGACAAGAGTTTTCGCTGGGCGGACAGCTGTGAAAGACTAGGAGAGAAGCTTTGTGATTTGGTTGGCGAGCGTAACGATGGATCCCAATCACGGATGATCGATCCATGGCCCTTGCCTTTAATTCAAGGCGGGTGGGGCGCCCAAGCTCTTCTCTTGTCTTACCTCTACACTGTACTACTACGACCATTGAGCATCATCGCGTGCTATGAATGGTTTTATTCAAAGTTTTTCAATACTTGTCGTGCTTAAATTACGATTCTATTTTGGCGCGCCGCCGTGTTAATACGATGCGTTTCGTGCGAAACCCCGACACAGAAGGATCAACAAAGTAAATCAGATTTAAAAGGCAGCAACCGCCCAGATAAAGACTAAGGTATTGAGAAAACAACTCTAAACGAAAGCAAAAACCGGCGCTCGCTCTTCTCGGAGAAGAAGAAATTAGTGAGAATCCCCAATTGCTCAGACACAGAAAACGCCACGCCGAGTCCCAAAGTACGGTCATATTAAAACTCATCCAAACCTCCATCTCAGCCATGGCCGACTCTCTTATTTGGCCACCAGGAAGGCTGGCACCTTGTCGACGAACATCGACCTGCCCTTGAGGAACCAGACCATGAAGCTGGGAAGCTTCATGTTGCCCATCTGGCCGGTGCCCTTGCTTCGGCCCAGTGTGACAGCGGCCATCTCCTTGTCCGCCGGCTTGTACTCCGGGATAGACTCCTTGCGAAGGATGAAGCCAGGCAGAGCCTTGATGACATGGTTAGCCTGCGCCTCAGTGATCATAGCCTTGGAGGGTTCCTTGTTGCCAACATCGCCGACGATGAAGATGTTGCTGTGGCCCTCCAGCTGCAAAGTCTTTGTCTGCTTGAAGTAGCCCCTGTCATCGAGCAGCTCCTTGGGTGCGAAGCCACTGTTGGGCACTACACCAAGTGCCGGGATATAGGCCTGCGCCTTGATCGTCCTTGTCTCGCCGTTTTGGTTCAGGACCTCCACGGTGATGTCGCTGCCGTCGCGCTTTGTGCTGGTTACGGTCGAGTTGGAGATAAGCTTGACCTTCATCTTCTCGAGCTCAATCCTGACCTGCTTGCGGACGCTGTCGAGCGTCTGGGAGTACAGCGGCTGTGCGTCAGAGTGGACAAAGTAAATCTCCTTCTTCCCACTCTTGCCGTACTCGAAACCGAGCTCGCCCGCCGTCTCGCTTCCTGTGAGACCGCCACCAGCAACAACGATGGTCTTGGCATTCTTAATCTCTTCGCGGATCCTCTTGACCTCCTCCTTGGTCTTCTCGGTGGTACCGACAGTCTTCCATGGCATGCTGTCCCTGGAGGAAGCGCCCGTGGCGATGATGAGGGCGTCGTAAGTCACTGAGCGCTCCTCACCCGCGTTGAGCGAGACGGTGATGGTCTTGTCTGCGGGAGCAAGGGTCTTGGCCTCTCCAACCAGGAATTCAAACTTTTCGGCGGGGTATGATTTGAAAAGCGAGTCGAGAGGAAGGAATACCTTGTCGTCGGGAATCTGTCCAGGAACGATGACACGGGGCATCGCAATGGGATAGTGGAAGTGGGTATTGGGGGCAACAACGATCAGCTTATAGTCCTTGCTGCTGAGGACAATGTCCTTCATGGCACTTCGAATGACCGGGATAGCACCAAGGCCAGCGCCTAGTACGACGATGTTCTTCATATTGTTGATGGTGGGGAAGATTGTAGGTGGTTTGGTGGTTTATTCGGCTCCGGAGGATCAAACCGGTTTTTGACCAATCTATTCAAACACAGCTAGGAGCAAAAACGAAAGGGGTATTTAGTCGTTACTGTATTGTGTGTAAGTACTCGGGGAAGCTCGGATTCAACGAGTGTGCTGCATCCAAGACTTTATAGAGGTTGCAGAACTTTTTTCTTCTCCCGGCCCAGTCTTGCCCGGGAGGCCTAGAGCGCGCGGACTCATGCAATTCATCTTAGAAACACCCGCGTACCAACACAAGCCGTAATACACTTGCAAGAAATTATTCCTCCCTCGGCGACTTTTCTACTATTGAGTCCATGTGGGTCCCGGCGCGTAGGCGGGAAGCCAGCGTCAATGCCTGCGATTGGCCAGAATGCATCAAGCGCGCGGTTTATGTAAGCACCGCGCTCGTTTGTTAGCCCGATTCTCAACTGTCATGGACGGAGGCTCCCAATGAGCCTGCATTCTCGTTTATTGCTTGCTAATAAGGGTCAATTTGTCATCCACTGAATAATACAGGCAGGAGACGAACCCGATCGGATTTTGATTTTTTTTTGGTGAGAGTAGTGACATGCCGCGACCCCTGTTGCGCAATAATCCATTCTATTCAGATAGCCCAACTTGGGCGGGAAGCACATCGCCGAGAGCTCTGGCGTTCTCGGGGCCGAGGGGGTGGAGTTTGAAGGAGCAACAAGCAATCCGGGAACTCACGTGATCTCGCTGGGAGCCTCCTGACTAAGCGGGTATGAATCTAAGCTTTCTTAGCCTGCTGCCGACTCAGATCCCCCTACCCTAGATAGTTCATGCCACAGGCACGCTATCTGTCATTCAAATCGGAGACAGCAGTTGGTGACGCCATCCACATAGACACACGGTCTACCTTAATTCCTGATATGAACTTTAAGCTGCATGCCAACTAAACAAGTTGTTAATCCTGCCCCCGCGTTTTGTTTGTTGTTCTTGGTCGGTTATTTGGTTAAGCACGAGCGGAGAGGCATGTGGTGACAGCGAAAAACATGCAATGGTTGCATTAGCTTGATTTTCGGGACGCGTGTTAAGAAGCTGTCCTATTAAATTCTACATCTATACACCTTCATGCAAACAGGTATGTTCTGAGCCGCATGGTTGTATGTCACATAACATGCTGGCCAACAGAGCTTCACACATCTCTCCCCAGAATTCGCGCCCCCAATACCTCGACCGTTTGACCGAGCTCTGAAAGTGGGCTGTGGGTTACCTCACTAGATCTACTCTTGAGCAAGGTCGAAGGGACGTGCTTCTTAATATGATTGGACCGATATGTAGGTTGTAGGGTGGGTATGAGGATCTCGCGTCGGATACTTCCATACCTCCTTGCTAGACAGTCAATCCATTGGAATAATCATTGGGTACCTAAGTACAAGTGAAGATCGCGAATTCGGAATAGAGCACGAGCAGCACCATGTGGGACTGGGCTGCAAATCATCCCCGCCAGCAATCGTCTACGTACCTGAAGCGTCGTTGATGCTTAGCTTCGTCGCAAATATTGATCATTCTCTGCAAGCTTTCGTCATCCGACCTTGGGATTGTCGGAGCCTAATCAGTGAGTTCAGTTGAACACTGCAGAAGAAAGGGGAGGACGAGCTGGGTCAAGGGTATATACATGTGCAGAAGTATATGTACGGTGAGATAGATGATCGTCGTTCTGAATGTAGACCCATCTGCCTGAAAGCAGGCCTGTTTGGGGTCAACAACTCAGCAGAGCATGTCTCTCGTACAGTAGTCGAGTAGCATCAGTCCACCGATGACGATCCTTCCCCTACAGTCCTGGCCCGTGGAGCAGGCAGGCAGGTAAAAAGTTGGACAAACTTGTGCATGATCGGCAACACTGTAGAGGCCGCCGTCTCTCAGCTTGGTCGATCCTAGTACCCAGCAAAGCCTTGCAGCAACCATCGTGCATTCAACAAGTTTGGAGCTTCACTGAATCCTACTTCTCCCATGGGGTGTGAAATCCCGGGCGAGAGCGTCATCACGTATCATCGACATAAGGTTCCTAGATGACTTGCACAGTACTCCCTAAGCATCAAAGATGCTGATGGAATGCGACAGAAAGGAGAGGGAGGGTGGCCGGGATCTCGACTTAGGGAGTCTCATCGACAACTGCCTCCAACAGAGAAACGAAAGGTAGCTAGGACGAGTCAGCCTCGAATTTGTCATCGTGTTGAGCATCGAATTAGTGAGATGCAATGAGATGTTGCATCACCAGGCGAGTGTCGATACCCTCTCCAAACTGTGCTGAGTGATCAGCACGAGTGGTGATGGTCACAGATCGTCTGGATGGAGGGGAAAGATAGGCTTCAGTGTGCATGCCACAATACTGTGCCAATGTGTCACAGCGCTCATGAACGGCGATGATGATGTCGCCGTGGGTGTGTGTGACGGCAGGGGCGAAAACGTAATGGACGCAGATCATGGTTTGCACGCGTTATGGACGGTGACGCTTTAGGAGCAGGCTACCGTTTTGCGTGTAGAAATGGCAAAGATCTGACATCATGGTGTGGCGGGCCGTGACGTTTTTAGCGGCATGGGTCGATGGCAAAGCTTTCCCACCACTTGACAGTAAAAAACTCTGGCTTGCGTTAGTCACCTGAAATGACGTCTAGAGTGAAAGGCGTCTGAGGCAATTGTTGTCTCTTGATCTGCGACACGGTAGGATGACGGGCTGATTTGGCCTCCCCGACCGCGGAAGTTACTAGTCGCTGTCCGTCTGAGGAGCTCTGTGCACTGCTATAGCTCTGGATACCGAAGATACCTGAAAGGAGGGCACTTCACAGTGTATTTTCCCAAAGCTCTGCGACTGCGATGGCCCCCCTCCAGAACAAGCAATGGTGAGTGGGCTGGCTACTCGTGGGTGGACTGCCTGCAAAGTGGGACTGACTCGGGAGTTGTGAGTAGATTTGTAGATCAAGCATAAACAAAGCAGCAGGCAGAACTTGGTCCAGACACAGGGTCTACGGAAATATTTGTCAGATATGGGCAATTGATAATCTTGAACATGGGAAACATCCGGGCAACCCCATGAGTTGGTCATGCTGGGAGCTAGATGGGTCTCGGAGCCCGACTCCCCCCCGTAGTGCGTTTTGGTTCCAAGTTGGCATGCATAAGGCAGTCGCAGATGCCCCTCATGGCTGTGGTGCAGGGGGTGTGTCGGTTGATGCAGCTGCGAGCTCCCAGCCCCATCCAGACAACAGGAAAGTCGTGCCTAGGTGAGGCACTACTGTCAGGTCCCCCGCGCGGCGTCTGCCTCGCAGACAATGGGTTTTAGTGAGGAAGATAAGTAGAACATCTCTCAGTGGTTCTGTCGCTTCCCGTCAAAAAGGCACCGGAGTTAGGCGCCTTGACATGACCGATTGGAATGGACTGGAACAGAGGCACTACGCCATGGCTGGTCTGGGCCCTTCCGAGAACTCTGGCGGTGTTGTGCCTGGTCCAGAAACGCACTAGGCCAGCGCTCAGCCAATGACATCATGTAGCACAATCTCCTCACAAAGCGTGTTGATCCCTATTTTCGGCTTCCCACCACGGGTCTGGGCCCTCGCTAAAGCCGCACACCGTCTCCGCAGCCTGCAAGGCAAGCGACCACCAGAGCCCGGGTCAGGAGACTCCGGAGTCAATTCATTCTGCTCTCATGCGCCGGAAAGCCCATTGGCAGAATTGCCATTGGGTGACCGTGGCTGGACTGGGCAAAACAGCTGAGCCATGGCACCCGGTCCGGCAAATGACATAGGTGCTGCCACCTCTACGTACGGTAGCTGACAGAATCATGGAAACGAAGCCGTGAGGTTGTACGTCGACCATAATTGCACTGTGTGAGCGAGGCAATGGCCTGGCAGGACGTACCCAAGTCACTCGTCCCAGCTCCTGATCTTCGAGACAAGGTACGGGCGACTGCCGAGATGCCCCCTCAAGGAGAAAGCATCTAGCGTTGGCATGAGGGATCTAATCCGACGACACCATGACATCGAGGATGACTTCAGCGGCCGGAGGGATCATCAGGGTCCTTTGCCTCCGGGACAAACCAGAGCTGGGAGAGGCCTGCTGGGGAACATCACAGCTCCGGTTTTATGACATTGAAGAAATGCCCGTACAGTCACCTCCACACCCCCTGCGCAGAGGAGAGAGCCGGTCGTCATTGTCTGTGGAATGCGGGTGTGGCAATGGACCCTGAAGGCTCGAGACCCTTCCCACCCTCCGCGAGTTGATGTGGGTGGGCCCTGTGTATGGGGAATGGGATCAGTGGTGGCCCACCCAAGCGCATGCAGTGAAGTGCTGTGCGTCCACTGGGCTGATCCCTGTAGCGCTTACGACATGTCTTGGCACCCGCTGGTTGCTGTTGCCGGCGGGGCCACGACCATCTGCCTGACCACTTCCCCACTGGGCCGCCAAAAAAGAAAGACCAGACCCTTATTTAAGGTCTCCAGGACCCTTAATCTCAGTCGAAAACATTCAGCGTCAGAGCTTGATCTCTTGTCATTACAGTACCCGCTAGTCGGTAATCTTTTCACCTTTTACAATCTGTTCCCAGCCTCAATTGTTTATTAGAAAGAGACACCCGGCTCTTACACATATACACATACACCTTAAAGTCTCTCCTCCCGGAGTCCTATCAGTCCCGTCGTTGCCGACATTACCTCCACAACCACCACTCCTAATACCCAAACACCGTACTTTTCCGTACCGAATACCCAATCTCCAACATGCCTGGACCAGCAGACTACTCCGTCTCCATTCCCATCGCTTCCCCTCCGCAGGACCTCTCCAGCTACGCCCGGTTCATGCACGACCACACCAAGCGTCAAATGGAAGCACAAGGCGCCTTCTCCGACAGAAAGCCTGGCGAGGGCAAGTCCTCAGTGTCAAGCGGTGCCAGCTCGATGGCCAACGGATCTAGTCCCACGGGCATGCATATTTGATCCGGTCCAATCCTACCTCTCGGCCCCCCATTGAGCCGTAGTAACCTCAGTGGGACAATATCGCTCTGGAGTGATTAGAAAAGTCGGATCTTGCCTGTGGCCAGCAACACGCGCGCAAAGCAACACGGTCTTATTTTTCTCTCGTCATTTTTTACCGATCGTTGTTTCTCAGGCAACAAAGAAACAACTGGAACGATACGACTTGTTTACATTACATCACGCTTCTCGATGCCCGCTGTACCTACAATGACGTCCGAGTGGCGAAATTGGGGGATGGAGCGCCTGAGGCCCACAGCACGACTCGGGCACATCTGCCGCCTAACTTGTTTTGCCGGGGCATGAATGGCGCCCATTGAACAGCGACGGCCTACTTATTGATATTTCTCGTTTATTTGGGAGACGCAATCGTCTGGACGATTCTCGCGACAGCTTCGTGCGATGACCTTGGATATTGGGTTCTGAAATCTCATCTACATCATGTCTTATGATTTATCTGTTTAGGCAAGGAGTTAAAGGAAACAAAGCAACATGGGATGGCGTATTATTGCAAGGTTTATTTATTACCTTATACATTGTATGACTTTGCGCACCCAAACAACTGGGCGGCAGCGCGCACGTCGAATTGAACAAGTTCACTCATCAACCTATCTGATTTGACCATATGTACCAAGTGAATGTGAAAGTTCATGTATTGCGAAACTGAAAGCTCATCAATGTAGTCAATTCTAGATCCACTCGTAGCCCATGCCTATCTATATTTAATGTCGAATTCCATATGCTTTCCGTGACGCCAGAGGTGATCCAAATTGCTATACTAAAGCCTTCTTCTTTTTGATGCCAAGGAGCGCTGAATGGTCCTTCTTCTTCTTGACAACTCGTTTAAATGATGTACTTGGGGCAGCTGCTTCAACACTCACAGCCACAGGCTTGGCTGGTGGAGGCATCAACACGTCATCCGACAACACCTCCGAGGAGTGCACAGATGTGGCCGAGCTGGACCCGGTAGTGCTCTCATCTGAAGCCATGCTCGCCTGCCCCCTCGCCGCAGCAAACGCCCGCTTGGCCGCAGCGTCGTCCTCCATCTCCTGCCTGATCCTGTCCTCATCCTCGGCCCGCACTACGGCGTCGGCGTAGTCGGTCCCCTCCTTCTCCGACCTGTGAATCCTGGCGTTGCGGTGGCGGATCTCGTCGAGCGCGTCGGCCGCCGCCATCTCCCGCCTCGCGTCCGCGTTCTTCGCCTCCAGCTCCTCCATGGCGTTCTTCTCCTCCTCGCCCGCCGCCTCGGCCTCCTCCCTCTCCAGCCGGTCCAGCCGCTCCTCCATCGTCTCCTCGGCCTCCTCCTTGTTCCGCCAGGGCTCGACGTTGCGCAGCGCGCCGCTGACCATGGCGTAGTCGTTGTTCTTGGGGTCCGTCCGGAACATGATCGCCGCCGAGCACCGGGGGCACTTGATGTGGAAGTAGAATATTTGGATGTTTAGGTACTTCTCGTCCAGGGGCGTCTCTTTCCGGGCGTTGAACTGTTAAAGATGTAAGCGGTTTGATCTTTTTATAGAAGCGGATTGGTTGAGGCATACCTTTCTCCCCTTGCCTACGTAGTCTCCGCATGTCATGCATTTCAGAGAGAAGGGCGCGGCAAGTCGAATAGTTTGGATCTGTTTTGGATGTTAGAAGAGTTTCAATATGAATAGATTTGGACCGTATACGTACTCTGTTTCCTTCTTGTTTAGGACCGCGACGTCGAGTCAGCTCCCGAGGATCGAACGTCGGTGGGTAGTATTTCTACTGAAGAGTTAGTGTTTTGCCTTCCTCTACACCGGGGCTTGAATATCTCGTACCTGTAACACTTTGCGTTCAGACATTGTGCAGAGTCGAAGGCAGAGCGATCGTATGTGACGGAAAGCTTGGGTGAGTGCCTGAATTGAAGGCTCCTGCGTAGTTGATCGGCACGCGACGACCGTGCAGACGGCGATGTAGGTTGCGAAAGTTGCCTGGACGTCTTGGTGATGGCTGGGCGGCGATAAGAGATAGACTTTCTGGCGGTTTCTGATGACAAAGCCCCGGTAGAGTCACTGAAAGCGCGTGACCCACAAAAATTAGCTGGGTGGTAAGGCTTCAGCCTCTCAGCAAGCGATTCATCAAGTTATATTTCCTTCATCAAAACTCATCGCCATCCATTCCACAGCGTCATAACGAAATCATCAGCGTGAAATACAACAAGACCAACGTATAACTCACCGATTGTCTCCGAATTCCAACCAAAGCTCCTCGTTTTGACCACAAACTCTCATCCTAAACACCATGCCCAAGGCTGAAGTGGGCTCAGTAAAACACCTGAGCAACAAGCTCAAATCCAAGGGTCTCCAGCGACTGAGATGGTATTGCCAAGTGTGCGGTAAGGTTTTTTCATACCAGCCCCCCTCTACGAACCTAGCTGACCAGTCTCCTCCATGCAGAAAAACAATGCCGTGATGCCAACGGCTTCAAGCTGCACTCCCAGTCGGAGAGCCACGTGCGGCAGATGCTCATCGTGGGCGAGGACCCCAAGAAGCACATTGAGAACTTCAGCAACGAGTTCCTCAAGGACTTCATCTCCCTGCTCAAGACGGGCCACGGCGAGAAGCAGGTCCACATCAACCACTTCTACAACACCTACATCGCCAACAAGGAGCACATCCACATGAACGCCACCAAGTGGCACTCGCTGACCGACTTCGCCCAGTACCTCGGCAAGCAGGGGATCTGCAGGGTGGAGGAGAACGAGAAGGGCCTCCACATCTCGTGGATCGACGACTCGCCCGAGTCGCTGCGGCGCCGGGAGGCGCTGAAGCGCAAGGAGGCGCAGGACCAGGGGGACGAGGAGCTCGAGCAGCGCCTGCTGCGCGAGCAGATCAAGAGGGCGCAGGCGAACTCGACCAAGCCCGCGGAGGAGGCGAACGAGGAGGACCGTGAGCTGAAGCGGGATGAGGGCGAAAAGATCAAGCTTTCTTTCGGTGCGAAACCGGCGGCTGAGACCGTCAAGGAGTCGGGCGACAAGACAGCGGTCACCGGAGAGGCAGAGGCATCTGCAACGGAAACAACCGATGGATCAAAGCCTACGGCAGCGAAACCAAGCGGGTTCGGTGGAATTTCAATGAAACTTGGAGGCGGGAAGCCTCAGACGAAAAACGTCTTCTCACAGGCAAAGAAGAATGCGTTCTCAACAGGGTCGAAGAAAGGCGGTATGGCTGAACAGCCAAAGAAGATGAGCGAGGCGGAGCGAATTATGAAAGAAGAGATGGAACGGAAGAGGTCCAGGGAGACGGCAGGTTTTGGGATGCCCAGCTCCAAGAAGCACAAGGGTAAATGAAGGGGTTCCTTCACACGGGCGTTAGAGGGACTAATACATGTCTGATTTGGTGTTGATGAGCATTACGGTGTATATTGGCGTTTGTTCGGTTTCCCATAGATTTGATGAAATGACATTGAATGATTTAGCTAATTGTGCTGCTGTCCTGGATTCGCCGGCGCCTCTCTTTTGCCCAAAATATCAATAAAAAACACATCACTCGGTGGCAAAACGCACCGTCCTAGGCATCAACCTCGGCCTCGCTTCCATCTCTCCTATGAAATGTGTCAGTAAAAGTTTCCATCATGTCGACGAACATCAGATCTGAAACCCATACGGAATGTAGTGTATCCTGTACTCATCCTCAAGCGTAGACTTGACCTCGTCAGGGAGCTGGCCCGATACCTTGATCGCGTACATGCCCGGGACGTAGCCATCTAGGCGCTGCCACTTGGCGATCCACGACTTGGTTGGGTCAGCGAGTGTGATGACGCCCTCGAAGACTTGAGACGTGCAGCTCTCAATCTGGTCCTGCGAGCCGGCTAGATGAAGAAACTCATCGCAGTTGGGGCATCCCTCATCGCGGAAGCGCTAAATATGCCAGAAACAAAGGCCGGGTGTCAGCTGGGAGCGGCTTTGGCAGGATGAGAGAGGGCCGCTCGCGAAGGTGGAACTCACCGCATAGGTCTGGACGATGGAGCAGACCATGCAGGCGCGCAGGTAGCGCTGCTGGCCGGGCGTGACAAATGACGACATCCTGTGCTTGTGGAATGAAGAAATGAAGAAATCCTGCTTTGCTCGTGTTTGGATCCAGCTCAGGTCGCGACGATTGTTGAGAATGAGAGCTCGTATATAATGTGAACTTTTGTTTCCTCTTGTGGCGCTGGCCAATCGGACAGTGACCAGCGCTATGCTTATATCCGAAAAATGCAACAATCGCGTATTTCATGCAAGGCTCTGAAGTTCTCGCTAGCCTTCAGAGCTTCAATGAACATTTGCTCCAAAAAATAAAACAAGCGTTGATCTAAAGGAGAAAAATATGACACAAAGCACGCCCAGCAATTCAGCAGACACGTCAATTTCCAAGAAACTCCGTCTTGAGAAATCACACGATTTATTGACATGTACCGTCAAAAACCCCCAATTCTCCTATGCGCTTCTGGAGTTAGTTTCAGACAATGAGGACGCCGAGCTTGACAACCTGCAAGTCCAGTCATATTGTAATGCCGCTCTTCGCCAGTTTCTAGGCATCACAGGGGCTGCTATTCCCATAGACGTCCTCAAGGTGCAGGGCAGGGAGTGCTGGGTTCGCGTCCCACAGCCGGAATTAGGTGCCTTTGCGGCCGGCATCACTGCTTGGAGAGGTACTATCGAGGATGGTGCACAGAATATATTACGATTGAAGCAGTGCTCAGACTACCTTGGATCGATGGTCGGGGGATACGGCCAAGATACGCTATGGAATTCCTGAGATTTCACCAAAGTTCAGGGTTGAAAAGACAAAGATTCTACACGGGATATCCGTTTTATTTCCCAACACCTTTATACCGCCACCATATCTTCCATACGCCCAGGTTATGCGCTGTTCGGTTTATTTATATTGACGACTGTTTTGCGACTGTTATCGTGATTTGAACTTTTTTTCTTTTCTTGTTTCTCTTATACGGCAAACATGGACTCGGCCAAGCTCACGCCAGAGATGACATGAGAGAGCTTTGGGCATATGCCTAAATAAATCAGTCAGCATGTGCTTCACAATAAGCCGTCTGCGGAACATACCATCGGCTTAATGTCTGGGTGGGGAACGGCATCGAACTGCTGGTAGTTGAGCTTGTAGTCGGAGCCAATGTTGATGTAAGCACCCCTGTTTTCAGTCGAGTCACAATATCTGGGAGCAGAGAAGACTAATGGCATGTTAGAGAGAACAATAAACGAAGCGTCTTCCAGCACTTACCTGTGATGCACTTTCCATCGTGCTGAACTTCGTAACCATCCATGCGCACCTCGTGACTACGGATAACGGCTTCGAGGCCGTTCTTCTCGCAAAACTTCTTGGTGATATCCGGTCCAAACTGCATTCCGACACCTCTCTTGCTTGGGCCACGGCCATTCTCCTCCTGGGGATCCGTCCACAACATCTCCATCATCAGACCAGACTGGCCGGGCTGCCTTTGGTTGTGGCGGTTGAGCTTTCGAATGTCGTCCAGAGTAACACTGTCATCAGAGAAGAGACCACCATGGAGAACCAAGAATTTCTTGCCAATCAGAGTTGCCAATGGCAGAGCAGAAAAACTCTCTGAGAATAGCTTGAACACCCTACAATATGGTCAGAAGAGACAATCATAGTGGAGCCGTTGCACTGGTATCATACCTCTCGTTGTACTTAGCCTTACACTCTCCTTCAAATCCGTACACTCTGTTCATGTCATCGGTCTCATGGTTTCCTCGGTTCAGGAAGAAAGCATTGGGACGCAGCCACTTGTTCGCATATAGGAGTAGGGCAATTTCAGTGGACCAGGATCCTCGATCCACGAAGTCGCCATTGAACAGGTACCAGTGCTTGTCGTTGGGTGCGCCATTGCGACGGAAGAGCTCCATGAGATCGAAATATTGGCCTGTAATGAATCAGTATGCTGGGGGCAGGACGCTGGGCTAGAATTGACAACCATACCGTGTGTATCACCACAGACAGTCAACTGCACATCGTCGGGCACTTGTACCTCCACCATGGTGGGTTCGTCGTAGACGAGCTGCTTGACGGCCAGAATAATCTGATACACGTACTTGCGATGGATCTTCTTGCCAGTCTTGAAGCGCTCAGTCATGTCGTCGATGAACTCCTGTGTCATCTCCTTGCCGAGTCGCACACCGTCGTAACCATCTTCCACCGCCATGCTATCGAGGTCGAGTCCCTCGGCCGCAGAGGGCTCGTCGCCGACCTCGATAGCGGCGAAAAAGGCCAGCTGCCGTACAATCTTCTTGCATTCCTCTAGTTTCAATCGGGCATCTTTATTATTGGGGTCTAACCGGACGCATGCTTTGAAGTCGTCGATTGCTTCCTTGGGACGGAGGATTGCGGTTCGGGCCAGGCCTCGGCGGTAGTATGCCTGTTGGGAGGAATGTAAGCCGCAACACCGATAGTTAGGCTGGGAGTCAGCTGGGAGCAAGTTGCACGCACCTTGACCAGTTTGGGGTTGAGCTCGAGCGCCTTATCTGCATCTGCAATCGCGTATCCAAATGCTTCAACTTTGATGTTGGCCTACGCAATGAGGAGACAAACTCAGGATGTCAGCCAGTCTTGTTGGTCACACGACCTCCCACCGAGAGAGTCGAGGGTGAGCCGTGCAGCACCTACCTGAGCTCGATTCGTATAGAACGTGGGCTCGTCATCTTTCAGCTGAATAGCTTTTGTGTATAATTCGACCGCGGCTGGGTAGTCGCCCGAGGCAAAGGCCTTGTTGCCGTCATTCTTGAGATCGACGGCGGACGGAGCCATGATGTCGGAGGGGCTCAGAAAATCGGGGAAGGAAAAGTTACAGCTTGCGGATCCGCCAAATGCTGTCTTGCCTGAGGGGGAAAGCGCTTTCCAAAAACTCCAAGAATATAAAATATCTAAGGACAAGGGGTAACGACTAGTAATGACGGTACAGCTAGGAATGTAGGCCGAACGGGACGGCGAGGCGTTGGGATTCGGTTTGGTTCTTTGTGAATTCTAAAAAAAAAGTGGGAGAAACAGGTTGTAGCGCCTGGGCCAGTTGCTGTGGAGGGGATGGAGAGGGCCGATGGCGGGGTCGGAGGCGGCTTCGAGGGACAGGCCAGGCAGCCAGGACAGGCCCCTGCTCGGCGCCAGCGGGATTGGCGCCTTACAGAGAATCCCTACCGAATGGCCTAGAACCTGCCTAAACGCGCTGTCTGGGTGCGTAGCGCGCTGTACCTCGCGATCACCAGCGATTGCCCACAGGCTGCCCTCGGTTACATGCATATCGACCTGCTCGTTTCATTTTTAGCATGGATGCCGATGCATATCATTGCTCCAAGGATCGATCATCTTATCAATCAGTGATCAAGCTGGTATCTTCGCGGCTAAGAACACCAGGGCTGATAACCGCGTGTTGCCGACCCCTCCTCTACCAAACTGGCCAAGAATTGGAGGTGTAACGCTTGAATTATGTAGAGAAGCATTCAATGATTTCTCTATAATTTTAGTTACTCATGATATGTCCGGGGTGAGCCTGAGATGATATGAGGTATTATTCCAAAGTGGCCAAACAACCAACTTCGAAAGAAAAGGAATGCCTTCTAGACGTTCTATACCCCTCACCACGATGTCATCCAGGGCTGCTCGGCCCCTCCCTGCCAAGTTCTCAATCCATTGTGCTCATTTATACTTTACACCACATGCATTTCGCGTAATGGTGTGGATCGGCTGAGCCAAGACCAGACAGTGGTACCTGTTCACGACACACTCTAATCTAACCTCTTCATCTTATTCGCCCTCTGCACCTCTCTTAGAGGACATCTCTCACCATACTACTCATATCACCTGACTACCCTCATACCATCGTCGCTCAACAGGGATGACTCGACTTCAAATTCTTCATTTGCGTCATGCGACTCGTGCAATCTCGAACCAATACATTACTGTTGCTCAGTAGAAACTTCTTAGCTTTAGACTCCTCCTTCTCTTGACGTCGCTTGTAAGACCTTGAACCCTTCTCACCGCCACTACTTTGCTGGGACTCTTCATTACGACCACGGTGCTCATGTAGCCTCAATCCCCTTATCCCGTGGCTCCTCAGCGTGACTAACCTGATTGCACACTGATGGTAAATCTGAAGAGTGTGAATATTGAATCAATGGCAAGTGGTGCTGTTAGAGCGCTCGGCAGGAATTGGGAACACGACTCGACCAAGCGCAATCTGCCGAGTGATGAACGAATTATAGACGCAACCCACAAGAAGAATGAGCCCTGTAGCTATACTGCGCTCGCTTGAACGAATTGCGACAGAGCTTTTGGTGGGTAGGAGCCAACGGAACCGATATCAGTAGCCTTGTCCTTTTCGCTCTACTTCTTCTCTCTCATAGCCTTAATTAGTGTTGTTGATATCCAAGTACTCAGAAGGGTCGGCTCGCAGATCATTGAGTTGCAAAGAGTGCTAGTCTAGAAGATGTAGAAAGAACGTCATGGGTTAAGGCAAGTAAACTTCTTTTTTCTCATCTGTGGGCATTCTCTGAACAGGAGCACTCAGAGGAATAAAAGAGAAAAGCCGTACCACAACCTCACCGGACTCTCGTTTGTTGTTAACTGTAGGAGCAGCATAGAGGCGGAAATTGGCAACTATTGTCTTCTCTTTTGGGCCTTTTGCCTTGTCCACACGACTACATGTATGCTCTCGGCCTCTTGCAGTAACACAGGTCCGATCCTCGCATGCCCTGACAGGCTTACCGATAATAAAGCTGCTTGGCAATATCTGATACAATATCAGCATCGACACCCCAATGGGGATCCAGTCACCTGGCTGGTGAAGTGTTGGCATCGCCATGGGCTACGGGCAAATCATATCTTTGGTAGCTTCCCAGTTCCTCCCAGTAGAAAATCGAAATATAAATGCTATTTATGGCAAGAGAAAAATACACCAAGTTTCATCAAGAGTATATTTTATGGCATGCTGGAGCAGGGTGCTATCTAAAGCTGATGACCTGGCACTTGGGGTTGACATTTCATGTCTTCTGGAACAACACTGCTCCTCATTGTCTCGCCGAAACGATGAAGCGTTTGATTGCATATTTCTCTCTGTCGATTGCCACCTACTCTTAGGTATTGGGTCAATTGCGCGCGATAGCATCGGTCGATGCAAAGCTGACTTGAATATCAAATACGGCGCCAAGTTCGTGTCTCCTCCTTCCAGCCAAGCTGCCTCGTGCCATCACACCTTCAATCCTCCCTCAAAATGAAGAAATGTGAGTACGAGAGGGAGAAGTAACCTGAACTAACCAAGACCAGGCCGCTGGTCACGCATCGCCTTAACATTGGAGTTTTCCTACCCCTTTTGCCCACAGGCGGCGGAGACTTTGATCAGATGACCTTTCGACACCAGCTCCTCCTAAAACAACTTGACCATGCATCAGCCCAAAGGGCCATGCGTGAACATATTCTGTGTAATTCTCTACAAGACTGTGAGGTGGTCTACTCTGAAATTAAGCTTTTAGACAGTTGGCATAGGGAGCCTGAGCAATGAGAACTAAGAGTAGTGAAAGGAGGAGGAGGGGGTGCGGGCGTAGATATGGGATTCCAGAATTGAAGAGGATAAATTGTAATCGTCGTGTACCCAAACCTTCCACACCAAGATAAAATCAGAATATCACACTTTCGGATACGACGATTATTTTGAATGAGCTTCAAGATAATCGTCGTATCTGAAAGTGTGATGTTTTGACTTCATCTTGGTGTGGAAGGTTTGGGTATGGACCGCCAATTATGTTCTTAAGATGTGTGATCAGATCTACCTGACCTTGGGATATACCCTTGTTTCCGGCGAATACCAACACTGATAATAATCGTCGTATGCTCTATTAGAATGTCGCTGCTGCGATATGAATAAATATATGGAAAGTGACTCTCTAAATAGCAAGCGAACGTAATTGCGATATAGAACTTAGAGGGCGCGATATGAAAAGATAAGAAGGGGACTCAGTAGCGTTATTTCTAAGATAGGGGAGATCTTGATCCTGGGTTGCTAGTCAAGGGATTGTCACGTGACCTGGAGCATGGGTCGGCGGGCGCCTTGCCTGTTTAGTCTTAATCCCAAACCATGAAAGCCGTTGTTCGAGATCTTGAACAACAACCACCATCACCAAGACTTCACTTATTTTAGTTCATCTTTTCTTTTCATCATAGAAAGTTCGATAAACCAACCCTACACTACTGCTTTCCTGGACAGCGGTATCTTTCCCACCTGGATGCGGTCATCTCGAATGACGGCGTGGTCAAACCTGTCTGCTTAAACTTACAGCAAGATGGAGACGCCGGCTTCGCAGTCAAACGCCTTGGTGCGCAAGAGGCCAGCAGATATGGCCCTGATGCCCCCGCCTCCCCAGGTGAAGAAAGTCAAGCGCCCAAAGAAGATTCTCGATGAGGATTCATATACAGAGGCGCTGTCTCAAATCATCGCTAGAGATTTCTTCCCTGGCCTCCTGGAGACTGAAACGAAACAGGAGTACCTTGATGCCTTGGAATCAAAAGATCCAGCTTGGATATCCAGCGCCGGTCGCAGGCTGCATCAGGTCATGACCCCCGGGAGAACGAAGCGCACAGCGCCATCATCCACCAGGCGGTTTGATGGCGGACAGACACCTACAACATATGTTGGTGACACACCGGGCTCTGTGGCCTCAACCACAGTCACAGAATCTCGGCCCAAAATCGACACTAATATAAGCCTTACGAAATTCCAAGAGACTTATACTAGTGAGGACAACGAGAGTTTCTATAAGCTCGTTGATAAGCACAACCAAAAGAGAGCAGACAAATATGCTTGGTTATGGAGGGAAAACAAACTCCCCTCCAAGCAGATGATTAAGCAGAGAGAGGTGGAAGACAGGCTCTCGCAAACTCGGAGTTTAACAGACGACGGGTTCAAAAAGGATAGACTTGCCATTAAAGACTCAGACGACCGCCCAGCAAGACCAGACAGCTGGAACGCAGCGCCCAAGAACACACTCATGTTCACTGCGGAGGGTGTTGATGACGGCGCCGAAACAGTGGCACAGAAAGCAGCAGCAGCATCTCGGGCACCTCCAAGGACTATTGTTTATTCAAACACCAGGATGCCTGAGCCGCATGTTCCGGATCGACCGCCCTCGCCTGCAGCATCCTCAATCCGTGCAGCTGTCGCTGGCAGGCCGCGACAACGCGATCAAGACAGTGGGTTCGATGGGGGCGAGACCCCCAGGGTTAACGGTTATGCGTTTGTGGACGACGAGGACGAGGAGGAGCTTCCGGATGAACAACCCCCTGTGATCAATCTAGGGCCAGGGGATTCCAACAACCCATTCAAGCTACAAGAACAGAGGAAAAGGGAGACACTACATGAGCGTATGGTAGAGCGAATCGCGAAATCGAACAAGGCAGCATCACAGCATGGCTTTATGGGGAAAGCCGACAATACTCCAGTGCCAAGATTCCCCAGCAGTCCGAGAGTATCTGGAAGCCTTACGCCCGCAGCGCAAAGGCTATGGAGCAAGATCGGGTCCCCAAAAACGCAGTTTTCGGGGAGCAGGTTCGCGCAATCTACGCCTATGAAACAGAAAGGATCTCTTCTCAGGTCTGTTAAGAGGGCGACCCCAAAACCTGAGTGAAAGTGCCGCTCCATAGCACTGAGGGGAGAAATGTGCAGTAACCAATGCCCAACCGACCATCACGAACCGGGATATATGTATTATCATGGTTTGGGCAGCGTAATCTCATCAATAAGGATTATGCGCAATGAGACAGGAAGATTTAAATAGTGTAGGATTTTTTTGGTCCTAGAATAATTTGCACGCTCAGGCGTTCTGAGACACAACAATATGATACCCATTTGAGATAGAATTCAATCAAGGATTGCTTAGCACCTTGAATATTACGACATAACATTAATACTAAGTCTTGCCTTTAGGTATATGGTGTGTCTTGATAGCTTCGGTTATGCCCCTCCATGGCTTTGGATCGGCACTGGGTTACTTCCCTAGGACGGACCTCACCCAATGGGCATTACCACACGCATCAATGCTAGAGAAAAAGAGGAAATCTTAGTGATTATAAATGATATATCAATCCAACGCGAAATGGATGCTCCACTTGAGAGTTCAGAAGAAAATAAATGAAAATTAAGGGCATTAGAATATGCTATTCGGAGGTGAATATTGGTGTAACAGGGAATGTAATACGTCAGTGGTCGGTACTAGGATAATTCCCGTAGGGCAAAAAAAAAGACGACGGCAATTGAAGACAAAAACTCCACGGCTCTCCAAACAAGCTCCAATTGCGGATCGACACCACCCCTCGCCGAAACTCTTGGTGCGACAGGCTTCGCGAAGCTCTCGGGCCCTTCATGAGGTTTGCGGATTTGGTCATCGACCTTGCGGCCGTGCTCAATGCCTCCCGCTCCGTCGCAACCAAGCATGTCGCTCTTCGCAGCCGCCAGATCGATGCCTACAGCCGAACCTCGAGCGTCGCCGCGGCCTTTAGACAAAGGGGTGCTCCTAGCGACCCCCAGCACGAGCAACATGAGCCTCCTCGAACCGATGATGTTGCTGCCAAGGCAGAGGAGAACGTAGACCGAAGCGATGTCCAGCCCACGCCGCCGCAACCACCACCACCACCTCCTCCTCCTCCTCCTCCTCCTCCTCCTCCTCCTCCTCCACCTCAGCCCGTGCGCCCCACGATATTCGAGACCCAGAGAAATGATGCCAAGGTCGAGCCGAAGGTGTCTAGCAGTGGAGATACCGATCTTCCACCGGGCGTCGACATGAATGTATTGTTCAGGACTTCCCGAGGCTCTCAGATCTTGGATTCTGTACGAAAGCAGCGGGCAGCGGACGTGCTGAGGCCTGAGGAGACAAAATCCAGTGCTCCTAAGGAACATCCAATGCGCAATTGGCCGATGACTCCGTCGCCGCCACCACCACCGCCGCCTGTCCCTGAGGTACCCAAACAAAAGGATGAAACAGCCGAGCCACAGCCTCGATCCGAAACTATCTCCCCAGTAACGGAACCAGTACTGCAGAAGACACAGATCGAAAGCCAGCCGCCCGTCGCTCCTGCGGCAACAACCATTTCACACCCCTCCGCTCAGGAGATCTCTGAGTTAGCAGAGGATCTGAAAGCTGCCCCTCAACCCAAGAGCACTTACAACCTTCGCGAGTCCAAGGTACCGTCAAGTAGGCTTGGCCGTATATGGAACTACGGAGGTCTGGCTGCAGGCATGCTGGGCGGAGCGATGACGGAGAGTGTGAGCAGAGCCTTTGGTGGAGGTGGAGAGGGCTCTGTCCTGCTCAGCGGAAAGAACATGGAGCGTCTAGTTGCGAAGTTATCACGGATGAGAGGTGCTGCCCTGAAGCTCGGGCAGATCATGAGCTTCCAAGACTCAAAGATGCTTCCCAAACCCCTCCAGGAGGTCCTCCAGCGAGTTCAAGATAGGGCCGATTACATGCCTGCCTGGCAGCGGGACCAAGTGCTGGCTGCCAACTTGGGTGCTGAATGGAGAGAACTCTTTAGTGAGTTTGAGGAAAAGCCGATTGCCGCAGCATCTATTGGGCAAGTGCACAAAGCTACGCTAAAGTCCAACGGCAAGAAGGTTGCTGTCAAGATCCAATTCCCAGGAGTGGCAGAGTCCATCAACTCAGATCTGGACAACATTGCTATTCTTCTCAACGCAACAAGCCTGCTGCCGAAGGGGTTATATTTAAACAAGACAATCGACAACGCTAGAGTAGAGCTCGGCTGGGAGTGCGACTACGAGCGTGAAGCCAGCTGCCTTGCGCGGTACAAGGAGTTTCTCCAGAGCGAAGAGGACATTTTCAGCGTCCCCAATGTCTACCCCGAAGCATCTGGGAAGCAGGTTCTGACCATGGACTTTATGGACGGACTTGCTGTGACACGGATTGATTCCTTTTCCCAGGAGCAACGTGACTGGATTGGAACGCAAATCATGCGCCTCTGCCTCAGGGAGATCACAGAGTTCAAGTTCATGCAGACAGATCCTAACTGGACCAACTTCCTTTACAACGCTGAGGCAGACCGGCTTGTTCTCCTCGACTTCGGTGCGTCTCGAGAGTACCCAGAAGAGTTTATCCGCCAGTATGTCCAGCTTCTAGATGCTGCTTCTCGCTTGGATAAGGCCACTGTGAAGGAACTGTCCGAGAGTCTCGGGTATCTGACCGGCCACGAGAGTAAGACCATGTTAGACGCTCACATGGGGTCCATCCTGACCCTTGCAGAACCCTTCCTAGGCACTGCGCCCGATTTGTATGACTTCAAGGACCAGACTATCACGGAGCGTGTCAAGTCCTTCATCCCTGTGATGCTTCAGGAGCGATTATCGCCGCCGCCCGAAGAAACATACAGCCTCCACCGAAAGCTGAGCGGTGCTTTTCTTCTCTGTGCAAGACTGGGAAGTAAAGTACCATGCCGCGAGCTATTCGTGCAAAGTGTTGCAAGGTCTGGCTACGGCCAGGCCTCGTAGCCTTTGTCTTCGCTTGTCATGATTCATGTATTACAACCACCATTCTGTACAATATAGATGTCTCATAAGTTCACCTGTACTAAAAACACGGCTATAGAGAGAGTGCATCGGGACCAACCCAAAACAGGGGTATCTAATGCTATCATTCCACTATGTATTCTAATATCTTTCATTCCGATCCGTGACTCTCTGGTGGAGCGAGTACAGCTCCTTCTTTTCCTTGCCCGCGACCTTCTTCCGCTTCCTCTCAATCGCCTTGTCGACCTGGCCCTTGGTCATGCCCGCGTAGCGATTCACCAGCAGCTGCTTCTTCTGCTCGCTCTTCTTCAGGTAGAAGGGCTGCTTGCCCTGCGCGACCATCTCCTTCTCCTTCTTCCTATGCTCGGCTAGCAGCGCCTCCTCCTCGTCCTTCCTCTTCCGCGCCTTCTTCTTCGACTCCATCGACAGTATCTGCCGCTTGAGATCCTCCTTCATCTCGGGGTCCTTGGCCTTCTTGGCCTGCGCCCGCAGCTCCGCCAGCTCCTTCTCGCGGTACTCGTCCAGGAATGCGTACGCCTTCTTCGTCCTGGCCTCGTTCACGCGCGCGCCGCCCCCAATCACGGGGTCGAACCGCGGGTCGCGGACGACGCGCTTGTTCTCAACTGAGACGACCTCTCGGCGTCGGGTCACGGGGCGCTTCGACGACTGTTCCTGGGGCGCGTGCTTGGACGTGCGCTTCGCCTTCTCGATCTCGGCCTTCTTCGCCTGGCGCCTGGACTCCCACGGATCCTCATCTTCGGGGTCCTCTTCTGTCTTCTTTTGTTTTTTGTGTCGTCGCTCCGATGCCGGCATCGAGGCTTGGGCGCGGGCGAGCGCGCCGAAAGATATGGAGGATATGTCTACTTTGGGCGGTGGAGGTTCGTCGTCGGATCCAGACTGTTTCCTTGTTAGCTAAGCTGTGACAAGAAGGAAGGGGTATTCTCCCCAAAGAAACGCATACCTCTTCTTCTGACCCGGATTCTTCCTCAGAATCTACTGCGTCCTTCTTTTTCTTGGTCGTGTGCATTTCCTCTTCTGAAACATCGTCGTCGGAGTTGGTCTGCTCAGATTCCAGTTCGGGCTCCCACTCCTCCTCCTTTCTCGGTCGCACACGCCTTTGCAGACCACCGGACGCTAATTTTCGCTTGGGTGCCATTGTGAGAATAGGCTTGTGGTCAAGAAACTTTTTTGATATACTGGCAAAAGCTTCCCACTCTCAGCTGGGCTGAGGTCATATTCAAAGTGGGCAGGCTGGACTTTTTCTCGTCCGATAAGGCTTATCGGTGAAAGTTCGTACTGCTTACATGAATTTTTTTCCCCAGCGGCGACCATGCAGTTAGCGGGGCGTCGCCGGTTTCACAGGCCAGCAACAGTTGGTAACACAGATGAGAGCTAGACTACGTAGATATTTCCCACCAAAAGAAATTAGGCGCCTAGCTACGTAAGGGCCGAGAGCTATATGCAGTGTGCCAGAAGAGCAGGCTCTTCACTCACGCAACGTACGCGTTGCTACGGATGTTGGCGAGTGAGATTCGCCTCACCCTGGACTAGAATCAAGACCAAGCCAAGTGATCACTCAGGGCTAGGATTCTCATCATCTGCTCAGATGAGTGACCATTACCCGACGTCTCCCACACATGGCTCGGAGATCAATGTCGTCGAGAGGACAATTGCGAAGGAACCAGTCACGGCGCCCAGTGTGAATCCTAGCGAAGTACCCCAGACTGAAGTCGTGATGGCTTCAAAGTGAGTTTGCCAAATCCGCCCTATCAAACGCCAGTATCTAATAGACGTAAAAAGAAAAAAAGAGCCCACTGCAAAGGGAATAAAGAGAAAGAAGAAGAGCAAAGTTACCACCAATGGCAAGACCACACAGAATGCAGACTCATTGCCCTGGTCTAGATCCAAGTAGGACCACATCATGTCTTTCCATCGATCGCCTGCCCACCCAGACTCTCTAACACCAGATTCAGAAAAGAGGAGCGAGATCCGGTCAAGACGCCCAGCCAAGCGTCCGGAGGCGTGCCGGATCCCACAGCAGACTACCTAGCACAGGCCGCAGGACCACCATCCACCCTCGCCCAGCCCCGTCGCATCCTCGTCGTCCTGGACCTCAACGGCACGCTCCTCTACCGGCCCTCCAAGCGGCGGCCCTTCCACTTCGTCGCGCGGCCCCACGCGAGAAAATTCATGGAGTACTGCCTCGACAACTTCCAGCTGGCCATCTGGTCGTCCGCCCGCCCGCAAAACGTCCACAAGATGGTCGAGAAGCTCCTCACCCCCGAGGACGTGGCCCGCTGCGTCGTCGTCTGGTCGAGGGAGCACTTTGGGCTCTCCACGGAGGACTACGACTCCCGCGTGCAGGTCTACAAGCGGCTGACCAGGCTGTGGACCGACCCGGCCGTCGTCGCCTCCCACCCGGATGCCGCCGGGGGAAGTTGCTGGGATCAGAGTAACACGGTTCTGGTGGATGATTCTCTCGAGAAGGGGCGGAGTGAGCCTCATAATCTCCTAGCCATTCCAGAGTTCACGGGTTTAGAGAACGAGTCGGCCGAGGTTCTTCCTCAGGTCCATGACTTTTTAAACGCGCTTTGCTGGCAGTCCGATGTGAGCAGATACATTCGGCAGACATCTTTCCAGTTAGATGAACACTACAAATTGGTGCAATGAGGAATGTCATGCCATTGGTGGCGTTCAGGGTTGCTTCTCGTAAGAAGACACTGTTCGCTGGTGTACCAAGAAACTGTAGGAACGGTTGTACAATATGCAAGCAGGAAGATAAATGTCACAGATGCGATAATTAAGACGGAGTATTTTACGGAACGGTATATTTTGAGAAGAATTCTAGATAAATTCCCCTTTATAGTTTGGAGCAAGTTGCATCCACCGACAAATGAAAAGTTTGGGATTGAAGTACAACATACTTCATGTCATGTTTTAATCATCATTACTCGTTTTCCTCTTTCCCTTGCATCTCACTCGTACTTGGGTATTCATCATCATTCCCAGTCATCTCGAATAAAGCGTGACCGTTTATTTGAAGACCTTGCCGTCGGCGTGCTTGTACTCCTTGCCGTTGACAACGACAGGGCGGTCCCAGGCCCACTGAGCCTCAACGAACTCACGGTCCTCAGGCTTGGTGGGGTCGAGCTTGGTGAAGGAGTAGCTCTCGTAGTCAGGGGCGACATCGAAGACAGGGAGGTACTCCTGGCCACGGATGACGAAAGCACCCTGGATGACGGAGTCGTTGTTCTCTCCGTAAACGGAAGCAGATCCGAAGATGTGCTTGCGGGAGGCTTCCAGACGAGCGTTGAAGCCACCGATGAGGTTGTTGGACATGAAGGTCAAAGTAAGCTCATCGTTGTACTTGTAGTCAACGCGCCAGATGGAGTAGTCCTCGAAGGGAACGGTAGCCCAGAAGTAGCGGAAAGACTCCTTCTCCTCGTTGTTGGAGAAGTAGCGCTTGAAGTCATCAAGAGCGTAAGCGGACTTGGGGAGAAGGTCGCAAGGGTGCTTGGGCTTGGGGGCAGCAGCAGCGGGCTCCTCCTCAGCAGCGGGGGCAGGAGCGGGCTTAGCAGCCTTAGCGGGCTTGGGAGCCTCGGTCTTCTTGGGGGCGACGTTGGCCAGGCCCTTGTCAAGGTACTCAAGCTTGGGGGCAACGGCGCTGTAGATGGGCTGGTTGACAATGGTGTCGAACCAACGGGTGACGTTGGGGAACTCCTGGCGCCACTCAGAGCCAAAGACGTACTGGAAACCACGGCTGGTGATTCCAGCGGCGAAGAGGTCAGCGAGGGTGATGCGGTCACCAACGAGGTAGGTGTGGCGGAGGAGGTAGTCCTCGACAACCTTGAAGGCCTTGAGAGTCTGCTTGGAGGCGTCATCAACGGCCTTCTTGTTGTATGGGTCACGGCCGACAAGAGGGCGGAACCAGCTGCCCACAGGGCCAAGGACCTCGGTGTTGAAGTAGGACAACCATCGGAGAATGGAGGCGTAGCTAAAGTAGGAAGGGTTAGAATTTCGCTGGCAAAGCTGGAATTGTATGATCCTTGACTTACTCCTGCTTGGTCTTGCCGAGGAGAGTGGTCTTCTCGTTCTGGGAGGTGACTGAAAAGCTGTCAGCAGATGACTCACTGGAAGCTTTGATTGTGCGCAAAGTATAGCAGTGGTAAGAACAAGGAAAATCAGATGTTAGACGATATCAACAATATATGATAATTTCAGACAGGGATAACTGTATGATTTGAAATGCTAGGTCATCATGGAAGCTTCACACCCCCGCAGCTGAGGTGGAAGTGTAAGGAAAGAGCAAAAAAACAGATGATGTTCACATACGGTAGACAGCGACGGCAATGGCCTCGGACAGAGCGAAGCCATCCTCGCCGAGGAAGGCGGGGATCTTGCCAAGGGGGCTGGCCTTGCGGTGCTCCTCGGAGATGTTGGCGAAGTCAACATTGACAATGTTCAGGTCGATGTTGTTGGCCTTAGCAACTGCCTTGATGGCAGTGCTGCGAGCATTGTCCTGTAGAACGCGCACGTTAGCAAATCCAAGCTGAAACTAGAAAGAATATTGGGCTGAGCTCCTTACGGCAGTGGTGAAGAGAGTTCCGAAAGCCATCTTGATTGAATCCTACCGAGCAGGCAGAGAGATGCAAGAGGTTGAGGAAGAGGGTGAGGTGATGAGGATGGAGGGGAAAAGCACGACAGGTGTCGCAAATTTTATTACAAGAAATTGCCCCGCGTTGCTCCACCAGGTATGGCACAGCAACCGCAAAATTTAAGTGGCGTGTGTGGCTGACGGCCCTATGAGGCTGGTGAGAGGCTATCACGTGATGCGATATTCATCGTGATAGGTCAGATTGGAAGTTTTTGACCTACGACGAGCTCTCCCGAGTAGCCCACCAACCACACCACCAGATCCCGACAACATCATGGCGTCGCTCGCAGGTGGCTTACGGCACCTGAGGTGCCATGGCCAACTTATGAAGCCACAATGGCAGCAGGCTCTTGCGATACGGCCAAGAATCGCTCCGAAAATGGGGGTACGACAAATGACGGTCGAATCGAACGGACCAACGAGGTCTGCCAATACTCCAACGAGCACAGAACCGATTACACTCCCATTTGTGGGTGTTCATCACGCACGACAGGTTCCAACCTCACCTTCATACTTCACCAGAGAGCCTCGCTTCAACGACCTCTACATTCGACTCACCCAGTTATTAAATAAATACCACCGCCTGCCAACTCTGCCCGCCAACGAGGCACCTACGCTCCCATGGATGAAAGTAGACCAAATCAGGCAGCAATTGGGCGAACCCGTCAAGTCTTCTCACTTTGCAAAGATGATCCGGGTCGGAAAGCGCTTAAATCTGATCGATCCAAGCCTGCGCCCGAACGAAATCGACATTGTCCTCCGTCAACTCACCCGGAATATTGATCCATATGTAAACAACATTCGACCCATCACGATTGACAAGTTTGGCCGTGCTATTGGTGTTGGCAAGAGAAAGGAGTCGACGGCCCGAGCATTCGTCGTGGAAGGCACAGGCGAGGTTCTGGTCAACGGCAAGCCTCTGAATGAGATCTTTGGGCGTGTGCATGACCGGGAGAGTGCGCTGTGGGCACTGACAGCGACCCAAAGGATGGATAAATACAATGTTTGGGCTCTTGTGAGGGGAGGTGGAACCACTGGGCAGGCTGAAGCTCTCACTTTGGCCGTTGCAAAGGCTCTGCTGGTCCACGAGCCCGCCTTGAAACCAGCTCTGCGCAAAGGTAAGTTCAAGAGACAAGATTCCAGATTGATCTGCACACGTAATCGAGAGGCTCATGCTGACATCATTTCTCAAACAGCCGGCTGCATCACAAGGGACCCCAGAACCGTGGAGAGGAAGAAGCATGGCCGTGTAAAGGCTCGCAAGAGTCCTGCATGGGTCAAGCGATAAAGAGCAATTGCTGCCAATGTATTTTGCTGTATGTATGTATATGGGCCACGTCCTTTTCAAGCCAAGCGGTTTCATGAAAGTGCGGAAGACAAGGCCCAAGAAGTGTCGGGATACAAAATAGCGCCCTATTCGACCGTTATGGGGCCGAACTGCGGTGCCGCAGAACTTATTTGTACAACACTATTTTTGGGTTAATAGAGCCATCCTCACCGGTTACCACAGACCTCAATGTCTACCTGAACCTACGACTCTTCAAGGATCTCCAATGTCTTTGTCAACCGAACCTCGAAACGGCGTCCCGCTTAGCTGATACGGCGACGGACCGAACGTGCCATTTGATGATTAATACGAGTTACGAGTTTGAAGGTACTTGATGGTCAAGGCGAGCCATGGCATTTGAAGCACGGCTCACAACATAAAAACATGGCAGATTAGCAACTAGGCCGAGGTTGGCATTGTGCGTATCATGGCAGCCGGCCTTACAATTTGAAATACTGGCCAGTGCGCAAAGGTGCTGACCGATGACAGATGCGATTCATGCGCCCCGGCAACGACTGGCGCCCAGACAGACACTAACAGAGGCCGCTAAGATGGTTTTGCATCGAAGTCCGTCCTAGGGTTCACCAGCGAGACTGGCGGCATCTCCGGTAAATGGAATTCGTTCCCATGAGCGTAAATCCACGGACGCAACGCTGTGCGCGAGGGGGGCGTGAAGCTCTCACCCCGGGATGTACATCCGGCTAGTAGGTAGATGGAAACTGGAACGTGAAGGCTGGCAGGGCATGTGCGTACCCGTGTAAACTAGGCATGCTTTTGTCCTAGCTAGCGCCGGACTCACTGTCACGACCTCAACGAAATCAGCTGATGCTGCTGACGACTTTGGGTCAATAAGGAAAAAGCCCACCGGCGCACTGGCGGAGAATGACGCGCGCCGCGGGAGTGTAGACGGTTAGCGGGCTCAGCACACCAGCTATCTCCATATTACAAGGGGAGAAGAAAAAAAGACACAACGAATGTAAATAAAAGAACTGGGCCTGTACCCTTGTCCTTGTCAACGGAAATCCGACAACGTGGTTTACAACCCTGTGAATGGGATCAGCCACGTTCACGGAGCGACACAGCGAACCTCTCCTATAGGTAGAGGAGGGACGGAATCTGGTTCACATCTTGAACAGAACTGGGGGAGCGGGGCGGCCTTAAGCGTTGCTGGAATCCCCATTGAAGCATTGCATACCTATGCGCCGCTCGCAAGAAAGCCGGCAGATGGCTTCGGTGCGTAGACGTCCGGGTCCCTCATTTCACGGAATGGGAGCTGGTGCTGTCGCGAGCCGGAGTGGATAGCTCAGACGCAGACATATGCAGCCTTTGATAGCTGAGCTGTTTTCTGTAACGCGGATTGGGCCTAGCGGGCTTCGAGCATGCGGCCAACATGCATCGTGAATTCCGCACCTTCTGCTTTCCGTCCCGCGTGTGATCCGGCGCCTCTGATTCAGAATAAATGAATAAAAAGAACGCCAAATAAACTAACGCCGAGTGAGGTCCAGGCACCGGATTCCAGAAAAGACCTCGACAGCAATCGGGCAGGTAGATTGCTGAGAGCATCGGACATAATTAGACACCACGCCATAGCCATATGCTTAGCGGCGTTCTAGAAATCTGGTGCGTTTCAAAGAGCAGGGGCCTCCTCGTGTGATTGGCCAGCTCCCTCCAGGTCCCAAGTTTCAACGCAATGGTACCTGCAGGATGGCAGGGCCAGGTAGGGCCCTTTCGTAACGTCTGGAGAGCATCTCCAACAGATTCTGGCGCAATGGAATCGCACGGGCGCGCACAGGCGAGATGTGATCTCCCTCGCGCTGCCGACGTGACGCCCCTGCCCGAGCGGCCATTCCTGGACCCGGTTGCGCCAGCGCAATATCCAAATGTCCGCGGGTTCCTAGCGAGATGTGTTTGCTCAGATGCTGATGTGAGTCTACGTCAGTAAAGCAGGCAACAAGGGGACCTCCTTCCCTTCCAGGTGGCTCATCAAACCTTGTAGACACATCATCTACCTAGATGGGGACTAAGCGACCACCGTCTATTAGGTAGGTCAGTACTTGGTACTAGCCCTGGAGACTGGTGTATGTAGGTGCCTAGAGGGCATGTGCCGTGGCGGTAATAATAGCAGCTCTGTCTCGTGGTCTCTCTTCCGCGTGGCACATTTGACAGTCCGGCCAATCGAAGAGTGAGGCTGAGGGGATCGCCGACCAGCCGAGCAACCCATGGCGGATCTGCTAGTCTCGATGGGTGCGCCCAGCAGTTAGGCAAGGACTGAGCCTTGAGCCCTCCATTTCCAACCATATTAATTCTGTCACCAGTGTGATTTTATGGATGGCCCAAGTACCAGTACCAGTACTAGCTGGGGCTTTCATTAGGTAGCTCTTTGTTTATTCGTATTGGTCCATCGTTAGGGTAGCCTACTCTTCGTCTCCTCCAAACGGTTCTCCTACAGGCCTATACACACATTATTAAACAAAATAAAATAAAAGAATCAAGTCAGAAGCAATGAGAAGAAGAAAAATCAAGAAAATAATGCGGATATGCGAAGGGATGTTGAAAAGAAAAAGAGGGGATTATGGCAGGGACGGCTTCCGATTGCTCTCTAACGGGAGTGACGACATTAAAATCCCGCCACTGACGGCGCTACGCTAAAACCGGAGAGCTGTTGGAAGCCTGGAAGAAATCAATCGTTTTGGAAGCATGCACCCATGCAAGTCCCCAGGAAATTTATGGGAAAGGTGATTGAAAATATGGACTGATCAGTTGTCATGTCGGGCAACAACTTACACGCGAAGTCTCCAGTCTGGGGTTCGTGATACTTCCGTCGTCTTGTGGCCACGCCTCAAAGCATGGATTTCCGTTTCATTGCCCATCACTATAACTTGACGTCCACTGATAATTTTCAAGGGCAAAAGAGCGTGAGGCTACTGGGATCCATTGGGTATCATTTTTCCCCCTGAGATCTCCCTAGCCTGCCAAGTTGATAAGACCACCCATGCTCTAACGTCTGGGGTAGAGAAGCAGCCTACGAGTGCGATGTCCGAAGATTCATCCACGTCTAATTCGGGACCGAGAGATGGTATTAGAAATCCATCCCAACTCCCTTCAATCATGAGTCTCACCAATGATGGAGAGTTCAAGACGGGAAGCTGCCCGTCATCTCGTTCTTGCCGATTGGGATGCCTGCCCTGCCAACTACCCCATATTTTCCCTTACTCAGCATTTAGAGCCAGTCGCCATTGTTTGGTGCTCGTACGAGTAAGTAGGTACCTATGTTGTACTTTCGGTTCGCTGCTAGCGATTTCCTCTTCCAGCGGAGCAGGGATCAAGGATCCAATTACGAGGCCCAACGCAAGGCGCCGTACTGAACCGCAGTTACGGGCTGCAGCCATGTAGCGGTACCTTCATCTGGCCTTTAATCCGAGGCCTCATCGCCATTGCAACCTCGGGAGGTCTCTACGTACCGCATTTTGGGCACCAAGCCCCAAATTCATCGACGCCGACGCCAGGTCCAATCCGTTACCAGCCCATTTCTGCCCCAGAATCTGTCGATATTGCCGTCACGACACATACATGAGCAATCAAAGGTGGCCCCCAACTGAGCATGTACTTGGGTGGTGCATATTCGCAGCCGATTGGTTGTTCTTGGTCCCCTTTTTTTCTTCTCGAAATTTCTCGGGTTCAGCCATGGCTCACCGATTTGCTCGTTCTGGGGGAAGCTCTTAGCGTGCTTCAATGTTGATGGTGACAGAGCAGGTTTGCGGGTTAGTCTGGTCTGGAGGGTGGCCAATGAACACATGTCACTTAATCTTCATACGGAGGTGGTGGCCACTTATTGATCTTATCTGCTAGCTCGCTCACATCGTGCACAAAAGCATACACGCAAGCAGCTACCCAATTCCAACTGTCGCATGCTCGGTCGGTCCTGCTCAATAACACGGCCTTTTATTAAGGAAGGACGCATACAACATGACAGTACATGAATGGACGGTCAGTGAGCAAAAGGCGTCTAAGGGGTCCGGTATGGCATGTCTTTGGCCTAGTGAGTAACAGGCCACCTCATCTTGTTTGCATAGACGTGCGTGCATGCGGGAAGGGCCTGCCTTCAACCACCCATTTCATGCATCGCATCACACACATGAAGTGAAGGTGGCGCACATGTGGGATTGGTACCTGTACCTGCCGCCATGCATGGGTGCCTCGACTGCTACTGGCACCCCCCGCCGATGGGCCTCTCGTGAAGGTGCCCACCCCTGGCCCCGCTTGTCACACACCTGCCACAACCTACAGCCAGAGCGGCTTTAACCTTCGATCCCAGATGGATCTCCAGCACAATCAAATCATTTTCTGAGTCCATGCAATGCAGTCAGGACAGACGGCCCCCGCCGCATCCCTGATGCATGATGGTGCTGGAAGGCGTCCGATTCCCGGACAGGGGAGAGGCACCAGCTCTCAGGCGAGCAGGAAGCCCCCTCGAATTAATGGAAGCAGAGGGAAGGCGCCTTGCCTTAAACTCCCGATTTCCTGCCCCCGTTTCCCGATGATGATGGCCCAAGCAGTACCGAAAGCTTGTGTTCCCCTAAATAACCCTCCCCTCTTTTTTTTCTCAACCTGCCCCCCCTCGGTCAAGCCACAGTTTTACTCTTAACAAGTACCTGGCCCTTTCATTTTCTTTTTCAACGCCTAGCTCCCATTGTGCAGGGGATCTGGATGTGATGTGGAGTAACGGCCAACCAGACCAGGTACATTGGGCATGTACTCTTACAACGTAGAATATCACAGGTGGTCTTCACTTAGTAACGAATCTGCTCCTTCATACTACATCGCTGATTCCTAGCCATCCGCTGCTGGTGCATTCTCAACTCTGGCTGGCTTCATCATCTTTTTTCCTTCCTTTTCCTCCATGTCGTATTCTCTCGCTGGTTGTCTCAACTATCAGAGAGATCTTGCTTTTCCGTACGCTAGACCATCACCACACCCCCAGCTCTGGCAAGAGTCGACGACCTACACCCCAATTGTGTTAACGCCATCCGTTTCTTTTGCTGCTTGAGATTCTAGATCAGCAGTTATTTCAGCTGAGCACACCTCCACACGCCAAGGGTGCTAGAATTGGTGTCTGGAACTTCTTCCTGCGCTCCCGCCAAGCCCTCGGGCCTATCACGACCTGGAAAACAAGTCCTCGAGCTTGCGCCTGGCTCACGGGTGTAGGAGCCCGTCTCTTGCGTCACGGACAGAGGGTCCTCCCGCCACTCTATTTCACTTCTCAGATTATCTAAGCTGGCTCACGATTCAGTGGTGGGTGTGCATGCGCCTGTACCTGATCTAGTTTGGACCCTTTGCGGATCGCGACTAACAGGCGTTAGGAATCTAGCTGTGACACTACTCCGTTGAGCAGACCACACACCCTTGCTCGGCTTGCTACCTCCAGGCATAGATCGGGCAGGGAAGAGGTTGTCGCCTTTGGACAGACACTGCCCAGGCCCTACCGGGATACTCCCAGCAGCCTCGTCACAAACATTGCCCTTCACACTCCACCCAGCTCCTCTGCCGCCTGCAAACTCGACGTCCGCCTTGACAGCCCAGGACTCGTTCGCTGTCATTCACAAGCCTGTCCGGGGCATAAACACACTAGCCTTAGCTCTGCAGACCTGTCATGAGATTGTGCCCAAGAGGACCTTGCTAGTGGCCTCTGCGCAGATTGACGCTCACTCCCTCCGTCGACGCCCATAAGCCATATAATCATTGGTCCCGTCCTGCCACTCCCGTCGCTCTGCAGCTGTGCTGTCTGTATTGTAAGTGGTACAGCATACGCGACCTGCATTCGTGGGCCTCTATCAACAATCCAATCCCACTCCCTGTTCGCGAATTGGTCACAAACCTAGACTTCTACCCGTCTTCTGTTTACACCAAATCTGTTGGCGCGCCTCTGTCATTCGCTTTCCATACCACCACAACACGGCCAACCCCGCAGCTACCCCTCCAAGACAAGACTCAAAGGTCTTTGGGGCAGGCACATTGTTATTGCGGTTATACCCTTACTCGATCTGTCTGTACTTCAAAGCCATCCCCGACCAGGTGACGGCTACCACTTGATCGGTCCCGCGGCCGATCAACAGGATTCAATCTGGCGACTCTCTTCTATCCTTCCCCAGCGCCATCGCCGGCGGCACAACGTGATCGTGCGAGGTTAGCCCCGGAGTCATCTCTAGAAAAACCTTCTCAGGGCATGGACGACCCCAATAGGCAACGGAGGCTTAATGATTCAGTCAGCCAGCAAAACGTTCCCAATTCCAGATATGCATCTCAGTCCAGCCGGGCAGTCGCCGGCGCGGCTCACGCTGAAAGGTTTCGATCAGCACCGGTCAATTCTCCACAAACGCCACGCGCCTTAGCTGGAAATGCCGGCTACAGCAGCTATTACCCAGACTCGAATACCCCATTCCCTGCTACGAACATACCTTCGACGGCTATGGGGACTTACGGGTCCGAGTATGCTCATGATGGAAGACTGGGAAACTACAACACAGCAGCAATGATGTACAATGTTGCACAACCTAACTCACAAGCCCCTGTGTACGACGCACAGCAGTTTGGGTCACGGCAGACTGCGGCAATGCAAATGATGCCGCCTGATGTGGCATCGACCTATTTTGGAGCAGACGCCGCCGCCAACCCATCCGCCTCGGGACTGCAACAACCAGCACACGGGACCAGCTCCTCCGCCGGTGTATATCAACAAAGCCCATCGATGAACTACGCAAGCACCATGCCAGGAGTCAGCGCTGTACAGCAGGCTGCGGCCAATGCTGACGTCTCAATCAACGAGGACACCAACACCAACAACGAGTTTTCCGACGGTGCGCTAGAGGAGAAGTGGATCAGCTATCAGAGACAGTTGGGCAGCGTATTCCAGGATATCTTGAGTGGGTCTTTGGAAAACGCCTCTGAGACACTCCTGACCATCTCGGGCTGGCTGCTGTCGCAAGTGGTCGATTTGGGTACGTATGGGCTAGGACGCATCCAGTAAAGATGGGAAGTCAGATGAGGTGCAGAGACGCTAATGTACAACGCATACAGGGCTCACGCTAGACGACTCAAGCCTCCACGCCGATCGGTTGAAGCTTTGGAACGACTTCAACCACGCTTGGCTCGCCCTAGGGTCTCAGCAGAAAGATCTCGCAGAGTCGGGTCGCCAGCTCTCTAGAACGCAAAGATTAATGAGCCAAGCCACGGTTGAAAAGCTCGGCAGCGAGCTGGTGCGGTTGTGCGACGGCCTGGAGCGCCATGGCTTGGTAGATTATCAATATGGCGTGTGGGAAGATCAGATTATCGCAGGTGAGATCAAACCCTGCGGTTCTTCCTTCTTAATTTCCTACGAGCTAACAATTCCCCTTCAATCAATAGTTCTTGAAGAGTGCTTGGATCTCTTTGAATCTGAGGATAGAGCCGATGCAAGCATGGCCAGCCGATAGTTCCCCACAATGAAACCGACGAATAGGCCACAGGTGGCAGAACGACGACGACGGAGTTACGGATTGTACAAATATCTCTATGACCTGCGCCTGGAGAAGCGCAGGTTGACCGCGAGCGGACAAGGCCTCTGGTGTTTTTTTTCTTTTTCATGTTTCCAAAAATTTATGTTCAAAGTTGCGCATACCTTACTTTTTTCGGTTTCGATTTCTGTTTATTTTTTTTTTTTCATGACTGCATAGACCTTTCTATTGGGTATTGGTGGTCATCGGGGCACACACACCAAGGCTAGCGGACGGAGGCTTCTGGGATACAAAAAAAGAATCAAAGGATTTTGGGGATCACGGGGCTGTTTTCTTTTCTTTTTTTGTTCTACTGGTATGGTAACTTTTTTGGGTAACGGGGCTGGATGGGTTCCAATTTATGGCAATCTCTGTACTACCCAGGGAGAGACATTGATGCATTTGCTTTTTTTTCTACGCATGTACTTCTTTTTTCGATTGGGGCTTTTAGGTTCCCATGGCCTCGGTTATCTCACTGGCTTTCTGATGCGCTCGCGGAGCCGGCTCATCGAGGAGGTGCATCAGTAGCTGCCTGCAGGCGGACAGGATATCGACTAGGGTGGAGAGGAGCGAGGGCTTGATCGAGGTCGCAATGGGCATTACAACCAGCATGAGCTGAGATGTCAAGTGGGGATGGGCAGCCATGGCCCATGGGTTGTCGTGGGGGTTTGCTTTGTCAGTTGCGAATGGATTCATGCTGGCCTTGATTTTTCTTCTTCTTCCTCTCCCTCTTACATGGGTCTCTCTACTTGGGTGTGATGATATTTGCCATTTCTGGGAACATGTCAGATAGCACTCGCCTCCTCCTGCTTGCGACAGCCAACGTGGCAGGGAAACACACGCTAACACGAGCGGGATGAAAACACATGCTCGGAAAGTCTAGTCTAGAAGTTTCTTTTCTTGGAGGAGGGCGGGAACATGGGACAGGTTCTGAGCCATTAGATCGATAGGCCCTCGCGGGCTGGACGGTATACAGGGTTGAGGGATGCTTGCTTTTACTGGGGATCTGAGATTGGGCTCTCCAAGGGTGATTGGGAATTAGCGGAAAAGAGAAAGAAGAAAAAACAATTTGTAGAACAAAGTGGATTAGATGGGCATGGCATGGCAAGGCTACTAGGCCTGAGAAAGGCGCAGCATAGGAATCATGTGTAAAGGGATCTTTTTTGCCATGTTGTTCTAAATTTACTCTTTTTACGGCGTTCCCGTTTGGGTTTCTACGCCTGGCTACGTGCCTAGTCTGCGGCTCCAACATGAAGCAAGTCGGGATGAAGCGAGCCAGTGATGCTTTCGGTGACGATGATGTTGTTGTCCCGATGGAAGCGCTAGCATCTCGGTTTCGGCGAGCTCACCGCTTCCGCGACCTCCCATAATGCCAAGGTGTTATTACTACGCAGTAGTGTTTTCAAGTTCAAGTATGGCATTAGCACATATTATTATCTGCATGTCAGTGAATATGCAGGTCGTACCTAGGTTGTACTACACTGCGCGAGATGTTTTTTTTATGGAGCCCCGGATGCCAGTGGGATAGCTACAGAGATCGCTCCAGACGCGCTTAACAAGAAATGGAGGGGAGTGTTGGGCAGCAGGAGCGAGATGTGATACGCGTCTTGCTGTTCCAGACTCTCCTAGCACCATGCTAACACCCATCCATGCCACCTCCCAGCATTGGCGATGGGGGGGTCGCTTTTTTCGCGGCGCGCCAGGGAGGAGGAGGGAGGTTGAGTTGAGCGCGGAGAGGAACTGGGTATTGCCGCCCGACCAGTTGGAAGCCAGCCCTGCTTCTCCTCGCCCTTCCTTGTCCCACCCCGGTATAAGGTGCGCGGATTCTCCGATGGACGAGCCGGGACACGACGTTACGTTGCGATTTTCGACCCCAGCCCTGCTCAGCTCAAGGCCAAACTCCAAAGGGCAACGGTCAGGAGTGGGGCCAACAGGGAAAATCAAGAATTGAAAAAAAAAAAGGAACCATTAATTGGGCGCCTCGCTCGCTCTTCGCCTCCAAGGCCGCGAAACTCAACGAGGCAGGGCGAGGCGAAGGGGGTGCGGGCGAGAGGAAGGCCAGGGCGGCGGATCACTCTCCACGTAGGCCAGTCAGCAGATGTTGTTTTTTTACTTCTTTGATTGGAGGAGGATCCCATGATGGGGGAATGGATAAGAAGGCGAAGTCGCGAGGCTGCCGAAGGAGAAAAAAATCCCTGCGCTCGGATCAGAGGTGGTTCAGTGTGCTGTAATGCAGGATCGAGACTACGCGGTGGGTGCTGGGGACGCAGCCAACAGGAAGCCACGATGGGGGCAAACAGCCTGTCGCTCCTTCCCAGCCATGACGTGGAAGATGCGTGTGAGATGGGTCATTGGGCGTTTTACGGCCAGTTCTTTCCTCGGGGTCTGTTTCCTGCCATCATGTCAAACCGCACGGGTGAGTGAGTTGGAAGGAAGGAAGGAGCTCTCTGGCCAACCAACTTCCGTCTCGGCTTGGCTGGAACGGACCCCGAATGCTGGCCTCGAATCAGATTCACCAATCCCGCCTTTAAGATTCTACCCAAGCTTCTCGCATCTACCTACGTGCTATCTATGCTGGCAGGACGTGCAATGCAATGCCCTATTCCAGCTTGGCGAGCGCCCCTTGATTGTCAATTTGTGTCAGACTTGCCACTTGGGCATTGAGCTTGTAATTATCGGGCACACCCTCAAACCTCTACTCGTAACATTGTTCCATCTCTCTCTCTCTTCCTCTATCACCCGCCCGGGGGGGTTCTCACTGACCCCAGACAAATCTTGCTGCCAAACACATGGTGGCATTTTCTCCCAACGGCAGCGGGAGCTTTACCAGTTCGAGCATGTCACTGAAGATCACTCGAAAAGTGGCTTACATAGAGAATCGACCTGCTTGCCCAATTGCGTCAGGATGGTGCCATTTCACAGCCTGACACGAACCCCTCAAGAGATCCCAAACCACCCTCGTCCAACCATCGAAAGTTAGGCAATGGAAACAGGCCCACTTATGGCTGGTTGTGGCAAAAGGAATATCCCCAAGAGGCTGAACACAGAGCCACCAAGGCTACCCAGCCGCTACTGCTACGTAGTAGTATGCTAATCCATCCGCCTCAGCGCTTCAGAGGAGTATGGCGGATAAGGCTTCATGTTGGTTGCTTGGCAGACACCCCAAACCAACAGCCAAGAAGGCACGGGGTAAAGGTTGGGTGTGCGAGGGGACCCGAACTTGCACACATAACTGGTCACATTATTGCGCTACTGCTGCTACCCTTCCTAGCCGAGTCTTTGTTTTCGAGGCTACTGCCTTGTTAGTTTCGAGATGGCTGACCACAACAGGCGTTTGACGAATCTTGGAGCTCTGGAAGCTGAACGAAGCGAAATAGCCGGCTGAGCAGCGTTCTTAGGCTGTGCTCAGAACGCTAGCCGTTATCCAGCCAACTGGAAAGCACGATTCAAAAAGGAAGGCGAATCAGCTGGGGGAAAAAGCAAAACCTATTCCATTACCACCAGACTCGGCCTTACTTTTCCTTTGCCCCTTTTCTCCAGAGGGAAAGTCTCCGATTTGTCCGAAGGACAGCTCAGAAGCAAACCGCCACAATGTGACAGGTATTCAATATTATACGGCGATCTCGAGGCACCTCGGCTAGGCCATGAATGCAGCCACCACAAGCCAGACTTGTCAGGGATTTCCACTTAGTGTAAGTTTTTGAGTCATCATGTCAAATCTATGATGAAGCTTTCATGATAATTTGTGCGACCCTTGTATACATGTGATACAGTACAGGCTCATCAATCAAGGCCCCCATCGGCCACCTCCGCCATCATGCGCATATTCAAGTCGAGTGAGGCTGCACCTAGAGGAGGGGTAAGCACAATTGAATTGGCATCCCGAGTTTCCGACCCTGCTTGTTGGCTACGCGCGCTGCGTATTAACGGAAGGGACCGACAACTTCCCCTGTTCTCCAGGATTGACATGCTGGCAACCAATTAGGGTTCCCCGATGCTTCCTTTTTCAGAGCTTTGCCTCAGCTGCACTGTTGGTTGACAGAAACTCCCAATCATATTGTATTGCGCAGCCCGCATTGGACAATAGGTTACACACACTTATTAGTCATGTCCCTCAATTAATGCTCGTGATATTGTGCTAATGGCTCTATTAAACACAGGTCATAGTCATATCAGATCATACTTATTTATATGCATACCCTTGTTGAGCCCGTACCCTGTTCGAGGATCCAAAAAGCTTCGAGATGCAAATTTGACAGCGTCCAAATTCAAAATTGCACATCCATCGGAGACTAGGGATCGCTCATTTTTCCAGGCCCTTTTACTGGGTTGTCGTAGATCTCCCTGGCTGCTGACCCCTGGGTGAAGCGCGCGATAGCTGAATATGACATGTCACATTCACATACATCTTGCCGTTTGTACCAGTACATCAACGCTTCAGACCCTAAACCCACCCCTGCCAAACGTCCGGGTTCATTCTGGCTTGATTGGGCTGAAGGGTATGTGACATGTACCTGCACACCCCCATCCTCCAGCAGGTTTTTCGATTGTATTTCTGTCAGCTAAACCTTCTCTTGCATCTGGTGGGTGGGCGTCCGCATGGAGCCGAGATAAGGGGCGGGGAGAAGGGGTGAAAGGGGAAAATGATCGATCAAGACATGCATACAGCTGGGGTATTTGCACATCAATTTATGACAGCCCCGAGGAAGATCAGTGAGGCGTTCTCGATCCTCGCTCCGTGTTTGACTTACACGGGTCGCCACCCGAAGCCTTACCTCTAAAGATGCGACATCAATAGATCCAACAGCAACCAACGGATTCAACTCAGGGCAGAAACTTCACGATATGACGGAACAGCCTCACCTCGCACCCACAGGCTACGAGTGTTCCTGGCTACCCAGCCATAAGACATGGTCTCTCTGCCACCCCCGGTCCAGGGATGCCATCCCTGCCTGAGATTAGCCTCTTAACTGTTTCAGTCCAGTTCATCCCAAGCTGGTGGGAAAGGGGGAGGGTAAGGGGAGCTTTTTTGACAGAGACATGGAGAGGGTCCCATTAGCCAGACTACTGTGGCGCACCATGATCGGCACAGCGATGACTGGAGAAGGCACCTGCATGCATAAGAGATAGTGTCACATCGAGTGATATATTAGTTGTCTGAAGTCTCATTCAATGGATCCCACCGTAGCTTTATTAATTTTAATTCCTTTTTCTGGGGGGGTTCTTTTTTGCTTCTTGGTGTGGTTTCGGTTCTTAGACGACTCGCCCCATGCGACTTGGCGAAGGTCTCAGTTGGTGCTGTAGGTTCCAGCCCAACGTGTTCAGATAGCCCAACCAGCCGGGTATCGAGGTGCCGTGTCTCTCAGAATGACTGGGGCATGTGGCGGAAGTCGAAGCGAGTGTGACGCTTGGAGCTAGAGGCGGATTCTCAAGACTATTTGGGGCAAGAAGGCTACTTGATTGAGGAAACGCAAGTATCTTGTTGTAGTTCCATGTCACTGCGTTGTAGTTATGAGCCGTGATATGGATTCGGCTGAGACTGCTGGGTGCGCCACGTAACATCATTAAATTATGCCTATGCGCTATGAATAAAGTATCATGTATGACTTGAAGTTATTGTGGGAGGTCTTTTCTCGCGGTTGGATATCCCAATGGATGGAACCATTGCTCGATGCCATAGCGAGGAAGGGATAGGAGTGAGCTGGTCAGGATTGATACTTTGAGTTTCCGTCGAGAACAATTCATCTTATTCAGTATCCCTATGAGTTCGGATCACGAGGCTTTCCGGAACGGAGTAGTAGGTGGGTGAGAGAGCTATACAGTTATACGGCAGCTGCTTGGGGGGAGGGACATTCCTGAACACCAAGAATTCAACAACTTAACACTATTCCCAGTACCATAATACCTTAAATTCCAGTCTCCTTTCCCGGCATAATAACTCTTTTATCGGCGTGACTCCTTTTATGAACCTTAAAATGCTGCTTTCTATCTATCTGAAGACCGCCATCCCCGTCCGTATGTAAAGTTCAACACCAACAATGGCTTATGCCCGGCATAATGGCTCTTTTGTCGGCGTGACTCCTTTCATGAACCTTAAAATGGCTGCTTTTCATCTATTTAAAGGCTGTCATCCCCGGCCTGACTGAACCGCACAGCTCAAGTCCACATCGACAATCCGTCTATTTCGCAAAATCGCTGCCTTCGTCGTCATAGACCAGTCAACTAACATCACTACCTTCGCCGCTCCACTGACGATTCAGCTACGTCAAGGTTTTGCCTTCGAGGCAGTTGAAAAAAAAAAAAACACCCAAGTCCTCTTGCCAAAACTTCAAACATCCCACCGAGCCTGCGCTTGCCATCAAATCTCGCCTGATCTGCTCTGAACTTGACCTAGCCACAAATACAGCACCAAACATTAGGTGAATTCTTACGAGAACTGACACCTTCAAAGAGTGGGTTTTAGATATGAATAGCATAAAGAGTGCAAACTACAGCCACTGGCTGGCTTTCCTTGAAACAAAGTGCCATCCGATGCAAAATACTATCGCAGAGTCCATTTCGATGGCTATCAAATTTTTACATCGAATTACACTTGGTTTCGAGGAAAGCCAGCCCGCGGCTGTAGTTTCCAGTTCTTGTTACATCTTTATGTTAAGTCCTCCTCTTTGAAGGGGTCTGAAACAGAGTAGGTTAAGCTTAGCAGCCAACCCGTGCACAACAGCCTATTGGTTGATGATTGATAACGGGCCTCGCTTAATAGATGTTATCTACAATCGCATGAGTAGGCAAACATGCCATGTCTGCAGGTCTCCAGCGAGACAGCCGAATTCGCGAAATCGTCGGCGTGAGATCCTCCCATAGCAGTCATTCAAGAAGTATTGAAACTAGTTATGACCTTCGTCTTGGCTACAACCATGGCAGTGAAGCCCAATAAGACTCTGAATACTTGGGCGACACAAAAGTAAGAGATGAAATGGAAGATACCACGGCAAGTACTATGTCGTCAAAAGCCTTTCACAGGCTAGGGGGAGTTGGCAACTGAAAGTTTTGAATCGAATTGTCATTATCGTGAATAAATGGCATGGTGCCATATACAAGTAGCCCCCATTTTGGCCTGCCAAAACGCGCTCTCCTGAAATATACTAGAACTGGTCTGTGGACGTGCACTGTTAGCATAGTATTCAGTCCAGGATGGGATCGGGGCGGACATACCTAGAGTCATGCTCATGCTCACGTCCGTGCTTTCCACCATCTTGGTGAACTCCTCAAAGCTAATCTTCCCATCGCCGTCCAGGTCCGCCTCCATGATGGTCTTGTCCACGATCTGCTGCAACTGCTGGTCCTTGAGGTTGCTACCCACCATCATCTTCAGCACGATGAACAGCTCGCCGTTGCTGATGTACCCGTCCCGGTCGATGTCGTAGACCTTGAAGGCAAACTGCAGCTTCTGCTCCTTGTTTCCCTTGGCGCTGAAGGCGCTGAGACCGCTGACGAACTCCTCGAAGTCGACGTCACCGCCACCGTCCTCGTCGAAGATAGCAATCATACTTGCAACGCTGTTAGCTTGTGCGGTCACATCCATCGAGCCCAAGGATCTAGACGCACCGTGTCGCAAGAGGGTTGGAGGAAATCTGCGGCAGGCTCAGAAACTCCTCGCGCTCGATCGTGCCAGAGTTGTCCTGAGGGGGTTCGTGTCAGTCAGCAGGAGCTGGACAGGGGGATGGTCTTGGAGTCGAGAAGGGGGGCACCAGCATACTCTGTCGAGCTTCATGAACCGTTTCCGCAGGCGGTCAACTTCCTCTCTGTCGACTGCATTCTCGAGTCAGAAATCCCGTGTGTGCAACGTTCATTGATGGGGTAGGCAAGGCTAACAGTTGGACCCTTGGACGATATTGTCCAGGACGCTACTGGTCGTGTTGCCCATCTTTTTTTCGCTGCTCGTGGCTCGGACAAACTACTTGGCTGGAAGCTTTAATTTGATATAATCGGTTGTGCTGTGTCTCGAGAGATCGCTTCGTGGGCCGTCGAGTGGTCGCGTGAGCCAGCAGTTGTCGGGCAAGAGTGGCGGGAGTTGATAGGGCTGCTGGATGGAGTTGTAATATTGAGACCTCTGGGGGCAACTTTGATGGTGGAGGGGCAGTCGAGGTGTCAGCTGGTGCACGGACCATCTCTTCCCAGAGAAGGCAACCAGCGGTGATGCGCCGCACCTGCTAATTTACCGAGCAGCATCACCGCATCTCGATCTATGTGTACCTAATTATGAATGCCAATGTTTGCAGACTGTCACACAAAGGTCTCAATGTCTCGGAATAGTGCACCTTTATTTTTGCACGCGGTTTGGCAAAACCCAACATTTAGACAAAATGCAGATAGAGATGGGAGTTTGCATTTGCAGCAGCCACAAGAATGCAGAAGGATGGATTACCTCCAAGACCTCGGAAAATGTGACATGAAAGTGCAAATCAAAGCAATTATCACATTTGCGTACATCCAGTAAGCCAATACTACTACACCAAGAGACCTAGCAGGTTGATAACAGGTCAACAGCTACCACCTTGAGATGCGTATAGGGTAGGTTGTTGTGTGGACCAAGAGCCAACTCCAATGAGGTTGTATCATTCAGCATTATGAACTACCTAGCGGGGACCTCTGGACTTTAGTGCAATTTCTCCGTCGCCGAGGAGACGTTTCCCGCGATGAAAACAGAGAACGCGACCGCATAATCGTATCAAACTTTAAAAACGAGGGCTGTTATGTGATCACGCTGGTCTGGCCATTAGTAGGCCAATGCGAAAGCTTCATGGCCCAGTAGTGGCCGATTCCGGTTGCCATTGGTGCTAGTCTAGCTCCATGTGTTTGGCGGAGGATGTGCACAACAGTATGGGGATGGATTGGGGGGATCAGGCAATTACTGGTTGGCCATGGCGGCGCCTTACTAACTGGTTCCAGCACGGTCTATGAGGGTGAGGAGTGGGGCAGGAGGGAAGAGGGGGTAGCACTCAGGCGCCTCACGCTTTAGGGGAAGCCTAGCGGACTGGCAATAGGGGAGAGTGGTCCGAGCGCCTCACATGTATCTTACGTGCCAAATCTGGCGTACGAGTGACTTAGCACTGGCCAAGTGGCCATCAAATCGCCCGCAATCTTCCACGCCTGCACCAGCGAAAAATCTTCGCGAGGCAAAACAATCCCAACGTCACCTCATCTGCCGCCGACATTTTGACCATCGAAAAGAGCCCCCAAAACCACCTTTTTCATCACAATTTTTGCACAGGGCGATCCTGCACACCCTCTTTTATGACTTGATCGCCTTTTTTTGCGGATTTTCCGCTGGCTAACTGCCTCTCTCTACCACCCTTGCACCATGTCGTCCCGTAAGGTTCGGGTCAAGAAGTTGAGTGTCAAAACTGGCCTTCCAGTGCTCAGAGAGGATCAAATCGACCCTTCCGAGTACGAGGCACTCTCAACCGAGACCCAAATCGCGACCGGTGTCGAGCAGGCTGAGGAAAATGTGAGTTGTTTTCGCCATAGTCAGAGCATCGCGATATCACGTGCACTCGCACGTGATATCGCTTGGCACGGACCCCTGCATCCAATCACCATGGACAACCACTTCATCACTGCAATGCGCAAACCGTATACGGCTGCTAACCTTGCTTGTTCGCATAGGAATATCACTTGCAAACCATTCTCAAAGATGCCGGAACCAGCAATGACCAAGAAATCCCGGTCCCGCCTCCACAGGAGAGCGAGATCGACTATAATGACCTATACCCAAGTCAGTATCACCAACCATCGTCCTACATTCGATTCTCGCAAACGGTAGAAGAATGTATCAGCTGTCTTTATGACATGACGGCCGAGGATGATGTATTTCTCAAAGAATATAACAGCAAAGCTCCATCTTCGGGACCTTTATCCGAAGATGACTTCGAACATATTATGGAACTGTTCGAGGACACTGCTGCAGAACAGACACCCTTTGCATCAGTGGACAACACTGTCGTCCCCTATGAAATGATGGCTGCAGGGCTGAACCAATTGGAATCCCAATCGATTCTGCAACATGCTAAAGCCATATATGAATATTGGAAATCGAGGAGGCAAGAGGGGGGAAACAAACCGCTCCACGCTTCTCTCAAGTTCGAAACACACCAGGACAGTGATGATACCGATCCTTATGTGTGCTTCCGCCGAAGAGAGGCCCGCCAGACCAGAAAGACCCGTGCTCGTGACACCAAGGTAGCAGACACTCTCAAGAAACTTCGCCGAGAGCTCGAGGATGGCCGCCAATTGGTGGTACTTACTGCTGAGCGTGAGATAATGAAACGAGAGCTCCTGAATGCGGATAGGGCTATCTTTGAAGAACGCGCGCGCTTGAAACAGATGAAGATCAAGCTTGGCATTAAAGAAGGCGATGAAGATCTCATCAACCAAAAGGTACGCTCTCATGGACACTTATCCATAAGGTTTGATCACTTGATGCTAACTCTCCACCCACAGCCGCAGAAGCGTAAGATCTCAGAAGCACCCGTGATGAACAGGCCTCCTGGGACCCATTTGCGAACCATGCCTGTGCGCGCAGATGGCCGAACGGTCGACTCCGATCTTGTATCGTTGGTTGAAAGACAAGCTGAAAAGGAGAATGAGTTCCGTACCGATATTGAGATGAAGGTCCAAAACCACCGCAAGTGGAATGCAAACCATATCGATCTCACTCGCGGGCCTCTGTCGCCAGTAAAGGAGCAGGGAACGGAACTGAAGTTCCGACCTGCCAAAACCCAGTACTTGATGACGCCGCCTGCATCGGTATCGGACGAAATGGATGTCGACCAAGAAGGAGGCCCTGAGCCCATGGCCCTTGACCGACTTCCCGTGTTCCAGTTCAAAGCAGGCGGTCATAGTGAGCATGCTCAGCCTAGCCATCCAGCCTTCCGTCGCCGTATAGGACGCTTGAATCGTCTTTGGATTGACCGAAGAGGGTTGGCATCCCCGTCCAAGAGAGACAACAGCGATTATGGTGATCGTTGGAAGTACGACTCAGACTCGGACGATGACGAACAGACCGAGTATGAAATCGACCCATTTGACACTCGTGCCCTGAAGTTCAGAGCGACGATTCCACTCAGCCCATTTATCTTCGGTAGGCGCCCAGATATGGCGCCCAGCGGAAACGGGCCAAATGGGCACAGAGCATTGCCGCCGGCGCAGGCAGCCCAAGCGGCGCAAGCCGCACAGGCCGCACAGGCCGCACAAGCAGCGCAGGCTCAACAAGTGCAGAAGGCGCAGCAAATGCAGCCGACTCAAGCGGCATCGTGAACCATCTTAATCGCCCACCCCCACTTGTCTTTTTCTTGTTGTATGATATCGGTCGATGAATGTATATACCCTGATTTGTTGCGGGAGAGGATCGAAGTGTGAGCAGTTTTGAGGCATCGCTGTGAGCAGGAGATGGTCGAGATGTATAGTATTTTATAATCGTGGGAATCGGGCATTGCGCGGAGTTGGGGATCGGGATTTTGGCGTATTAGAAGCTGAGCAGGCCCACGAAGGAAAACGTCAGTCAAGTATATAGCTAAACCAAATAAAGTAAAATCTGGTCCGTTGTGGACCACCAAGGATGTTCATGTCTCGGAAGACGTTGCTTGAAGATTGTCCTTGAAGATTTGTGACGAGTCCCCGTGCGTGGTGTGGTTTTGAGCGGGGGAAGGCTGCGGTTAGGATAGCTTCGCCTTGAGGTATGGGGTAAATGGGGAGGGAAAAAAAGTGCATGGCTCGGTAGATGATCGCATGAAGAGCCAGTATTTATCGAGGGAGAAGAGAAGAGCAAAGGGGGAGCGGATTGGGAGCGTTGCCTGACGTGGAAGGATTATGAAGATATTCCAGGAGCAAAAGGCACCAGGGTCGTCGGCAAAGATGCTAGTGACCAGCCGAGCAAAAGGAAGGGAAGAAAAGAAGCGAATCAGTAAAAAAAAGCAAAGGAGCAAGAGTGATCCACTGCGAGAAGCAAGCAATGGACAAACAGGCCACAAGAAAGCTTTTGAGCGGTGGTGGTGAGAGAACTGGCAAGCCGATGCAGGTGAAGGGAAGACGGCCGACTGACTTGTTCCAAATATGGGGGAGGATTTCCCGTTGTGTGATCAAAACCAGGACCACCCCGAACCAGTTAGAGAGAGCTTGTAGGAGCCGCCGACGGCCCCTGTGACCATCCGCATGGGTACGTGGGCTACGTACCTTTTTTCTGCGTGTGCGACGGCCTGCATGGTGCAGGCAAGAAGGTTAGAAGGAACTGGGGCCCAAGGTCAGAGTGACTAAGCAGCCTTTTGAAGCTTGGCTGCCCCGCGATGGACCTTTATCAGCGATAACCTCACTGGGCTAGAGGTGGGATGTCGGAGCTCACAAACGACGACGGATGGGGAGTGCGATTGAGCCAGCCAAGGTCTGCAGCACGGTTCATGATTTGTTCTCATATCTGATTTTGAATTTCCAAGTCCACCGCTACTGAATCCTGTTCTATTCCCGCTATCCGTCCTCTCAGAAGCTGGAGAATACTGAGGTTTGAAAAATTTAGCCCCTCCATCTTGGTTCATAGACTACAGCATCCTCCATATAGAGAACCGCCTGGCCCCAAATCCGGCCAAAGAGCATCTCAGACACATAGTAGAACACTCACACACCCTAAACATGGCACCTAAGGAGTCGTGGATCGCCATCGGCTGCGAGGGCTCGGCCAACAAGCTGGGCATCGGCGTCATCCTCCACACTCCCACCAAGACCACCATCCTCTCCAACCTCCGCCACACCTTCGTCTCCCCCCCGGGAACCGGCTTCCTCCCCAAGGACACGGCCGCCCACCACCGCTCCCACTTCGTCTCCCTCGCCCGCGCCGCCCTCGCCGAGGCCGCCGTCTCCCCAGCCGACGTCGACTGCGTCTGCTTCACCCAGGGCCCCGGGATGGGCGCCCCCCTGACCTCCGTCGCCGTCGCCGCCCGCGCCCTCTCCCTCCTCTGGGGGAAGCCCCTCGTCGGCGTCAACCACTGCGTCGGCCACATCGAGATGGGCCGTGAGATCACGGGCGCCGACAACCCCGTCGTCCTCTACGTCAGCGGCGGCAACTCCCAGGTCATCGCCTACGCCGAGCAGCGCTACCGCATCTTCGGCGAGACCCTCGACATCGCCGTGGGCAACTGCCTCGACCGCTTCGCCCGCACCCTGCGCATCAGCAACGACCCGGCCCCGGGGTACAACATCGAGCAGCTCGCCAAGAAAGGGTCACGGCTCGTCGAGCTGCCCTACGCTGTCAAGGGCATGGACTGCTCCTTCTCGGGGATCCTAGCCGCCGCCGACGCCCTCGCCGCGCAGATGTTCGCGGGCAAGGCAGACTTCACCCCGGAGGACCTCTGCTTCTCGCTGCAGGAGACCGTCTACGCCATGCTCGTCGAGATCACCGAGCGCGCCATGGCCCACGTCGGCAGCAGCCAGGTCCTCGTCGTCGGCGGCGTGGGCAGCAACGAGAGGCTGCAGCAGATGATGGGCGAGATGGCCAGGGAGCGCGGCGGGAGCGTCTTCGCCACCGACGAGCGGTTCTGCATCGACAATGGCATCATGATCGCCCACGCCGGCCTGCGGGCCTTCAGATGCGGGTACACGACCCCGATTGAGGAGAGTACATGCACCCAGCGGTTCAGAACCGACGAGGTGTTTGTAGAGTGGAGGGACTGAGGATGTGATGAATAATGAAGAGAAAAAAAAAACACAGAAATAACATCAGGTATGGAAAAAAATGACAAAAATGAGCTTGCCCGCCCAGTATGATATCAGTGTGTATGTGTATGGAAACAACCTGCCGATGATATGCTACGTTTGACCAACACCTCCGCCGTTTAACCTACCGCGAAATATTCTAACTCCAGGGGCATCCGAACCCGCGCATTTACCTCCAAATAGATGAGAAAAAAAGCTAAATTCATTGCCACCTCTGCTGCCGTGAAGCAGTATGATCATTGATACCCAGTTTCATAAATACATTTCATGTTGACTTTAACGGTGTAGCCCCGGCTAATCCTCAGCTCCCGTGGGCTTGTAAATAATCGTTGTCACATACTGCACATAAGGTTAGCTTAAGGTCGTTGACAGACGTTTAAACAGATAGTGCCGATCTCTCACCTTGTTCCTGTAACGTGTAGTAGCCGAAACGGCCAGGATACCGTTTTTGATGCTGCTTGTAGCCAGGTGGTTGAGAACAGTATGATTGGGCATGTTCAGGACGCTGTTGTCATCCTTCATGAGGACGGCTGCATTCAAGATTGGTTTACCCAAGAAGCCAGGCAGACTGGGTGGGGTGACAAGCTTCTCAATCGCAGCAACGGCGTTCTGGTAGGCTGGGGAGTCCTCGGCCTGGTCAAAGTCTTGAAGGTACTCTGGAATCTCGCAGCGATACGCCTCTGGGGGGAGAATTGGCCTGTGCTTTGGCACTTTGGGCTGCTCTGTGGATTGTGATGCCGATCGTGATGCTCTGTTCTCAACCTCCGCGGTGTCTGCCTTTTGGGAGGCGGCTGCCTGCTTTTGTTGCTGAGCGTCATCAGGGCTGACCTCGATATAGTTTACGAGATTGTTGCCGAAGTCCACAGTTGTTGGTAAATCTGGCGTGGTTTGCATGACTCCATCAACCAAGAACCGAACATGGTGCGTTCCGGGAAGGACATGAATAGTGGCGGCAAAGCAGCCGGGCTTGCCCTCTCTGTGAAAACCATTGTTAGTTGTGAATGTCCATAATGGGCGAGTCTCACCCCGTATTCCGACTGTCTTTGACCTCCTCAAGATGTACAAGACGAACAGAAAGATAATGACGTAGGACAAGACAATATAAGCCACTGTACCACAACGTATGTACCCAACCGAGACGGACGTCTTCTTGATAACAGAGTCGCAAGAGCACGGGGTGAGGGGAGGGCAAGACTTACACAGGGTGCAGCCGCTGCTTTCGATTCCATTGAAAGATGGAACCGGTGACATAGACCTTGTCTCCTCCCTGCTTCCACTCGAGCTTGGTCGGCACGACGGGTCGAGTCTTGTCGACTCGCAGCTCCTCGGACTCCTCCTCCTCAACCGTGCCGGCGCTCAGACCAGAGCTCTTCCTCGTGAGCGAGTCACTGATATCCCCCAGCTCCCCGACGTCGGCGGGCCCCTCGTCCGGAGCCAATATGGGCGACCCAGGCGTGTGCAGCTCCTCCTGGATGGGAAGAGGCAGACGGGGCGGATGGGTCAGGTACGTGATGTCCGTGACGCTGCCGTTGGACAGGAGGCGCGGGTCGCCCTGGGCGGCCGTGTCCGAGTTGTAGTGGGCGTGGGGCTGGTTGGGGATCTGGGAGCCCGACTCGATGGGGACGGCGACGGGCTTGGAGGGTTCGTGGTGTATCGGTCGAGGCTCGGCCGGCTTGGCCATGTTGCTGCTGTCCTTGTGGCTGTTGGCTGGAGTCGAGACGGTGCTGTGTGGTGAGCCGCTGAGGGAGGAGACGGCGGTGCCCGACAGACTCTTGGGCCTGCTCACGACGGTTGAGCCCTGGGCCTGGGCCAATGAGGCCTCGGGTGGTGCAGCAGACCGTTGGACTGGATGGATGATGTTCCGGGTGTCTCTGCGGCTCCCACGCGGTGACTGCGACTCTTGGCCGGGGGTCGAGGCACCGGAATTTGACGGAGCCGCCTGGGAGGAGGTCGGCGTGCCGCCTTTGGAAGATGTGGAGGGATGGTTACCCATGGTGCTCTCTGTCGTCTCGAGGGCTGGCTGGGAGAGGGGAGATATTAGGCGGGGGTGGGGAGGGCAGCAAAACAAGCTTGGATGGCTGCAATGGGCCGAGAATCACAAACGACCAGACGAGCACGAGGGCTAGAGTCGTGTGATGCGGAGCCGATGCGTGGTGTAATGCCCAGTCAGAGCCCAAGTCGGATGTCCCGTCTGGATTCTGGAGCTCTGGCTGCGTCTTTAGCGCCGATCGGTTGGGATGGAGTAGCAGAACAGTCGAGATGTGGGCGGCATATGCAATCCAGGACGAGCTGCAATTCGCCCGATTGGGTAGGAAGAGAAATTTCGGAAGCTGGCTGGGAGAAGCCGAGTGTCGTGGCACATGCAGCGGATGTCCCGTTGGGCAGCACTGCGGGCCTTGACGGTTTGACGGTCGCCAGAGACTCTCTCGCGAGGCGAAGAACGGGTAAAGCAAGCTACCGGATCCAGTCGTCTTATATCTTGGTCTTGAACCTTCGCGGCTTGTGGGCGGAGGCATGTAGCCCCACCAACCCAGCTAGCTGCCTTATCTTATCTCTGGCCGCGTGTTTAGGTGCGTCGCTGCAAGCCGGTATGCACTAACAGATGTACCTGGAGCACCTGCCGGCTGTCGCTGTGTTGGGCTCGGCGCAGCTGTATACAGCGCTAGAGGGGAACACAGGCGCCGCTACAGTGCTGCTTCCTCTCGTTGATGGTCCTCCCTTGAAGCGATGGCCTCGAACATGCGCGCATCGCACCTTGGCTGTGTTTTATTGGTTATTTGTATTTCTGCCTCATAATAAGCAGCTGTCCAGCTGATTGATACTTGTCCGTCCTTGCATGCCTGTGTATGTATATACGTGCATTTGCAGGGATTTGGCTGGGTGGACCGGACCAATCGAGGGGCAGGCGACTTCCTACATGTACGTCAGAAGCCATTTAATGACGGCTGGGGTGTCGGCAGCTGTCGCGTTCCAGACAACACGATACCTTTGCTGTCTTCACCATTTTCACTAACGCCGGCCCTTCCCGTCCGCCTTGGGCTGCAAATCCGGCTAAAATGAACCCTGCCAGGCATTGATTGTATGAAAACCCTTGACGATATCTGATCCGAGCCTCCGCCATGGCTGAGGTTCTCGAGGTCCTGGGCTCTGTGCTGGGCTCTGTGCTGGGCGCCCTTGTCCGCTTCCGCTGGACCTCTTACATCTCCCGCGTCTTCTCAATCCTCATCTTCCCGCTCAAGGCCGTGTCATACCCTCTCTCATACTTCTTCCGCATCCTTCTCGTTATATTCGCACCCATCATCTATCCCTTTTCCTATATCTTCTCGTGGATCCGCGCCATCTTGGGTCTCTTCGCAGGTCTAGCAGTGAGTCTACCAATTCCCTTCGGATTATAGTGTTGTTCGCAATCAAGGTTCGCTGACATTTGAATTCAATGTTTATAGCCATTGTACACTTTTGTGAGTACTATTTCTCTTATTGAAACCGATTTAAGCACTAACACAACCAGTTCGGGGTGGCTGCCTTTGTTGGCGTTGTCACTGGGCTCGTCCTCGCTGTTTTCTCAAGCTATCTCTCCTCGATCTTGGGCATGCAGGACAGTCCATTCGATGAGCAGCCGTCGCGTGGGAAGATGAGATATCTGGAAGAGGATGACGATATGGATGAAGATGAAGAAGATGAGTTCGGTAGAGATGAATCCTCCTCGGGGGGAGAGCTGGAGTTGAAGTGGTTCGAGTCAACCTCGGCACGGCGGCGACCCGCCTCTGGACTATTATCACAGATTATTCATGAAGAGCTCGACTCGTCTGAATAGTATTAACGTTGGACTATCATAGATATCCATGTCACCCTTGCAACCGCGTCTCAACCGGTTTTAATTCCCTTTTTTCGTAACATTCTCCGAAATTCAGTCTAAAGCAGAACAGACCAAGTCTAATGTGAAGCATTCATAATAGAATTAGTATAACATGGATGGGCAATCCACGCCCTGGCCTTTGTTTCCTTCAACGCCGTGTCAATCCTATGGCAATGGTGGGTGTATCGTGATGCTTCCATAATAAAACGACAAAAGATGATAACCCAACGCCTTACTGGTGTAAGCCAGCCCCTCGTCTTTGTTGTTGGTGGGGTGCTTGAACCCAAGGGTAAACTGGGGCAGCTCCTCACCGCCGATAGATATCCCTCTGTTCACGCTCTCGCTCCCGGCCCCGATCATGCCTGGGGGATCGACTGCGGCTCTGCTGCCGCCCCTCCTGCCACCGCTCATCCCGAGGTGGTGGCCTGGGTCGTCGGTCATCTCTTGGGGGTCGATCATCTCTAGGCAGTCGGTCATCCCTTGGAAGTCGGTCGTCCCTTGGTGGTCGATCATCCCTTGGTGGTCGGTCGTCGCGCCGACCACCACCGCCCTCGCCTCGGTAGCTTGGTATATACGTATCTATGTCACCTCCTCTGGGTGCAGCGCCACCTCTTCGTGGGCCTCGTTCATCCTCGTGAGCAGGAGGAGGCCTACCGGGAGGGCCCCGATCTCTCTGCCATCCGGGCCTGCGCTCATCGGGCCTGCGCTCATCAGGTCCGCGGTAACGGCCATTGGCGCCGCCGTTGCGGCTGCCGTAGCCATCACTGCTAT